>PVHT021183551.1:15024782-15064420 GCA_004024745.2 Catagonus wagneri | reverse complement strand
AGTCGGATTCGTTTCCGCTGTGCCGTGACAGGAACTCCGCAAGTGCATATGTTAAATCCTAGTGCCCAGTGTGACAATATGAAGAGGTGGGGCCTTTGGGAGGTGATTAGATCATGAGGGTGGATTAGCACCCTTGTAAAAGAGACCCTAGTGAGCTCCCTTGCCCCTTCTGTCATGTGAGGACTCAGCAAGAGGACAGCTGAGTATGAACCAGGACATGGGCCCTCACCAGATACTGAACCTGCTGATGCCCTGATCATGGTCCTCCAGCCTCCAGAAATGTGAGAAATAAGTTTCTGTTGTTCATAAGCTGCTTAGTACATGGTATTGTGTTACAGTAGCCTGAACGAAGACAAACCTATATGCCTAGCTACCTTTCTTCTCACTAGAAATTACCTCTTCCCAGATGCTCTTTAGATGTCAAAGTCTGACCAAAGCTCACTGGCCCTCCCATATCCCTCGGACACGCGTTCGTCCGGACCTTCACAGACGTGTGAAGAGCTCTGCTGTACTGCTATGAATTCCTCAACTTACCTGAGTGGGCGTAGTAGCTGTCATTGCACATACACCCTCCAGTATCAGCTGGGTACTCATCTAAAGCACAGAATCCTGCTTGGGGACCACTGCTCTGGGTGTGTTTAGGGGAGGCTTGACTGGCTCCAGTCATGGCAGGTGATTTTGTTGTCACTGAAGAGCTGGGGATAAGGGCTGCTGAATGAGCAACTGATGGCTCAGATGACTGGGCCGTTGCAGTGTCAGCACCGGGGGCTGATTCTTCTGGATGGGAAGGTGTTTGTGTGGTGGTGTCGTAACGTCTTTCAGACAGCGTATTCATCGTGGGGGCTGTTGTTGGGGTTGGGGGCGCAGCTACAGTTACCCCTTCCTGAGTCTCAGACATGTTTGTTCCAAGAACAGTTATCCCTAGGGCGGTCACGGTTGGTGAGGTGGTGTGAGTGAGTGCCCTGGTTGTCACAGATAAAGATTCTTTCCCATCAGTGATTTCGTTCAGTGTTGCTGGGGATACCGCTGGAGCTGACTTCTGAGAGGAAGTGGTTGTCATGGATTCCAACGATGTGACGTCATTGCCTGGTGTGTTTAAGGCTGTTGACACCGGGGTCACGGCTGACTCTGGAGAGTCCGTGGACGCCGATGATTCCAGCCCACTGACTATGGAGCTTGACGGCAAGGAGGCTGTGGCTAGAGCGCTCTGATTCTGTTTTGAGGTGTTAGCTGAAGTGGCCGTGCTGGAGGAGCCGATGCTTCTGGATGTCCCTCCCTGGTCCTTCAATGTAGAAGTCACTACAGAATCTGACAGCATTATGCCCTCGGAGCTTGTGGTGACAGGCGTGTTTAATCTCTCCCCCCGAGTCTCTTGTATTGAGGTTGTCTGCTCAGTGGACCCAGCAGAGCTGCTGGCTCGCGGTGAGGACGGTGGGGTGGTAGGTGTTGCGTGCCTCTGGGATTCAGATGGGGCCGGCCTCCCGGTTGTCAGTGAGGCGTCAGGGGGAAGTGCAGGGCTGTTGTCTCTCCCATTGTTGGATGGAGCTAGAGTTGTGGATGAACACTCTATAGTTCCTACAGTCGCAGGGTCTTTTGTGGAGGATGTTGTGTCTGAACCCCAGTTTGTCATAGTGCCTGTAATACAAATAAAAAGAAACCAATATACCTGTTCCCTCCACCAATCCAGAGTTCTTCTCAGATGTTTGCACTTATCAAGTATTCTTATTGGCAGATTCAATAAAAAATATCACCACCAACTCCATTATTATGGGCTTGCATCCATTTATGTGCCAGCTCTGTGCCAGTAGGTCTCAGCTGATGCATGCTAGGGAGCAAGGATTGAGCTAGTTCTGGCAACTCTGCCTCATTCCACTCGAGGACTATTCCAGAGACAATCAGCAAGAGATAGAAATCTATTACTGCACTTGATCTTTGATTTCTTGATAACTTTTTTTCCCCCTAGCCTCACCCATGGCTTGGGGAAGTTCCCAAGCTAGGGTCAAACCTGAGCCACAGCAGTGACAATGCCAAATCCTTAACTGCTAGGCCACCAGGGAGGCCCTCTTGATGCCTTCTTTTTTTTTTTTTAGGTTCACGCCCTTGGCATGTAGAAGTGCCTAGGCCAGAGACTGAACTCACACCACAGCAGCAACCCAAGCCACTGCAGTGACAATGCCACAAGACAACTCTGATGCCTTTTTTTTTTTTTTTTTTGCTTTTTGGGGCCGCATCTGAGGCATATGGAATTTCCCAGGCTAGGAGTCCAGTCGGAGCTATAGCTGACGGCCTGCAGCAGAGCCACAGCAACACCAGATCCAGGCCACGTCTGCAACCTACACCACAGCTCACATCAATGCCAGAGCTTTAACCCACTGAGTGAGGCCAGGGATCAAACCCGAGTCTTCATAGATCCTAGTCTGGTTCGTTAACTACTGAGCCACGAAGGGAACTCCTCTGCCTTTTTTGCTGTAATTTTCCTACTGAATTGAATATTATTCTGTATTTAAATATATATAATTTTTTCTTTTTTAGGGCCACACCCCATGGCATATGGAGGTTCCCAGGCTAGGGATCTAATTGGCGATACAGCTGCCGGCCTACACCACAGCCACAGCCACGCCAGATCTGAGAAGTGTCTGTAACCTACACCACAGCTCACGGCAACACTGGATCGTTAATCCACTGAGCAAGGCCAGGGATCAAACCCGCAACCTCATGGTTCCTAGTCGGATTCATTAACCGCTGTGTGAACTCCTAAAGTTATATAATTTTTTTTACAACGTGACCCTTAATTGAAAGACAAATGCTTCGTTTAGTGCAACGACTGTCAAGGACAGTGCTTTTATTTTGTTTTGTTTTTGGCTGTGCCTGCAGGATGTAGAAGTTCCTGGGCCAGGGATGGAAGCTGTGCCACAGCAGCAATCCGAGCCACAGCAGTGACAACGCCAGATCCTTAACCTGCTGAGCCACTAGGGAACTCAAGGATAGTTCTGACATCGTTCAAATGATGTCTGAGAAAGGTGCTGTTCCAATAAGCAAGCCTTGGTGCATTGAATCCCCACCCCAACCTGAGGTAACGGCTATTATTTCTACCAATCTGGTGAGGAAACTGAGGCTCAGACAGGTGAAGGCATCTGTGCAAAGTCAAAGACAGGAAGTGGAGGTACTGCCTTTGAAACCAGATCCTTCAGACCACAGAGCCCAAAGTCTTCCCTACCATGCCGTACTGCCTTGGAAAAACAAAGCTTCATTCTCAGGACTGAGCCAGCCACTCTCTAGAGAAAAAGGCCCACATCAGCTACACTGAGCTGGGTCCCTTGGAAACCTCCCTCTTCCCCTGGGCAATGGGCAGAAATAGGTCCATCACCTGATGCCCTGTCATTGCAACCTTGGCAGTTGTCAAAGGACTAATTCAGAAAATTGGAGGTGACCCAGCCCAGGTGTTGGGCTTGTCCTTCCCAAAACCTAGCTCCAAAGAGGCACTGACCCGTCTCCCTAATTCTGCCTCCACCTGGCATCTACTCCTTCCACCCCCTTTCTTCTAGCCGTGTACAGAGCTAAGGGGTCACAATGGGACAGGAGTGCTGGCCAGGACGCGTGGAAAGAGTAGGGGGATCTAGGCTGTAGATTTGGCTCTATTTCTGACTTGCCGCGTAATCTTGGCAAAGACCTGACCCCTCTCAGTGCTTCTGTGTCCCCTCCTTGGGACAGTGAGGGACTTGGGCTTAATATCTCAGGAGTCCTCTAAACTCTAGTGATCCATGGGTCTGTTTGCAACAAAACTCTAGGCTGGAAGGAACACATGTCTTGCTTTGGAGCCTCAAGTGTTTCTTTGCAGGGAGAGATGTTTCCACTAGATCTGACTTTGTTTTTTCCATGTAGGTAACCAGCTATCCCTGTCCTTATGGAAAAGTCCACCCTTTCCCCATGGATTGATTTGTCATGCCACCTGTCATTACGCATCCAGGTAGTGTTGCAGGTTCAATCCCCAGCCCCTGCACAGTAGGTTCTAGCATAGATCGCAAGAGCAGCTTGGATCTGGGAATTCCATATGCCACGGGGTGACCAAAAAAGAAAAAATTTTTAAATTAAAAAATAGTTTTCAGTTAAAAAAAATTTCTGGGGAGTTCCCATTGTGGCTCAGTGGTAGCGAACCCAGCTAGTACTCATGAGGATCCGGGTCAGATCCCTGACCTTGCTCAGTGTGTTAAGGATCTGGTGTTGCCGAGAGCTGTGGTGTAGGTCACAGACTCAGCTCAGGTCTGGCGTTGCTGTGGCTAAGACTGTGGCTAGCAGCTGTAGCTCCAATTCGACCCCTAGCCTGGGAACTTTCATATGCTAAGGGTGCGGCCCTAAAAAGACCAAAAAAAAAAGGGGGGGTGGGAGACAGCTGAGATGACAGACAAAACACAGGAAGCAGACAAAGATAGCATCCTGAATGAGGATGAATGGACAAAGCCAGAAGCCCTTTGAAGGTCATCCCATCCTGTTCTCGCCTCTAAACTCATTGGTGCCACAAACCTTGCAAACAAGTTAGCAATGGGATGGGGATGGCTGTGCTCACATTATAAGATCTTCCTGGGGACACTACTTGGTCTTCCACCACTGTCTCCCCCTCCCTGGTGAGCCGGAAGAAGGGCTGTGAGGGCCCCGAGAGAAGGATTGATGGAAAGGGTCTATGTGGGTACTCACCCGGAAGATGGACCCCGTCCCCAATAAACAGCAGCACCAGCAGCAAAAGCCTCTGGCTGCCCATTGTCCTGCTGGTTGATAGTCCTGGAGGGCACTGGGAAGAAGTCCTGGCATGAACAGGGGACAGACAGCAGCTCCAAGACAGTGAGGCACTGCTGGCACTGATGCCACCTCTCACCTGCCTGCTGAGTGTACCACCCCGTCCCCAGTTGTCCAGACTCCTTCCCAGCAGGCCCCGGGGGCTTTTCAGGGCTGGAACCAGTGCTAATGGGAGCGGATGAAGGGTGGAGTTTCCCATCAGCTGCAATCAGCGGGCCTCTGAGGACTTCCATCCCAACTGGTGAATATCCCCAAGGCCTCTAATTGTCAGTCTTTGCTGAACAGCTGGGCAGAACTCTAGGCCTTCCAGTCTTCCTCTCACGCCACATCAAGGCACCTGAGTCTCAGCCATATGGCTGATCTCATCCATCTCCCGGCTCTGGCGCTGAGCACCAGCCATGTGATTTCAGGGCTGGTGATCAATCTTATCCTCTCACCACTGCACAGATGGGGAAAATGAGGCCCAGTGACTCGCTCAAGGATGAGAATCCTCCAAGGCAGCTCTTCACAGTGCTCACAACTGCCGCGGCTCTCAGACTCTACACTGCCTCGCCCAGGAACCTGCTGTGGCTCTGTGGTTTTCGGTGTGCAGATCCCAAGGAGGTCTCGCAGGTACTAAGTCCTCTATCAAACTTCATTCGCTGATCCTCACATTCCTCCTGCTATCTTCCAGGAAGCTTCAGTGCTCTTTTCCTCCCAGGAGCCTGCCAGGACCCACACTTTGTCCAGTCATTCTCCATTGTCCCAGAATGGAGCTTCCTATACCCGTGTGACTTGGTCAATGGTGACCCTATCAGACTAGAACTCCCCAGAATGAGGACCAGCCCAGTCTCCATCACCTTCAGAAAGAGAGAGATTGTAGGGCTGTCGCTTTAATCAGAAAGGTACGAGGATCAGGGAGTTACCGTCATGGCCCAGGGGTAACGAACCCAACTAGGATCCATGAGGATGTGGGTTCAAACCCTGGCCTTGCTCTGTAGCTTACGGAACCGGCGTTGCCATGAGCTTTGGTGTAGGTCATAGACGTGGCTCAGATCTGGCGTTGCTGTGACTGTGGCTGTGGCTGTGGCCAATTTGACCCCTAGCCTGGGAACTTTCATATGCTATGGGTGTGGCCCTAAAAAAAAAAAGGTAAGAAGATCAGAACTTTACCCCTAAAATTTAGGGCCCCAAGGTCGGGGATTATATCTCTACCATTAAGTCAGAAATTTTCAGGGCATGGATTCTCTCTCCCACTCTTCCAGAAGCTCTGGAGGACAGCCAGTGACTCTCCCATCAGACAAACAGGCTTTTGAGGGGCAAGGCTGCCCCAAGGGCTTGGAGATTGTCCAGTCAGACACACTGATCCCAACACAAAGGTTTATTGTCAATACACAGATTCCTGGCCCCACTGGCCTCACCTTCCTCCTGTTGGTGCTTGGGCCCACTCAGACCCCGTCTAGCTCTGGTCTAGCCAGAGACCAGGGATGCCCACCCTTAGGATAAGTCCTGGCTACCTTGGCCAGCACCCCCTTCTGTGCTCAGCCTTGCTATAGGGCTCCTACTCTCACCCAGCATCCTTCTCCGTCCTGGCTCCTCTGGACCTGGGCCACACAGGCATGAGCGCTAGAGATGCCACCCCTTCACGTCCCCAGGCATCTGCCCAGGCGTAAAGGACAGGACAGGCTCGGGCCAGAATTCGCGCTAGTGGTGCAGGAAGATGCAGCAGCTGGGGATGTTTGCTTAGTCCCGTTGGCTTCTGTCCTGCCCTCTCAGCGGCTGGCCTTGTGTTTGAGGAGTACATTTGTGTTGGATTCCTGAACCTGCAAAACAAGAAGTCTTCCAGTCAATCCCGCACCCGGACATGGCCGACGCTCCAGCTCGACAGCGGCCCCCAGGGAAGTCTTTCACATCTAACTCCAGCCTGCCCAGCCTCCTCTCTGACCGCGGCAGCCAGCTGTGGACATTCACAAGGCTCCCAGTCAGATGGTGTGGGAGGCAGAGAAAGACACTAAATAATGTGGTAAGTGCTTCTTTCTCTCCCTAGAATCTTCCTCCCTCAGGAGGAGGCTGCTCTTATGCATCCTGGACAGGACCTGGGGGTCCTAGGCCTCCAGGGGCCCTAAGTATCTGCCACTAAGCAAGAACTGAGCAGCTCAAGTCCACTAAGTAAGTGAAGACTGAGATGGCCCAGTGGGTGGAGCCCTACAGGAGGGGCGGGGCCTCCCGGAGAAAGAAAGGTTGGATCTTAACCGGACTGGCGGGTGACCGCTGGGGTGCTTGGGAGTTTAGGGGGCGGACCGGGATTTTGGAATGGATAGAAACTCTGGCTAATGAGGCAGAGGCTGGGCGTGGTTGGGTGGCCAGGTGAGCACTGATTGGGCAGGAAAGTAAAGCTGGGAAGCTGCACCTTTTCCCTGTGGACCAGCGCGGTGATCAGGTCCTGCTGGCAAGTCATCTCACGGATGTCCATGGAGGACCTAGTCTCCAACGACAGGCTCCACGACAAGTGCCTGTGCATCAGCTCCTCCTCCTGCTCCTGGTTGAAGCGGATGGAGCGTACCTCGTCCACTATCCTGAGGGCGGTGGGGTGAGTACGTTCCGGCGGTGGGGGCTGGGGGCCGTCCTCCCCTCTCTCCCCTGGTGACCACCCCCCTTCACCCACTCCCTTTACTCTGTAGAGACCCAGGCTGAGGCTCGAGGCTCTTGTGAGATGGGAGGAACCAGGAGGTCTGGATCCCAGCTCCTCCACCGACAGCTGGGAACACCTGGGCAAGTCACTTAAGCTCTCTGGGCCCCAAAGTCGGCCTTATAAAATGGTGAGGGCGTGAGGCCGGAAGAATCTGAGGCTCCACTCAGCCCTGACTCACGAGACTCGGGGTAACCCCAGTACCCGCCCTACGTGTTGAGCTCATTTCGGATCTCCTTGTACTGCGTCAGGTTCTCCTGTATTGCCTCGAGCACCAAGCAGAAGTTGTCGCATGTGTTTTCCGAGAGGTTCGATGGGGGGCCCACCATAAACGGCTCCTGGGGGACGCCAGACATCTCCGAACGGGCGACCACACAGTGCACCAGTGGCAGCTCGTTATTCCCGGTTCCTTCCGCGTCTCCTGTCTGGGGAGGGGGAAATGGACAGGGAAGGACAGCTCAGCCCTACCTCCTGCCCTGGCCCCTTCCTGCTTGGCTTCAGGGAGGATGAGCCTCAGGACACCAGGGTTCTAATGCCCCTCATTTCAGCTCCAACCAGTCTTAGCCTCCCTACTTGGCTGTGGGAGCTCGACTTCAAAGGCCAAGCCCATCCCCCGCGCCTTGGGACATTCTCACCCCTTTCAAAACTTAGTGCTCCCCTCCCCCTATTTCACTTTTGATAAATCCCACCCAGCAAAATTCTGAGACCCTGTCTACTCTCAAGTCAAAGCCCACAACCCTTAACAGTTGAGACCACACTCGGCCCTTTTGGAGGCTCTCCACCGCCCCCCCCCACCAGATGAATAATACTAGAACTAACATTTCTTGAATTCTTAGTATGTGCTAAGTACTGTTCAATTATCCACGAAATTCTCCTAATAGCCCTATGAAGCAAATACTATTATTATTTCCACTTTATAGGAGAAGAAATTGAGGGTCAGATTGGTTAAATGCCTTAAGATCACCTAGCTGCTCAGTTCTGAGTTGCCATAGGACAAGACAGGAACTCCACACCCCTCAGAAGCCCCAGCTGGTGAGCTGGTGCTTAAGGTGGGGGCTGCTGCCTCCAGGTCTCAGGCTTGGTTTTCTCCAGGCCCTCAAGTGTGTGCACTCATGGGCAGGCGTGCGCGCGCACACACACACACACACACACACACACACACACACACAGAAGTCAGCACTCCTATACAATTTCCCTCTCCCCCTCTTGCCCTCCTCATCTCACTCACCTCACTGAAGGCTATTTGATGCTGTTGCCCCTGCTCTCCTGCCTTCATCATTTGCTCCAGATTGGTGGTCACCACGACGACCAACAAGTTGATGCCAATGAAGGCGCCGATGGTGATGAAGATGGCAAAATAGATGGCGCCCCCAATCTCCATTGCGTAATCCCTTGTCTCCATCCTGGAGATGGCAGTCAGGGGCCCTATCACCTCCCTGGCTCTTTGGACCTCAGTTTCCTCATCTACAGGATGGGGAAAGTAGCTCAAGGCCTACTGGGACTACTGCTGCCTCACTGCTGTTGTGCAGATCTAATGCCTCGCTAATGTCCCTGCAGCTGCCCTTTACTGAGCACCAGCTGTCCTGCCAGACAGTGGGCGGTCCTCAAGCCAGCCCTGCAAGGTGGGGATTTGTACATCAGCCTTCTCAAGTTTAACCTGTTGGCCATACTCTTTAGTCATGTCGTTCTTGCTATAAAAAGTAATTCAAGGAGTTCTCTTCTGGTTCAGTGGGTTAAGGACCTGGTGTTACTGCAGTGGCTTGGCTCACTGCTGTATTGTGAGTTCGATCCCTGGTTTGGGAACTTCCATGTGCTGCAGGTACAGGCCCTCCTCCAAAAAAAAAAAAAAAAACATAATTCAAGCTCATTATAGAAAGATCAGAAGGAAAATATACAGGAAAAAATAATCCCACCCACTGTTCATCCCTGCTGTAAATCTCCCATAAAATTTTTCCCCAAATAATAAGTTTTCTCTCTCTCTTGCTATGTAGGGTATGTGGGATGTGTGGGGTGTGTGTGTGTGTGTGTACATAGGGCCAGTCTCTATCAATCCTCATAGCAATCCATGACATGGTTAATATTGTATTATAATCTCCAGTTGACAATCCCATTGTGGCACAGCAGAAACGAATCCGACTAGTATCCATGAGGATATGGGTTTGATCCCTGGTCTTGCTCAGTGAGTCAGGGATCTGGCCTTGCCATGAGCTGTGGTGTAGGTCACAGTCACAGCTCTGATCCTGTGTTGCTATGGCTGTGGCATAGGCTAGCAGCTGTAGCTCCAATTTGACCCCTAGCCTGGGAACCTGCATATGCCACCAGGGCAGCCCTAAAAAGCAAAAAAAAAAAAAAAAAATCCCCAGTTGATAGATGAGGATACTGAGGCTCAGAAGGTTGCATGGCTGGTGTGGTGGAGCAGAGACTCAAATAGCCCAGCCCACCTTTATTGAACACTCCATGATTTTTCCACTGCCTATGTCATAATACGGAATGAGTGCCGAAGCCCTTTACCAACTGGGTTTCTACTTGCAAATGAAGGAGACTGAAAGAAATCAGTCAGGGGAACCCACTCCCCAGAGTGGACTGGAAACAAATAGGGTTTGGGCTTAATGGGGCAGAGGTAAAGAACAGAACCCAGGCACCCAAAAATGACCTTGGGCCCTGGATCTAAGAATGAATAAAAAGAGACCCTAAGTTTCCAGGAGTCCAGGCAGTTTGGTGGGTTCCAGTGTGGGCTGGGAGTCTGCCTTGGAACCCTTGGTGTAACCACAGACCTGCTCTTTTGCCCAAGGCCGAGCCGCCCAGCTGTTTAGCATGGTGGGAGAAATTGCCTTGAATAGGCCTGCAGTGGGACCCTGAATGGGTGGAGTTTCTTGGGGACAGGTCTTCAAGGGGACTACAAACTCAGAGGCCCCAGCCCCAGGAGTCTGCTCTTCTCCAGTTCAAAGCCCCAGGCGTCCCCCTCCTGCTGGGCCATCCTCGTCCCAAGCCTTGGAGTCATACATCCATTGAGAACCCTCTCCCTTCCCAGTCAGTTTTTGCCCCCTGGGGGCCCCAGCCCCACCCTACCTTGCTCATAAGGGCTGAACCCCGCCCCCCCCCCACTCCTGAAAGCCCCCTGGGCACTCACTGAAAGTTACTGTAGATGTCCACCCAGCCATCCTGGGTGATGCAGATGAAGAGGGTATACAGGGCAACCTGCATATTCTGGAAATGCATGGGCACGAATGCACCAAAGAGCGTGACCCCAAATACAGAGAATACCTGCCAGAAAGACCGGAGACCCACCTGAACTTACTTCAACCAAGCACCTTGGGGACAGGACATGCAAATGAGTTGCCAAGGGAATCACAGGGATTCAGACCTATAACCCCTCCTCTTCTCCAGACAGCCCTGTATCCCCACTGACCCAGGAGCCCGTTCAGGGAAGGGGGGCGGCTGGGGAGGGGAAAGGGCACTGACCAGCATGAAGAAGAGGATGAGGGCCATGATATTGGCCATGTCGGGCACCGACTGCAGGATGACGCGGATGATCCGGGCCAGGGGCTCCACCGCCACGCACACATGTACCAGACGAAGGGCCCTGTGGCAGAGCCTCTCAGGGGTGCCCCTCGGCCCTTCCCAGACCCCTCCTCCTCACTGTCCCCCCACCTGCCCAGAAAGGCAGAGCTGCTCCTCGCCTGGTGACAACCCCCTCCTCTCCTTTCCAGGGTCCAGACAGGTCCCTTCTTTTCCCAGAGGTCCCAGCTTACCTGAGGGTGTAGGTGATAGAGATGACTTGGAGTTCGCTAATGAAGAACCCCAGGAGCAAGATAAAGATGATAAGGAAGTTGAGGATGTTCCAGCCGTCCTGGGGGGTGGGCCAGCCCCAGCAGGGTCTGTCAGGCCCAGCCCGTGCTTTCATCCTGAGCGTGCCCTCCCCCCACCCCTAGGATGGGGGACTCAACGGTCCTCTCAGGGCAGGGCCAGTCATCTGCCATCCGCTGCTGTTACTCATCCTGCGGTCACCCAAACATGCCACGGAACACCTGTGTGCTCTCTGTCTCACACACGTGTCAGTGGCCAAGTGCAGTGCAGTGCCTGAAACACACAATGGACTCTCTCACAAATACGCAACCAGGTCCTAAGCCGAGCGCCCACCTCGGCTGGTATACTGCAGACAGCGACCTTGCCCTGCAACTAGGTGACCTGAGAGTATATGACGCCTACTACCATTAATAATAAAATAGAAAGTATTGACAAAGGCAACAGGGAACTCTCTGGTGGCCCAGCGGTTAAGGACTTAGTGTTGTCACGGCTGTGGCTTGGGTTCGATCCCTGGCCTAGGGAACTTGCACATGCCAAGAGTACAGCCAAAAACAAACAAGAAACCCAAAAAACAATTAGCCAGATAAGAGGGGAACTGGCTCCTGCTGTAGAAGAAAGGCGCATTTGGCAAGCCCTTTGTCCAATATGGCACAAAACCCCTTCAGAATGGCGATGGAGGAAGGGGGCTCACATGTATGACAAATTCAAGCACAGCCACCTCAGAGGGGAATTTGCTCTAACAATCTGCATTTACCTTTGACGGGTGATCTCATTTCAAGAAATCAGACCCCTACAAACTCTGGTACAAAACACTATTTGTAGAAGGCTGAAAATAACCAAAGTGTCCAGCGATGGGAACACTGGCTGAATAAACTACTACGCATTCATTCAATGAAATACAGAAAAATGAGAAAGGTCTCCATGTCCTGACACAGAAAGATCCATTCAGTGACGAAAGTGCAGAACAGTGCTTACAGTATGCTGCTGTTAGAGGAGGACTAAAAATACATATGTATTTGCTTATGATTGCAAAATAAGCACTAGGAAGATAAACGAGACTATAAATAACAAAGATTATCTGCAGAGGGTGGGGGTGGGGAAAAGGGATGAAGGGACAAGAGTGGAAATAAGAATTCCGTGTGTGCCTTTCAGTATAGTTTGGACCAACATGTAGGTGCATTAAATATTCGAAAGGAAAACCTTTTTTTTTTTAATGGCTGCATCTGAGGCATATGGAAGTTTCCAGGCTAGGAAGGCTAGCGGTCTAATCAGAGCTGCAGCTGCCAACCTGCACCACAGCCACTGCAAGGTGGGATCTGAGCCCCGAGTCTGCAACCTACACCAGAGCTCACAGCAACACCAGACCCTTAACCCACTAAACAAGGCCAGAGATCAAACCTGCGTCCTCATGGATACTAGTCGGGTTTGTTTCCACTGAGCCACAATGGAAACTCCCAGAAAACTGTTTTAAATGGGGGAAAAAAGTCTTAAATTTATTGGGCAGTTCAATAAACACAAGCCCTTCTGGTGTCTCATTCAGAGTGTTGGTGCCTAAACATACACAAGGAGACACAAGTCTGCCTGTCTACAGATCCATCCCTCTGTCCATTCAGTATTATGCTCCTACTATATGCCACACCTTGAATCAGACCCTGAAGATAACAGGATTTCTGCCCCGCTGGGCTCAGTTTTGTTTTCTTTTCTTTTCTTTTTTGGCCACCCTGCAGCATATGGCGTTCCTGGACCAGAGATCAGAGCCCAGCTGCAGTCTCAACCTAAGCTGCAGCTACGGCAACAGCAGATAATTAACCCAGTGTGCCGAGCCAGGGATTGAACCTATGTCCCAGAGCTTCCAAGACACTGCCAATCCTGTAGCGCCATAGCGCAAACTCCTCACAGAGTAGTCTGAGAAAGGTGGATAGACAGTACATTTTAACTCCAGGTTGAGAGGTACACAGTATTATAGAGACAGGGCAATAACTAACTTAGCCTGGTTTAGTCCAGGAAGTCTTCCTGGAAGAGAAAGCATTTGAATGAGTCTTATCCTGTAAGTAGAAGGAAAGCAAGTGAATAAGTGGCAGAAAGCTTTTGGAGACTAGGGGTCAGCACAGACAAAGGCATGAAGGTTGGTAACAGCAGTGTATGTGTGTGTGTGTGTGTGTGTGTATGTATGTATTGGGGAATGCCGCTATAAGCAGCTTGATGTAGCTGGAACACTCAAGGGTGAGACTGAGTGATGACACTGCAAAAGTAAGCAAGGGCTGCATCATGTGCCTTAAGCACAATAAGGCATTTAGACCTGATCCTGTAGACAATAGGGAGCCACTGGAGTAGTTTCCGGCCTTGGGAAAATTACTTTGATGGCAGGTGGGGTACACAGGAAGCCATAGCAACATCCTGGTGAGAGAAGACAAGACAAGAGCTAGAACAGGGGATAGCAGAGATGCAGAGGCCGCGAGAAATTCAAGAAATATTTAGGTGGTAAAATAGTAATTAATAAGCTGTAGAGGTGAGGAGGAGGGAAGAACCACACGAGGGCCGTAGAAAAGGGGGTGATGGGGCAAAACTTCGGGGGTCCCCATGTGGCTGGGTAGTATTTGAGGTATTAACTTGCAGCCTTTCCTCCCTCCCGTGCATTCTCCCTTTCCTTCCGCACAGCTCCCCCTTCCGCCCATCCATTCAACAAGGAGCAGTCTTTGTACACTTGGACTGGAGGGGTGAAGGTTGGGGAGGCAGCAGAGGGCCACAACAAGCCCTGGCTTTTGCCACTGGGAGCCTGGCCCCAGATGAAGTTTGGGGTTTTGTTCTCAGCCATTAGTTCTGGAGGTTGGTTCTGCCTTCCACAGGACATTTGGCAATGTCTGGGGACATTCTTGATTGTCATAACTAGGAAGGTGCTAATGGTATCAAGTGGGTAGAGGCCGGAGATGCTGTGGGACACTCTACAATGCACGGGACAGCCCCCACAACAAAGAATTATCCAGACCAAAATGTTAGCAGTGCCAAGGCTGAGAAATTTGGTCCCTGAGGGAACAGAGTGGCTTGGAGGAACACAAGATGCTCAGGCTGGCTCCAATTCTCTCATGCTAATGAAACACTGGGGCTTAGCCTTGAAAGTGCAGGCCCCTTGAAAGAGCAGGCTCTCCTAACTGCTGCTGAAAGAAATCTTAGGAAGGAAGAAATATTCTCTCTTACGGACAGATGTCTGCCTCTGCCCTAGAGTTAATTCTCAAAAAGTGGTGCATTGAAATGTTTACAAAAAGCATGGTACCTGCGCTTTTCTGCAGTGTGGAGACATGTAAATAGGCACCACCGCATTCTATTTTCTGTTAATAAACAGCCTCCCAAGTATTGTTCTCACAAAGCAGCCTTTAGGACAAGCGGACTTCAGAAATACTGTTCTAGGTTCTACATTCTGTGTCCTACCAAGTGACACCTCTAACTCCTGGAAAGCTTGTAATTCTTTTTTTTTTTTTTTTTTTTTTTTGCTTTTTAGGGCTGCACCTTCGGCATATGGAGGTTCCCAGGCTAGGGGGTCGAATCGGAGCTATAGCTGCTGACCCAGGCCACAGCCACAGTAATGCAGGATCTGAGCTGCGTCTGTGACCTACACCACAGGTCATGGCAACACCAGATCTTTAACCCACTGAGCGAGGCCAGGGATCAAACCTACAACCTCATGGTTCCTAGTGGGATTCATTTCTGCTGCATCGTGACAGGAACTCCAGCTTGTAATTCTTAATTGATTGTCCTGGTAATGGTGTTTTTTTTCCTTTCTTTTTATGGCCACACCTGCAGCATATGGAAGATTCTGGGCTAGGGGTCAAATTGGAGCTGCAGCTGCCAGCCTATGCCACATTCACAGCAATGCAGGATCTGCACTGCGTCTGTGACCTACACCATAGCCCACGGCAATGCTGGATCCTTAACCCACTGAGTGAGGCCAGGGATCAAACTGCATCCTCCCAAACAGTGTGTTGGGCTCTTAATCTGCTGAGCCACAATGGGAACTCCCTGATAATGGTATTTAACTTGATGCTTCCTTTTCATGGAATGTATAAAGATTTGACAAGTTTTGTTTTTTTAAAGCCTCTTCTTGCACATACCCAAAGGCAAGACAGCTGCTTTGACTCCAGAAATCCCTTGACTCTAGAGGTCCTATTCAGACAAAGAGTTTTGAATCTTTGTCTTGTTTTATATAATGTTATGGTCTGTTCCCACCCATATAGATTTTCGATACTCTCCACAACAGGGATCAGCAAACTGCAGCCCAAGGGCCAAATCTGGCCAACAGCCCTTTTTTGTAAGACCCTCAGGTTTAGAATGGTTTTTATATTTTTAAACAGTTGGGGGAAAGTCAAAAAATAATATTCTGTGACGTGAAAATTACATAAAGTTCAAATTTATTAAAAACATTATTTTTGTTATAGTTGATTTACAATGTTGTGTCAATTTCTGCTGTATAGCAAAGTGACCCAGTCGTATCAATTTTTTGCTCATATTATCTTCCATCATGTTCTATCACAAGAGATTGGATATAGTTCCCTCGGCTACACAGAAGGACCTCATTGCTTACCCATTCTAAATGTAATAATTTGTATCTAAAAGTTCAAGTTTCAGGAGTTCCCATTGTGGTGCAGCCAAAACAAATCCAACTAGTATCCATGAGGACTCAGGTTCGGTCCTTGGCCCCACTCAGTGGGTTAAGGATCTGGCATTGCTGTGAGCTGTGGTGTAGGTCGCAGATGCGGCTCGGATCCTTCATTGCTGTGGCTGGCTGTGGCGTAGGCCAGCCGCTGTAGCTCCGATTCGACCCCTAGTCTGGGAACTTCCAAACGCTGTGGGTGTGGACCTAAAAAAAAAAAAAAATCTAAATTTCAATGTCCCCAAATAAAGTTTATTTGGAACACAGCCATTCTCATTTGTTTATGTACTGTCTACAGCTGCTCTTGTGCTTCCCCAGCAGAGGTGAGTGTTTGCAAAGATATCTACATGGCCCACGAAGCTTAAAATATTTACATGGCCCTTGTGAAAATTAGTAAAGGGAAATCTCATACAGTGGAGTTGGGAGGCCAGAAGGGGGAGCTCTCACACACATCACTAGATGTCAATTACAGGAAGAGGAGTTCCAGTGGTGGCTCAGCTGTAACATAAACTGACTAGGATCCATGAGGAAACCGGTTGGATCCCTGGCCTCTTTCAGAGGGTTAAGGATCTGGCGTTACCATGAGCTGTGGTGTAGGTCCTAGACTCGGCTTGGATCTGGGGTTGCTGCGGCTGTGGTGTAGGCTGGCAGCTGCAGCTCTGATTTGACCTCTAGCCTGGAAACTTCCATATGCCGTGGGTGCGGTCTTAAAAAGCTTAAAGGAAAAAAAAAATTAGAGAAAGAATTATCAGTTATAGACCTCAACAGAAGAATCACCAACAGGAAAGAATCATCAATGACAGGCCCCAACAGGAAGGAGGTACATTGCATCTCCTGCAAAAAATCAACTACTCCAGCAACTCAGCCAATGAGAAACCATCATCAGGCTGAATTCTCATTTTTCACCAGTGGATTTTGGCTCAAAACAACCCCTCTCAACTTCCTCCTTTTTCTCTATAAAATAACATTCCTCTCCACTGTTTGTTGGACTTGCCTATGGCTTTTGCTATAGGTTGCTTGTCCTGAATTGCAACTCCTTTGCTATTCTCAAATAACTGGCTTTTTTTGTTTGTTTTGGTGTTTTGTTTTTTTTTTTTTTGCTTTTTAGGGCTGCACCCAAGGCATAAGGAAGTTCCCAGGATAGGGGTCGAATTGGAGCTGCAGCTGCCACTCTTCACCACAGCCACGGAAACGCCAGATGAGCCACATCTGTGACCTACACCATAGCTCACAGCAACACTTGATCCTTAACTCACTGAGCACAGCCAGGGATTGAACCCACATCCTCATGGATATTAGTCAGGTTCATAACCTGCTGAGCCATAAGGAGAACTCCTATAATTATTTATTTATTTATTTATTTATTTATTTATTATTTATTTATTTATTTTCTTTTCAGGTCCACACAAGCGGTATATGGAGGTTCCCAGGCTAGGGGTCAAATTGGAGCTGCAGCTGCTGGCCTACACCACAGCCACAGCAATGCAGGACCTGAGCTGTATCTTCGACCTACTCCACAGCTCATGACAATGCCAGATCCTTAACTCACTAAGCGAGGCCAGGGATCAAACCCACATCCTCATGGATAATAGTCCTGTTCATTACCACTGAGCCACAATGGGAACTCCTGATAACTGTTTTATCTTTAAGGTCAACTCCCTTTACTGAAAGTCTTTGCTGACCCCTGATCTTGAATCCTATAAATTAAGGAAGATACTCTCATTGCATGTCTCAAAGTTTTCCCAAGATCAGAGAACTAGGGAAGCCTGGATCAGGGGTTGGAACCCAAGAAAGCTGCACTTCTAGTACAAGCTCCTTCTTGCCGCATCACAGACATGTCAGAAGTAGTCAGTCTCTCTCGCTGCATGCATGCACACACATGCACCCTTCAGTCTGCAGAGGCAGGTGCACGGGGTGGGGGATGGACAGGGTGCAGTCCCTATGGAGGAATAGAGATGATGGCAGGGGGCGCCCTGGATCTCACCTTCCAGAAAATCCAGAAGCCATTTAACCAGCCGAGGAGAAGCTCACAGATAAGGATGGTCAGCACAATGTCATCTATGGTAGAGAACAACTCATAGTGTTTCTACACGGAAGACACAAAAAGAAGGGCAGAGAGGTCAGCGGAGCGGGGCCTGGGTAAAGCCAGGGAGAGAGGACGTCTCCGGGGAAGGGAAGGCCCAGATTCTTGTTGCTTTTCATCCTCAGCATCTTCCTGGCTCCCTTTAGAGCATACGTTCCACGCATGTGCCAGGCACCATGCTAAGACTGCAAACATACTATTTCATTTCACCATCACTACCATCTTACAAAGTAGGTTTTATTCCCGTCTTACACTTGAGAAATTAGAGAGGTGGGACAGCTAGACAGTGATAAAGACTGTTATCTGACTACAAATCTTTGCTCCTAACCTCTAGAGTAAGAAAAGGGAGGTGGAGGAAAAGCAGAACAGACCCCAGGGTTGGGAGGAAAATCCCTGGCCCATGAGAGAGGACATGGAGCCCCGTCCTTGCTCCTCTCCTCTTCCCAATCCCTCTGGAGGCTTCAGCTCCCAAACCCCCCAGGCCAGGCCTGACCAAACTCCTGGATATGCCCCCACTCCTGGGTCTAAAACATGGATGGATTGATGGATAGATGACTGAATTCTGTTTAAAATCCAACTCACTTTCACTTAACCTCATTTTAAGCTGTGACCCTGCTATAGTTAGTGACATGAACAGCTCCCTGACTCCACCCTGACAGTTACCAAAGTCACCTGGGCTCCTCCCCTTCTTCACCTCCATGGCCCACAGGCTCAGTGCCTCAAGGCTCCCTGCCACACGTGGAGGCCTCCTGATCCCTGTAACTGTGGCATGTGGAAGTTCCCAGGCCAGGGATTGAACCCACACCACGCATTGACCCGAGTCACTGCAGGTTCAATGCCGGATCCTTAACCCACTGTGCCACAAGGGAATGGGCAGAGCTTCTTCGTCTCCTTCTCCCACGGCTAGGTGTCAAATTGGAGCTACAGCTGCCGGCCTATGCCACAGCCACAGCAACGCAGGATCCAAGCCGTGTCTGTGACCTACACCACAGCTCATGGCAATGCCAGATCCTTAACCCACTGAGCGAGGCCACGGGTTGAACCCACATCCTCATGGTTCCTAGTCGGGTTCGTTAACCACTGAGCCATGAAGGGAACTCCCTGGGTAGAGCTTCTTAAATTCAGATGGGATCTAATGTTAGGGGCTCCCTGCCTGTGCCAAATTCCCAAAGGACATCATGGGTCAGGGATGTCTGCCTGCAACAAAGAAGGGCTTTCTTTCCACTTATGGGTCCCTTCAGGTCCACCCTGCTGGCCACCGAAGGCAGTAGGCTCTCCTCACTATTTATTGAAAGACTGTTCCTAAATGGCCCCTATCTTCTCCAAGTCATGAGTATCTATGGCTAAATCAGAGTGGCTTCACTAAACACAAACCCTCCATGTCTCCCTACGGCCTGTAGGGGGAGGTTCAGAACCAGTCTGGCATCCATAGGCCTCTCGAATTTTATCTTCATGGGCACATATCCTATACCAGGGTTTTTAGCGTTTTGACTGGGACTCAAGGTAAATATATTTTACATTTTGTACCATAATACTGTCCCTCTCTTTCTCCATTCGGGTTTTTGGAGTTTTTGACTGGGACTCAAAGTAAATATATTTTACATTTTGTACCATAATACTGTCCCTCTCTTTCTCCATCCCCCCCAACACAATTTCTATTTCATTCTTTTCCACCCTTTTTCACTCTGCATCAAAATGCTGGTATCTGTGTTCTGAACTGATATCATATTCCATGTATGAGGTTCATCTTCTACCAATTTACTCGTTGTGCAAACCTTGGCAACTGGGCTTCTGCCTCCAGCACCTCACAGGCAGCTCTTGTTAAGGTCACAAGAGCTAAGTCCAGGGGTGCTTCCTAGTCCTTATCTTGCATCGTCTCTGAGCTCATCTGACCCTGCGCTGGATCCCTTGGCAGTGCCCTCTCCCAGGTTCCTGCTCCACTGATCACTCCTCTTCTATTTCCTGCCCGCTGCTTGGAGACTCTCCTCAGAGATCCATCTTGGTCCTTGTCTCACTCAATACTGTCTCAGGCAACCTCATCCTTCCTTTAGCTTTGGCAACCATCGACCTAGACACCAGCCACTCTCACGTGGCCACCTCCATCCCTGTGCTCTTGGAAGTATGGCAGGTTTGACCACCAACTCCTCATCCAGACATCTCTGTGAAGATATCGCAAGGGTGCCTCAAACACTACATAATTCAAACTGACCTCGGTTTCCCCCCCAAACCCGCTCTTCCTATGTCCCCATATCCCCACAAAAAGCACTACCCCACTCAGTTGCTCAAGCCAGAAACATAACTTCTTGCTCTTCCTTTTTCTACATGAGTGAGATGATGACTATGTTAAACAAGAGAGGAATTCCTCGGTGGCTCAGCAGGTTAAGGATCTGGCATTGTTGCTGCTGTGGTATGGATTTGATCCCTGGCCTGGCAACTTCTGCATGCCATGGACGCAGCCAAAAAACAACAATAAATAAAAACCATCCAAAACAAGGTAGCATGTTTGTGGTAGGTGCTCCCTAAGAGTTTACTATAAAGAAAATCAATCAGGAAGGCCCGTGGATCTGACACCTAGGGAGCTTCAAATGCCTGTGACCTCATTTCAGATACAGACTTTGTCCTGGTCCAAGCCTCATCATCTTCCCCGAGCATCCTCAACATGGTCCTGTCTGCTCCATCTCCCCCGATTCTCAGCCTCTCCCTTCCACCGTCCCCTCTGTGCAGCTAATGTAAGTTTTCTAAAACTCATTTCTGGTCGTGTTGCTTCCAGACTTTAAACCTTGGCTTTCTGAAGGTGTAGGAATAAAGCCCATTCTTCTTCTTTTTGGCCACACATGGGGCATGTGTAAGTTCCACAGTGATTGAATCTGTGCCACAGGCTGCTATAGTGACAACACCAGATCCTTAACTTGCTATGCCACAAGAGAACTCCCAATTCTTCTTAACATAACTTGAAGACCCTGTGTGATCTGGCTGCTGACCACCTCTGTGAACTCATTAGTCAATACACTGGACATCTTTAAAAATTGATTTTCACTAGCATGATTCATATATGCAGTATGCTCCTTGTAAGAAATTTATTTATGTATTTTGTCTTTTTAGGGCCGTACTTGTGGCATAAGGAATTTCCCAGGATTGAGGTCAAATTAGAGCTGCAGCTGCTGGTCTACACCACAACCACAGCAACACCAGACCCGAGACACGTCCTCGACCTGCACCACAGCTCGCAGCAACACTGGATCCCCAACCCACTGAGCAGAGTTCCCAAGTTGGAATTCCCTGGTGGCCTAGTGGTTAAGGATCCGGTGTTGGGAGTTCCCTCTGTGACTCAGCAGTTAATGAACCTGACTAGGATCCATGAGGATGTGGATTCCATCCCTGCCTTCGCTCAGTGGGTTAAGGATCTGGCACTGCTGTGAGCTGTGGTGTAGGTCACAAACGTGGCTCAGATCCTGCATTGCTGTGGCTGTGGCTGGTGGCGTAGGCTGATTCCATTCCCCCTCCCCCAGCCTGGGAACTTCCATATGCCACAGGTAAGGCCCTAAAAAGCAAAAAAAAAAAAAAAAAAAAAGGGATATGATGTTGTCACTGCTGTGGGTGGCTCCAGTTTGATCCCTCGCCCAGGAAATTCTACATGCCGTGGGTGCGGTAAAAACAAAACAAAACAACCCCCTCCCACACAAAAAAAGAGACCTAAGGCATAGTGGACTTCAAGTTAGGCACTCAGAATTCACTTCCATGCTGCTGCTTCCGCCCCAAACCCTTTCCCCACCTCTCTCTGCCTGGCCAACCCCTGCTCATTCTTTGCTCTCTGCTTAAATGCCCCTTTCTCCTGACCCTCCAGATTAGGTCTGATGCCTCTTTAGAGTTTCCACATACTCTGTGACACCGATGCATTTGTAATCACATGTTTGTGTCTGAGACAGAACCGGGTGTGATGGGTTCATATTTGGAACCCTGGTTCTGAGCGCCGTGCTCAGTGCAGAGTGAGTCTCTCTTAGTGACTGTTGATTAAAATGGGATACCCTTCCTCACAAGGCACCCGTTTGCCTGACTGCCTGCACCATTTTTCTCCTGCCCTTCCTCAGCAAATCCAATGTATTTCTCAAAGCTGGGCCCCCTCCACCATGAAGTCTTCCTTGATCTCTAGAGCCCTGGAAGGACAGTGCTGATAGGCCCTAGGAGAGCATCCAATCCAACAGACGAGGAGGCTGAGGCCCAGGGAGGGAAGTGCCTTGCTCAGGCCCGTTAGACCAGTGGGGACAGAGGTCAGGCTGAAGTCCCACCTGGCCAAGGACGGAGTTGGTGCGGAGAGCGATGGTGATGGCGTTGACCACCAGCAGCGTGGCCAGCAGCAGCTGGAAGGCCGGGTGTCGGAGCAGCTGCTTGACATACATGCGAGTGATGAGCTCCTGCATGTCCCAGGTATCCTGGGAGAGGGTGGAGGACCTTCCTTCAGGCAGGCGTCACTGTAGGAGGCCTCTGCCTGGAAGTTCACTCTCAGTGACTAGGGGTCCTTGGGGGCCACGCTTGTGGGGAGAAGTTGCCTGAGAGGGGATCACAGAATGGGGGCATCAGTGCAGAGGTCATACGCAAATGGCCACTAAAGTGGGTCACTGCTGGGGGATCTTTGTTGTGGTCACTGCAAGGGAGACTCTTTTGGGGTCTCTGCTGGGGAGTCACTGTCATCATATAGGGGCTCCTGCTGACGGTGCACAGCTGGGCCGTTACTAGCGAACCACGGGGGGGGGGTCACTGCAGGGATGACTGCCGGGATGTTTAGACGGCAGGAGGGGCGGAGTTATTCTGAGGGCCTATTTCCCCACGCGCAAGGGTCACGGCGGGATCAGATCACAGCAAGCCCCGTGCAGGCTGCAGCCCAGCCTCGCGCTTACCTTTCTGCTAATGATGTCTCGGCGGTCGATGAGCACTTGCTCCTGCAGCCGAACATAGGGCTTGTGAGAGGCCCTCTGCAAGGGTGAGGAGAGGGCCCATCAGTGCAGCCACTGCCCCTCCGGGCCCAGTGTGGTCCTCCAGTGCCCTGCCCCACCCCAGGATGCCCAGCTCGGGCAGTGGGGGCCAGGCAGCGGCCACCTACCAAGCGGTTCAAAGGCTTGATATTGGCGGTGTTGGTCCCATGCTGCCACCAGGTTCCTTGGTTATACGCCATAAGTCCTCAGTCTCCCCCCAGTCCTCAGAGAAACTTCATTCCAAGCCGTCCTGCTCTCCGCCACCCTCGTGGTGATATCACAGAGGCCTCTGTGACCTCCGGCTGTCTGCATTCCACCAAGGAATTCCCATACCAAGAGAAGCTCCTCCCCCTGACTCCCCTCCACACCCCACAGAGGAGGCCACGGACACCAAGGGGCTGGGTGGGGGTCAGAGGTCAGAGGCTGATGAGAGTAGGTCAGGTCTCTGTGCAGCCCGGATGGAAACACAGGAGCGTGTCCCTGCTCTGTACCTGGAAGTAGAGCTGGAGGTGAGGCTTGGCTAAGGAGAGAAGGGGAGGAAAATGTTTCGTTCTGGGGCCCTCCTGGTAGCAGACATCAGCCTGCGCCCCTGCCCACTGGCTAACCCATCCCTTCACCCCAGACTCCGGGGCTGCCTGCCCTGCTAGTCCATGTGAGGGCTGCTTCCCCGTCTGTAGAGCGAAAGCCTTGCTTTTCCCCTCCTGGGATAGGGCGGGAGAGCACAGTCTGGTTTCCAAAGGGCTGGGGAGGGGTGAGCATTAATAGAAGCCGCCACCAGCCCCGGGCGGGCAACCCGCCCTGGCAGGTATGGAGCTTCGGGTACAGAGTCTAGGCCGGGGGGCTGCAGAGTGGGCTAGTTACCAATAGCATTCACCGTCATGTGACAGCTTTTCACCGCAGACCCCTCAGGGAAGCAGGTTCCAGGTTCTAATACTGAAGTCAAAGGCGCATGTAGGTTTGTGTTAAAGAAACTGACTTAAGTTGAAAAGTGTTTATTTAGTTGTAAAGTGAAGAATACCTGTATAGACTGGCTTGGGGAAGGGGAGAAGTGCCAGGGACGGAGGGGGCAGGTCTGCTCCCCCACAGGTCAGAGTACAGGGTGAGAGTTCTTTCAGCCCAGCCTCCTGCTCCTTGGTTGGCACAAAGCTCACCTCACCCCACTCCAGGGGAGAGGGGAGCAGAAATGGCTGGAGCTCGGGCAGAGGCAGAACCATGGATCAGCACTACTTCCAAACGAGAACAGAATCCAGAGATGCTCCGTCCTAGATGTGTCTGAGGCTGGCGGTTGAGGTGGTCCTCAAGGCCAGAGGTCAGGAACTAGAGTACTGGCCAGGGTTAGAGGTCAGGAGGTCGGAGGTCACTCTCTGGGGTCAGGGGACAGTGATGGGAGTGCTCCTTAGGGTCAGAGGGTGGGGGCTGGGAAGGCTGTTCTTTGGGGTCAGAGTTCAGGACTTGGGAGCTGCCCTCAGCCTGCTCCACTCCCCAGGCCCCCAGGCCCTCTGAGTATAGCTCCTGGTTCTGCTCCTTCCACCGGCGGAACTTCTCTCCTGTCAGCTTGGGGTCACCTAGCACTTCCTCCAGGGCCTGCAGCTCCTGCAGCTTTGCCTGGAAAAAGAGTAGGGACTAAGAGGTCACGACCACCCAGGGAGGGCGCAGAGCCCAAGCCAGAGCTAGCTCTGGAGTCCAGCGCCTAGAACCCAGCACCTGACCCGGTCCAGCCTGAATCCTCAAATCGAGAGCCTGGCTCGGGGAACCTAAAACTTGACCCAGTGCATAGCCTAGCCCAGAAGTGAGGGCCAGGAACCTAGCCTAAAGCCCCCGGCCCAGCCCCTGGCCACGCCCAGCGCCCCCTGCTGACCTTGAGCGTGCTCTGCAGCGCACGCACACGGTGCACTCGCTCGTTGAGCTGAGGGTCTCGGTTCCGCCGCATGAAAGAGCTCCGCCACTGCTCGTGAGTGAGGGGCTGCGGCTGGCCCAGGAGGGACACACCACCCTGCCTCAGTCCCCGGACCATGCCCTCCAGCGCCCCTTCGCTGCTGTCTGTGGGAAGCGGAGCAGGATGAGGGTGTGCCCGCCCCACCCCCAGCCCTGCATCTCGGCTCCCGGCGCCCCGCACAGCACCTGTCAGCGAGCCGAAGGAGGTCCGTGGGCTGCTGCCCTGCGTGGGGGTGGCCGCAGGTGACGTGTCTCCGTGGTGCGGACTCGCAGCTTGGGCCAGGCTGGGCTGCGGGCAGGGCGGAGGGAGAGGAGGCTGTCAGTCTGAGCTTCACGCCCTCCCTGCTGTTCCCCCCCCATCAGTCCCCTACTCACCGAGGCCGAGCGGGACCCAGCCTCATCATCAGGGTCTTCTGCTTCCGTCTCACTGTAGCAGTCTGGGGTGGACGGGAGCGGGTGAAGAACCCACTGAGCCCCACAGCTCACAAGGTTTGGGCAGGCCAGGGTGTGGGCTCTGGGAATTGAGTTCCCAGCCCCCACCGAGGGAAGGCAGAGGCTCAGGAGAGACCCACCCCTGGGGACACCCACCTTCCTCTCGGGGCAGGGGGGCACGGCCTGGAGACTGGTACTTGGAAATGCAGGTAATGAGATGGCGCACCCACCTGTGGAGGGGCGAAGGGGTCTCAGGGAATTTCCCTTTACTGTAGGCCAGGGGCGTTCACCTGTCTCATCTTCCCTTTAATCCTCAGAGCAACTTGGAGAGACAGCAATTCTTTTTTTTTTTTTTTGTCTTTTGTCGTTTTTTCTTTTTTAGGGCTGCACTCGCGGCATGTGGTGGTTCCCAGGCTAGGGGTCTAATCGGAGCTGTAGCCGCCGGCCTACACCACAGCGACAGCAACGCGGGATCCAAGCCGCATCTGCAACCTACACCACAGCTCACGGCAGCGCTGGATACTTAACCCACTGAGCAAGGCCAGGGATTGAACCCACAACCTCATGGTTCCTAGTTGGATTCGTTTCTGCTGAGCCACGATGGGAACTCCCGAGACAGAAATTCCTTTTTTTTTTTTTTTTTTTGTCGTTTTGCCTTATATGGGGCCGCACCTGCGGCATATGGAGGTTCCCAGGCTAGGGGTCTAACAGGAGCTACAGTTGCCTGCCTTCACCACAGCTACAGCAACAAGGGATCTGAGCTGCGTCTGCAACCTACACCACAGCTCATGGCAACGCTGGATCCTTAACCCACTGAGCAAGGCCAGGGATCGAACCCACAACCTCATGGTTCCTAGTCGGATTCGTTAACCACTGAGCCACGACGGGAACTCCCCGAGACAGCAATTCTTATTAGTCCATTTTATAGAAGATGAGACTGAGGTTTAGAGAAGTGAGTGTCTTGGACCAGTGGCTATCAGAGAGCCGGGATCCAAATCCAGGCTCCTGAGCCCGGCCCCCAAGCACTCACATGCGAGTTGTGAGAGTGAAGGGGGTGGCACTTACTTGCTCAGATCTGTCAGGGTGTCAGCAGCGAAGATGAAGGGTTTATACACGTCATGGGTGAGCTGGAACACACTGCCAGGGAGCAGAGGGGCCTCGCTCACTCAGGGGTGCCCACCAGAACCCAGAGAGGCTGGACCAGGAATCTCCCACCGCCCCACTCTGCCCCTCCTGTCACCTACCCCCCCTCCCTTCCCACTCCGAGCCTGTCACACCCCAGGACTTAACTATTTTTTCTTCTGATCTTGTCCACTTTCCAGACTGTAGTTGGAGACGTTGATGAGGCCCTCGGCCTTCTCATCCTGGGAGGGGGGTTACAGTGTGAGAGTCAGCTTGAGAGGCCCGGTTAGTCCTGAGGGCAGTGGAGGAAAGAGGGCATCTCCTGGGCTTTCTAACTGCAGACCCCTCAGTGCCCAGAGCTCAGGGCA
This sequence comes from Catagonus wagneri, assembly GCA_004024745.2. Taxonomy (NCBI): domain Eukaryota; kingdom Metazoa; phylum Chordata; class Mammalia; order Artiodactyla; family Tayassuidae; genus Catagonus; species Catagonus wagneri. Next base: position 15,037,599 of record PVHT021183551.1, on the reverse strand, counting down.
AGAACCTGGGGCCAGGGCAGGAGGGATGACCAAGCAGTGGCTCTGAGCCCGGAAGGGGAGGCCAAAGACGCAGAGAAGCAGCCAGGGAAGAGAAGCCTGCTCAAGCACCTGCTCCATCAACAGATGCAGACAAAGCTGCCTTGCCAAAGCTCTTCTCCCTGCCTGGTCTTCTGTCTTCTCTCCATCTGACTAACCCTCAGGCCTTGATTTGTCAGAAAGCCACTGCCATTCCTCAGCTGGCCTGGCTGCCTTTGCTGGGCTCCCACCCTTCCCCAGGGCTCTTCCTCCATCATGGCACGTGTTCCTGTACTGTCCCCGACGGTGTATTCAGCCATTTCCCCCACCAGTCTGAGTAACAGGAACTCCAATTCTTCCCTGTGTCCTAGTGCCCAGCCCAGCGCTGGGTGCACAGTAGGCACCTGGATGTTAGTTGAGGGAAAACAACTGCTTGAATGGCCCATCACTAAGATGAATAGAATAGGAAGGAAAGGCAAGCGGAATCAGAGTGATTCCCCACGGTCTGTGATACCTTTTCCACATGCATCACCTCAGTTCTCACTGCAGAGCGTCCCATTTTACAGATGGGAACAGTGAGGCCCAGGAGGGCCTGGGGCCTACAGATGGGAGTGGATGGTGGAGGAGGGACAAGAGCCGGGGCTCTCACTTGATTACCTGCGTGTGTGTATGGGATCTCACCTGGGGCTGGCGGTACCAGTAGAGTGTGTGTCCTTTGAGCACAAACCAGCAGCGGCGCCAGCGTGGGCCCATGAAGCCCCCGGGCACCTTGCGGAGCAGGAGCCAGCCGTCACAGTCAGGCCGGCCCAGCTCCCGGCAGGACACCCGCCGGCGGCTCAGCAGCGTCGCCACGCCTGCAACAGCACAGTGGCTGGTTGGTGAGGGGCTGGCGAGGCATCCCGGGCCCCCAAACTGGCTCCCTCACTCCCCACAGGCACCCCCAGCTGATATTTCTGAACCCAGGCTCTGTGCTCGGAATGTCACAGGTGTCAGCTCCCAGTCAAGGATAACTCTTCCCATTTTAGCGACAAGCAGGCTGAAGATCAGAGGACGAGCTGTTTGCCCAAAGTCACAGAGCTGGTGAGAGGCCCAGGCTGGGGGCACAGGTCTGTCTGACCGCAGACACAGAACCGTTCCTGGGAGAGGCTGTGTGTGAAGTGTGTCTTGGGGGTGGTCTTGCCCAGCCCTGTAAGAGCTCCTCATGTCAGGGGGCCCCCCTGTGTACCCCCCCAATCAGGTGTATCTCATACCTTTTGATTTCTTGCGACCAAGGACAGGACTCTGAAAGGACCACAGGAGATTAGAGAAGGGTCTGGGTCCACAGCCACACAGCCCTCCTTGCTGAGCCCCCGAGCTTACCTTGGAAGGACGTTCTGGGGGCTCCGGAGTAGCTGGTACCTCTGCTGGGAGTGTGGCTGGGGTTGCAGGGGGGCTGGGCAGGGGCTTGGGGTCAAGGGAGGTAGAGTCTGTCAGGGAGGGAGGAGAGAGAGGGAGGGTCCCCATGAGCTCAGACCCAGGCCCAACAGTAGGGGTGGGCGGTGGTCAGAGTCTAGGGTCGGAGCCAGGACTCCCACATGCCTTGCCTGGGGCACCTGCCAACTGGTGAGGCTTTGAAATTACCTGTCCAGGCAGCGGGGCTGGGCCCAGGACTTGGATCTGAAGTCAAGGTGAAGGCAAAGACGTCTTGGGATGGTGTCCTGGAGAGATCAAGGAGAGATGAGGTGCACCACGGCTCACCTGCCGGGATGCACCCCACCTGGGGCGGAGCCCGTTACCTGGGAGACGGCAGCAGCGGAGCCAGCAATGGGCTCACTGGGTGTGGGGAGCCCAGGGCCTGAGAGGGGGTCTGGGGAACAACCAGAAACACGGTGATGGAGCTGGCAACAGGCTGGGGGTCTGAAAGCGGGCTGGGGGGCGGGGCTGGGAGGCACGCACCTGTGCGGGGCTCTCTGGCACCGGGACCTTCTTCAACACCAAGCTGACCCCGTCTGGCTTCCGCAGCAGCTCCCTCACCACGTTTTTATGGGGCCAGCCCACCTGAGGGACAGGGCAGGGAGCAGGGCAGGGACGCTGGGCTGGCTTGAGCTGGGCAGGAGGCAACCCAACAGCATTCTCTCCGCCTCCTGCTCAACCTCACCTCGTCCTCCTCCAGGAAGGCTTCACAAGCCCCTCTGACATGTGACAGCCGGCTCGCCTCACAGAGGGCAGCTCCCGAACCCTGGTCTCCCCAAGGGAACCTCCCCACCCATCGACCTGAGCTCGACGCAGGACCCCCTTTCTCCCACCACGCCCCTCCCCTCACTCACCACCACCTGTTCGTTGATCTGGACAATCTCGTCTCCAGGCAGGATCTGCAGCCGGGAGTTGGCGGGGACCTGCTGGGGAGTTTGGGGCTCAGAGGGTGCACCCTTATGGGGCCGGAAACTGGCATGGCTGGCAGGTAAGGGGGCATGGGGGTGGGCCTCTGAGAAGGGCGCAGGGTTCTCCTCACCTGGGTGCCCACGAAGTGCAGGCAGTTGCTGGTGGTGTGGATTTCCAGGGCCTGTGAGGCAGAGGCTGCAGTCACTGAGGGTGTGGGGGCCGCAGGGCCGGTGGGCAGGACCCCGCTGGGCACCTGGACTCATAAGTGGACGGAACAGGGGACAGGGCTGGCACTGCCCGACTTGCTGTGTGACTTGGGGCTTGCCGCTGCTCCTCTCTGGGCTCTGCCTCCTCCTCCCACAGGAGCTGAGGGGAGCAGGTTGCTGACTGCTAAGGGATGAGATTCTCAGCAACTCTTGAAGGGCTAAGCTGGGACAGGGGTGCGAGCGGGTGGGGCTGGGGCCCCTGGTTTTCCCACTGGTCAAAGACTAAAGTGGAAAAGTTCAGGTCCTCTCCCCTTTCCAGGTCCCATGTCCCAGGGATGACCGGGATGTGTCACCTGAGGCCACCCCAACTGCAGCACCTCAGGACTGGAGAAGGGGCTGAATGAGGATAAGACCCCAGCGAAGTCCTCTGGGCCACTAACATAGCTACAGAAAGAGCCTTCCAGGAGTTCCCGTCGTGGTGCAGCGATTAACGAATCCGACTAGGAACCATGAGGTTGCAGGTTCGATCCCTGGCCTCGCTCAGTGAGTTAAGGATCTGGCGTTGCTGTGAGCTGTGTTGTAGGTCGCAGACGCGGCTCAGATCCCATGTTGCTGTGCCTGTGGCATAGGCCTGCAGCTGTAGCTCCAATTGGACCCCTAGCCTGGGAACATCTATACCATGGGTACGGCCATAAAAAGCAAAAAAAAAAAAAAAAAAGAGCCTTCCAGTCATAACAGTATAGGATGCTGTGGGATCCTAGAACCAGGGTTTAGGGTGCAGACAAGGCTGCCGGGGTCAGAGGTGAGTTGAGAGGTCAAGGCTCACCGAAGGGTTGTCCAGCGGCACGCGTTCTAGCACGGCCCTCTGTTCCAGCAGCTCCTCTGGGCTGCAGCTCAGGATGTTGTGGCAGATCCCAGCCACGTGGCTGCACTGGCGGAGGGAGAGCAGAATGTCCAGCCCCGAGCCCCCTCCCATCCTGCCCTGATGCCCGGCTCAGCCCCCAGACTCACAATCCTCAGGACTTTGCTCTCCTTCTCAGCCGCTGGACAGTCCTGGAAGCAGAACGAGAGAGCAGAGAACTGCCCTGAGTAAGGGGCACCGCCTTCTCCCAAGGGCAGGCCCTCCCTGCGCCCCATACCCTGGCCCCCTTCCCAGAACTACGTGGCCTCAGAGCTTTGGCCCCAAGCTCTCATCCCCCAAGGCCAGGCCCCTAAAAGTCACCACACATGGCCTCCCCTGCTCCTCCCCAGCCTGAGTTAAACGTCCTGAGCTGCCCCTGCCCATCAGGAGCCCCCACGCCCCCATCGCCCCCTACCCCGTGGCTGGGCCTCCTCTCCTCTGCCCTCGCCTCTTCCTGCTCTCACACCTGATCCTGGGCTGATTCACAAGTTATAAAAAGCTCTAGCCTGATTTGGTCTCTATGGCCTGGGCCAAGCCTGGCCCCTGGTTCTCCTACCTCCTGCAAGGCCTGGCCCAGCTCCCCGCACAACTCCCCAATCTCCTGGCAGGATGAGAAGTCATTTAAGTGGGAGAAGAGATACCTGGCGGGGGGGAAGGATGGAGCAGTGTTAGGGGACTGAGCCTAACAGTGAAGTCACTGGACTACCCTGAGCCGACTACACATCTGAGACTTGGGGAAAATACCCACTCTGATGGGTTTTGATTTGGAATAAAAGAGATGACTATATATCTCGAGACAGGACTTAATTGTCAAGTGTCTATTAAATGCCAGGCCCTATTGTAGGCATTGGGGAGGCAGACATTAAACATATAATTACATCAATAAGATTTAACTTCTACTGTTGTGAAGTGTAGGGAGCTCTCAGAGTGTATAACAGGGAAGGCTTTCCTGAGGAGGTGACATTAGAACTGGAACCTAGGGGACAAGCATTAGCCAGTCAAGAGGGTGGAGAGCTCTGGATGCAATGTCGTTGATGTGACTGTCATGATTACAACTGCAAGTGGCGTGGGAACTCAGACATCCCAGTACCCCTACACAGACCAGTTAGCTTCTTTGCCCAGTTCCACCATATCTGAGCAAGAGCCAAGCTCTGTTTTTCTTTCCCAGGTCCTAGAGGAGGTGAAGGATGAGAAGGGGCCCCTAGCTATTCACTCAGACCCTGGGGGGAGCCCAAGGTACCTGTTGAGCCAGAAGAGGAGGGAACGGGCCTCATGCACCAGCTCGACGGCTGCGTTGAGGACACCTACAGGGGGCTCGGCACAGCCCCCCAGGTGACCTTGGACTAAGCCCTGGAACGCCTGGATCCTCTCCAGCAGCCCTTCTGTCAGGCTCTGCAGGTTCTCCGACTGCAGCCCGGAGCTCTGTTCCAAAGGGGCAGGTTAATTCCTGGCAGCAGCCAGCCCCCCATCAACACCCCCAAGGTAGGTGGACGCTGCAGCCAGCATGGCCACCATGCACTCACCAGGGCCCGGAGCTGTTCCACCCCTTCTAGGATGAGCTCCTGATGGCCCAGAGGCCACACGGTTAGAGCCTCCAGGCTGCGGGGGCAGAGCTGGAGCAGGTACTTGCCAGGCAGCTCCCAGTCCTCAAAAGGATAGTCCTGCAGGGAATCATCGAGGCCTGGAAGGAGAACTGGGGTCAGTGTGGCTGGGAGCCAGGGGTGTCAGGGCCTCTCCTGTCAGTGCAAAAAGCCCTTTTCCTATTGACAGCCCTGAGACCCAGGCTGTGTTCTGCCCTGCCCATTTCACAGATGAGGCTACTGAGTTGAGAGGTAGGATCGTTTAGGGCAGCAGTTCTGAAAGATGGCCCCCAGACCAGCAGCAGCTGCCGCCTCACAGGAGAATTTGTTAGCAAGACATACTCTCAGCCCCACCTCACACCTGCTGAATCAGAACTCAGGGGCAAGGCCCAGCAATTTGCGCTTTAACAAATCCCCAGGAGTTCTGATGCTTGGTCAAGTCATGCTTGATGGGGCTTTGGAGTCAGAGAGAACTGGGTGATAGCACTTGAGCAAGTAACTTAATTACTCCATGCCTCAGTTTCCTCACTGTAAAATGGGGATAATAAAAACATCTACCTTCTAAACATGTTTATTAAATGACATGACCCTTGTCAAGTTCTGGGCCCATTCTCTTGGTTCATGGTAGACAGACAATAGCAGCCCCCATATTATTATTGACAGACTCTTTACCATGATTTACCAGGTCCTGTATCATCTGTCCACCACCTGCCTCTCCAGTCTCATTTCTTGGTCCAGCCCTTCAAACTCAACACTTCAGATCCAGAGATCTAACTCCCTGCAGCTCCTGGAAGGCTCTTTTGCCTCAGGGTCCTCACACATGCTGTTCCTTCTGCCTAGACTGCTGTTCTAGCTCTTTCACGTCCTTTTTCATCTAACTCCTTCCAGGAAGCCTCCCATAACACCCCAGGCTGGGTTGGGGCACCTTCCTGTTCTTACTGCCTCTGCGCCTCCACAAACCCACCAACCTCTCCTACTTGATAACAAGCTCTTCAAGGACTGAGCCTTCAACCACTGTTCATCTCTAATTCCAGCCTAGGCCTGGCACAAGGTAGACACTCAAAAATATGAAAACTCTCTAGGAGTTCCCGTCGTGGCACAGCAGAAACGAATCCGACTAGGAACCATGAGGTTGCGGGTTCGATCCCTGGCCTGCCTCAATGGGTTAAGGATCCGGCGTTGCCGTAAGCTGTGGTGTAGGTTACAGAAGCGGCTTGGATCCTGCACTGCTGTGACTGTGGTGCAGGCCGGCAGCTACAACTTCTGTTAGACCCCTAGCCTGGGAACCTCCGTACCATGAGTGTGGCCCTAGAAAAGGCAAAAAGTCAAAAAAAATATATGAAAACTCTCTAGGAGTTCCCATCATGGCACAGCGGAAACGAATCTGACTAGGAACCATGAGGTTACGGATTTGACCCCTGGTCTGCCTCAGTGAGTTAAGGATCCGGCGTTGCCGTGAGCTGTGGTGTAGGTTGCAGATGCGGCTCGGATCTGGTGGTGGTGTAGGCTGACAGCAACAGTTCCGATTAGACCCCTAGCCTGGGAAACTCCATATGCCGTGGGTACAGCTCTAAAAAGACAAAAAGAAAAAACAGAAAGAAAACTATCTAGTGAATTTAGGAGGTAGAGGTACTGTTATCCTCATTTAACAGATGGGAAAACAAACAAATAGAGGTTAACAGCTAGCTTTCTCACTCTTTGAAGGAACCCCTGCCATTCAAAGCCAGGGTCCTTCACTGGGGTACATGCCTGTGATCAAGAGCTGACCCTCATTCCCTGTGTGACATTAAGAGCATGTGACTAGGGGTTCATGAGCTTGTTGCTCTGTGGCTGTGGGCCCTGGAGCACGTCCCTTCCCAGGTACCGTGAATGTGCTGGGCTGCCTCCCTCCCAGCAGACTGACTCTGAGCTACATGCGCCAGGCCCTGGTCGTGATGGGCTTATTTAGTCCACTTGAGGAGATCAGAAATAGACGTGTATCACAGAACTGTGAGTGGCGGGGCTGGGCCTGGAACTCGGTCTGGATGTCCGACTCCAGCCCTGAATCCCTGCTTTTCCGGGGCTGAGCCTGCCCCCAGTGTACTCAGCTGCTCCCTGTAGGAGGGGTGTCCTGACTCACCTGCCCGCCCCCAGCTGCGTGTCAGAAGGTCTTCACTCAGGAGTCTGGGCCCTTCCTCCCCCACCTGGGGCTCATCCCCACTGGAGGCCCCCGGGGGGGAGGGGGTCGCTGTGCCAATCCCTTCAGTCAGGCTAGGGCTTCTGCTCTCAAGGGGAGCTTCTAGGTGGGGAGAAGGGAAAAGACACCCAGGCCCTCTTCCAAAGCCGGAGCAAGTCACTTCCTGGCTCAGTGCGTAGGTTTCCACTTCTGAAAAATGGGCTTAATAACAGCCTACTGAGCCCTGGGGCTGAGGGAAGATGAAGGAGATACCGTGGGGGTGGGCCCGCTGCGGCAACACCCTCAGTTTTCATTACACAACCACTGCCTCCCTATAGCCACCCTGGCAGCCTCTTGAACTGCTCCGGCAATGGGAGACCCCTTCTGGGTACTCCTGGCCACCCACTTCCCAGGGTCATCTTAGTTTTCCTTCTGCCAGGTTCATGGCAGACGCTCCCTAAATACTTGTTGACTGACTAACCAGCTGGAAAACTGGGCAGGTCCTTTTCCTTTTCCTCTCCCCGTCCCGTGCTCCTTAAACCCAATACTGCCCCAGCCCCACCCACCTCTCAGCCAGGCCGCCACCTTCCCGGGGGTCCAGGTCGCGACTGGCTCCATGGCCAAGTTCGGCCGCTTGGATCGGCACCCTTTCGGTCTCGCCCGCGCAGGAATTTCCGCTCCCAGAGCCGTGACCTGGGGAGGGGCCGGGCCGGGCTGGGCTGGGGGCGGGGCCACTAGCATACCTGGGCCCACAGAGCTCACCAGGTGAGGCGCTGCGACAGTCATTGGCCTACTGCCAGTGCACCTTCTGCCCCGCCCTTCAGGCATCCTAGGGCAGCTGGGCAGCCAGAGCCGGTGGTGCCACTGGTGTGTGACCCAGCTGATCTCAAAAGCTGGCCTGAGATCCCCGCCCCCAAACGGCCTCACATTACGGGGTTTCCCAAAAAGGGACCTTCAGGCTCCCTCAAAAGGGGCCAAAAAGTGAGCAGTGAACACAGCAGCAAAGCACAGATTTTCTGGAGCCAGAGCCTGGGCGCAAATCCCAGCTCCGAGCTTGTTAGCTGTGTGATGAAAGGCTAAGCCCACACACCAGACATCAGTTTCCCTGAGTGGATATAACAGTTCCTACTTGGGAGGGGTGCTGTGCAAAGTGCCTGTGTTAATAGCTCTAAAACCTTCAGAACTGGCTTTTAACCCACTTTGTTTTGCACCATGGACGCTTTTGGCAGTATGGTGAAAACCCTTGATCCTTTTTCGCAATGACGCTTTTAAAAGCATAAAGCAATGGAGTTTCCCTTTTGGCGCATTGGGCTAAGAAACCGACATAGTGGAGTTCTCATCGTGACTCAGTGGTTAACGGATCCGACTAGGGACCATGAGGTTGCGGGTTCGATCCCTGGCCTTGCTCAGTGGGTTAAGGATCCAGCGTTGCCGTGAGGTGTGGTGTAGGTTGCAGATGCAGCTCAGATCCTGCGTCGCTGTGGCTGTGGCAAAGGCCGGCAGCTACAGCTCCGATTAGACCCCTAGCCTGGGAACCTCCATATGCCGTGGGTGGGGCCCTAGATAAGGCAAAAAAAACAAACAAAACAAAACAAAACAAAAGCACCCGACATAGTGTTCAATCCCTGGCCTCTCTCACTGGGTTAAGAATCTGGTGTTGCTGTGAGCTCCGGTGTAGTTTGCAGATATGACCTGGATCCGGTGTCAGATTGCTGTGGCGAAGGCTGGCAGTGGAAGCTCCGACTTGACCCTAGGCTGGGAACTCCCATATATTGCAGGTGCAGCCATAAAAAGGAAAAAAAAAAACAACCAACCCCTCAAAATAAATAAAAGCATAAAGCAAAATGCTAAAGTTTACAAAGAGGATACTGTCAAAACATATTAAAAATCCAAATGTATGATATAGTAATAGCTCTTTATCATCATTGAGTAACAAGACTGGCAAGTTAAAGTTAAATTTTCCTTTTCTTTTTTTTTTTTTTGTCTTTTTGCCTTTATGTAGAGCCGCACCCGTGGCATATGGAGGTTCCCAGGCTAGGGGTCTAACAGGAGCTGTAGCTGCCGGCCTTCGCCACAGCCACAGCAACGCGGGATCCAAGCCGCGTCTGCGACCTACACCACAGCTCACGGCAACACCGGATCCTTAACCCACTGAGCAAGGCCAGGGATCGAACCCGCAACCTCATCGTTCTTAGTCGGATTCGTTAACCACTGAGCCACGAAGGGAACTCCCCTAAATTTTCCTTTTCTAATGATATTATTGTGTTGTTGTTCAGCGTGAATAACATTGAAATGTGGGGGCTGATTTTTGACTCAGTTCCTCGCACTTATTGACCAGCAAACAGCTACAGATAAAGAATGCAAGAGAGTAACGGAGAAGCCACAGTCTCCAATGTCAGAGCACGTGGATTCACCATTTGGTCACTCATCCTCTACTGGGCACAATCAAAGGCAGCTATATCACAGGAGTGTTTGAAACAGAGTGCGATTTAGTAGTGCATTAATAACTGTCACCATTTTGAAATAGCTATGAGCATAAGTAGTATTTTGAGAGATGTGCAGTAACTACAATTTGTTATGAAAATATCTGTGGTTTCTACTGGTGATGAAACCACACCTAAGGCTAATACTTCAATCCATATATAAGGAAATGGTAAATTTTGGTTAGAAGTTAGTGAAAATATATCAGTTTTTTTGCCATCCAAATTTATAGACTCTCTGAATTGGGAAGCCCAGGTTAGGAGCCTTGCTCTTAGAACAATGTCTGATACTTAGTGTCTGCAGTTGTCAGCATCACTGCCCCAGGCCCGAGGACTCCCAGGACTTTGGAATCAGATGGAATCACTTCCACTTGCTCTGTGACTGAGCCCACCTCTTGCACTTCTCTGAACCTCTCTAAAAGGGGGATAACTAGACCTTAGCTCTGTGAAGATGTCCTTTAAGTATTTTGAAATCTGTAACATGAGGTAAATCTGAGTTATTATTGCTTTAATTCTATGGGGAAGGGCCCGGAGGTCTGCTCCCTCTGTGTCACCTAACTTGGAATGTCTACCAGTGCCTCAGTACCTAGCCTCCAAAGACTGTCATGAACTTGACTGTCATCCAGACACCCAAAGTCTGAATTTGGCTCACGGATGTCTATGCAGTGTGTGTGTGTGTGTGTGTGTGTGTGTGTGCATGTTATCATTTAAAAATTTCACATACCAAGTGAATTCCCTGGAACTCGAGCGGCTCTGTGGACCCCATCATCTTCACATGTTGCATCAAACCTGAGTGTAGATCGTCAGTTGCTTCCTTCAAGAGGAGTCATTTGTCAACCAGTAGATCCCAAATTTGCAACTCAGTAGACACCAGTAGACACCAAATTTGCAACTTAGCTCTCACCTCTCTGGCTTTGTCCTTGGCCTAAGATCCTTACAGCCTGCCCCATGCACTCCAACACATCTCTGTGCTGCTTCCTCCTTTATTTATTTATTTATTTATTTATTTATTTATTTATTCATTCATTCATTCATTCATTTATTATTTTATTCATTCATTCATTTAGGCTTTTCATATATAAGGTCTGCAGCATAGGGAAGTTCCCAGGCTAGGGGTCAAATTGGAGCTGCAGCTTTGGGCCTACCCCACAGCCACAGCAACGCAAGATCCGAGCTGCATCTTTGACCTACACCACAGCTCACGGCAATGATGGATCCTTAAACCACTGAGTGAGGCCAGGGATCAAACCAACATCCTCATGGATACTAGTCGAGTTCATAACCTGATGATCCACAACGGGAACTCCCACTTTCTCCTTTTTTTGCCTCTTCCTACAATAGCCTCCCTGTGACACTCTGGGGAAGGCCAATAAACAGAGGCCAATAAACACCATCCTCATTTCATTAAACACCCACCCTGAGTTGGCACAGGATCGAGGGGTGAGAGGCCAGCCAGTCTCTGCCGTCCCTGAACTCACAGTCCTGTAGGGAAGAAACGAACGAGAACTCACCACTTGTACTCAGATACTAGCACTAACAACCACACCAGTGCCTTTACTCTGGGCCCCCAGCAGCTGGTGGCGCTAGGCGGTTAGAGCACAGTAAATGGCAGCTTCTATTTTGAAGGTAGTTTTATGAGTTTATAAAAGGTCTTTGGATATATGTGCTGTAAAAATTGTAAAGGTAACAGCAGGTCATTAAGTGGAAGGAGGACAGGCCCTTTCCCCAGCACGTCCCCATCCTGTTGCCTAGAGTGGGCCACTTAAGTTTTTTGAGTGTTCTTCCATTCTTTTGTTGTTGTTGTTAAATGGCTACAGCAGTGGCATATGGAAGTTTCTGAGCCAGGGATTAAATCTGAGCTGCAGCTGCAATCTATGCCACAGCTGTGGTAAAGCTGGATCCTGTAACCCACTGTACCAGGCCAGGGATTGAACCCATGCCTCCATAGCAACCTGAGCTGCTGCAGTTGGATTCTTAACCCACTGCACCACAGTGGGAATCCCTTTAAAAAAAAAAAACTTATAGTTGATTTACAATGTTTTGCCGACAAAAAATATATATGTTTATATATATAAATATGTATATACACACACACACACATATATATATACACACACGCATTTTTTTTCTTTTTTTATGGCCTCACCTGCAGCATATTGGAGTTCCCGGGCTAGGGGTTGAATGGGAGCTGCAGGTCTACCCCACAGCCACAGCAACAGGAACATAGGATCTGAACTGTATCTGCGACCTACACCACAGCTCAGGGCAATGCCGGATCCTTAACCCAGTGAGTGAGGCTGGGGATCAAACCTGCATCCTCATGGACACTATGTCAGGTTCTTAACTTGCTGAACCACAATGAGAACTCCTATATACGTTCTTTTTTGTGTATTATTTTCCATCGTGGTCTATTCCAGGAGATTGGATATAGTTCCCTGTGCTATACAGTAGGACCTTGTTTAGCCATTCTAAATGTAATAGTTTGCATCTACTAACCCCCAAATCCCAGTCCATCCCATTCCCTCCCCCTATAGCAACCACAAGTCTATTCTCTGTCTGAGTCTGTTTCCACTTGTGCCATATTTTAGATTCCACGTAGAAGTGATATTATGTGGTATCTCTAGGTCCTTCCGTGTTGCAGTAGATGGCATTATTTCATTCTTTCTTATGGCTGAGTAGTATTCCATTGTATATATGTACCACATCTTTTTTTTTTTTTTTGCTTTTTGGGGCTGCACCCGCGGCATATGGAAGTTCCCAAGCTAGAGGCTGAATCAGAGCTGCAACCAACAGCCTAAGCCACAGCCACTTGGGATCCAAGCCTCGTCTGTGACCCACACCACAGCTCACAGCAACGGCAGATCCTTAACCCACTGAGTGAGGCCAGCGATCAAACCTGCATCCTCGTGGTTAATAGTCAGATTTGTTTACGCTGCACAATGGGAACTCCCTGTACCACATCTTTTTTTTTTTTTTTTTTCCTTATCTGGGGCCACACCCACGGCATATGGAGGTTCCCAGGCTAGGGGTCTAACAGGAGCTGTAGCTGCCGGCCTTCACCACAGCCACAGCAATGCGGGATCCGAGCTGCGTCTGCGACCTACACCACAGCTCACGGC
>PVHT021183551.1:15007919-15023782 GCA_004024745.2 Catagonus wagneri | reverse complement strand
TTTTTTTTTTTTTTTTTCCTTATCTGGGGCCACACCCACGGCATATGGAGGTTCCCAGGCTAGGGGTCTAACAGGAGCTGTAGCTGCCGGCCTTCACCACAGCCACAGCAATGCGGGATCCGAGCTGCGTCTGCGACCTACACCACAGCTCACGGCAACGCCGGATCCTTAACCCACTGAGCAAGGTCAGGGATCGAACCCGCAACCTCATGGTTCCTAGTTGGATTCGTTAACCACCGAGCCACGACAGGAACTCCCTGTACCACATCTTCTTAATCCATCCATCTGTCAATGAACATTTAGGTTATCTCCATGTCTTGGGTATTGTGAATAGTTCTGCTACGAACATAGGGGTGCATCTCTCTTTGAATTAGTTTTGTCCAGATGGATGCCCAGGAGTGGGATTGCTGGATCATACAGTAGTTCTATATTTAGTTTTCTAAAGAACCTCCATACTGTTTTCCATAGTGGTTGTACCAACTTACAACATACATTCCCACCAGCAGTGTAAGGACGGGTTTTTTTCTCCACACCCTCTCCAGCACTTTTATTTGTAGACTTACTAGTGATGGCCATTCTGACCAGTGTGAGGTAGTACCTCATTGAAGTTTTGAGTTGCATTTCTCTTCCATTCTTTCTACATGCAGAATCTCTGCATGCTATTCTGCAAAAATTCCCCCCATTTTAATGAGATAATCAATGTGAAATGAAATACCTGTAAAGTACTTAGAATAATGCCCAGCAGTCAGCTACTATTTATTTTTTTTTAAGCACACCTCTTTCTTAATCAGTAGATGCAGATCTTTTATTATTGTGCCTGAGCTGAGATAGGGAAGTCCCTACAGGGACTCCATCTAAGGGAAAGGGGTGAAATGTGCCCTCCCCCAGCATAGGTGTGGTTGATTAAGAGAAACCAAGTGAAAAAGGCCTATTCCAGTCTGAAAGGGGTGCTAATAAGGCACTCAATCCCGCCTCTACCGAGCTGACTGGTGACATCCAACCATCTGAGGCAGGGACTGGGCCAAGGCCAGGGCTGGGGAGACCTTCCTGTACCTGGTCCCTGCCTGAGACTTCCCAATACTCCCAGGCAAAGCCTCTCCTGCCTGCCCAGCCTGGACGGCCCGGTGGCTGGGGGAGGTGCTGCTCAGGCCTGATGCTGATCTCTCCTGACAGCTGCTCCTAAGGCTGGCAGGGCAGGCAGGCGGGGGAAGGGACAGATTTAAAGGTCTAGCGGCCCCACCCCCTGACAGACCTGGGAAGGCAGGCACTGGTGAGCATCCTCTGAGGGCATAGCTCTCTTGCATTTGAGAGGTCCTCTATGCCCTGATTTCCGCTTCTTGGTACCACAAACGCCCCTGGTCCTCATTCCCGCTTCCGCCCCACAGGACACCAGCGAGACCAGCGGCACCCACCATGCGATTTCCACGCCTGACCCCTGGCTACTTTCGAGTGCTACAGGTACGTACCCCTAACCAATGGCTTCCGGCAGCGACCCCTTCCTCCCCCTACCATGGCTGGGTTGACACCCGGCAGCCAGGCTGTCACGTTCCCTGCCGCCTGAGCAGCCGGGGCCCAGATGGGCAGTGAAGCGAGAGGGATTGGGGTGGAATCTCCCTGGGGCAGCAATGGCATCCGTTTCTCCTTCCCCCTAACTCAGCACCTTTCCACCCCCCACCTTCCCAGAGGTCTCAGGTGACCCCTCAGGCAGACCCTCTGTGCCCTTCCAGATGCAGATAGCTGGGGAGCTGAAGGCAGAGCCCCGGAGTCCACTGGCTGGGATTGTAGCTGCCCTGCTGGCTGTCCTCGGGCTGGGCGGCTCTTGCTATGCAGTCTGGAAGATGGTGGGGCAGCGGCGGCCGCCACAGGCTCCATGATGAAGCAGGCATCCTCCACCTGGACCCTGGGGGCGGGTATGTAACTCAGCGACGGCTATAATCTTGGGAGCCAACTTCTTTTCTGGGGATCGGTCCCTGCCCTCATTAGAAGCAAGATAATATAAACCTGATCTTACCCAGCCCACACACCTGGGCTCCAACAGGGGGCTTCAGCTCGGATGCCAGGATCCCAGAGGGAAGGTAAGGACACAGGTACCAAAGCTGGATAAAGCAGGGAGTAGACAGGCTGTGCCCCGTGCACAGGAGCAATAGAGGCACTCTTACAGGACGCGAGTTTGGAGTAGTGGCCTGGGGGTTAAAGAGTCAGGGGCAAGCCCCCTTTATCCAGTTATTTTATTGGGAGGGAGGGCACCAGGAAGAGGCCATCCACTCCCCAAACCCAGAGCCAAAACAGACTGGTACAGTCTCTCCCAGCCTGACCCTTGCATCACTGTCCATGGGCAACTCTTCTGCCTTGAATTCTCAGGCTCTGTCAAGTAGATGTGTCCATCTCAGGGACTTCAGTGGATATTTCTGTGGGCACTGCCAGCCGCTGCGGAGGCACATAGGAACCCATACCCGCTGCCCTCTCTGCCTCTTCCTGACTGTAGGGCTCCACGCACAGCTGCTTCAACCTGGGAAAAAGAATAGCAATTGGGAGCTAACCAGATTGGAGTCCTGTCCGCCCGACACCCATCCATTAATTCTCTTCTTATACCTTCATACCTTTTCTTGTGGTCTTTGGATCGGAAGTGGGTCTTCAGATTGGCGGAATCGATGAAGTACCTCCTGTAAGGATGGGGGGGTGGTAAAGAGGAGTGAGAAAGTGATGCCTCTCAGGTACACCTATCTCCCTGACCCTAGCTCATTCTCCGATGCTAGGCTCCAGGCTTGAAGGGATGGGAGGCCAGCAGACCCATGAATCCCTGGAAAGGAGATCCTGCGTTCCCCGGGGCCCGGATCTCAACACCCCCAGCCCGAACAGCGGACCCTTCTCCTCCTCAGGCCGCACCCGGCTGGGACTCACGCGCAGGCCAGACAGCGATGCAGGCCGCCCCCTGGCAGGTCGGGGTCGGGCTCGGCGCCGGGGTCTGGTCCGGGCCGTGTGGCAACCTGGGGCCGCAGCTCGCGGTGAATCTCATCGAGGTCTGGCCGCCGCCGTTTCGCCTTCATCTGGCGGGCCAGGGAGTGCGCTCGGTGTGCGCCCGTCCGGCGAGAGCGACCCATGGCTGGTAACAGCGGGAACAACCGGCCTAGAGTCGGGTTGGGAGGACACGTGTGGACGCTTCCGGACTGTTCAGTGACGTCATGTGACGCCGGGGACTGAGCAGGCTCCGCCGGACCGCTTCTGATGACGTCACTCGCGCGAGCAGCGCCCTTGAGCGCCCTCACGCGGCCCTTGACGTCAGTAACCGAACTCGGGGCGGGGCTCCAGGAAGCGTGTCCTCTTGGGTCGCTGGAGGGGCGGTGGGTGCGTGCCCTGTGGGGATTCCGGCTGGCCTGCTGCCCTGCCCGCCCCGCCTGGCCCACCCTATCTCACCCGTCCTCTGGCCTCATCACCCCTTCCAGGCTCCCAGATCTTAGCCTCCGCGTTGGGGTGGGGGTGGGGGGCATGCTACATCTCCCGAGAAGCACTGAACAATGTGATGTTAATAAATTAATAAGTGAATGAGAATGAATACGTTTGGGATCCCGGCCCTCACAAAGCTTGCCGAGATACCTCTGGTTCCTGAAAAAGCCCTCAGCACTTCTCACCTCTCCCCAGTTTTTCCTCCCTATAGATCACAGTGTTCAGGCATCCTGTTAGTCTCAAGAGGAGTCAGCTCCTCTCACAAGAAAATGAGGTCGTCCCAGAAGGATCTCTCATCTTTGACCCCTTTCTCTGAGCCCTGGACTCCCAGGCATGGGCTGGCATCAAAGGCAGAGAGAGATACAGCCTCGGAGTTGTATGCTCAGAGTGGGGGTAGAGCCAGAGAGCCTTTCCCCTCGTATCAGAACCGGGTGTCTTCCAGGTTGACCAGAGGAAGTCAGCAATAATTCAGGGGCTCCAGTTCTTTGGAATCTGTTGCCAGGAAACAGGGAGACAGGCACGTGCATCCCTGGGGAGCGGAATCAGTTTCCAGCCCAGACAAAGTGGTGAAATGTAAGCCCAGGGCACCAACTGTGGGCCTTGGGACCTCTCATTCCAGTTCACAGAGGTTGAGTGTGGGCATAGGGCAGGGCCCTATTGAGGGCGCAGCTGGTAGGGCTGCAGTCATTGGGGCACCACAGTGAGTCCCGAGCCCAAGGACTTTGTGAATGGACTTCATGAATGGAAGAGGACATTTCTGGAGTCCTTCCAAATGATCAAATTCAAGAACTCCTGGGAATGCCCAGGAAGAAAGCTTCTGTGCAGATAGAAGTCTTCATTATTCTTGGCCAGTATGGGCTAAGACAAGGGGCTGAGGTGGCAGAAGCTGACTCTCACCACAGACTCCTTTGGATCAGGTTCATCTGCTGGGCACTGTGCCATTTGGGGAGGCTGGTGCATCTTTAATGAGGTCACCTGATCCCTGGGATAGGCTCTCAGCCTCACCAAGTTCCTGGAGCCAGACCCACTGGGTGCCCACTGAGCCACCACCTTCCTGTGCCTGGGTGCCAGGTCCGCTTCCTCTGCAGCCATGAACCAGGCCTTTTGGAAGACCTACAAGTCCAAAGTGCTGCAGACCCTGAGTGGGGAATCTGAGGAGGACCTGGCAGAGGAGGTAGGTATCATCCTGCATGCTAGAAGGGGCATGGCAGAGGGGCAGCAGCAGTGAAAGGTGCAAAGAAGGGTAAGGGACAGGCTCTGAGAGAGTGAGATTTGTGCAGAAGCCACTCGAAATTCAGGGATGACGCAGCACGGTGCAGTGTCAGAGAGCCAGGGCATTCCAGAAAACCGAGGGAGATTTGAGGGGCAGAGTGGTCACTGTCTACAAAGATCTCAAGGGCTACTACATGGAAGGGATCTTCTGGGACCCATGGGCTGTACCCACATGGATACACTCAGCTTGACACAACTTTCTAATGGGCAGCGCTGAGCAGAAGCAGGATGACCTGCCTCGAGAGGAAGCAAGCCCCCAGTACAGGAGGTGGGGGAAGTGGTGCTGTTACACCAAGGGTCACCATAGCAGCATCAGGTCAGAACCATTCTTCGACCATGTTTGTCTTGACATTAAAAATAAATTGATGGAGTTCCCGTCGTGGCTCAGTGGTTAACGAATCCAACTAGGAACCATGAGGTTGCGGGTTCAGTCCCTGGCCTTGCTCAGTGGGTTAAGGATCCGGCGTTGCCATGAGCTGTGGTGTAGGTTGCAGACGTGGCTCGGATCCTGCATTGCTGTGGCTATGGCGAAGGCCGGCAGCTACAGCTCCTATTAGACCCCTAACCTCCATATGCCACGGGTGCAGCCCTAGATAAGGCAAAAAGACAGAAAAAAAAAATTGAGAGTTCCCAGTGTGGCTCAGCGGGTTAAGAACCTGACTAGTACCCATGGGGATGTGGGTTTGATTCCTGGCCTTGCTCAGTGGGTTAAGGATCTGGTGTTGCCTTGAACTGTGGCGTAGATCAAAGACTTGGCTTGGATCTTGCGTGGCTGTGGCTGTGGCATCGGCCAGCAGCTGCAGCTCTGATTTGACCCCTAGCCTGGGAACTTCTACATGCCGCCATAAAAAGAAAAAAAAATTTGAAAAGGCTCCGAAACAGTCTTACCTCTGGAGGCTGTGATAAGTGGCAATTGCACAAATACATACGGTAGAGGCAGGAACTAGTTCTGGGGTAATCTGGGGTGTGTGGATGTGAGTGTGAATATGTGCACATCTAGACAGGCTGGTGTCCAGGGCTGGCCCTGTGTAGAAGATCTGTGGGTCAGTCTTAGGACTGGCATCTGTGTGGAGTTCCGTTAAAGTGTAAGTGCAGGTGTGAACTGGGTACAGTTATTTTGAGGTGTTTACATTTGGGGCAGAAGTCTGTGAAGGCATACAGGCATCTGCAGGTATTATGTCTGGATGGACTGTGTGTGTGCATATCTGTGTCCTGGGGTCTGGGGATGGGTGGAGCAGTTTTGGGTGCTGTGGGTGGGCCTCTGTGCAGCAGTCTGCACTTGAGAGGTACACAGGTGTGAATGGCATAACAGGTGAAACTGTCCTTGTGTAGGTGCCTCACAGCACGTATATCTATGTACAAGTGAAGAGTTGTAGCCATGCCGAGGCAGGCTCAGGCACAGGTGTCTACATCGGCTTGCAGACCCTTGCCCTCAGGTTCTGGGGTGTGAATGGATGTGTCTGTGGGTGGGCAGGTATGTGTCTGCAGGGATTTACTCTACAGGTAATGTGTGTGACTGGTAGCTTTGCACAGAAGTACACCTGTATGCATTTTTGGAAGGTGTGAAGGGGCTAGGTGTGTGTTTTGTTCTTTGGGGTTTGGGTGCCTGATCTGTGTGTACCGGACTAGCAGTGGGGGTGGGAGTTCCAATCCTCTGGAGCCTCTCTCATGCTGGGTGGGGGGTCTTGTGTCCCAGAAGGAGACCCCAGTGTCAGTGGCGTCTGAGACGGCAGAACCAAATGAAGAGGACTTCAATCCTATGTCACAGCTGGCCCGCCGGGTGAGTTCTTTCTTCCACCTCAGCTCTGGGGAGCCTGGCAGAAGCTGCTCTGGAGTCCTGGGAGGTGGTGCTGGGGCCCCTCCCTGACTCCCAGCCCCTCCCTCCTAGGTTCAGGGGGTCGGAGTGAAAGGTTGGCTGACAGTGTCATCTCTGTTTAACAAAGAAGACGAGGACAAGCTGCTGCCACCAGAGCCCTGTGCTGACCAGTATGTGTGTGTGTTTGTGTGTATTGGGGGCTCTGGTCTGGGGTCCCCCTTCTTACATGTCCTTTCCTTTTGGTCTGTTTGTCTTCTTTTTGACCTCGGGGGACTAGAGATGGCCAGCCCCTGCTGTTTCTGTTTCTCTCATCAGCACAGAGGACCAATCAGCATATCTGGGAGATTAGGTTAGCTCTCAGGAGGAATTTACCAGCTGTTGGGACTGAGATGCTGGAAGGTATTATGGGCTCTCTGTCCCCATCCACGTGGGAGGGGTCATCTCCCTAGAATCAGGGTACTGGGGAGAGAAGCTCTAGATGTTTGGAACAGAGGGTGGTTCAGATCAGCGGTTCTCAGGTACTGGCCTAAACCCTCATCTTTTCAGGGAACCTGTGACAATTCTCAGACCCTCCTTCAAAGATTCTGACTCAGCAGGTGTTGGCTGAGGCCTGGGCTCTATATTTTCAGTGAGCTCCCCTAGGACTCGAGGCTTAGTTCAAGAACCACTGTGGTAGCAAGTCTTTGATGCTGAGGTCTTGCGGGGTCGGACCCAGGGTCCTGTCTTCCTCCAGAATCTATTCTGGCACACACTCCATCTCTGCCCTTTCCTCCAGCCCAGTCACACCTCCCTTTTGACATCCCCTATTCCTTTCTCCCCTAGGTCCCCCTGCCCCACCCATCTCCCCTGCCCCGGGGTTCCTTTTCCCCCTCCACACACGTCCTCTCTCCCCTAAGCCTGTGATCTACGCCTTTCTCCTTTGCTCGGGGTCGCTCCACGCATCCTTCTTGCTAGTGTCTCTCATTTTTCTGGACCCTCTTTCCCTCTATCCCAGAATCAGAAGCCAGTCGCCGCCTGGCCTCTTTCTCCAGGACTCCAGCCCTGTCTTCCCGGACAAACGCCTCCGTAGTCTGACCCCGCCTCTCCTCCGGATCTAACCCTCCCATCCCGCTCCCACTGTCCATCCGCATCCTCCGGCCCGCCCCTCTCTCAGGGCTCCTCCTCCAGCTTCCCAGACCCCTCTTTCTGGGTCTGGTTTCCCTCTTTCTGGTCTCGCCCCTCTTCCCGAGTACCTTCCCTAAACCCTTGACCCAGGCTTTCTCTCCAGAGATCCTGATCCCGACCCCTCACCTTATCCCCTGACCCGGTCCCACCCCAGCGCCCTTTCCCAGGGCCTCTGAGTCCACCCCTCGCCTCCAGGCCCTGATCCACCTCGGTCTCCCGGGCCCCTTAGCCCCGGACTTCGCTCGGGCCCCAGTGGCCCCACTACAGGTCCCTTGACCCCTCCTCCTGTCCTTTGTCCTCTCCAGGGCCTCTCGGCCAGCCCCTGACCCCGCCCCTCTCCCACAGCCCGCTGGCAGCGCAGCAAGCCTCGCAGGCGGCAGCGGCGACTGAGCCGCGCGGGCCCGGGTTCTGGGACGCGTTCGCCAGCAGGTGGCAGCAGCAGCAGGCAGCGGCGGTGTCCATGCTGCGCGGCGTGGAGCCCGCCCCGGAGCCGGACCCTGAAGCCGGGGACGAGGCCGCCGAGCGTCCTGAGCCGCGGGAAGGCGACCCTGCAGCCGGTTTCAAGTGGGGCTTCCTCACTCACAAACTGGCCGAGATGAGGGTGAAAGCCGCGCCCAAGGGTGACTAAGCGCCCACCCCTCCCCTTCCGCGATAAAAACCCTGGCCTGACACCCCGTGTGATCGCGTGCTTTTTGTTCAGACAGGGGTAAGGCTGCCTTGGGGTCCGGGTAGAGTGGTGCCCCCTTCTCCCTCCACAAACGTGGGGAGAAAATGACCAGAGACATCCCAGGTGTCAGGATAGATTGTGCTCGATTTAGGGTACAAGTTTCCAGGAATCTAGGGAACCCTAGAGGACAGGCCCCGCAACCTTGTCCAGCCCCTTTTAACTCGACAAGCGTTTCCTGTAGCCCGGCTAGGTGCGCTATCCCTGTACTAGGGACAGTCAGTGACTAAGGAGAGACCACAGACTACCAGTGGGTCCCATACAATGTGAGAAGCTGAGGAACAAAAATAAGGCTGTGCTGGGGAGCTCAGAGGAGATGAGGCCTTCTGGGAAATCCACACGTTCCTGGGAGAGAATGCATATATGTAGGTTAGGACAGGTGGAAAGAAAGGGGGAAGTAACCCAGGGAAAAGGAGGAGGCCTATGAACAAAGATTTAGAGGTGTGAACGCGTGAGAAAAACAGGTGACCTTGTTTGTCTTTGAGGGAAAAGACAGTGACAGAATGTGAGGCTTCAAGTTGACAAAATCTTGGTTGGAAAGGTCCCCTATTGTCCTCAGTTGTGGATCCTCCACACCTCAGCCCTTCATATCTAGTATCCAAAATGGGCAGCAAAGGAGTTCCCTGGTGGCTCAGTAGGTTAAGGATCCAGTGTTGTCACTGCTGTGGCTTGGGTTGCTGCTTTGGCATGGGTTGGATACCTGGCCCCAGAACTTCTGCGTGCTGCAGGTGCGGCCAAAACAAACAAAAACGAAACAGGTGACAAAAGTCCAGGAATGGGGGCCTTGCGGTGGCTGATGAACCCCAGATTTCTGGAGCAGATTCCATCTCAAAACTGCGCAAACGCACTATTCCTGGCCCCCAGCTGTAGTTTGGACCGACCTGGGGGATGGGGGATCGGTGGCATATATGATCAAAATCGTGTTAGTACTAATTCGGTAGTGTAGTCATAGATGAAGCCTCCTTTATCGAGCACTTCCTATGTGCTGGGAACTTTGCTAAGCGCTTTATGACCGTTTCAGAAATACATTGATCAAAGAGGGGTTTAGCTGCGGTGCCAAAAGCTTGAGTGCTTGCTCAGGGTCACAAAGCCTGGAACCCACACTCCAAACCCCACGCGTGGCTCTCTCTAATCCAGCCTCCGTTTGGATAACGTGTTTCGACTTTATTCAGCAGGTTCTCTGATCTCCCACTCGTCTTCACTCGCCAGACCTGGCCTCCACAGGGGCCACGAGGCCAGTCCCCTTTCCCTCCGCCTTCTGCACTGGAAAGAGCCTTCGGGATCATTTTGTCCCATCCTTCCAAGGTGCATAAGGGGAAACCGAGATCCAGACGGAAGGGCTTGCCTAAAAGAACCCAGCTTGTCAGAGGCAGGGCGTCTCTGCCCGTGCCCGGGTCCAGCCTCGAGCTCGCCCCTTGCCCTTCCCCGGACCCCAGACTCCACGAGAGCCCGCTCGCGAGTGGTGGTAGTCACACCTCGGACTCGCGTGGCGGGCCGCGGGCGCGCTGGCAGCCGTAGAGCCACTGGATGACGCGCGCGTTGCGCTCCACCACCGACACCTGGGGGCGCCCGTCCCGCGCGGAGTCCGCCGCCTCCGAGCCGCCGCCCTCTGCACAGTCCCGGCGATCTGCGCCGCCGTCGCTGGACGTCCAGTCGCTGGTGTCCCCGGAGCCGGGCGGTGGCGACGTTCCGGGCTGGGGGCTGGCGTCGGCGCCCCAGCTCTGCGGAGAGAAGCGCTCGGCGCCCAGCACTTCCACGAGCGCGCGCTCCAGGCCGCAGTAATTGAAGAAGCGCTCCTTCTCCGACAGGGGCAACGAACACGTGGGGCACAGCGCTCGCTTTCCCGCAGTTTCCGGGGCTTCCTGGGGCGCAACCCAGCCCCCAGGAGCCGCAGGTCTTTCTGTTGAGCTTGGGCTGCTCGAGGCGACGTCTCGGGGGCTGCCCAAGAAGAGGCGACGCACTAGCCCCTGGCCCTTGGCGTTCTCTTTGTTCACCGAAGCCTTGCAGTCCCGCTTCTGGCGGTAGAAGATGAGGGAATCAGGCCTTGGCAGCCGCCTGCCACTGCCCCGGCGGGCGGACCTGGGCGTCCTGGGCGATGGAGGGGGCCCCAGCTCGTTGCAGGGGTGCGGGGTGAGCGGCCCGGGAGTCCCACGCAGAGCTGGCTCCTGGCGACGCGCTATCACTTGGTGCGTCTTGACATACTTGGCTTTGTCGGCCTCCAGCCTCTCCACGGCGCTAGGGGTCCGTCCCCTGGCTGGAGTGGAGGGAGAGGCCAGGAGCATCTTAGAGGAGCTGGGCAGGACAGTGTCCCATAAGCCGCTGGAGGTAGGCAGATGGTTGAGAAGCTGAGAGCAGCTGGCGGGGGCTCCCTGGGGCCTGTTGGGGGAGGGGGAAGTACCGGTTAGAGCCGGGGAGGGGGGGAGTAAGAGGTGTCCCTGTCCCTCTCCCGCAGGCATTCCTGGGAATAGGATCAGCTAGCCACCCCTCCCCCATCCAAGTCTGCCGGTGCTAAGCCCTGGGGCAGCAGCTTGGGTATCCCCTCCCCCACCCTTCAAAGACAATGGGCAGGGGCTCCCTGGCCAGCCAGAAACATATACCCCTTTGAGAGTGCCCCCTTCTGGCTACAGGGCCATGCCAAGCAGGCATCAGCAACCAGGACACTTGGGAAGGGAAATGGGGTTGGTCCAGGCCCAATTCCCGAAAGTGGCCTCAACCGGAAAAAATACCTCTTCCCAACCTAGCAACTTTGAGTCCAAGACAGGAGGCTTCCCAGCCACACGCTGGCTCCAGCAGGACCCACCCATCCTACCCCCAAGCACAGAGGTCAAGATATAACCACAGGGTAGGAGCCTCCAGTAATTGCAGCCAACTGCCCTACCTAGGCCCAGCGGGGCCATCAGAGGAAAGGGAAGTGGTCACGCCGGCAGGTCAGCTAGCTACCTGCCACCCATTCTGTGTCCCTGCCAAGGGGATTCCAGAATGCCCGACTGTAAACATCAACGTGTTTACCTCTGCATTTCCATTTCATAGAAGAGAAAATTGGCCCAGAGAGGAGGTCTTACTGAGAGCTGGGGCCCAGGGCTGGAACCCAGATCTCTTGCTTTGCAGTCCAGAACTAGTTCCAAATTAATCTCTCACTTGCCCATCAGAACTTTCCTCTACGTTTCACTTCTATTCCTGCTGCTATAAAACCAAGCAATTTCCATTAGAGAAGAGCCCTTTACCTCACTAAAAATTTCCTTCCACTAATTCTTCCCAATAACTTGCACTCCCAGAAATCTGCCCTCAGGGTCTCTCATCCTGAAACCCCCCTGACCCTTCTCCTCCACCTCCCTTTTGCTGGGGAAGGAGGGCCAGGAGGGGTTGTAAATCAAGAGCTGACAGTTCCCTTGGCAGTAACAGAATGGGCCACCCACAGGGCTCAGCACACTCCACCCAACCCCTGCTTCCCTAGCTCCCCCCATCCTCCATTCAACTGAAAGGGACACAGCCGTCCTGGGGGCTAAGGGGACCTCAGGTCTGGAGGCAACAAAGGGACAGAACTTACCAGAGATGGGGGAAGGGACCTCATATGAGGGTCCTGGGCAGAGACTCTACCAACCCCGCTCATCCCAGAGCAACCTGAGTGCGTGTACATATACATGCACTCACACACACATGCACACACACACACACATGCACACACACACACACACACACCCATTGAGTTTCTAGGAGGTCAGCCCATAAGTAGTTGGGGACTGGGAACCCAGGCAGCAAGGAGAGCCTAAAAGTGCCCTCCTCCCTGTCTCCCAAGGACTAAACCTGTCCTAGGTCAGATTCCAGGGTCCCAGGAGGGCACCGTGCTTGTCTGACCTCATGGGTACTGTCCTGTCCGCTCCTCTTCCCAGCCCTAAGCAGGAGGCTATAAAAAGTTCCTAAATACAGGGACCAAAATAGTTTGCCGTCCACTGCCTCTTCTCTGCCTGCTGGGCCGCCTTGGTGCTCGACCACAGACGTTCCACCCTAGAAGCCTGGAAGACATCTTGTGTCTTCCACCCCTTTGCCCACCTCCTCCCAGTACTGGGGTTAGTGGTCCGAACTTGGCCCAAACTTTGTCTCTGGATGCAGATGCAGGCTGGGGGATTATGCTCACTGGCTTGGTGCCAGCCTCCTTGCCCTTGGATGCCTGGGGGCCCTCCCACCCCAGCCTTGAGCGCAGGATACACTCACCTCTACGCCGCGGAGAGGCTGAATGTCAGGGTCCCCGAGGCAGGTCCAGTCTGAGGGCAGGAGGGACAGCAGGGACTGGAAGTAACTTTGGTGGCAGCCAAACCTCATTCTCCACAGGAAAAGCAGAGAGCCTCCACCCCCCTCCATTAACCCTTGCCTTCCTGACCTGGAGCCTGGCCTCTGTTAACTCCTTCCTGGTCTCAGTCTCGGTGCTGGGGAGGACCTTTGGACGGCGTCCAGCTCCTTTATGTTCCAGATAGTCAACAGGCCCTGGCAGGTTGAGTGATTTGCACAGAGAGGCACAGTGAGTTTTGGGCACAGCCAGCACCCCAAACAAAGTCTCTTGATTCCCATGCTTCCTCCACAGGTCTTGGGGGGCGGGGGACATGCTCTTCAAATGGGGACAACCCCCTCTGCTGGGTCTTGGCAGGTCCTCTTAGTTCTGATGGGAAGGCAGCGTAGGGTTCTAGTTAACCATGCCTTTTTCCTTCTGTAGCAGGTTTAGACCTGCCTTGTCCGGGTGTGTGGATGGTGTCAAGTTTGCTCTCCCTAAGGGTGAGGCCAGGAATCTGCAACCTAAAGGTGGGGGTAGTGGTGCTGCAGATATCCAGGGTGAGCTCCTCCCCGCAAGTCTTGGCATGAAGGAGCCCACTGGAGGTGCCTCTGCCCAAGGTCCTCTGATGGCAAATGCAATTGGCTGGGAAGAGGCTGATGAAGGGCTGATACTGGGGCCAAGTCTGGGTAAAGGACTTCTTTCCTTCTCTGCCCCACTGGGGACTTCTAGAGCTGGCACAGTTTCTTATTTGACACCTCATGTCTCAAGGGGAAGCCCTGTCCCCCAAATGTTGTTTCCAGGAGAGCTCCTCCTTTCTCCCCAGCAGGTCAACTCCGTAGTGTCCAGAGCTCACAAAGAGGAAAGCCCCTCCCAAGGGGTTCCTGCCTCCCCCCAAATCTGCCTACTTTTAACAAATCCCTTTCTCTCCCTTCTAGCACTTTTTAATGTTTGCAAAGCACATTCACACCAGTGCTTTCTGATCTCTTTTGTTCCTCTCAAGGACCCTAAACAGAGGGCTCAGCAGGGGTAACCACCCCACTTAAAAGGTAAGGAAACAGGATTGGAGGAGGGATTTACTAATTCCAACTCCCAAGCCACTCTTTCCTTTGCACCTTCTGCCTGTCAAATAAGGTAATATATTTGAAAACCAGAAGGCCCATTTCCTGGTGAGAGATTTTTTTTTTTTTTCCTTTTGGCTGCTCCCATGGCATGTGGAAGTTTTCCAGCCAGGGATCGAACCCCAGCCACAGCTGTGACCTGAGCCATGGCAGTGACAATGGTGGATCCTTAATCCACTGCACTACCAGGGAACTCCAAGAGATTTTTATTACCTAGTTAAGGGGAGTATTTTGTGAGTGTGTGTGGGTCCCCGATAGTTCCATATTGTGTTGTTACAGCACTCTGCAAAATGCTTTCATGTACATTATCACAATTCATCCCCAGGACTATGTTTGGGAAGTAGGCTTCATTATTTTTTCTATTTGCTGAAGAGATTGAGGCTCAGATTAAGTGAAATGACTTATCCAAATTCACACAATTATGAATAACAGCCAACTTCTATTGAGACTAATATATGCTAGGTGCTGTTCTGAGAACCTAACACAGTGATTACCACATTTAATCCTCAAAACAACCCAATAAATAGATACTTTCATTCTCTTAATTTTATAGCTGAAAGTTAAAGGTGCAGCCCAGTGGCCCTGAGAACTGGTCATGAAGGGGTTAAGCAGGAGGCTGGGCAGGGCCCAGCTGGGATGCTGTCAATGGCAGGAAACCTGGCCTGTGAAGGAGGGGGAGGATGGGGCTGTTGTGTCTGACTCTTATACAACCCCCATGCCTTTGGTCTTAAAGGAGCATCCGGGTTGGGTGGAAGGGCCGGCAGGGGCCTCCTTCTCAGCTCTGGAAAGATACTGGGCTATAGAAAGAGGGGATTCAGAGTGCAACACAGGTGCTGCCCTGGGGTAGCCCTTGGTCTGATGATGGTGACTCGGGTGAGGCCACCTCCCTCAGCAGTGCTCAGAGTAAGGAGCCCCAGCCCTGGGAACCCCCAGTTGGAGGCATGAGACAGAGTCCAGCCCTCTGGCCTCTGGGGTGGGGGGTAGGCCAAGAGCCCTGCCCTCAGGAGCTCCCAGTCTGAGGGGTGACAGTACCCTACCCCAGGATGTCAACAGACACAAACTACTGTACTGGAGAGAGTCGTGGGGGCGACATCGGCTCGGATCTGCTTTCTGCGTGAGAGAGCCTTGAAGGAGGCAGTCCTGGGAGAGGGCAGGCGGTGGGGGAGATGATGAGGTGGAGCTCTGGGTGCCTTGCCTGTCTCTTGGCCACGTTTGACTTGAACCGGATCATCTGTCTTTTTTTTTGGTCCCCAGGGAGAGCCTTAAAGTGGCTCCTTCCGGCCCCAGAGCCAGGACCTCAGTTGAGGGGTGAGGCCAGATCTGAGAGATGTTTCCTTCCTATTTCCGAGCTCATTCCCGGATCACCTTGAGGATGAGGATAGATGGGAATGGGTCTGAGTCAGAAGTGGCTCCTTCCAGGAGAGGGTGGTAGGAGGGTGGGGGCACAGATCTGGTCAGTGTCGGGAATGATGAAACAGGTTAGGGAGACCCTTCAGACCCAGACTCAGGCCCCAGGTCCACATTGTCACAGAGGAGAAGTATGTGTTACCTCCCTCACCAGCCAGCTACAGCCCTTTCAGCACAGCCATCACATCTTGGTAACTTTGATTCTAATCCTGGTCCAACACTCACTGACTGTGTGGCCTCAGCAAGAACTTAACCTCTCTGAATTTCCTCTGTGTAAAATGGGAATAAGAGCAGCTCTTGTGTGGCACATCAAGTGGTGCCTGAGAAAGCACCTGGCGCCTCAGGTATTGATGAATGTCACAGGAGTATGCCTCTTAGAGCTCACCCCCCCAACTCCTTCCTGACACCTCTGGCATAAGTCCCTTTTTTTTTTTTCCTAATCTCGCAATCTCACTCTCAGCTGGCTTCAACAAATCATTCTGAACACTGCTGGGGCAGACCTGACTTTTGCTCTCAGGGAGCTCAACCTACCTCAGGGGTGCGGTGGCGCAGAGTCGTGAAGGACCAATCACAGCTCCTGAGAGCAGTGCTGCTGTGACAGAAGTGAACAAAGCAGAGGACATATGGGGGGGGTAGATATTTGTTCTGCCC
>PVHT021183551.1:14963191-15006919 GCA_004024745.2 Catagonus wagneri | reverse complement strand
CAGCAGGAGTCAGGGTCTCAGGGCAAGAGGCTAGGGAAGGGGCTGCTGAGCGAATGGAGAGGAGAGGGATGCTCAGAAGGGCTAAGAGAGAAGATGGGGTGCAGAGAAGAGGGGGGGCTCGGTGAGCCTGCTCAGTGAGAGAAGAGGCGGGGGCTCAGAGCAGTGGACGTGGTTCAGTGAGAGGGGGAGGGTTAAGAGAGGGAGGAGCTCAGGCTGGCGTCTGTAAGGCCGCAGCACTACTGGACGAGCCCGCCCCCGCGGGCCATGGGTGAGCCCCACAGAGATTAGAGCGGCTACCCCCTAATTCAGGGCTTTCCGTTTCGGAAAGAGTCTCAGCTGCAACAATAGCCCGGCTCCCGCGCCCGGTGCCCCCCAGGGGCGTGGCTGCGGGGCGGGGCGGGGCCGGGAGGCGGGAGCAAGGAGGACGGTGTAGTTCAGTATTCCCGCCCCCCCCCCCCCCCCCCCCCCCCCCACCTATAAATTGCTCCTGACAATAGGAATAACATAGGTAGGATTTCTGCTCTCAGGAGCTTACAACCCAGTTAGAATTACAAAACCGACTCCATTTACTCGGTGCTAGGCACTATGCTAAGTGCTTGATACTCAGTACCTCACCAACGTTTTATAAAACCCTATGTGAAATGGGTGAGGAAACAGAGGCAAAGAGGCAAACTAACACACCCAGGATCATGCAGCTTGCAGATGGTAGAGCTGCGAATCTAGAGCTGGCTCTTAACACTGAGCAGCACTCCCTGCCTTGATTCTACCTATCAGGCTGGCCTCAAACATGTCTGCTCTCATTACCTGTACGCCTACACTAAAGAAACTACGCTAAAGAGGATAGGTGAACGCGTGGAAAGGAATCAGGGGTTTCTCAAATGTTTAGATTTTTTTTTGTCTTTTTGCCTTTTATGTAGCGCCGCACCAGCGGCATATGGAGGTTCCCAGGCTAGTTGTCGAATCTGAGCTGTAGCCGCCGGCCAACGCCACAGCAACAGCAACGCGGGATCCGAGCCGCGGTCTGCAACCTACACCACAGCTCACGGCAACACCGGATCCTTAACCCACTGAGCAAGGCCAGGGATGGAACCCGCAACCTCATGGTTTTTAGTCGGATTCGTTAACCACTGAGCCACAACGGGAACTCCTGTTTTGATTTTTTTTTTTTACACAGAGAAAGCCATCAAAGTACCAAAGATGACCAAATTTAATTATCATTGAGCATATATGGGTCTTTTGTTAAAAGGTCAGCAATGTTAAGTGAATGAAAAAACACAGATGTGAATAATTCAAAATTATATCTTCATTTCATAAGATCTATTTTTCTTGCTTTGATTTCAGCAACATTATCAATTGTGTCGCTATAATTAAATTTTCACAAAATTTGTATTCTGAGAGTAATGCTTAATTAGACAACCATTCCTCATTCTGTTCCCCCACCACCACCACCACCACACTTATGGCATATGGAAGTTTCTGGCCTACGCCACGGCTACAGCAACACAGGATCCTTAGCCCACTGAGTAAGGTCGGGGTTGAACTTTCATCCTTACAGAGACAACATCGGTGCTTAACCTGCTGAGCAGCAATGGGGACTCCCCTCCATCTGTTTTTGCTTTTAGCTTTTTAAAATTCCAATTTGGGGAAACTTTGTTCTGCTGAGGTAATAACGACTAGAATTGAAAATAAATTTCTTAAAGCAATGCTTAAATTTAGAGATGAACTATGAATATTACATAACATGTTCAAACATTTAAATGGCATGTATATGATAAATTATCATTTGCACAGAACATATTACAATGTATTTTATTAAAAAAAATTTTTTTAGGGCCACATGGGCAGCATATGGAAGTTCCCAGGCTAGGGGTTGAATCAGAGCTACAGCTGCTGGTCTACGCCACAGCTATAGCAACGCCAGATCCAAGCTCTGTCTGCAACCTACACCACAGCTCACGGCAATGCTGGATCCTTAACCCACTGATTGGGGCCAGGGATCGAACCCACATCCTCATGGATACTAGTCGGATTTGTTACTGCTAAGCCACAACAGGAACTCCCTCAATGTATTTTAATGGCATCATATAAATACCTATCTTTTATAACAAATTTTACCATCTCATAAAACAATGTCCTAATTCATAACACTAAAGAATTGGCACCATGTTTCTTGCATATTATACCTCTCCTTCATTTATAAATTTAAGTGTGAAATACAATGTAATATTGCAGAGTATTGTCATCATATGCTAATACTGCAGATAACTTGCAACACACTGGAAAAATGAAGTAAGAAAGTGAAGTAAGAAAGTGAAGCAAGGGGAGTTCCCTTCATGGCTCAGTGGTTAACGAATCCAACTAAGAACCATGAGGTTGTGGGTTCGATCCCTGGCCTTGCTCAGTGGGTTAAGGATCCGGTGTTGCCGTGAGCTGTGGTGTAGGTTGCAGCAATGCAGCTTGGATGTGGCACTGCTGTGGCTCTGGAGTAGGCTGACAACTACAACTCCAATTCGACCCCTAGCCTGGGAACTTCCGTATGCCACAGGTGTAGTCCTAAAAACACATAAAAAAAAAGAAAAAAAGTGAAGCAAGAAAATGGGTGCTCAGGAGTTCCCTGGTGGCTGAGTGCGTTAAGGATCTGGCATTGGTGGCTCAGCGAGATAAGGATCTGGTGTTGTCACTGCTGTGGCTTGGGTCGCTATTGTGGTACAGTTTCAATCCCTGGCCCAGGAACTTGCACATGATGCGAGGGCAAGAAAATAGTACTAATATTTTTTTAAAAAAGAAAATGGGGAGTTCCCATCTTGGCTCAGTGGTTAACCAACCCGACTAGCATCCATGAGGATGTGCGTTTGATCCCTGGCCTTGCTCAGTGGGTTAAGGATCTGGCATTGCTGTGAGCTGTGGTGTAGGTCGCAGACGCAGCTTGGATCCTGCGTTGCTGTGGCTGTGGTGTAGGCCGGCAGCTACAGTTCCGCTTGGACCCCTAGCCTGGGAACCTCCATATGCTGCTGGTGTGGCCCTAAAACACAAACAAAAAAAGAAAAAGAAGAAGAAGAAAGAAAAGAAAAAAAAATGGATACTCAGTACTTGCTGGGAAACAATACTCTCTTATGTGTGAATCTGTGCATTCTAGCTCTCTGAGAGGAAGGATTTGATGAGTTAATTAATTAATTTTTTTTCTCTTACCTAAGTGCTTTCACCAGTCTGTCCCACACTCCAAACAGTGGCTGTCTGCGAATCAGCCTCAGTGCAAACCTTCTGGCATTGGGATGCGATCACCTTTTGTTTGGAGGATGTGAAGAAGCGTTTGTTTCTGTGGGGCTGAGTGGTGTTAGGGCTGAGCAGATGTTGATGGTTATGGCTTACACTGAATTGAGCACTGGTTCCTGGTGGCACATGCCTGTGTGGTCTTTAATAAGTGAATAGTGGGTGCTTTTGATATCAAGGACCCTTTAATGAACAGGAGCCTCTCTAGCAACTTGTAAGGGTGGCGCTGAGCCATGGTCATGGAGTTATTGTGTCACATTGAACATAGCCGATGGTAAGGACCTACCCTTATATTTGTGAGGGGGACAATTCTCAGAGAGGGTGGGGGTTTAGGGCAGACACCCCAAGATGTGGGTATTATAACCACCATCTCTCACATCACCATAACGTTACGCATGACACCTACACATCACCACTGGATTACAACTGTCACCTTCCCCATGTGCATGATCAGATTCCCCGCCCTTCCTAGCACTGTGAACATCTGCAGGTTTTGCCATTCAGTGATGACTCATCTTTCTCCTGACACTCTCACCCTATTCTTGGCCACCTTTCTCCTACTTTCAGTCCTTGTGCTCCCAGAGTGGGGTAACATGGCTCACGGGGCATTTGACCTAGGCCTGGGTCAAAAAGCCTATCACATTTCTCTGGCTACAGTACTTCATTTAAAGATGGACACGTAACTTGATCACAGCTGGTGGGACTTTTGATGCAATGGCTGAGATAAAGTTTCCCTCTCTGCTCTGCTGTGTACGAACCTGGGAAGACAGAGCTCTGAGAGGACAGCCTGCTTGAGGACAGAGTCAACAGTGAGTGGAGACAGTAAAAACCAACCTTGATGAGTCTCCATATCTCATGTCCAAAGCAGACATATACGTGGTTTTTATATTGTGGAAACCAGCACATTTGATTTTGGCTTAACCCTGTTGGGTTAATTTTTCAGTCACTTACAACCAAAATCAGCCCGAAGTAAGCACATCATTCCCTCCCAAACTTCATCACAGTGGCTACAGCATTGAACACTTGCAACCTTGGCTTGCCCACCATTCCCACCCATCTCCACACTAATTTCTCAGGTGTGTTGGCCAGAGACCTCCAGGCTGGTGGTGATGCTGGCCTGGAAGAGCCGCAGAAGTTCCCAAAAGGAATCAGGAGACCAAAGTTATGATCCTTACTTTGACATTTACTCCCTTTTTATCCTGAGCAAGTTACTTTCTCTCTCTAGACTCAGATTTTGATCTTTAAAAAGAAGAAAGTGGAGGAGTTCCCGCTGTGGTGCAATGGGATTGGGGGCATCTTGGGAGCGTTGGGACACAGGTTCAATGCCTGACCCAGCACAGAGGGTTAAGGGTCCCTTGTTGTCACAGCTTTGGTTGCAGCTTAGGTTGTGACTGCGACTTGGGTCTGATCCCTGGCCCAGGAACTCCACAGCTCTTGAGGCGGCCAAAAAAGAAAAAAAAAGAGGAAAGTGGATTAGACCAGTGATTCCCCAAAACTATTCTTTGGGTGGATGCCAGTTGGCTACAGGGAATTTATCTGGGGTGCTGTTAACAGGACAGATGCCAGGCCTTCACCTTTGGAGAACCTGAGTTGAGCTCAGGTGGAGTCAAGGAGGAAAGACTATAACACTGGAGCAGACTGATTTTATTGCTATGAGCACCTTTACTAGAGATTTTAGATTTATTTATTTTTATTTTTTTTTGTCTTTTTGCCTTTTATGTAGAGCCGCACCCACAGCATATGGAGGTTCCCAGGCTAGGGGTCTAACAGGAGCTATAGCTGCCGGCCTTCACCACAGCCACAGCAACGCGGGATCCGAGCCGCGTCTGCGACCTACACCACAGCTCACGGCAACGCCGGATCCTTAACCCACTGAGCAAGGCCAGGGATCGAACCCGCAACCTCATGGTTCTTAGTCGGATTCGTTAACCACTGAGCCACGAAGGGAACTCCTAGAGATTTTAGATTTAATGTGCTATCTCCTACAGCTGAGAGGAGCTCTTAGTGTTGGCTTGTTTGGGCCTAATAATCATCATGATCTGTATTCAGGGAGATCAATATGCCAGCATTCTCCTGGTGAATGTGTCTGATATCTAAAACGATAGGAATGGTGGAGAAGATTTATTACTTGAAATTGCACATACTCCCTACTCCTACCAAGTATATTCCCAAAAGGGCTCACAGAGAGTAGTTCTTCACCTAGGTGTTGAGATAAACATTAGTAAGAGGAGCATCATTAACCCTTGAACAATTTTTTTTTTTTATCTTTTTAGGGCTGCTCCTGCAACATATGGAAGTTCCCAGGCTAACAGTTGAGTCAAAGCTGCAGCTGATGCCCTACATGACAGCCACATCAACACCAGATCCAAGCTGTGTCTGAGACCTACGCCACAGCTCATGGCAACGCCATATCCTTAATCCACTGAGCGAGGCCAAGGATTGAACCCACGTCCTCATGGTTACTAGTCAGTTTCCTTACTGTTAAGCCACAATGGGAACTCTTCCTTGAACAGTTTTATGATGGATGTCTTCTATAGTTTGGATATTGAAAGAGGCACCACTAAGATGGACTCTCTGACTTCACTAGGGATGATGGAGTCTTAGAGGAGCAGAGGCTAAGTGGCTAAACTGCCAGAGGCAGTTCCTATAATGTGCAGCAGGATGAAGTAATAACCAGAATGTTTGGGCTCGCAGGGATTTTTGATCAGTGTGTCCCTAGGAATGGAGTAGATGAGCAACTTATTAAATATTATTGAGTTAATAACAAATATCTCCATGTCCTATGGCCAGAAGCCCAACTTAAACTGTTGTTTAATGGAGCATCTCAACTTTTCAGCTAATTTCCACATCTAAGCCGTTTTACAGACCTGATACCCTGACTGAAGAGGGAGTCAGGTCCCTTAAGGGAGGACTTGTAGCACTGCCACAGGCACATACTATAAATCTTCCTCCAAGGACGGGGGGAGGGGAAATCCAGATCTTTCAGCAACTACTAGCATTAGCTTTGAATTGATGGTAATATCTGGGAACCCAAGAATCAGCACGTCCAAAACTAAAATACTGTTCTATCTCCTATGCCCGCAAATCTCTCCCACTACCGCCTTCCTCATCTCAGTTGATCCCACTCCATTTCCGCATCCTTCCAGTTGCTCAGGCCAAAACCTTGGCATAATCTTGGACATATCTCTTTCTCTCACATGCTGGTCTCATTCATCAGCACCATCTTTTGGCTCCATCTTCAGAAGACAGTCAGATTTAATCACTTCTATCCTACTCCATTCTTACCACCTAGGTCCAAACCATCACTATCTCTTGCCTGGATTACTGTTAATAGTCTCTAAGTTTCCCTTCTTTTAACCTCATCCCCAATACTCTATTCTCAACAGCTCCAACAGTCCTTTAAAGGAGTGCCCTTGTGATGCAGTGGGTTAAAGATCTGGTGTTGTCACTGCTGCAGCGGGCTTGGGTCGCTGCTATGGCTCAGGTTCGATCCCTGGCCTGGGAAATTCCACATGCCAAGGGCCCTGCCCCCCCAAAAAAGGTCAATCATGTTACATCTCTGTTCAAATCCTAGAAAAATTCTCTTTGTTTCACTCAAGGGGAAGCCAAAATTCTCACTCCTTGCATGACTTTACATGACCTCCCAATTAGCTCTCTGACTGGATTGCTACTATCCTCCCTCTCATCCATTTTGCCTCTTGGCCTCCTGGCCTCTTCCTTGAATGTCCACCTTAGGACCTTTGACCCTCTGCCCGGAATGCTCTTGCTCTTATTCTCCACCCTCAGACCTCTTTCACTTCTTTTAGAACTTTGTTAAAATGTTACCCAGTGAGACCTACCCTGACCTTATTTACTAAGTCAGCCAGCCCCTTTCTGCAGCATTCCCAGTCCTTTTTACTCTGCTCTACTTTTTCTTTGCCCCTTCTTGATTTTAAAAAACTTGAACATTTTTCATTTTTTTTTTAGGGCTGCACCTGTAGCATATGTAAGTTCCCAGGCTAGGGGTCGAATTGGAGCTGCAACAGCCACAAAACACTAGATCTGAGCTGCACCTTTGACCTACGCTGCAGCTTGCAGCAACGCCGGATCCTTAACTCACTGAGCAAGGCCAGGGATTGAACCCAAATCCTCATGGATACTAGTCAGGTTCTTAATTCACTGAGCCACAATGGGAACTCCAAAACCTACTTACTTAGTACTTCTAATATACTAAATAATTTATTTATTTGTGCTCGTAAGTACTCCTCCCACCCACTAGAATGTAAGTTCAGTGAAGGCAGGGATCTCTGGTTCACTGATATACCCAAGCACCTAGAACAGTGCCTGGTGCCCAGTGGGTTCTCAATATGTTTGTTTCATGAATGATTTTTTTTTTTTTTTGGTCTTTTTAGGGCCACGCCTGTGGCACATGGAAGTTCCCAGGCACTGGGTTGAATTGGAGCTGTAGCTGCCGGCCTACACCACAGCCACAGCAACGCCAGATCTGAGCCGCATCTGTGATCTACACCACAGCTCACAGAAATGCCGGATCCTTAACTCACTGAGTGAGGCCAGGGATCAAACCCACATCCTCATGGATACTAGTTGGGTTACCGCTGAGCCACTGACAGGAACTCCTCATGGCTGAATTTTGAAGAGACACTGGAGGGACTGTGGAGGGGGGTCAGAGAGAGTCTCTTGAGAGGGGTGGGTCTTGGGACCAGAGTGATGTAAATTTTGGGCCCCAGAGGGTCTTCCAAAACCGGGCAGTTTCCCTTTCTGGCCAGTGAGACAAGAGGGGAAGTCCGCTGCAGGGTCCTAGGAAAAATGTTCCTTGCTCTCAAGGAGACACTGATGGAATGGCTCTTTTCCTCCCCTGGATGTGATTTTTAGAACAGTTCTATCCATCTTGGGACCATGAGGGGAATAAGTTTAAGGAAAAAGGTGTGTGGGTTGGGGAATGTGGAGGAGGAGAAGGTGGATAATCTGGGTCTTTCACTCACAGTGCCCTTAGGGAAGGGCTCGCTGCTCCCATCTGTGGGCAGTGCGGTTAGCTGAATGCCTCAGCTGCTTCCCTTCCCCAAGGTCACGTCCTTGTTGGGGTGGCCCACATGTAGTGACTGAAGGAGCTGAGGCAAAATCACTGGCCAAAATGGGACACCAATGGGCAGTACTTGTTCCAAAGCACTGGTTGAATCAAAGACCTTTCTGGTGCTATGTCCCCATACAGAAGAATGTAGGAGTATAGGAACCAAAGGGTGAAACAGGAGTGACCCCAATTATCCTTACTCTAATAACCCCCTGGAGACCTTAGACTTCCCAGCCTGGCCACCCTGCAGGATTAAGGGTCTTGGTCCTCAGAGGGGCACCCTGGAGCTCCTGCTGTGGTGCAACGGGATCAGCAGCGGCATGGGAGCACTGGGATGTGAACTGGATCCTTGGCCTGGCACAGTGGATTTGGCTTGGTTCATGGCTGTGGCTCGGATCTGATCCCTGGCCCAGGAGGTCCATATACGGCAGCGCACCCCTCCCCAAAAAAATGGGGCACACTGCATTGAATTATAAGCTACATCTGCCTCTTGGGTGCTGTGAGCTTCTTGTATCCAGGGACCAGCGGTCAAGAAGTTGGTTCACTGTCATGGCTAGAATGTTTGACTTCATTTAAATAGGGTGTTTCTACACCGTGGGGACGTGGCGGAGTAAGTGTGGATTCTAGGTGATCTACTTGGGTGCTTCTTAGTACTCCCCAGCCCTATTGTAACTATAAATGGACTGGTAAGTTAACTCTGGCTTGAGAAGGACCATGCCGTGGATCATGCCACCGAGTGGTAGCTGAGCGTGAAGGGAACATGGACCGGTAGAGGAGGAGGGAGATGACTAGATCAGCTACAGTGGTGAGGGCTGTAGTTCCTCCCACTAACATTCCTTCCCAAGTTCCATCCGGAAGAGCGCCCAAGGCCACCCAAAGTGTCTGTGTTTGAGCAAGTTATTCCAGGCTCATCCACCAGAGGGCAGGCTTTACCCTTCTAGAGACTCCCTCTCTACCTTAACCAGCAGGCTTTCTTCCCAGCTCCAATATCCCAAGGGTCCACACCATTGCCTACATAATGTGACTCCCTGGGAGTTCCTGTTGTGGCTCAGTGGTAAGGAACCCGACTAGTATCCATGAGGACTTGGGTTTGATCCCTGGCCTTGCTCAGTGGGCTAAGGATCCAGCGTTGCCATGAGCTATGGTGCAGGTGGCAGACACAGCTTGGATCCCTAGTTGCTGTGTCTGTGGTATAGGCTGGTAGCTACAGCTCCCATTTGACCCCTAGCCTGCCTGGGAACTTACATATGCCAAGGGTGTGGCCCTAAAAAGACCAAAAAAAAAAAAAAGGCATTTATCAATAGTTTGTTCCTTTCTTTTTCTGGCCGCACCAGAGACATGAAGAAGTTCTCGGGCTGGGGATTCAACCCACACCACAGCTGTAACCAGAGCCACAGCAGTGACAATGCCGATCTTTAACCCACTGAGCCACCAGGGAACTCCAATAGTTTGTTCCTTTTTATTGCTGAATAATCATAAGGAAGTTTGGGCATACTGCACAGACTGAGGGCATATTCCCCATAAGATCTCCCTCACTGCAGACACCAATAGCAACTTCCAGAATTCCCAGGGTCACCATCACTTAAGAGGAACTAACTACAAATTCAGGAGTTCCCAGGACAACTCCTAGGTTCAATAATTTGCTGAAAGGACACACAGAACTTAGGAAAGCGCTATACTTAATGATTACAGTTTTCTTATAGCAAAAGGATACACATTAGAACCAGACCCACTAGAATTGTAAGCAAAGGCACAGACACACAAGGGCATAGTTTGAGAGGGTTCCAAAAGCAAAGCTTCTGTTATCCTCAAAAACACATTACTCTCCTGGTGTTGAAATGTGACAATACTCAGAGTATTGCTAATCAGAGAAGATCACCTGAGACTTTGGGGCCCAGAGTTTGAATGGGGCTCCATCATGTACTACTCGAATGGTTGACCTTTAGTCTCCGGTCCCTCCCAGTGGTTCACGTCAATTCCTTCAATCTCCAGTTCCTCCAGAGGTTGGAACTTATGTGGTAAGTGCCAAAGCCTTCAGTGTAAGTCATATTGTTAAATCTACAATGCTGCTATTTGTCTCATCTGTTCTTTGTCCTCTTTACCACTGTTTCTTCCTTCTTTTGGATTGAGTAGGGTTTTTTCTTTTTTTAAAAAATTACAGTTGATTTACAGAATTGTGCCAATTTCTGCTGTACAGCGAAGTGACTCAATTATACATACATATCCCAGGAAATTGGATATAGTTCCCTGTGCTATACAGTAGGCCTTGTTTATCCATTCTAAATGTAATAGCTTGCATCTAGTAACCCCAAACTCCTGGTCCATCCCATTCCCTCTGCTCTCCCCCTTGGCAAACACAAGTCTGTTTTCTATGTCTGTTTCTGTTCTGCAGACATGTTCATTTGTGCCATATTTTAGATTCCACTTACAAGTGATATCGTATGGCATTTGTCTTTCTGAATTACTTAGTATGATAATCTCTAGTTGCATCCATGTTGCTGCGAATGGCATTATTTCATTCCTTTTTATGGCTCAGTAGTATTCCATTGTATATATGTAACACATCTTCTTATGGATTGAGTAGTTTTGATGATTCCCTTTTATCTCTATTGGCTTATTAGATATATCTCTTTGGTTTTTTGTTTTGTTTTGTTTTTGGTAGTTGCTTTAAGTTTATAATGTGTACCTTTAACTTATTACAGTCTACTTCAAATAATATTATACCACTTTATATTAACAATTTTATGTTACTTTGAGAACATAATGACAGAGTACTTCCTTTATCCCTCTCCTGGCCTTTGTGCTTTTGTTGTTCTGCATTTATAAACCCCACAATATGTTGTTATTATTTCCTCTTATTTATTTATTTATTTTGCTTTTTAGGGCCATACCCGTGGCATATGGAGGT
The DNA here is from genome assembly GCA_004024745.2 of Catagonus wagneri. Classification (NCBI taxonomy): domain Eukaryota; kingdom Metazoa; phylum Chordata; class Mammalia; order Artiodactyla; family Tayassuidae; genus Catagonus; species Catagonus wagneri. The sequence goes on along the minus strand of PVHT021183551.1, from coordinate 14,995,673 downwards.
TCCCAGGCTAGGGGTTGAATCAGAGTTGTAGCTGCTGGCCGACGCCACAGCCACAGCAACACAGGATCCCAGCTGTGTCTGCGACCTACACCACAGCTCACGGCAATGCCAGATCCTTAATCCACTGAGCAAGGCCAGGGATTGAACCTGCATCCTCATGGATTCGTTAACCACTGAGCCACGATGGGAACTCCTATTTTTCCTCTTTTATTTGTCTTTTTTAGAGCCACACCACTGGCATATGGAGTATCCCAGACTAGGGGTCTAATCAGAGCTATAGCCGCCGGCCTACGTGCCACAGCCACAGCAGCGTGGGATTCAGCCGTGTCTGAGACCTATACCACAGCTCATGGCGATGCCTGATCCTTAACCCACTGAGCGAGGCCAGGGATGGAACCTGCATCCTCATGGATACTAGTTGGGTTCTTTAACTGCTGAGCCACAACGGGAACTGCTATTTTTTTCCTCTTTTAAAGAGATTTTTTTTTTTTTATAGCCTCGCTTGCATCATATGGAAGTTCTCAGGCCAGGGGTCGAATAAGAGCTGTGGCTAGTGGCCTACGCCACAGCTACAGCAATGCCTGATCTGAGCCATGTCTGTGACCTACACCACAGGTCATGGCAATGCCAGATCCTTAACCCACTGAGCGAGATCAGGGATCGAACCCGTGTCTTCAATGATACTAGTTGGATTTGTTACTCCTGAGCCACAACAGGTACTCCCTAAAGAGATTTTCTTTTTTAATTTACCATCTTTATTATTTATTATTTTTTTATTTTTGGCTGTGCCTGTGACATGTGGAAGTTCCCTGGCCAGGGATCGAACCCCCACCACGGCAGAGACAATGCTGGATCTTTAACCTGCTGAGCCATCAGGGAACTTCAAGAGATTTTTAAAGTAAGAAAAGTATTTTATATTTTCACACATATTTACCATGTCTGTTGTTCTTCATTCCTTTGTATAGACTCAGGTCCATCTGCTCTCATTTCCTTCTCCCTGAGAGCCTTCTTCTTCTTTTAATATTTCTTGTAGTGCTGGTCTACTGGTGATGAGTTCTTCCAGCTTTTGTACTTCTGAAAAAAAATCTTTATTTTACCTTCATTTTTAAAAGACCCCAGCCACCCACCCACTGCTGACTGGATATAAAATTCTAGCTTGAGTATTTTTTTTTCTCTAAGTATTTAGAAAATGTTTTCCCACTGTCTTTTTGTCTGCATTATTTTCAACAAATCTGTCATCAAATTGTTTTTTTCTTACGCATGCAAGATATTTTTCTTCCTCTGACTCTGTTTAAGATTTTCTTTTATCATTGACTTTAAGTAACATATATTCTAGTGTAGTTTTCTCGTTCTTGGGCTTATTGAGCTTCTTGGATCTCTTAGTTTTAATTTTCATCGAATTAAAAAAACTGACCATTATTACTTCAAATATTTTCTCTGTCTTTAACCCTCTCCTTGCTTTCTGGGATCCCAATTATACATGGGCCATTTGATTTCTCACAGCTCACTAATGCTACACTCATTTATTTTTCAGTCTTCCATTTCATTTTATACAGCTTATATTGATATGTCTTCAAGGTCCCTAATCTTTTTTTCTATGGTATCTAATTTCTGTGTATTTTTCACCTCAGTGATTATATTTTTCACCTCTCAAAGTTCATTTTGGAATATATGTATCCCAACCTTCTCTTCTTACCATGCTCATGCTTCCCTCTACCTTCAAATATACATACCAACTATATTTAACATCCTTTATACTACTTTATCAGTGTTGTTTCTGAGGTCTGTTTCTTTTTTTATAACGTAAAATTTATTTTATTTTAATTATTTTATTTTATTTTTGCTTTTTAGGGCCATATGTGTGGTATATGGAAGTTCCCAGGCTAGGGGTCAAATCAGAACTACAGCTGCTGGCCTAAGCCACAGCCACAGCAACACAGGATCCAAGCCGCTTCTGTGACGTATACCACAGCTCATGGCAGTACCAGGCACTTAACCCACTGAGCGAGGTCAGAGATTGGATCTGTATCCTCATGGATACTAGTAAGGTTCATTACCCCTGAGCCACGATGGGAACTCCAGTTTAGTGTATTTTAATAGCAAACTTACAAGAACACACAGAAAAAAGACAACTTCAAAAACATGTATTTGCTTGTAGGACAACTCAGAAAACTATAGTGAATGGATGAAATCTATTGTATGATAAAAATGCTACAAATCCCATTTAACTGCAGTCAATAAGAAATTCACTTGTTTAAAAAAAAATCCAATGTTGTCATTGTCCAGAAAAAATTAACAGATTTATAACTGTTATAAAGTTGAACTGCTGTAATTTGTTCACTGAAACATTTTGACTTGCATTAATGCTTTATGTCTCTCCATTTATATTAAAAATTCACACACAAATGAAAATGGAAAAACTGCCAATACCTGATTTCTATCCTCTATTTTTCCACTTGCAGTTACATACGTAAGTACTGTTTGAACTCACAGGGAAAAAATATCTAATGTTCAGAACTACCAATAATAGGAAGAAGAGAAATTTTTCTTTTTAAAGAATGAAATGTTTCCGGTCATGGTGGATTCTTTTCTTTCTGTTTTTTTAGGGCCACACCCATGGCATATGGAAGCTCCCAGGCTAGGGGTCGAATTGGAGTTACAACTGCCGGCCTACACCACAGCCACAGCAACATGAGATCTGAGCTGCATCTGCAGTCTACACCACAGCTCACAGCAATGCCGGATCCCCGGCCCACTGAGTGAGACCATGGGTTGAACCTGCATCCTCATGGATCCTAGTCGGGTTTGCTGAGCCATGATGGTTACTCCTGTGGTGGATTCTTAAGCACGTTCTTCATGTATGCAACATGCTATCTGAATGTCTTTTGGCATAACTGTTACATATTTGGCATGGATAGCACACAGGTTGGTGTCTTCAAAAATGCCAACCAGATAGGCCTCACCTGCTCTGAGGTCTGTTTCTACTGATTTTTCTCTTCATCATGGCTTATGTTTTCCTGCTTTCTTTGCATGCCTAATACTTTTTTTTTTTTTTTTGCTTTTTTAGGACCACACCCGCAGCATATGGAGGTTCCCAGGCTAGGGGTCTAATCAGAGCTGTAGCCACCGACCTACACCACAGCTCACAGCAACGCTGGATCCTTAACCCACTGAGCGAGGTCAGCGATCGAAACTACAACCTCATGGTTCCTAGTTGGATTCATTAACCGCTGCGCCACGACGGGAACTCTGCATGCCTAATACTTTTTAATTTCACGGTACACATGGTGAATTTTATGTTATTGAAGACTGGAATTTTTTTGTACTCCTATAAATAATTTTGAGCTTTGCCCTGGTACCCTTTAACCTGGGACTAATTTGGCCTCACTCCTGATGGATGTACTTCTGTGATGTATCGAGACACACTTCCATTCTAGCTGGTGGGAACAGTATTATCCTCAGTCCCATGTGAGCTTGAGGGCTGTTCTGCCTGATCCTTACAGATAGTCCTGCTCTCGGGTAGTTTCCTTACAAGCATGTACTGAACAGTGCCCAGGCAATATCTTAAAAAATCTCTGCAAATGTCTGGAGTTTTTCTTTGCTCAGCTCTCTCTCTCCCATGAACTCTGGCCTCGCTGAGCTCTGAATGCTGTCTCAATTCAAGATTGCTGGACTTAGTTTAGGTGCCCCTTCCCTTTGTGGCAGTCTCAAGATTCTCTACAGGAAGTAAGCTGGGGCAATCCCAGGGATACTCATTTGATTCCCGTCTCCCGGGGATCACTGTCCCGCACTGCTAGTTGTCCAATGTCTGACATTTTAGTTGTTTAAAGAAGGAAGAAAGGAGTTCCCGTTGTGGCTCAGCGGTTAACGAATCCGACTAGGAAGCATGAGGTTGCAGGTTCTATCCCTGGCCTCACTCAGTGGGTTAAGGATCCGGTGTCGCCGTGAGCTGTGGTGTGGGTTGCAGATGCAGCTCGGATCCTGCATTGCTGTGGCTGTGGTGTAGGCCAGCAGCTACAGCTCCGATTAGACTCCTAGCCTGGAAATCTCCATATGCTGCGGGTACGGCCCTAAAATGACAAAAAGCAAACAAAAAAAGCAAAAAAAAAAAAGAAGGAAGAGAGTAGTTCCCGTTGTGGCACAATGGAAACGAATCTAACTAGGAACCATGAGGTTGTGGGTTCAATCCCTGCTCAGTGGGTTAAGGATCCGGCGTTGCCATGAGCTGTGGTGTAGGTCGCAGATGCGGTTCAGATCCCGCATTGCTGTGGCTATGGTGTAGGCCATCAGCTGTAGCTCCAATTCGACCTCTAGCCTGGGAACCTCCCTATGCCACGGGTGCAGCCCTAAAAAGTGGAGAAAAAAAAAAGGAAGGAATCGAAATCTAGTCCCCGTCTCTCCCAGAAACAGAAGTTATCAGTTTGGCTTTTTTCTAAACCTCCCTAGGTTAAAATTCTAATATGCAGCTGGAGTTGAGAACCACCGTAGCCTAATTCTATTCTTGTTATTAATGTTTTAGCCACTATTGCCAGGCTTTTCTTTCGCCCCCTTGCAGCTGTGCTACTACTATCACCTCTCAAATCATACTGGTTAACTCATATTCTCCCTGCCTTATACCCAAAGCTAAGGAGAAATGGCATGACATTCTAGGTGTAGGCCGACAGCTGCAGCTCCAATTTAACCCCTAGCCTGCTAACTTCCATATGTTGCAGGTACAGCCCTAAAAAGAAAAAAAAAAAAGGAGAGAGAGAAAAAGGAGTTCCCTTCGTGGCTCAGTGGTTAACGAATCCGACTAAGAACCATGAGGCTGCGGGTTCGATCCCTGGCCTTGCTCAGTGGGTTCAGGATCTGGCGTTGCCGTGAGCTGTGGTGTGGGTTGCAGATGCGGCTCGGATCCTGCATTGCTGTGGCTGTGGCACAGGCCAGCAGCTACATCTCCGATTAGACTCCTAGCCTGGAAATCTCCATATGCTGCGGGTATGGCCCTAAAATGACAAAAAGCAAAAAAAGAAAATAAAAAGAAGGAAGAGAGTAGTTCCCGTTGTGGCACAATGGAAACGAATCTAACTAGGAACCATGAGGTTGTGGGTTCAATCCCTGCTCAGTGGGTTAAGGATCCGGCGTTGCCATGAGCTGTGGTGTAGGTTGCAGATGCGGCTCGGATCCCGTGTTGCTGTGGCTGTGGCGAAGGCCGGCAGCTATAGCTCCTGTTAGACCCCTAGCCTGGGAACCTCCATATGCCACGGGTGTGGCTCTACATAAAAAGGCAAAAAGACAAAAAGAAAAAAAAAAAAGAAAAAGAAAAAAAAGAAAGAGGAAAGAAAACTGGGCTTAGGAGATTGTTACTTACAATGGTAAGAACTGTATCCACAGAGGGTACAAGGGCAAAGAGCCAAGCAGGATAGGACATTATGGTAATGGAATATAAGATTTTTTTTTCTTTTTTTGGCCACCCTGCGGCATATGGAGTTCCCGCGCCAGGGATCAGATCCTAGCTGCAGTTGCAATCTATATAACGCCAGATCCTTAACCCATGCCAGGCCGGAGATCGAATCTATGTCCCAGCACTCCAGAGACACTGCCATATCCCTTTGCACCAGAGCAGGAATTCCATGATGTTTTTCAAATATTGTGGAAAAATATGAAGTTGAAAAAAAAAAAGTCATCTTTCTCTCTGTCAGGGGAGCAATCTTTTGTGGACTGTGCCATGCATTTCTATTTCATTTTTACAGTGCCCTGAGTCAGGTGTCATTTTTCTTTTTCTTTTCTTATGGCCACACCCACCAGCATATGGAAGTTCCTGGGCCAGGGATTGAATTTGAGCCGCATATGTGGCCTATACTGCAGCTGTGGCAGTGCTGCATCCTTGAACCCGTGCCTCAACCAGAGCCACTGCAGTCAGGTTCTTAACCCACTGTGCCATAGTGGGAACTCCCTCCTCTATTTTGTGCATGTGCGGAGCTATAGATTTGAGAGGTTAGGGAACTCATGCAACTCACATAGCTAGTAACAGAAAGGCAGTGTCTGACTTCAAAGTCTATGTCCTTTCTCTCTGCCTCTGACAACAGCTGTCACAACAATCTCCAGCCCCAATGTATATTTGTTTAAATAACATTTTTACTGAAGTATAAATAACTGAGAAAAGTATAAAAATCATAAGTCCACCTTGACGACTTTTCACAAAGTAAACCAGCACCTAAGTTCGAGAAACAAAAAGTACTCTAGAAGTCTCCTCACATATGGCCCACTTTCAACTCAGGGCTATAGCAGAGAGGTACTAAGTGTAGCCTATAGCTCAGGATGCCTTAACTTGGGGTCCATGTGAGCATCCATAAATCCCCTGAAATTATAGGCAAACATTTTCCTGAGGAGAAGATATAATGCCTTCATTGGATTCTCCAAAAGGGGAGAAAAATAAAAGCTACAACCGAAGACTGGCTCAAAGGGAATTCATTCATTCATTCAACATATCAAAATCAGGACACAGTAACAGCAATGGCTACCAATTGAGAGTTTAATGTGCCAGGCACTTTACGTGTATTATCTCTGACCCTTACAAAAACCCTGAAATGTAAATATCATCACCTCCATTTTACAGATGTGGGAACTGAGGCTCTGAATGAAGTGACTTGCTCCACGCCACATATTTATTATGTAGGTATTTGCAAAAGCTAGTATTCAATATGGGACCTGCTATACCAAAGCCTGTGCTTCTGCCGAGACTACAATATCTTTGGTAATGTTAAGTTGCCTAACTTCTGCTCAGAACAAGCTAAGCTTGAAATACCAGGGCAGAACAGGAAATGAAAGAGTGAAGTCCAAAGCCCAGGCATCTTTTTTTTTTTTTTTAAACAATTCCCTTCTAACCAATGACGATGGCAAAAGGGAAAGTACTGCCTTTAAAAGATGCACTTTGCCCTCAAGAGGTGTGGCCTCCAAGAGGTGTGGTTTTCTCAAGTGTGAGTTATTATCTAACCACAAACCAACTGTCCATCATTACACTGCACTTTAGAGGACATCTATGATTGGTCGACCAAGAGAGCAATATTTGAATTTAAAGAAAAGACCAAAACAACCTAGAGTGAGAAAGATAAAGCTTTGTTAGGGAAAACACCTACTGGAGTCAGAGAGTACGCACTAAAACCCCGTGTTAAGGTAAAACCTTTACCTCACTAACTGTTGTTAAATTACTATTAATTTCATCAAGAATTCAACTCCATCTTAAGTAAAACTCACTAAAAAGATATGTAAAAACCATGTGAAAATGCATTGTAAGCTAAGAAGGAAAAGGTTAATAAACACAAATATAGTTTTAAGATTCTATAAAATTTACCCATCTGCAAAGGCTATACCAGGAGATGGCAGAGTCAGAAGCAGCCATAATTCCTGATGCCCACCTGCCTACTCATCACTAGATCACAAATAGAATTAATGTTTTCTATTTCCCCTCTGCTGTTCCACTGCACCACTAAGTACATGACATCCTCAGTACTTTGTTTATTCTGGAGAAGACATACATAATAAAACCTATAAAAGAAAGGAAAAAAGTGGTTCAGATGATTTTTATAGAAAAGAAACCATGGGCTCAAGTTACAGATTGAAAAACTGCATCCTCTTAGTACATTTACGATACTTCATTCTGAGTGTGGGATACATTCCCAGCTTAATGAGATAGAAGAAAACATGAAAAAAAATCATTTATTTCAGGCAATACAAGTTCTTCTAATACAGTAAGCATTAAAATTTTAGAGAACTTGAAATGCTGAAACTCCTATAATTCAGTCATCTTTTCCTCAGCAATAGTTTCCATTACAGAAAGTTTCATTTAATAGATAAGGCTGAAAATGACATTGTTTCAAATTTTATATGCTCTATTTTATGTTCATGAAGTAAAGCATTACAGAACTACTCAGAGAGCCATCAAAGCAGCAATGTAGAATTTTCAGGGCTTTTTTTTTTGTTGAAACTCACTTTATTTAAAAAAAAAGTCATGAACAATAAATTACAATCATTTCCCCCTTTTATAAATTCTTCATAAAATATATTTGACAATTTTAAAAGAAAATTTCAAAAGTTGCTTTCATTTTTGAAGTGCTGATGACTTATTTTTTGACCATTTTGTCATGCTGGTGAATTATTTGTAGCTGCTACAATAGTTTGATTGATAAACATTTTACAGTTAAAAACAACAACAACAAAGAGGAAAAAACAGACCAGCAGAAAGAACTATTCAGTGTGCTATTTATCTGACACTTAACACTTAACTTCATCATAATGACAAAGTATCCCTTAGCACCAAAAAACTACAGGAACCCCATCTTTCTAAGTGACAACTAGTGCAAAATAACATTCTAGGAACTAACTGTACAACCCCATTTTTAACTGGCCACAGCTGCCTATAAGCTTATTTGAAATATTTGGTCTTTTTTTGATTAAGACAAATTTCATAAAACACTATCAACCATGGCAAGAGACTCTATGAAGAATTAATAGTTTACTGAGTACCTATTATGGGCAAGGCACTGTGCACAAATTCTTGCTTTCATTTTTCCTCTGGCAAATGTTCAGGAATTTCTAGTATCACTAATCATCTTTTATTTCTTGCTCCTGGCTAGAAAATTCCATGGTTACAAGCCATTTTTTAATTGTCATTTTATCAACTGATCCTTAGTGCTGAGCACACAGTAGGTACTTAATAAATTCCTCCCAATTGAAAGAAAAAAGATAAATAATTTACTATCATTTTTCTTGGTATTATAGGCTATTTTAGAATACAAGGACTTGAGAAAATTTCAGAAGAAATTTCCTGATTACCTCACTTCTTTACTGCCAATGAAAGAAAGAATTCCACTTTACAGGTAAAATAAAATATTTTTCAAAATAAGTTATAATCATTAACTATTTTAAATGAGGCAGGACCAAAAACTATGTACTTAGGAAATCATGACAGGAAGATATTTGAAGAGCATACGAAGCATTGGCATACCATCACCTAAATCACCATGAATCTCTGCTGAAGTGCCATGTTATTGATGAGACATTATAATGGTGGCTTTTACTTCCAGAAATTCAATCCTCTTGGCCAGATCTGTATTATACTAATTTGATGATCAGATTAGAGGGTCAATTATCATGAAGTTCCAGTGTATTTCCACCTCTAATTTCCAAAAGAATTCTTATATTTATTAGCTTGAAAGTAATGTTAAAAGGATATGACTTCTTTTCATTTAAAAGGTTTTATCCCTTCGGTCCAAATTTTAAGCTTCCAGACCAAGTAATGCATAGTTCAGAAATTTTATGTACTCCAATTTTTTGTGCTTTTTTTCACCTTTTATAGTCCCCTGAACACATTTTAAATAAGGAAAAGGTTATGACAGCAATATTCCAAAAAGTTGTGGAAGTTCAAAAAAACTGAGGAGACTACTTGAACTATCAATGATTTCAATATTTCTAATACTTCTTTTTTTAACTTTTGACCAAAGACTCTAGTGCTTTATAAAGATTAACCTATATACAATGCTCTTAAATTATTAACAACCTTAAAGGCTAATGTTCTGTTTTAGAAAAACTTTCTTCCCTTAGATTTGAAATAACTGCATTTACAGGAAGACAAATTGGAGAGAACCATAACGGGTTACAATCAAACTGACTTCAAGGATAATAAGTCTGTTGGTTCTTGACATAGACCATACCAAGTGATTGTATAAAACTGATAAATTTTCTATTTCAAGGATAACTGATGCCACAATATTTTACCCATTTGCCAAGCTGTATAGGTATTGTCTCCCACTTTAGAAAAAGGTGATCAACATTGAATACAACCATATCACTACCATTACTATGTCAAATTAGATGAGAGAAAACAGCATTAGTGCCAAAATGAAAGGAATTCCAGTGATTAAACAAGGGGTCATATTAGGGTAGGCAATGTGAGGGTAGAGCTCATTTGGTTTCTTCAACTTTATGCTGAGGCTTGGACAAAATCTTGAAATCAAAAACTAATTTATCATGTACTACAGTTCATATACAGCAAAGTTTTCAGGAACAGAAGAATCCTGTGTTCAGATTTATATCAGATTGTAGATGCTCAAGTGCAGACATGTCCTAATGCAGTGGTTTAATTGGTTAATTGAATGCTTGGTTACCTAAAGAAGGTATGACTGAATCATCAATGTCCTTGCCAACTTGCTATCACATGACTGCATGGCTAATTCAACTCCTGTAGCTATAGGGCACTGGAGAGCTCAAACATACCTCAGCAGCTTTGGATCACTTAACTTCACTCATGCTCAATCAGATAATTTAGACTCTCCAAAATGATGCCTTAAAAAAAAGCTGTATAATATTACTAAAATTAAAAAAAACTTAGTATGATTTCATTAGAGGGAGGGACAGGGTAGGAAGATAAGGGAAGGTTCTTTTATTTTTCATCACTGATTTCACCAGCAAATCTCAAAAACCCAAACCTACATCAAATAATTTAAACAGAAGTGGCATTTTTTTCATATGGAATGCAAAATGCACACATTCACATACTTACATATACATAAATATATACATATATGTTTCCTTTACAAAGCTTCAAAGGTTGCATTACCAGCATGCAAACCTCTTCTTCCATGGAAATTCCTAATACTGACAAGGAATGTCTAAAATACTTAGAGACATATTTCCAGAAAACTGGACTCTCTTTTTTTCTTGGCTCTTAGAGAATTTTCCTGCCAAACTTCTACCAATGATCATTTAAAAAAACTTACACCTACATTGGTAATACATACATTTAAAACATATTAACAAAATGGCCAGCTTGGACTTAGGAAAAATGAGGAAAAAAAAAAATCCCACAATAAAGTCTAAACCCTTAGAAGGTGGAGTTCAGCTTTTTATATTCTTTTTCAACCACATTATGTTGCATCACTGTTAAAACAGAAGCAGCATATCATCCAAGATATTTGCAAATAATATATGTGTCACGTTTCCCAGCTGCTATCTTTAAATGCAATCTGTACTAATCTGAGTTCTAGTTCAAAAGCATCTGGACGATCCTGAGGGTTTGCAGCCAGCATTTCCTTTATCAGTTGTTTCATTCGCCCATTCATAGACTTTTTCTTCACAGGAATGAGAAGTTCCATTTTGGGATTTTCCAGAAGCGCCTCCCCAACAGGCACAATCTCAGTTCCTTGTTTTACATAACTCCCCAAGAGTTCTTTCTTTGTCTCTGTGTCTATGAATGTGATCCTTTCCAGCATTGCCCAGATGATAATGCCCAGAGCAAAGATGTCAGCTTTTGCTGTATAATGTCCCTCCCACACTTCAGGAGCCATGTAGAAATCTGTTCCACATGCTGTGGAAAGGAAACACTTGTTTACACTGACAGGTTCTTCTGGGTTCTGTCCAGATGCTGAACAAACTTTACTTAGACCAAAATCGGCCACTTTCAGTGTAGGTTCCAAGTCACTGGTATCCAATCTGCTTTGAGAAATCAAGATGTTATCAGGCTTGAGATCTCGATGGATGATCTGGTTTTTATGCAAGAAAGCTAGGGCACTGCTCAGCTGAAGCATGAAGCTGGTGTTAGTTTTACGATTGGGTTTCCTAGACAATAGATACTCATTCATATCTCCTCCGTCACAAAAATCCATCACAAACCACAAGTAATAGGCGCTTCGGGGATCAAAGGCAATTTCTCCTTTTAGTGAAGTCTCTACAAGCTATAAGAAGGGAAAAAACAGATTATAACTTCTACACAGTTTTTACCATTCAACTATAGAGAAAGAGTTACTGGTTAAGTTAGTCTCCAATTTTAGGTGGAAACTCCATGTATAATTTATTTGGTCAGTGCTTTCAGATATGTATTTTATTTTAAACTTTAGCACTTCATACTGTACCTAACAAGTCCACATCAAATCTCCAAGTCAAGAGGTAAAAACTTACTTAAAAATAGCTTTATTATGAAAAGCATCCAACTGGCTTTACATTTTCTGCATGTGTCAGTGGAGCTGAACTCTAACCACCTAGCTAATAGCTTCCTGATAAGATCAAAGTTTCAGCAGCTAGACCTGGGAGATTGCCACCTAGAGTATAAACATCAATTTGGAAATTCTATTCCATGAAGCTGCCTGAAATCTACTTCTTGCTATCAGTATAATCTGTGAAATTGAGAAAAAGATGATCAAGAAACTACAGCACTCCTGTAGCCACTGATAAAAATAAAGATTGATGTCATTACTACATAAATTTCTAAAGCAGAATGCAAATATGCTGGCTATCTCTATCATTAAATGACTTCTAGAAACCAATTTATAAAAATCATATGCATTTCCATATAAAAATTCAAATCTGATTTTGTATTTGATACAACCTGAAAATCTAATAAACCACTGTTTTACTTGTATCATTATCTAATTATAACTCTCCTATTATCTGAAATTCAAGAATATTAATTACTTCACTGAACATGAAGTAACATTCTTAAATATAGTACTTTGAAAGCACTTGTATGGTATCCTTTCCAGACCCATGGGTCGAATAGAAACCCAGAAGGGGAGGTGAAGAGTTGCTGAAGAGTGAATGAACTGCTAATTTTATGTTTAAATCAGCTAGTATTTTCTTTTGCCATTTTGGTGGGCAGAGGCAAAGCACACCTCTCCATACCATCTCCCCCTATGGCAAACTGCCATAACTGCAATGGTCTGCAGATATCTTTTTTGCATGCGTTTTCCTTATTGTATGGGTTTGCCATTGAGAAAGAAAATGATAGAAAGGTCCAGATCACACAATTATTTACCAGGTGCACCATTACTAAATATGCTGAGATTAAAGACTACTGCCATCACTCTTCTTTCATTTCTTCTCTTCTTCTGCCTTCATTTTCAAAAGCAAACTTCCTAAATAACCTGGAGCAATGCAGAGTTCCAGCATTCAAATAATGGTTTAGAATAAAGCCAGATAGTAGATATTTTAAGCTTGACAAGTCACATAAGGTCTCTCGTTCCATATTCTTCCTTTTCTTTCTTTTAACAACTCTTAAAAAATGTAAAAACTATTTTTTAGTATCCAGGCCATACAAAAACAGGCTGAGGGCCATAGTTTGAGGACCCCTGGTTGAAAGCTTCAGAAATACAGAACCCAATCTGCTTATTTTCCTGTGTAGAGGATGTTAACCCTTGGTCCTCTTGCCTAAAGTCTGTTAATAGCTTCCCTGTTCCCTTAGGATATAGTCTAAGCTCTTTAACATGGGCTGTGGGATTCTGTGTATTCTGATCCTGGCTGTTCTTTTTAGCTTCATCTAGAACAACTTTCCCTGTACACTGCAGTCTTACTATCGTTTTTGAATTTTTAGATTAGAATGCTTCATGCTTTTTTTTTCTAGACATTCATATGTATAGTTCTTCCTGCCTGGGAAGTTTCCTTATTCACTCACTTGGCTAACTCCTCTTTTCCCTGCAAGTTTCAGTTGAGACGGTTCATAATTCCCAAACCCCAGGATTACGTCAGGTTCCCTACTACATGTGCTTATACCATCCCATATTTTTCATTCATCACACTCATCACAAGTATACAGTCCAGCTACTAAGTTCCTATGCATAAGATGTGTCCTGTTAGTTGTTTTACGTTTCCTCTACGTGAGGTTTTTAGCTGTCAATGAATGACTGAATGATTCCAACTGAGAACAAGGAAGATACATAGAAAAACATGGAGAAAAATAAAAATTTATGTAGCGAACGGTGAAGACCTTGCATAGGAACTCTATGGTCACACTACAGATTTGTTTATCTTTCCTAGATGCAAATATTGGTTGTCTTTACTAGTGTAAATTTAGAGAAGGCATTTGGTAATATGTTGATGAATGTCTGATTAAGTAAATCCATAGAAAAGACAATTTTAATAGAGCTACCCATTACTGAATACTTCCTGAATACAGTGCCAAGTACTGTATCTGCATCACCTCTTATTATTCCTTACACAAAAATACATAGATGCTGGGAAAAGGTGGGTTATTCATTCAAGGTCACAGAGCTAGCAAAAAGTGCCACCAGTCAAACACAGGTCTATCAGGCTTTGAAAAGATGAAAAAGATTACTAAACAAAAGGTACTTTAGATTTACAAAACAAAACAAAACACTGAATCAAGTCTGGAAGTACTTGACATCTTTTTTTCATTTTTTAAAGTTTTATTGAAGTATAGTTGATTTACAATGTTGTGATAATTTCTGCTGTACAACAATGATTCAGTTATACATATACACACTATGTCTTTTTTTTTTGTCTTTTTGCCTTATCTAGGGCCGCACCCACGGCATATGGAGGTTCCCAGGCTAGGGGTCTAACAGGAGCTGTAACTGCCGGCCTACGCCACAGCCACAGCAACACGGGATCCGAGCCGCATCTGCAATCTACCCACAGCTCACGGCAATGCTGGATCCTTAACTCACTAAGCAAGGCCAGGGATCGAACCTGCAACCTCATGGTTCCTAGTTGGATTTGTTAACCACTGAGCCACGACAGGAACTCCCACACTACATCTTAAAGCCTTGAAAGATTTGCTAGTTAATGCCTAGTTACTAAAATGGTTGCTTGATCTAGACTCAAGGATACCCATCAGCACTAAGTCACATGTTTAAATGTCTTTGCATTTGTAGTCCAAAAGAGATTATGTATCTTAGTCTCCAAAAATTCAGTGCAAAGTCCAGCAAGGTTCTATTTACTTTTAGGAGGGAACGTGGTAAGAATGTTTCTGATATTTTCTATCCTGATAACTTACATAGTAAGCACTTTCATTTATTTATTTTTTGGCTGTACCTGCGGCAAGCAGAAGTTCCTGGACCAGGGACTGAACCCATGCCACAGCAGTGACAACGCTGGACCCTTAACATGCTGAGCCACCAGGGAACTCCCATAATAAGACGAAAAATAAATAATAAAGGCTGAATAGTTGTGTTTTAAAAGAGAAAATTTCAGGGTATAACATGCTAAACTTGCAGTATAAACTAGGTTCTCAAGTTAATATTTGTTCATCATACTATGAAGCTTGTACGTTTCTAATTACACAGATCTTTTCTTTTTTTCTTTTTTAGGGCCACACCTGTGGCATATGGAGGTTCCCAGGCTAGGGGGTCCAATCGGAGATGCAGCCAGTGGCCTAAACCACAGCCACAGCAACACGGGATCGAGCTGTGTCTGCGACCTATACCACAGCTCATGGCAATGTCGGATCCTTAAACCACTGAGCAAGGCCAGGGATTGAACCCAAACCTCATGGTTACTAGTTGGATTCACTTCTGCTGTGCCACGACAGAACTCCCTCTAATTATACAGATTAATGTGTTTGTTTTGTTGTTCCTAGTCCAAAAGCTTTTGTTGTTTTAAAACAGATTTTTGTATCCTGATGGTAAGTCTTGAATTTAGATACACTCATGGTAAGTTGTTTCCTGTTGCAAGAATGATTAGACTTAAATTTTGCTCTATCCTTTAACGAGCTATGCCTTTTTTTTTTTTTTTTTTTGGTTTTTAAGGCCGCATGTGCGAAATACAGAAGTTCCCAGGTTAGAGGTCAAACTGGAGCTGCAGCTGCCAGCCTACACCACAGCCACAGATCTCTAGAATACTTATCCCAGTGAGTAAACCTAGGGATTGAACCTGCATTCTTACGATACTAGTCAGGTTTATTACTGCTGAACCACAACAGGAACTCTTGGCTATGTCTTAAGAATCTTTTCTCTTCATCAAGTATAGAACTACTAGAGATTCTAATCTATGGCAGAAGTTGATTTAAAAAAAACAAACGAAACCAAAAAAAAACCCCTCACACACACAAAAAAAAAATAAAAAAGTTTTTTCTGTTTTCCTATATGAATGCTTTCCCCCAGGTTTACAGAAGCATAATTTGGAAGCAAAAGAGTAATTTGGAGGTTAAGATAGCCCAAGTTTTAACTGTCAATTAGTCCTATGTTTAGCTCTCAATTTTGCCACTTGTTCCTCATAAGATTGTTCTGAGTACTGAGCAGAGAATGAGTAGGAGCCCAAATGTTAGCTATTAGCATTGTTAGTAGCATTCAGATGATAAGCCACATACTGGAATTGCATGGTTAAGAAATTAACCCTCTAGGGAGTTCCTGTTGAGGCTCAGTGGTTAACGAATCCGACTAGGAACCATGAGGTTGCGGGTTCGATCCCTGGCATTGCTAGGTGGGTTAACGATCCGGTGTTACCGTGAGCTGTGGTGTAGGTTGCAGACGCAGCTCAGATCCTGCGTTGCTGTGGCTGTGGTGTAGGCCGGTGGCTACAGCTCCTATTAAACCCCTAGCCTGGGAACCTCCATATGCCGCGAGTGTGGCTCTAGAAAAGGCAAAAAGACAAAAAAAAAAAAAAAAGGAAAAGAAATTAACCCTCTAAAATAGCAGAGGCTTACATTCAAGCCAGTGGTATGTGAAAAAATGTCCAGTTACCTATGGGTACTATTATTGTTTTTTCCCTTTCTTCTGTCTTTAGTTCCAAAAAAACTGATTTCAAATAAGTGAGCCAATAAGACTCTAGTCTTTTTTTTTTTGTCTTTTTTGCCTTTTCTAGGGCCATACTCACAGCATATGGAGGTTCCCAGGCTAGGGGTCAAATTGGAGCCGTAGCCACCGGCCTTCACCAGAGCCACAGCAACGTGGGATCCGAGCTGCATCTGCGACCTACACCACAGGCTCACGGCAACACCGGATCCCCAACCCACTGAGCAAGGCCAGGTTTGGAACCCACAACCTCATGGTTCCTAGTCGCATTCATTAACCACTGCGCCACGACAGGAACTCCTAGACTCTAGTCTTGATCACTTCTCTAGCTCCTGTGTTGCCCTATTCCTATGCAGATTGGCAAGTATCATGGCCTAACAGGTGGTTTATGTTATTTTTAGGTATTTGCATCACAGGTTTAAATAAAACCTTGTTTTAAAGCAAACATCTACTCAATTCTTGGCAAACCCCTATCTATTCCTCACTATATAAACACCTGCATGAAAAAGTAGTTCATTTGACTCTTTCATTCCTCTTATTGCTGACCAATGTTATGTTCAAATCATTTCTATTCCCCATTCAACCACACATACCTGTAAATAAAGGGAAGAATTAGAGCCGTGGGACATCTTTTGCACCATCCCATCTTTTTGTAGAATGCATTCCTCCAAGTGAATCACATTTGGATGTTGGCTCTTGATACTGCTTAGTGCCCAGAACTCACGAAGGGCTAGTTCAACATTTTCAGGTGCATGGCATCGAATTTTCTTCACTGCCACCCGTGCAGAGGTCTTTCTGATGACTGCTTCATATACAACACCATAACTACCTCGGCCTACCTCCCGTATTAGATCGTACTTTGGCTGGCTACTCACCATCTTCAAGGTCAAGGTTTCTGGAAAAATCAACAAAGTGCTCTGTTGAAATTAAGTATACCTACCGACTTGTATTTCTTCTTATATATAATTAAGTTATCATCTGTCTCACTGTTTGCAGCGCTAGAATGACATTTGCTATACCTTGGGAAATCTAAATATTTTAATAATAATGATAGAGTAGCTAACACTAATGTAGTACTTACCATGTATCAGGAACTGTTCCAAACACTTTATAACATTAAGTTCATTTAACCCTCACAACAGCATTATGAGGTAGATACTATATTGTCCTTTTATAGATGAGGAAACTAAAGCACAGAGAGTTTAAGCAATATGCCCAATGTCAAACAGCTAGTGATTGGTGGACCTGGGATTTGAGACCAGACTGTCTGGCTCTGAAATCCTTAATTTTAACCACTACACTATACTGTCTCTTTCATGAACTGCTTCAATACATCACTGTTAAAAATAAGCCAAAAATTCGGCATTATTATTTACTGATCATGAAAAGAACCAACAAAACTCCAGCTTCCCCTGAAAACTGACATACACATAAAAGGCCATAAAAATGGCAAAACCAAAACCAAACCCTCACAGTTATAAATACAAACACCTGGCTTATGCTTAGGGACTGAAAGTGAACCAGATCACAGAAGTGAAAATGTGTAGTTGTTTTTATTATTTAAAAGTAAATGGTCAAACTGTGTATGTTCCTAGTTTAATTTTAGGTTATTTCGTTATTTCTTGCAAAATGAAAATAACATTTGTGGAGAAAAATGTTCCTTTAAAGATAAAGTAAGCTGCTTAGAATATGATTATCTTTCTGTTGTTTTAACAATAGCTATTTAGATCTAGGTCATTTTTCCCAACGAAAACTGTCCTGCAAATTAAGGGGTTCTTTGGAATTAAACTTGATAAATCATTTAAAGGCAAGAGCAAAGGCCCTACACGGAAATGCTCACGTGCTGAATCAAGAATGTATAAGTGTGCCTCCTCACTCTCCAAAGGATGTCAAAATTCTAACCAGCTTCAGGAATAAATTCTCATTTGTAGATTGCCACCAGGGGCAAGAAACATAACCTGAGACTGTACAATATTTACACTGTACAGCTTGTGGGAACAAAAAGCTACTGACACTAGAACCTGAGAAATTAGGACCAGCTACTCTTAAGTCCGTAGGATAGATTTAATAAGGAAAACGAAAGCTTCTGAGATTGCATCTTAGTCCCACTTCCTCTCGCTGGACACCCACTCACCAAATTCCTACTCTACTTCCAAGTGTTTGATTTCCTGCCTCGGAGTCCTGGGCCCCAACTACACAGTGGACATTCTTTCCTGCTCTCTGTGGATCGCCAATTACTATCCATCTCAAAGTGGCCCGTGATTTTGAAGCCGTCCCATATCCCCACACGAAAGAGCACCTGAATAAAATCAGGTTTATGAAATCCTTGAGATCCTGGGTCAAAACCTAGCACGGTGAAGCATTCCGGGAGAACCTCGGTAATTTACGACGGCATCTCCCGGCCCTCGCACCCGCCGGGCGCACCCAGCCCCAGTACACCTGCTGGCGCCCGGGAAGGGCCAGTCCTGGGCAGAGGTGCTTCCAGACGCGGCGGCTCAGGGCCCCGCTCATTGGCCAAGTATCAGGCCCTGCCCCTCCTAGGCTGAGTCCAGATGAAAGCTGGAGGAGATCCTCCCGGGGCCTTCACCCCGAGGAGCCGGTCCTGCAGTTGCCCCAGCTCCTCGGGGCTGGCGGCTGAGGCCCGGGGCTACGGGCAGAAGAAGAGGCCGCAGCTGGGGCCGGTGGCCTGAGGGGTGTGGGCCGGAGGCCTGAGGCGCGCGGGGCCTTCCCCAGGATGACTCTGCTGACAGCTCTGTGACAGGCCTCCTAGGGCCGGAGGCACGTGCAGGGCCTTCAGGCTCTGCTGCAAGGCCTCTCCGCCAGGCCGAGAGGCCAGATTTACCTCAGGGTAGCCGCCGCCGCTTCTCCCTCTCACGGGCTCTGCAGGCCGCCATTATCGGGCAGCTCGCGCCTCCGCCGCAGCGGCCTCCAGTCAGAGGCCGGCGCGCGCCCCCGTGGTGCGCGCGGACACACCCCCTTACGCCACGCGGCCCCGCCCCCCTCCGGCTTTCCGTAGCGCGAGCGGAGCCGCTGAGCGCCAGTCCTATTGGGCGCGCGCCCGGCGTTCCGCGGGCTTCCTCCCGGCTCCCTTGGCTTTCAGGACCCGGGAGTCGCGGAAGGGGTGCGCGCTCCGGAACGCACCACTCGTGCCCCTCCCCGCAGGGGTGGCCGGGCCCGGGAGCCGGAGGCCACTCCATGCCCAGGGCTCGGTCGCCCTCCAGCTGCGGCAAGCTCGCAAGGCCTGCGGTCCCGGGTGGTCCGCAGCAGCAGGTTCGGGCCTGGGGGTGCGCGCTCTCGGCGAGCCTCGGCTCCCCCGCCCCGCCTCTTTTCAAGACCTACCGAGCTGCGGGCAGGTGTGCGGGGTCGCTGGGGTGGAACGCCTGGCGCATCTTCCTCGGCGCGGGCCTGGGATACCTGCGGGATGCGGGCTTCTTCCGCGGGCTCGCGGGGAGGCACGGCCTGAGCTAGGAGGCCTGGCGTCCACCCCGCCAGGCGGGAGGCTGCACCTTTTGTCAGAGTCACTGAGCCATTTTTGCGGGCGGTGCAGTTGCCGAAGCGGCGGCGGCGCGGGGCTGGGTGCGATCATCTGGGAAGATGCTGTCCCCTGCCCCGCTGGCGCGTTGGTATCTCCCTTAAAGAAGCCGAAGCCGCATTGTTCCGGTGCCCGGCCGCCGCGAGTCGCGGGCGCCCTGCCCCCAGTGGGGAGGAAGGGACCGTGGCGCCCGCACTTGGCCACTGCCGCACGCACGCCTACACTGTGGCGGCACTCGCGGGCTCTTCTTGGAGAGTCGGCCTTCCCCCCTCCCACCCCCACCGCCCCCTTGGGCAACTAGAGGGGGAGGCCCGGGCCGGTGGGAGCCAGGATTGACAGAGAAGACATTCGTTTTCGGGGCCCGACGGTCAATTTGAGTCATTGGGGTACCCGACAGCTCTCAGCCAAATCCAGAGAAGCGTTCGCCTCATAGCCAGCACGGGACTGTCAGTTTTTCAGAGACCGGACCAATCGGTCATTCGGTATTTTATCTGCCAGAAACCTTCATTCCTTCTCAACCGATTTATTCTGCACCAAGTATTTGTCAATAAAGTGGTTATGCCTCCTCCCGGTGCTGTACGAGGCACGATGTGCAAAGAATCCCTGCTCCTGCATTTTCTGTGCTCCATTTATGCAATTCTCCGCAGAGTCTGGGCCTGGGTTAGGTCTTTTATTTTATTTTATTTTGTCTTTTTGCCTTTTATCTAGAGCCGCATCCGCGGCATATGGAGGTTCCCCGGCTAGGGGTCTAATCAGAGCTGTAGCCGCCAGCCTACACCACAGCCACAGCAACGCGGGATCCGAGCCGCGTCTGCAACCTACACCACAGCTCACAGCAACGCCGGAACCTTAACCCACTGAGCAAGGCCGGGGATCAAACCCGCAACCTCACGGTTCTTAGGATTCGTTAACCACTGAGCCACGACGGGAACTCCAGGGTTAGGTCTTTAAATGTCATCTCCTAATCCCAACCAAATCCCACAAGAACAGGCTTTATTACGAATCCTGTTTTTACAGGTGGAAAAAAAAAAAAACAAAAAACAGATCTTTGTTTTATTTGGCCGAAAGTTGTCAGTTTTGAGGGGGGGAGCACCTGCCCTGAATACCCACTTCGCTGGTGTAACCCCTTTATCCTGCCCCCCAAATCCCCTGCTTTGTAATCCCTTCAGGTTTTTGCCCTGAGTGCGGGAGTGCGGTTAGCTGTCTCCTAGGAATACTGATGTATTCTAACGCTTGGTTTCTACTCTTGAAAGTGGAGGGAGTCCCCATTGTGGCTCAGCAGTTCCGAACCCGACTAATCCATGAGGATGTGGGTTCGATCCCTGGCCTTGTCATTGGGTTAAGGACTCACTATGCTCGTGACGTAGGTCACAGATGCAGCTTGGATCCTGGGTTGCTGTGGCTGTGGTGTAGGCCTGCAGCTGCAGCTCCCAATTGACCCCCAGCCTGGGAACTTTCATATGCCTCAGGTGTGGCCCTAAAAAGCAAAAAACAAAACAAAACAAAGCTACAGGGAAAATAGAGGGCTCTGTGTAGACAGCCAGCTAGCTACCTGTGGGGTAACTGATCAGAATCAGGGGAGAGGGTGTCTTTTGCTCGAAGGAGTCTTTTCCTTTTGATTGTCTCAGTTTGTCTCAGTCATTAAATACAGGAATCCCTCCTCAAGCTGGCTGCAGAATTTGGAATCCACTCCCCAAACCCCAAAGTTATGGAAATAACTCTAAAGTCTGTGAGGTAGATATTTAAATAATTTGGCATGTCCTCTTTAGGAAAAAGATTACAAAATGAACCCATTGCTAGGGACTTGAAGAGGGTCTTTGTAAGTGAGGGACTTTGAAACTTAAATTTCAGAATAAATCTGCTCTGAAGTTTACATTATATGATTATGCTTGCCAATAGGCTTTCTACTAGACTGAGAGTTCCTGGGGATAGGAGCTTTGTCTATGATTCATTTTTCCAGCCTCCTCTATCTGATATGGTGTCAAAATACTCCTGAAGATAGCATTGTCATGCATTGCTGGTGGGGAGGCAAAATGATGTAACTCTAATTAAGGAAATTTAGCAATCTATGGCCGCATTACGTACGTATTTACTCTTTCACCCAGTAATCCTAGGTCAAGGTGAAACTTCTAGGATCCTCTTTCAGTGATATTGGCAAAATACGAAACACTGTATGCACAAGGCTATTCGTTATGACATTTTTTTTTTTGGTCTTTTTTTTGTCATTTTATGGCCACACCCGTGGCATATGGAGGTTCCCAGGCTAGGAGTGGAATCCGAGCTGTAGCTGCCTGCCTACACCACAGCCACAGCAACGCCAGATCTTCAACCCACTGAGTGAGGCCAGGGATCAAACCCTCATCCTCATGGATACTAGTCGGGTTCATTAACCACTGAGCCACGACAGGAACTCCCATTATGACATTTTGACAGCAAGTTGAAACTTCTCATGTGTCGATAAATAAGTTGCTGAATAAAATACAGTACCTGTATAGGATGCAGTGCTATGTAGCTGTAAAAAAATATATGAAAGAGTTCTTATATAAACTGTTGAACAACTAATATGTAGTGATGTCCATATATATTGTTAAACGAAATAAGCGAGGTGCATAATAGTTTTATTTTTTTTGTTTGTTTCTTTTTTGTTTTTCTTTCTTTTTTTTTTTGCCATTTTGTCATTTTAGGGCTGCACCTGCGGCATGTGGAGGTTCCCAGGCTAGGGGTCTAATTGGAGCTGTAGCCACCGGCCTACGCCGCAGCCTACAGCAACGCAGGATCCAAGCCGCGTCTGAGACCTACACCACAGCTCATGGCAACGCCGGACTCTTTACCCACTGAGCAAGACCAGGGATCGAACCCGCAACCTCATGGTTCTTAGTCGGATTCATTAACCACTAAGCCACGAAGGAAACTCCACATTAATATTAATGTTAATATTGCTATTTTGAAGTTATGATAGGTATATTTTAGGATAAAGCAAATAAAGTAATTATGTCAGTGGCATTGGAAATCTAGATTTTCAACATATGAGAAAAAGAGTTACAAGTATCGAAGAAGCCTAGGATGATCTTAGATCTGAATTAGCATAATGAATGAAATATGTATTTTTTCTCTTAAAAATGTATTTTCTACCTCTGTCTGCTGAAAAGGCCTAGAAGCGATGAGCAACCCAGTAGTAGTGAACACTCTTAGTGCACAGATTTAGTCTCTAAATACTATTTTCCAGTTTAAAAGACAATTAAAAATTAAAGAAAGTTAAGGCTCCTTTGGTAAGTGGCTGGTTCCAGATGTGGAGCAGGAAAGATAAGGTTGTATTGTCTTGTGTCTTAAAGCTAGGAAGCTATTAAAGACTATTAAGACCATGTAAAATGATTGAGGAATCAATACAAAGGGCCCCAACTCACCAAAGATGGAAGAATTTGAGCATTAATAGAAAAATAATTACTTCAATAGATTGCAACATATACATAAAAAATCTATTAATTAGTGATACGTAAGGAAAACAACACATTTGTTACTAATGCAGTTTTATAGGGAGTCAATTAATTACTCTGAACATCGATAAATAAAGGAAAATAAATTTTTTTCTGGTTTTCCCTTGATGAGTTATAGTGCAGATAACAAGATAGTAGATAAGAAAAAGGTTTTGTTTGTTTGTTTGTTTGTTTTAGGGGCATATGGAAATTCCTAGGCTAGGAATTCAATCAGAGCTGTAGCTGCCGGCCTATGCCACAGCCACAGCAACACCAGATCCTAGCCTACTCTGTGACCTATACCACAGCTCATGGCAACACCAGATCATTAACCCATTGAGCAAGGCCAGGGATTGAACCCGAATCCTCATGGAAACTAGTCTGGTTTGTTACTGCTGAGCCATGACGGGAAATCTGAAAAAGTTATTTTTAATAGAATTCCAATTAATAGGTGCAGAAGCAATGATAGCATTAGGAAAGCACAGTTTTGTAAAACCCAATGAAATAATGATTCTTGGCAAGAATCATATGATGCTGAAACAACTGGGTGAAAAATTGTTGGGAAAATTGATAATGGAGAGCTTAGGCTGACACTGTCTGAACCCACTGACCAACCTTAGAATCAGTAAGAGGGGGATACAGTGCTCTCCATGGAATATTCTTGCTTGAGAGATAAAGAAGAACCTAAGCCTAATCAAGCCAAGATCTAATTAAGAGTTTATCAGAAATAGGCGGCATAGACAAACACCACAATCAGCCAGACTTAAAATGTGGGACATTCCACAGGACAAGTGACCTTGTTTCTGCAACAAATTCATGGCATGAAAATTAGAAAAGAAGGTAGAATGTTAAAGCATAAAACTCAAAGACACTTTACAAATGCAAAAACCTTTTTTGGATATTCATTTCATCTTTGATACAATCAGGGAAATTTCTATATGAACTGAGAGATTAAGGAATTATTTGTTCCTTTTTTTTGTTAGGTGTGATAATGACATAGAGCCCATGGTAATAAAAGCCTTTTTCAATTAGAAATGCTCACTGAGGAGATCCTGGCGTGGCTCAGTGGAAACGAATCCGACTAGGAACCATGAGGTTGCGGGTTCGATCCCTGGCCTTGCTCAGTGGGTTAAGGATCCAGCATTGCTGTGAGCTGTGGTGTAGGTGGCAGACGCGGCTCGGATCCCGCGTTGCTGTGGCTGTGGCGAAGGCTGGCAGCTACAGCTCCTGTTAGACCCCTAGCCTGGGAACCTCCATATGCCACGGGGGTGCGGCCCTAAAATGACAAAAGACAAAAAAAAAAAAAAAGAAGTGCTCACTGATATATTCTGCATCGAATGAAAAAGTTTTCAGGATATGTTTTAAAATACTCCACAAGGAGCATGGCAAAAATTAAAATAAAATACAAATTTTTTAAAAGCAGGAGGACGGGCAAAATATCGATAGCTTTTGAAACCTGGTGCTGGATAATGGGGTTCATTATGCTATTCTACTTTTTGTGTATGTTTGAAGTTGTCCACAATAAAAAGTTAGACAATCATGCTCTATAAAATGAAATGTCTTCATGTCTTCATAGACGGGAACTTGGATGTAGCGATCCTGCCCTCTGGTGGCAGGTTCTATTGATGCAGCTGCTGACCCCACCTTAGGGAAGTTCTGAATTCCCAGACCTGTCTAGAGTCCTGTTATTTATCAATCTCACCAGAGCCCTACGAAGTGGATGGCTTCGGTGTATTATTTTACAGCCGAGGAAACTGAGACGCAGAGGGACTAATAAGGCCCTGGTGGAGCCCAGAGTTAGAGTCCAAAGTCACGTAAACTGCTGTTTCCAGAACTTACTTTTCCTGTCTTAAAGGGGTCACAGTAGAGGCAAGTGGAGAGACCCTTATTAGAACAGGTCCAGGAGTTCCCGTCGTGGCTCAGTGGTTAACGAATCCAACTAGGAACCATGAGGCTGAGTGTTCGATACCTGGCCTTGCTCAGTGGGTTAAGGATCCAGCGTTGCTGTTAGTTGTGGTGTAGGCTGCAGACGCGGCTCGGATCCCGCGTTGCTGTGGCTGTGGCGAAGGCCGGCAGCTACAGCTCCTGTTAGACCCCTAGCCTGGGAACCTCCATATGCCGCGGGTGCGGCCCTAGATAAGGCAAAAAAAAAAAAAAAAAAAGAGAACAGGTCCACAAGAAACAGACCATCAGGGAGGAATTTTGCTTATAAACTAGAGATAAATAGGTAATATAAATGTAAATACATAGTAGGTAATATTCATATTACCGCCTGTGCCAGGCATTGTACAAAGTGCTGTTTATACATTATCTCATTTACCCTGCAGTTATCCTGTGAGGTTTGCTATTACTAGTCCCCTTTTACAACTGAGGAAACAGGTTCTAAGAGGTGAGAGGACTTGTTCAAAGTCACATAGCTAAGAAATGTCTGAACTGGGACTTGAACCCAGATCTAACTATAATTCCTATGTGTTTTTTGACTATTTTTTTTTCTTCAACATCCCAATCAGGATTTACTTAATACACACTTTTTAGGAGTTCCTGTCGTGGCGCAGCAGTTAACGAATGCAACTAGGAACCATGAGGCTGCGGATTTGACCCCTGGCCTGGCTCAGTGGGTTAATGATCTGGCGTTGCCGTGAGCTGTAGTGTAGGTCTCAGACGCGGCTCAGATATGGCTTTGCTGTGGCTGTGGTGTAGGCCGGCAGCTACAGCTCCGATTAGACCCCTAGCCTGGGAACCTCCATATGCTATGGGTGTGGCCCTAAAAAGCAAAAAAATAAAAGTAAAAAACAACACACTTTTTAGAGCCCACTGGTAATGTACATCAAAACTTCATAACTCGGCAGTTTTATGTTTATTTTTTATTACTCAATGAATTTTATTACATTTTAGTTGTACAGCGATCACCACAACCAAATTTTATAGCATTTCCATGCCTTGACTTTTTTTTGAGATATAGTTTACATACAGTGAAATGCTCACATCTTAAGTATGTAGTCCGTGTTTTTTAAAACTGTAGTGAACATTGTATTCGGCTTGTCTCACTTTTAGCTTGAATGCAAATATTCATTTTTTCCTGAATAGTTTATTAATTTTTTCTAAATAGGAATGGGAGCCAAGGAAGTGAAGAAAATGGTCAAGACAGGGAAGGAGTGCAGATAAGGTCAAAGTTCACAGTTCTGCCTAGAGCTGACCATCCCTCTGACAATTTTCTTTTCCTGCACAAAGGGGTGGCTCCTATTTTTCCTCCTCTCTCCTTTTAGAAGATTCTCCATCATGCCCTTTGGGCCACTTAAACTTGCGGTTATGTCAGTGCTTCTCAAATGGGGCGATTTGCTTTTTTGGGGACATTTGGCAATGTCTGGGGATGTGTTTGGTTATGATAGCTGGGAGAGTACGTGCTTTAGGCTTCCTGTATGTAGACACCAAGAATGCTGCTAAACATGCTACACTGCAGAGGACAGTCCACCACAACAAAGAATTATCCTGCTCCAAATGTCAATAGTGTGGAAATTGAGGAGTTCCCGTAGTGGCTCAGCAGGAAACAAACCTGACTAGTATCCATGCGGATGCGGGTTCGATCCCTGGCCTTGCTCAGTGGGTTAAGGATATGACGTTGCTCTGGCTGTGATAGAGGCCGGCAGCTGCAGCTCCAATTTGACCCTTAGCCTGGGAACTTCCATGTGCCACAGGTGTGGCCCTAAAAAGAAAAGAAAGAAAGAAAAAGAAATTGAGAAATCCTGGTCTAAAAAACAATCGTAGACTTGCTATGCAAATACTGCTCCAAGGCAAGTCTCTTTGTTCCCTTTTCCATCAGATTGCTGGCCTTAAATTCCTTCCCGTAGAAATTCTGGGAGGCATCTTTGATGCATTGTCAGAGACTTAGTTCCCTATGAAGTCATCTCATCCTAGACTAGCCACAAGGTGTTATCAAAATGCTATCAGATTATTAAGGATGCATAACCAGGCCTACACCAGCGACTGTTTGGGGGAGTATCACCTGTCCGGCCACAACAGGGAGAATCTCCATCAGTGTTTCCTCCTCTCTCCTTCCCCAGCTGGGGGAGCCCCAGCCCCATCTCTGTAGGGCAGGCTGATGGAGAAACTCTTTTAAGGGGAGTGCCAGCTTTGGCGCTAATGTGCTCTGTGACCTTGAGCAAGTCTCCTTTCTGCTCTGGGCCCCATCTGCAATATGAAGGATCTGCCCAGCTTATCTCTAAGGATTCCTCCAGCTCTGACACTCTGATTCTTCCCATCCTATCTCCACTATGCTTGTACCAAGAAGACTGAAATTGTCTTTTCCCTTTTTTTTTCTTTTTAGGGTGGCACCCATAGCATATGGATGTTCCTAGGCTAGGGGTCCAATTGAAGCTGTAGCTGCCGGCCTACACCACAGCCACAGCAACTCAGGATCCGAGCCGCATCTGCGACCTACACCACAGATCACGGCAACACCAGCTCCTTAACCCACTGAGCAAGGAAGGCCAAGGATCGAACCCGCATCTTCATGGATACCTATCGGGTTTCTTAACAGCATCTGGTAGTTAAGTCCAAACTCTACATCCCCTGCTCTTGGTGCTGAGAGCTGCTGCTGGGAGCCATGGTAGATGAGGAGTTGAGGCCTGCAAGATAAGGTCCCAAGAGCATCCCAAACTGTGGATTCCTGCAGCTTCTTAGCAGGTATTGAGATGATGAAGCTTGAGCTGTCTCTGACCCTTCTGGATGCTTCATGTTATAAGGGCAGAAACACAACTCAAACGGACTAAAAAAGAATGATTGGCGAGCTTGCCTGAAGAGAATGGAGATGGGAGGGCTAGCTTCAGGAAAGGTTTGATTCAGCTCCTCACATGTTGCCAAAGACCCATGTTCCTCTGCTCTGCCTTCCAATGATGCTGACTTCATCTTAAAGTTGGCCCCTCCCATGGGTGCAGGGGGTCAGCAGTGCTCCTAGGGATTCAGCTGCAGGAGTTCACATCCCACAGGAACAGGAAAGTCAGCTTCTCCATTCCTTAAACCATAATCTGGGAACTGAGCCTTTCTTTTTTTTTTCTTTTTTTCTTTTGCTTTTTTTAGGACCGCACTAGAGCTTCCTAGGCTAGGGGTCGAATCAGAGCTGCAGCTGCCGGCCTACACCACAGCCACAGCGACGCAGAACCCAAGTCACGTCTGCGACCTAAACCACAGCTCACAGCAATGCCAGATCCTTAACCCACTGAGTGAGGCCAGGGATCGAACCCCCGTCCTCATGGAAACTAGTCGGGTTTATTACTGTTGAGCCACAATGGGAACTCCTGGGCACTGAATCTTTTTGGATCTGATTGGCTCATCTTGGACTGTGGGCCCTTCTTTGCCCAAACTCCACGTCCTGGAGGATGGGGCTTACTCACTGGCTTAAATCCAGAGGCCAGGAGGGCAGCTGGCAAATGTCACTACACATACCCCTCCTGAGAAGTCAGCTAGTATCTGACACATGATGGGCACTTCACTCATTAGGTCAATGTCTATTTAATGAGTACCTACTATGTTCAAGAAATTATGATAGCTGCTGGTGAAAGCAGTGAACAAGAAGACAAGGCCTGGAGTTCCCTTTGTGGCACAGCAGAAATTAATCCAACTAGGAACCATGAGGTTGTGGGTTCGATCCCTGGCCTCGCTCAGTGGGTTAAGGATCTAGCATTGCCACGAGCTGTGGTGTAGATTGCAGACGTGGCTCGGATCTGGCATTGCTGTGACTGTGGCTGTGGCCAGCAGCTGTAGCTACAACTGGACCCCTAGCCTGGGAGCCTCCATATGCTGCGAGTGTGGCCCTAAAAAGCAAAAAAAAAAAAGAAGAAGATAAGGCCCCTGCCCTCATGGCCCTCATAGTCTAGTGGGGAGACAGAAACACCTAAATGGGCAAAGAGAGTATAAAACTATTAGTGCCAGAAGGAGGTTACATGAGCCCAGAGGAGGGGACCCTGAGATGTCCTTACATGAAGGGGCCTGGGGGGTCAGGGAAAGTTTTTGAGAAGAGGTAGCGTGAAATTGAGACTTGAGTTTCCAAGTGAGACATTTGGATGCTCTTTCAAGCTGACATTCTTTGAATATTTAGTCAATAGTTATTTAGAGCTGGGGCTGAACCCTACTGGGGAAAGAGCAGAGAAGGAAGTCCAGGTAACCGCATTCAGCTGTTTTACCTGTGGCATATGGAAGTTCCCAAACGAGGGGTTGAATGGGAGCTACAGCTGCCAGACTACACCACAGCTGCAGCAACACCAGATCTGAGCCGCATCTGGTGGCAACACTGGATGATGTGCACCACATCTCATGGCAACGCTGGATCCTTAACCCAATGAGCAAGGCCAGGGACTGAATCCACATTCTCATGGACACTATGTCACGTTCTTAACCTGCTAAGCCACAACGGGAACTCCTGCACTTAGTTCCTTGATGGCTCTGAGCCATCGGGCCCAGGACAAACCTGTAGACCCCATGCAGCAAAATGAAAAATGTCTGCTGTTCATTGTAGCACTGAATGTAGCTTAGGCTCACCCCTGACCTCCCAACCTCAAAGCCTTACCCATATCCTCCTCCTGACAGTACACAGAGCTCTCCCTGAGATGAGGGCTAGTGAATAGAATGTTCTCCAGCCCGTATGGAGTCTAGGAGTGAGGCCCTGTGCCAGGCACTGGGCATGTGGCCAGAAACAAAATTCACAGAGTCTGTTCTTCCGGGGGCCACTTTCTTGTTTGCTTCCATGAGCGAAAAAGAGACACGTAAATACAGCTGTGAAAGTGCTATGAAGAAGGAACTCTAAAGGTCTCAAGCTTTGTTAGTGGCACAGAGTGGTGTTAGGATGGGCCATCTGGGTCATGGAAGGCCTCTCAGAGTGAGACATTTATACTAAGAAATGATTGTAATTCCCACTGCAGTACAGCGGGATTGGCAGTGTGTTGGGCATGCTGGGACTCAGGTTCAATCCCCAGCCTGGCACAGTGGGTTAAGGATCCAGTATTGCTACAGCTGTGGCTTGGGTCTCTTCTGTGGCTCAGATCTGATCCCTGACCCAGGAACTCTCCATATGCCAAAAATGAAAAGAAAAAAAGAAATGACAGATGAGTAGCAAGTGGCCAAGTGAACCGTGAAGGGGAGAGCACCCTGGGCAGGGGGAATATACATGCCCGACTGCTCTACAGAGAGCTGAGGTGGAAGTTTAAATCAGGAGCTGGGGGAATCAATGGAGGGAGGAATGTATTAGGAAGCTCCATTGTGGCTCTAGTTACAAGCTTTGTCTCCAGCCCAGCTCTATCAGTAATAAAGCCTGTATCTTTCTCTCTCCATTTGCCTGATTTCCTTTCCTACTTCCTAACAGGTCCAGATCCCAACTGAAAGGGGAAGAGTCCCAAAATACCAACACAAGGCAAGGGCCAGATCCTATAGGGTCATGATTCACGTAAGTTTTTAAAAATCATGACAAAATATGCATAACAAAATTAATCATTTTTAAGGGTACAGTTCAGTGGCATTAAGTCCATTCACATTGTTGCATAACCATCACCACCATCCACGTCCAGAACTTTTTCATTTTCACAAGCTTGAACTTTGTATCCACTAAACAATAACTCGCCATTCTCTCTCCCCCTCAGCTCCTGGCGACCACTATTCTTCTTTCTCTCTGAATTTGACTACCCAAGGTAACTTGTATAAGTGTATAAGTAATATAAAAATATTTGTCCTTTTTTCCCTGGACTTTCTATTCTGTTCCATTGGCCTATGTGCTCTCTTTGTGGTGTACATTCAAACATTTAAAAAGGGAAACCCTAAAACTGAAAGCAATCTGAAAGTAATTTACCTAACCAGTATATCGAATTGGTAACCTAACTACATAGAATTATTTCATGTGACCCTTCTGAAATTTATATACAATGAACTGCAGAGACCTACAAAGTACTATTAGATGAGTTCCAACACTTGTGTGTTCACCAAATATTCATCCTTTTGTGTCTGGCTGCTTTCACTGAGTGTAATGTGTTCACTTCATGCAGCATGTCAGAATTTCTTCACTTTTAAAGCTGTTTTTTCATCCACTGATGGGCACTAGGGTTGTTTCCATATCTTGACTATTATAAGTAATTATGCTACGAACATGGGAGTACAGATAAGGAGATCATTTTTTAAAGTTTCCTTGATGAACATCTTCCCCTTTCCAGTCTGTTTGTGATTCTTCATGTAACAGCATGTGGAAATAGCAGCTAACACTGACTGAGTGCTTATTCTGTGCCAGGCTTTACATTTAGGGAAATATATACTTTACATGTATGAGATCATTTAATTTTCACAACAAACCTAAGAAGTAGGTATTTCTCCCCATTTTACCGATGGGAAAACTGAGGCACAGAGAAGTTAAGGAATCTGACTAAAGCTTCATAGCCCTAAGTATCAGATCTGGAGCAAGGTCCAAGAGTGGTCTGGTTCCAGAGGCTTCTGGCTTAACCACTATGCTGCACTGCCTCTCAAAAGCTAATGTCAAGGAGTTCCCGCTGTGGCACAGTGGGTTAAGGATCTGGCATTGTTGCAGCTGTGGTGAAAGTAGAAGCACCAGCTCAGATTCAATCCATGAGTGCAGCCAAAAAAAAAAAAAAAAAAAGAAAGAAAGAAAGAAAAGAAAAAAGAGGAAAAAAGCTAATATCAAAACCCTAAGTTTTGAGTTCCCATCGTGGCTCAGTGGTTAATGAATCCAACTAGGAACCATGAGGTTGCGGGTTCGATCCCTGGCCTTGCTCAGTGGGTTAAGGATCCGGCGTTGCCGTGAGTTGTGGTGTAGGTTGCAGACGCGGCTCAGATCCCGCGTTGCTGTGGCTGTGGTGAAGGCCGGCGGCTACAGCTCCTGTTAGACCCCTAGCCTTGGAACCTCCATATGCCGCGGGTGCGGCCCTAGATAAAGCATAAAGACAAAAAAAAAAAAAAAACCTAAGTTTTGAGGTTTTTGTGACTCT
>PVHT021183551.1:14903961-14959052 GCA_004024745.2 Catagonus wagneri | reverse complement strand
CCTCACTTAGTGGGTCAAGGATCCGGCGTTGCTGTGAGCTGTGATGTAGGTCGAAGATGTGGCTCAGATCCTGCATTGCTGTGGTGTAGGCCGCGGTTACAGCTCCGCTTAGACCTGGGAACCTCCATATACCGTGAGTGCAGCCCTAGAAGAGGCAAAAAAAAAAAAAAAAAAAAAAGACAAAAAGCAAAAAACCTTCATCCTCATGGATGCTAGTCAGATTTGTTTCCACTGAGCTAGGATGGGAACTCCAGAAATTCTTTTTTTTTTTTTTTATTGGTTTTCACCCACCAGAATATAAGTTCCATGAGGAAAGGGAACTCTTCCATCTTGCTTGCTCTGTACCTCTAGCACCTACAACAATAACAGGCCCATAGCAGTTATTCAATAAATAGTTACTACATTGACTCAAGAACTCAGAAGATCAAGGTTTTTTGAGTCAGTTGTTGGTTTCAGGTTCCCAGGCTAGGGGTCTAATCGGAGCTGTAGCTGCCAACCTACACCACAGCTCACAGCAACACTGGATCCTTAACTCACTGAGCAAGGCCAAGGATTGAACCCACAACCTCATGGTTCCTAGTCGGATTCATTTCTGTTGCGCCACGATGGGAACTCCCTGTTTGTTTTTTGTTTATTTGTTTTGGATGCATCCATGGCATGTGGAAGTTCCCAGGCAAGGAATCAAACCCACACCGCAGCAGTAACCTGAGCTGCTGCAATGACAATGCTAGATTCTTAACCCACTAAGTCACCAGGGAAGTCTGACTTCTCTTATAAAAAAAAAAAATCATTAGTTGATGCTGCAATAGACGTCTTGAGGAATCAGTATATTAAGGGGTTTGGGAGGAAGATTTTGGCAAAAGACTTGGATTCCTCTCTCACCTCCTTCACTTACTAACTTTGTGACGTTGGCCAGTATATTTGACTCCTCTGAATCTAGGTTTCCTTATGTGAAAAATGATGGTAAGATTAGTGCTTACCTTGTAGAGTTACTGTGAAAATTGAATACAAATAATGCATATCAAACACTTAGCACAATGCTCATGAAATATAGAGCGAGAAACACTAGCCAGTTAAAGCCAGTGCTTTAAATGCTTTCCAGGTATTGGCTCATGTAATCCCCAAAACCTTCTTCTTTAATGGTTTCACAACCCTGCTTACCTTGTGAAAATTACCTTGTGAGCTGCCCACTTATTGGTATTCTTTTCTGTATTTGGATTATAGTCAATAAAAATTTGCTTAACAACAATAACAACAAAAGCCCTATGAAGTAGGGGTCTCTATCATCTCCATTTTACACATGAGGAAACCGAGGCTCAAAGAGTTAAAGTCCCTGGCTCAAGATCACAGGGAATAAGCGGTGAGGCTGAGACCTGGAACCTGTGCTCTTAACCACAGCTCTTAAAGCCCTACTCACTGTCTGGTCTCTTCACTCATTAAGCAGTAGCTTTTATTATTACATATATTTTTTTCTTTTTAAGGCTGCACTTGCGGCATATGAAAGTTCCCAGATTAGTGGTCAGATTGGAGCTGCAGCTGCTGGCCTACACCACAGCCATGGCAACTGGATCCAAGCCACATCCGCAAACTATGCTGCGTCTTACAGCAATGCAGAATCCTGAACCCACTGAGTGAGGCCAGGGATCAAACCTGCATCCTCATGGACACTATTTTGGGTTCTCAACCTGATGAGCCACAACGGGAAGTCCTATTATTCTAATATTTAACATTGTTGTTTAAATTTTTTCTTCTATTTAATTAAATTAATTTTTTTTGGCCACACTCAAGGGTGGTAGAATTTCCCAGGCCAGGGATTGAACCCATGCCATAGCAATAACCAGAGCCACAGCAGTGACATTACTGGATCCTTGACCCGCTGAGCCCCCAGGGAACTCCAAAACTTTTCTATTTTAAATGATGCTTCAGAGTATACCTTTGAGCATTTATGGCTTTTCCCTGCTTGTGAATTTTTCCCTTAGATACAACCTCAAGGACAGAATGAACTGGGGGAAAGGGGACCCAGAATCACCCTGAAATGACTTGCTCAAGGTCACATACAAGTAGTGGTACTTGGAGTAGGGTCACCACGCAGAGGTGTAGAAGTTGTTCACCTCACAAGGGTGTTTGATCCTGGGATGCTTGGACTTCCCTGAGGAGCTCTAGTGGGACTAAGCCAAGGGCAGAGTTTGAATGGGCAGAGGAGCGAGGGCTCTCCAAGTGAAGGCACATAGGAGGGGAGCATGAGGAGGGTGTGATGGGGAAATAGTGGAAAACCAGTCGCGAAGGAGCAGAGAATCAGCAAAAGGGGGCTAGCAGGAGACGGGTAGGGCTGGATCTTTCATCCATTCCACAAGTGTTTGCTAGCCTCCTACTGTATGCCAGGGGTTGTGGGTACATCAGTGAGCAAGGCCATCCAATCCCTGTACTCGCAGAACAGAGACTTTACTGGGTGGGGGTGGGGACATCCATTGACAAGGAAATTGAGTAAAACAATTATAAATGGTGATAAATCTGAGTGAAGACCAAACGCTGAATCCAGGAGTAAGGACATGGGGACCGATTTAAGAGAGTGGCTAAGGAAGTCCTCTTTGGAGAGATAACATCTCAGCTGAGAAGGGGAAGAAACTGCCAGGCAGAGCACACGGCAGGTGCAAAGGCCCTGAGGTGGGTGCTTCAGAGACGGCATATTCAAAACCAGGTAGAAGAGGGTCTCGTTGGGGGGGGTTAAGTTCAGAAGCCATTTCAGACAATCTTGAGGAAATTACCCTTCCTCTCACCCCAGGCTGACGTTTCTTATGAGCTCAGCTATACTCTCCCATCCGTCTGCTAGTTAACCCCACAGTGCGCTCCCATCCGTCTGCTAGCTAACCCCACAGTGCGCTCCCATCCGTCTGCTAGCTAACCCCACAGTGCGCTCACCTCAAAGCTGTGTGTCCTCCCTAACCAGCTCCCCATCTCCAGCGGTGCTTCCGGTTCTCTGTGCTGTCCCAGAATGTTGCCAAGCTTTTGATTTTTCCTTCTTCCTTCTCTCAGATCCCTTCTTTGGCCATCTTCCTAAAACAGGGAGGCTGCCAGGTTCAGTGGTGAAGTGGACGACACACAGGGAGCGCTTTAGCAGCACACAGACCTGGCTTCAAATGCCAGTTCTGCCATTCAGTGAACCTCACTGGGCCTTGGTTTTCCAGAAATTCTACCTTGCTGGTGGCTGGGGAGTCAAAAGAGATGATGATTTTAGTGACCGCGGCTGGCGCACAGTAGGTGTGTGTGTGACAGTACTTTGCCTGTTTCCTGGCTATCTTGGAAACTGTCTTGTTTTCTGCACACCTTGGCTCTCCATAACTGCAAAGCAGAGACAGGGTCTGGGGCAGCCATGCACTCCCTAAATATCTCTCTGGAGGAACTAAATCCCAAAGTACTCCTTTTTCAAAATATTTTAAAGAGCTTAATTTTTAATCTTAACACCTATCATTAATGGAAGGTTTACTACATGCTGGTTACTATGTTAAGTTCCTTGTACACACCCCTTTCTCTCCCCATGACAACTCTGCAAAGGAATTTCCATTAGTATCTTCATTTTATCTTTGTTTTCTTTTTAGGGCCTCACTCACAGCATATGGAGGTTCCCAGGCTAGGGCTCGAGTCAGAGCTACAGCTGCCAGCCTACACCACAGCCACAGCAACGCCAGATCCAACCCTCGTCTGCAACCTACACTGCAGCTTGTGGCAACCCTGGATCCGTAATCCACTGAGCAAGGCTGGGGATCGAATCCACATCCTCACGGATACTATGTGGGGTTTTTAACCCACGGAGGCACCATGGGAACTCCATTTTAGAGTTCAGGAAACTGAGACTCAGAAAAGGGAAGTGACCAGTTTAAAGTCACATCACTACTTAAGGTAAAAATTGGATCTTGAGCCCATGTTTTTCCAGTATCCCCCCCAAAAAAACAAACAAAAAAAAACAAAACAAACAAATCTGTGCACCCAACCACTAGGCAATCCTGCCTCATAGCCCATCCAACAGGAGACCCAGAGAGACAAGAGATTTTCTCAGAGTCCCGTAATGGACTAGACACTAAGCCAGACTGTGGCGGGCCTGGCCCCAGACCCCAAACTTGCCCCAGTAGAGCAAACTGGGTGGTCTGAGACCTCAGGGTGGCCCAGACCTTCCTCCCGAGGCTGGAATGCCTTCCCAGAGCAACAGGACCATAAACACAGGCGGCCCTTTCACCAGGAAGCTGAGCCTGAGTCATAGGGTATTTATAGATGGACCTCTTCTCCTTAGCTTTGCCAGGATTTATCAAGTTCACTTGGGGCTCAGAAGGCGACAACCTGTTTATCATCCAGGGTGCCTAAGCAGGTTGCTGGGACATCCTCCGGGAGCGAGCGAGGCCTGGAGGTCCGCCCACATTTAGACCTGACCTGACCACCCCACAGCAGACTGAGGCAACTCTCCCTACTCAGTTGTGCCACTTCCTCCCAAACACCCCCTGTCCCCCCCAACCACATACATACCCGGTGAGCTCGTGGTCATGAGTTTAAAATGGGAAGGCCTCTAGGATTGATCCGGGAAGGTTAAAAACTTTCCCTAGCCCCACTGCTTCTAGGGAGGGAACACTCTCATTGGTCAGATAATTAAATTAATCATAACATTGAGGACCTTCCCTGTACCTGATATCATGCTAAGAGTCGGATATCAATTTAATATTATTACCTTTGTAGGTAAGGGAACTGAGGCTCAGAGAAGTGTGCCCAAGACCACACAGCCAAGAAGTATCAGGGCCAGGCTCAAAAATCTAGGTCTTCCTTGGTTCCAGAGTCCACGCCGTGGGTGACCTTGGGCAAGTTAATTCCCCTCTGAGCCTCAGTTTCTTTATCTGTAAAATGGAGGCACTAATACCTCTCTCTCACAGTTGTAAGGACTGAATAAAACTGGTACATAGTAGGCTCCCAATCACTAATTACTCTGCCCCCATCCCGCATCTCCAACAAAGAGTAAATCAGCTTGTCTTCGGCAGCTTAGGATAATTAGCTAGGTCATATTAGGCTTGGACCTCGGACCTCAGGGACTTGAATCCAGGACCCAGGCTGTTCTAGCCCCCAAGGCCCCACCCTTTATTTCTTTGCAATAGTCAGTGGTCTGAGTGACTCAGAACCCAGGGGCTGGGGCTGGGGCTGGGACAGGGGGAGGGGAAGTGAGGGGGTGGAGAGGGACGTGGGGGGCTGGGGTATGCTGTGCGCAGAGGTGCAGCCGACTGACTGGGCTCTTGCTCTCAGGATCTATTTTGGACAGTGCCAGCCTCTGGCTGCCCGCTGAAGTGTCAGTGCTGAGGTAGCAGAGCGGCCCCCGGGGCCAGATTTAGTGGTTGAGCCCTGACCCCAGATGGGTGGCGTGGCTGCAGACACTGGGCAGAGCCTATTGTTGTGATTCCTGGTAGGCTGGGGGCTCCTGAGGCTCTGAGCCCTGCAAAGACCTGCGGCCCCGGTCTCTGAGTCTTTGCCCAGGGCAGCTTGCTGCCTTCTCTCCCTCCCTCCCCAGCCCAGTGCGGAGCTTTTATTTGAGGTTCAGACAGATCTGGGTTTGAGGTCCGGCTATTCCATTTACCACCTGTGTGACCTTGGGCAAGGTGCTTAACCTTGGTGTCCAGATCTAGAAATGAAGACAATTATACCTGCCTCGTAGGGCTGTGTTACATTAGCGGGGGTCCCCGGGTAGAGCTGTAACCCCCTCCATTACCCCCCTTTCCCATCATCACTGGGTTCACGAGGGCAGAGCTGGTTCTCCTGCCCTCCCCCTTCCCAGAGGGGCCTTTAAATACACCCCCCCCCAGACCTTGACCTGGCTGTTCTGGGGTCTTACAGTACTTCCGGAAACCCTGATCCTAAGTCCCCTGTGGCCTCGTGGCCAGGGCCCAGTTCTTACAGAGATGAGAGCCCAGCTCACTCAGCTGTAGCTCAGATTTCCTGCTGGACTCATTTAGAGGGCCTTAGTAAGGAGCCCTGGCTTCTCGGGTTTTAATCCATAGGAACAGTGACTTTTTAACAGTGGAGATTTCTGTCCAGCCATTTTCTATGTCTGTATAACATTTCCGATATATAAATTTATTTATACACGTATAAATATTATTTTTAATAGAAAAGAATCAGATTGCATATACAAGGCATGTATTTTTCCACTTGTGCCTGACAGTATATTGCTGACATCTTTTCCTATTGGTGTTCCATATAAAAAGTTCAATGTCATTTTTTTGTGTGTGTCCATGTCTGTAGCATGTGGAAGTTCCCAGGCCAGGGATCGAACCTGCGCCACAGCAGCGACCTGGGCCATTGCAGTAACAACACCAGATCCTTAACTCACTGCACTGCAGGGAACACTCTCAATGTCATTTTTTTTAATTGGAGGAATATTTATGTACACGTGTATTTATTTTTATGCACAGACAGTTGGAATGGTTATTGGGGTGTGTTTTGTTTTTTTTAGTAAACTTTTTCTTTAAGTATAACATACAATCAGAAAAGGGCACACTCCATAAGTATACAGTGAAAGGCGTTTACATAAATGAGTCTGTCTGTGTGACCTGCACCCAGGTCAGGGACCAGGGCACTGCTGGCATTCCTAGAGCCTGGCTTACACCCATTTCTTGCCTCCTGCCCCACTCCAGACGGAGAGTAACATTACTCTGACTTTTTCTTCTTTTCCCCTCCTTTTTTTTTTTTGCTTTTTAGGGCTGCACCTGTGGCATATGGAAGTTCCCAGGCTAGGGGCCTAATCAGAACTGTACCTGCTTGCCTACCTCACAGTCACATCAATGCCAGATCTGAGCCATGTCTGTGACCTACACCACAGCTCACAGAAACACTGGATCCTTAACCCACTGAGCGAGGTCAGGGGTTGAACCCGCATGCTCATGGACACTAGTCAGATTTGTTTCCACTGCACCACAACAGGAACTCCCATTCTGACTTCTATAATATAATAGCTTATATTATATTATTCCTATTCTGACCTCTAACAGCTTATATTTAGTTTTTTTAATTTTATTAAGATCAAATCGTATAGTATGTACTCTTTTGTACTCATCCTTTATGAGATGTTGTTGCATGTGGTAATATTTATTCATTCTCCTGGCTGTATACTACTCACCGTGCAACTGCATGACAATTTTATTTATCTCTTCCACTGATGGACATTGAGGTTGTTTCCAAGGTTTTGCTACTACAAACAATGTTGTACGAGTTCCCTTCGTGGCTCGGTGGTTAACGAATCCGACTAGGAACCATGAGATTGCGGGTTCGATCCCTGGCCTTGCTCAGTGAGTTAAGGATCCCGCGTTGCCGTGAACTGTGGTGTAGGTTACAGATGCGGCTCGGATCCCACAGCCACAGTTGCTGTGGCTGTGGCGAAGGCCGGCAGCCACAGCTCCTGTTAGACCCCTAGCCTGGGAACCTCCATATGCCGTGGGTGCTGCCCTAGATAAGGCAAAAAAAAAAAACCCAAAAAACAAACAATGTTGTAAAAAACATCCTTGTATGGGAGCTCCTGTTGTGGCGCAGTGGAAATGAATCTGACTAGGAACCATAAAGTTATGGGTTCCATCCCTGACCTCGCTCAGTGGGTTAAGGATCTGGTGTTGCTGTGAGCCGTGGTGTAGGTCACAGATGCGTCTTGGATCTCGCATTGCTGTGGCTGTGGTGTAGTCTGGCAGCTGCAGCTCTGATTAAACCCTAACCTGGGAACCTCCATATACACCCTCTTTTTAGAGGGCGGCCCTAAAAAGCAGAAAAAAAAAAAAATCGTTGTATGTAAATAAATCTATAGTTCTGAATCTCTATCTCCAGCTACCTGGCTAACTATGGATAACTTTTTCTCGTCACCTTTCTAGTTTTTAAATAAGATTCCTCAGAATACAACTGCTGAGTCACATGTACAAATATCTGACACTTTGCTTTTGTCGATTTGCAACCCCCACCCTACCAAGGTCAAAAGTAGTGACAGTGTCCATTGCCCTACACCTTCACCAAACTTGGGTACTCTCAATCTTCCATATTTTTGTCAACTTAATAGAGGAAAAATCATATTTATTGTGGTTTTAATGAGATTTTTAAAATTAGTGGTTACCAGTGCCTCGTTTTGTCTGTTTTTAGTTTGGGGGAGGGGGCATGGACATATATTCTTTTGTAAATTGCCTTTCTGTGTTCATTGCTCATTTTTAGATGGTTAATATATTACGGAGATTGCCACTCGGTCTTTACGTGTGTTTCTACTGTTTTCTCCCAACGGTCACTTGTCTCTTTGCTTTGTTTATGGAGCAACTGTGGGTTTAAATATAGTTTGTTTTCCGCCTGCTTACAGTTTATGATCTGGACCATCCCGAGAGTGTGTGTGGCAAACCACAGGTTCAGGCCGTTGGGGGTGGGGAGCAGCAGGCCCGGCGGGGTGGGCGGCTGGCCCCTAAGACTCTCTCTGGGGTATAAACATGGGAACATAAGGGTCAGCACTGAGCCCCTGGAGCTTGAGTTTGCCTGGAGGCTTCCTCCAGCCCCTTTTCCAGGGCTTCCCACACAGCCAGGAGCCAGGCAGGGGTCAGGGCGAGTCAGGGCCAGTGTTAATGGGGCAGTAGAGGAGGGAAGTCTGGGAGAAAGGGCTAAGCAGTCCAACCGTCTGAGTTCAAGTCCTGAACTCTGTGAGCTCAATGTCTATCTTGGTCTGCTCGAGGTGCCAGAACAGAATACCACAGGCTGCTTGGCTTAAACAACAGCAATTTCTCTCTCACCGTTCTGGAGGCTGGGGAGTCCAAGGTCAAGGTGCTAACAAGGTGGGTTTCATACGGCTGCCACCTCGCTGTGTGCTCACCTGGGCCTTCCTCGGTGTGCGCATGGAGAGAGAGCAAGCGGGCTCCCCAGTCTCTAAAGGCACTAGTCCTTATCTAACCCTAATTACCTTATCCAACCCTAACTGCCTTCCAAAGGCCCTGTTTCGGAATATCATCACACTGGGGGTTAGAGCTTCGACACGGGAATTTTGGGGAGACACAAATTAACTTCATGGCCACGGCCGCAGACCATTTCCTAGATGCATAATGTTAGGCAAGTAACCTAATCTCTTTGTGACTTAATTCCCTTGTCTGTAAAATGAGGATGATAGCAGTGTCAACAACCTCATGAATTAATAGATGAATTAATAGCTATAAAACGCTTAGAACAGACTGCGATAGTCAGCCTCCAAGATGTTCCTCAATAATTCTTGCCTCCCGGTACTTCTTGCCCTGTGCGGTCCCCCTCACCCCACTGTATCAGGATTGATCTTTGTGACCAATAGATTACAGAGGGAATGATGGTGTGAGATGTCCGAGGTTAGGTCATAGACAGCATTGCCATTTTTTAGGGACCTCTCAAGTCAGTCCCCAACGAGCGTCCTTTTGCCTGTCATTGTTGGAGTTAATAGAATGAGATCAAGTTTGTTTCAGAAGCAAAGGAACGCTTTATTCTTTGATCAAAGAATGGAGAGGTGTGATGCAAATGAACTTATTTCCAAAACAGAAAGAGAATCACAGATACAGAAAGCAAATTTATATTTACCGAAAGGGAAAGGTGGGGGAAGGGATAAATTAGGAGGTTGGGAGTAACGTAGACACAAGACTATATATAAAATAGATAACCAACAAGGACCTACGGTATAGCACAGGGAACTATACTCAATATTTTGTAATAACCTATAAGGGAAAAGAATCTGAAAAAGAAATTAGTTTGAGGTGCCCAGCACAGTGATTCAGATAACTGAATATATTGTAAATCAGCTATGCTTCAATTTTTTAAATGATTTTTATTTTTTCCATTATAGCTGGTTTATACTGTTCTGTCAATTTTCTACTGTACAGCAAATTGACCCAGTCACCTGTACATACATACATTCTTTTTCTCACATTATTCTCTATCATGCTCCATCGTAAGTGACTAGATATAGTTCCCAGTGCTACACAGCAGGATCTCATTGCTTATCCATTGTGAAGGCAATAGTTTGCATCTATTAATCCCAGATTCCCAGTCCATCCCATTCCCTCCTCCTCCCCCGTGGCAACCACAAGTCTGTTCTCCAAGGCCACAAGTTTCTTTTCTGTGGAAAGTTTCATTTGTGCTGTATACTAGATTCCAGATACAAGTGACATCATGTGGTGACATCATCCTCTTTTTGACTTACTTCACTTAGTATGAGAGTCTCGAGTTCCATCCGTGTTGCTCCAAATGGCATTATTTTGTGTTTTTTTTTTTTAATGTCTGAGTAGTATTCCATTGTGTATATATACCACATATTCTTAATCCATTCATCTGTCGATGGACATTTAGGTTGTTTCCATGTCTTGGCTATTGTGAATAGTGCTGCAGTGAACATATGGGTGCGTGTGTCTTTTTCAAGGAAAAAGATTTCATTTTTTTTTTCCAAAGGAAAGAAGTTTTCACCCCCCCCAAAAAAAAACAACAAAAAACAGAGAGATGTGAACTTCCACAAAGACCGTCAGGCAGGATGCTTTATAGGGTTCTTGTTAGCGGGGGTGGGGTGGGGGGTTGGGGTTGGGGTGTGTGTGTGAGGGGGGTGGAGGTGGGGTGTGGGGGTGGAGATCTTGCAGGTGGGGCACAGCTATGCTTCTCATGGCCCAGCTCACAGTGTCAGTTGCAGCGTCTCTGCACACTGCCCTCTTCCATCATCCTGAATTGCAGTGTCGTGTGTAGCACTTCTGCAAACAACCCTGCAGAGCTGAGGTGTCGGGCACAGCCATTTCCCATGAGGAACTCTGATATGAAGTTTCGAGTTTGAGAGCTCTGCACATGGCACCCTGTAAGCAAGTGAAACTACACTAAGCACAAAGGAAAAAAAAAAAAGTGGTTAGACTTGAAGTTCCCGTCGTGGCACAGCGGAAATGAATCTGACTAGGAACTATGAGGTTGCGTGTTCGCTCCCTGGCCTCGCTCAGTGGGTTAAGGATCTGGCATTGCCGTGAGCTGTGGTGTAGATCGCAGACACGGCTCAGATCCCATGTTGCTGTGGCTATGGTATAGGCTGACAGCTACGGCTCCGATTAGAACCCTAGCCTAGGGAACCTCCATATGCCGCGGTTGTAGCCCTAGGGGGAAAAAAAATGAAGAAGAAGACAACACTACTGATGAGATTAGGGGCAAGACCATTGTGGTCCTCTCTCATCCACAGATCCCTACTGTTTCCAGGTGTCTGGTCCTGAGAAAAGGCCAGTCAGAGGCAGCGGACAGACAGGCATGAACTTCAGATTCCACTTCCCAATGATGCCACAGTATTATCCCTTCAAGGGGGTGCAGTCCAGATTACTCATTGCTACGCTGTGTGTGCACCACACCCAGCATCAGGTTGCTGGGCAGAGTTGCTCTGAATTTGGCCAAAGGCTGCTGCATTTCTACCCCACTGGAGTGAATTCAAAGATCAGAGTCAGTCATTCTCATGGAAATCTCCCAGAGCCTCTACCATTCTCTTGCTGGAACTGGGGCAAATCCAGGGCCTGCGGTTAGGTGCAGGTGAAAAGGGCACAGTGCATTCCATCTGGGTTTCCAGAATTTTGTTACTGACCCTCCCTAGTTGCTTCCCAACAAGGTCCTTCAGCCCCAGTGTTGTTCAATCCAATAGAGTGAGACTTAAGTTCTAAGACCAAGTTTGATTCAGAAGCAAATGAGAGCTTTATTCTTTTTGTCTGTTTTTGTTTTCTTTTTCTGCCACACTCATGGCATATAGAAAGTTCCTGGGCCAGGGATTGAATCTGAGTTGCAGCTGCAACCTATGCCACAGCTGCTGCAAAGCTGGATCCTTAGCCCACTGTGCTGGGTCAGGGATTGAACCCATACTGCCTCAGAGACAATGCTGAGTTATTAACCTGTTGCATCACAGCAGGAACTCCAAAAGC
Organism: Catagonus wagneri; assembly: GCA_004024745.2. Classification (NCBI taxonomy): domain Eukaryota; kingdom Metazoa; phylum Chordata; class Mammalia; order Artiodactyla; family Tayassuidae; genus Catagonus; species Catagonus wagneri. The sequence continues at coordinate 14,947,128 of PVHT021183551.1, read as the reverse complement.
TTTATCCCCCCCTTTTTTTTTGTCTTTTTGCCTTTTCTAGGGCCGTGCTTGCAGCATATGGAGGTTCCCAGGCTAGGGGTCTAATCAGAGCTACAGCTGCCGGCCTACGCCACAGCCACAGCAACGTGGGATCCAAGCCATGTCTGCAACTTACACCACAGCTCACGGCAACGCCGGATCCTTAACCCACTGAGCGAGGCCGGGGATTGAACCCACAACCTCATGGTTCCTAGTCGGATTTGTTAACCACTGAGCCATGACGGGAACTCCCCAAAAGCTTTATTCTTTAATCAAAGAATGGAAAGGTGTACGCTCATGCTCTGGAGTATACACTCTCCCTAAAAGGCCTTGGCAGCGCCACTTTATAGGGTTCTTGTCAGCAAGCAGTAGGGCAGAGTTCTTATGGGTCAGGGGGAGCTGTGCTGCTTACAGCTCCAGATTGGATCATTGGGTACAGCTCTCTGCACATGGCCAGCCCAGCTGAAATGTCAGCTGCCACCATTTCTCACCAGGAACTGTGGTCTTAAGTGCTGGGTGCAAGGCCTCTGTATGTGGTAAACTATGAGCAAGTGAAACTAGACCTAGCACAAAAGGGAAAAAAAGATTAGACTTTATTACCCAGATTCTATGTGATTTCCTAGGAACCGTTAATGGGCTTTGCCAGTGGCAAATTCTTCTTGCTCCTTTGGGTCACTCTCCCTGGGGGAAGCAGCCACCACGCTACGAGGATGCTACAGCAGTCCTGTGGAGAGGTACACTTGCTGGGAAACTGAGGCCTTCCACCAACTCCAGCCATGTGAATGAGCCATCTTGGAGGTGGGTCCTCCAGCTCCAGTCAAGCCTTAAGACAAACCCAGTCAACATCTTCACCTCAACCTCATTAGAGACACTGAGCTGGAACCCATGGTAATACTATTGCCCTCATACATGAATAATATTACCCATGGTAATATTATTGACCTCATAAATTAATAAATAGCTGCTCTTAAATTAATATAATTTATAAATTAATAAATAAATTAATAAATTCCTGACCCACAGAAACTGTGTGAGATAAATGTTTATTATTGTTTTCAGTTGTTAGGTTTTGCGAAAATCTGTTGTGCAGCAATAGATAATATACAGACCCTGGGGTCATGCATAGTAACAGCTCAGTAAATGCCAGCCAGTGTTATTCCCCTGACTGAAAATACTAACAATGTTTGCTGGGTGTCTGTCACTTGCCAGATACGTGCTGTGTGCCTGGGCAAATGGAGTTCTTTCTCTGCAAGGAATTTTCAGCAAGGGGTAGAGTGTTGGATGTAGTCACCCAGAAGCCTAGGCTCTGTGGTCTGGAAAGACCCAGAGATATCACTGCGCTACCGAACTCTCATTTTACAGATGAGAAAACTGAGACACAGAGGTTAAATAACCTGCTCAAAGTAACAGACCTGATATGTAGAGGAGCCTTAAATTGAACCCGGATCCATTAGTGCCTGGCAGCCTCTTCTTGTTGCTCTGCATTCTCAGGGCCGTTTAGTAAGGTCTTATTGCCTCGCACTGTTTATAAAGCACCTTTAATATTTTAGTTCAGGATCATTTTTGCAGACCCCCCTCCTGACCATACTGGCACCACGTGTTCCTTGGGGCAGTCCCTTTCTCTAAATGCCACCCACTCCCTAGAGCTCTTGTAGCTGCCTTCAGTGGTCATCTGGATCTGGGGACAGAGGGAACACGCCTAAAGGGCTTCCAGCCCAGACCCTGGGATTCTCTGCCCCCCTTCCCTGGCATGCGAGCCAGCGAGTAGTGGGCTTTGCCCTGGCGCCTGGGGCGCTGCATCATGACCTAGACCCCGTGGACCTGCCTCTGGCGACTGCTCTGGCTTTAGCCTCTGTATCAAATGACTATCAGTTTGATCCTGTGATTTGGGATGATCCTTCAATGAGGACACCGAAGCATGTGACAGGGATCTGAAACAGTAAGAAAAAGTCCCCACTGCCACCGCCCCTTCTGAGGGTACTCCAGGCACCACAGAGGCTAGAGGGGAAATCAGAGGAGGAGGCGGAGCAAGCCCCGCCCTCCAGGGAGGATCACGCAAAGAACAACACACACGTGGGAAAGATCTGCTCTGTGACGTACCAAGAAAACATCTAAGCAAGCCCAAGCTATGCGGGAACGAAAGGGGAGATGGAGGGTGGTTTCCTTCCCAGCGTCACTGCCCCAGATCTGCCTCATCCATCCCAGGAAGAGCTCCTCCGAGAAGCCTGTCACTGGGGAGGGGCAAGGACCTTCCGGGATTATCTCTTACGGTTGCTCCATTTGGCGGATGAAGACATCGGAGGTGGGTGTGGCTTATTGGGCATCACATTGCTTGTCTCTGGCAGAGCGGGCGATGGAGCCCAGGTGTCCGGGCCCCGGGCTAGGATTCTCTACCCCAGCCAGGAGATCTCAAAATCTCAGGTTTCTGAAAAGTCTCCTCTTTAGTGACCTTACAAAAGAGCAGCGACTTTGGGGTTAAGTTGACCTATTCCAGCTCTGCCTATACTATCTGTGGGACTTGAGGCAACTCCATACGCCAAGCTGGACCTCAGTTTCCTCATCTGTGAAATGGGGGATAATTATGACCTACTCATGGTTGTGGTGAGGCCTGAATGAAATTGCACCTTGGAGCTCTGAGTAGATGCTCAGCACCTTGTGAGTCTTTAATCAGTCAAAAATAGTGTTATTATTTCTCTCACTTTTCATCTCTACTGTTCCCTTGCCACGCCCAGACCATTCTCTGCTGCTTTGCCTGACTCCTACGCAGCTCAGACCCTCTCTGGCACTAAAGCTCCTCCTGCTAGTAACACAGACTTTGGGGACAGTCCCAAATGAGAAGTCTGTCTCTTAGCTGAGTAGCATTCCACAGGTCATTTAACCTCTCTGAACGTCAGTTCCTCATATGTAAAAATGAGAATCATAATACTAGAATCATTCTTGGACAAATCAGTGGCATCAAGAATGGCAGGGAAGGTGACTGTTATTAATTAAAAGAGATTAATGAGGAGTTCCTATTGTGGCTCAGTGGGTTAAGGACTAGACATAGTGCCTTTGAGAATGCATGTTCGATCTCTGGTCTTGCTGATGGGCTAGGGATCCTGTGTTGCTGCAAATTGCAGGTAGGTGACAGATGTGGCTTGGGTCCAGTGTTGCTATGGCTGGGGTGTAGGCCTGCAGCTGTGGCTCTGATTGGACCCCTCGACTGGGAACTTCCATATGCCACAGGTGCAGCCTTAAAAAGAAGAAAAAAGAGAAAGAGAAAGAAAAAAGAGATTAATGAGACAAAAACAACAAAATGCAGAGTTCCTGTCATGGGTCAGTGGAAATGAATCTGACTAGCATCCATGAGGACACAGGTTCGATCCCTGGCCTCACTCAGTGGGTCAAGGATCTGGTGTTGCCATGAGCTGTGGTGTAGTTCACAGACGCGGCTCAGATCTAGCGCTGTTGTGGCTGTGGTGTAGGCCAGCGGCTACAGCTCTGATTCAACCCCTAGCATGGGAACTTCCATATGTACTGGTGCAGTCCTAAAAAGACAAAAAAAATAGAAAAATTTTTGTCATTTTTGCTATGATAATAGCATGTGATTATGTAAAAAAAATCATTTAGAAATGCTTACCAAAGTGTTTATGCATAAAGTGACTTGAAGATTAAGGTTGGCCTTAAAATATTCCAGAAATATTCCAGAAAAAAGAACTGCGTGGTGGTATAGATGAAATAAGACTAGGGAGATGGTAATTAGAATTGAACCTGTGCAAGTTCCCCGGTGGCCTAGCAGTTAAAGGATTCAGCATTGTCAGTGCTGTGGCTGAGGTCACTGCTGTGGCATGGGTTCAGTCCCTGGCCTGGCAACTTCCACCTGCACCGGGTGCAGCCAAAGAAAGAAATTTTTAAAAAATTGAATCTCGGTTTGATGACATGAGTTCATTATACTATTCTCTCTACTTTTGTATGTTTGGAATTTTTGTTAATGAATGATAAGAATGAAGATGTGCGGAGGCTTGCAAAGACGGAAGCAGTAAGGAGTTCTCGTCGTGGCTCAGTGGTTAATGAACCCAACTAGTATCCATGGGGATGCAGGTTTGATCCCTGGCCTTACTCAGTGGGTTAAGGATCCTGCGTTGCCATGAGCTGTGGTGTAGGTCACAGACGCAGCTTGGATCCCGAGTTACTGTAGCTGTGGCGTAGGCTGGCAGCTGTGGCTCTGATTCGACCCCTAGCCTGGGAGCCTCCATATGCTGTGGGTGTGGCCCTAAAAGGACAAAAAAAAAAAAAAAAAAGAGGGAAGCAGTAAAATGTAGTAGTTAAGAGCGCTGGGCTCTGATGTGCCACTGATATTCCATGTTTGTCTTCATTTGTGAATCTATAGCTTCATAGCCTGTTCTAATAACTGGTAATGATACTGGTTTATAACTTCCTGCTTCTGATGCTGGCTCTGCCACTCACTGCCTGGGGGACTTTGACCAAGTGACTTAACCTCCCTGAGCCTCTGTAATTCAACTGCAAAACAGTGAAAACCATGATCCCTGCTTCACTGAGTTATTTTGAAGCCTGAACAAGAGGAATGGATGGAAGGGGCTTAGCACAAGCCTGGCATGCAGTGAGCACTCAGTAAATGCTTCAGTGTGACAAGGCTAGGTTTAGGATTCAAGCTACCTTGCATAGGAACCTCAGCTCGGCTCTGCCACTTGCGGCTGTGTAACTTTGGCCAAGCCAATTAACTCTCTCAATCTTGTTTCCTCCTGGGAAAAACAAAGATCATAATACCTCCCTTGCAGGGCTGTTGTGAGGATTGAATGACAAGACATGTTTTGATGCCCAGCATGACCCATGTAGGAATTTCTCTTTCTCACCCCTTGACTTTCAGCAGTGCTGCCCTTGCCAGCTCCCAGGTTGGAGTCCATCCCACTGTCCATTTGCTTGGCTTTTGCACCTGGACTGCCAAGTGTGGCTGGAGCAAGTCAACAGAGCCATGTGAATGGCTCTTCTCAAATGGCAAATCCGTGTTGGGAAACATCAGCGGGGCTCTTCTGCTCTCAGACAGTCCTTCCATCCCTCTCCAGGGCACTTCCTCTTGTGTTTCACGCTGGCTGGTCCATGCTTTTTCCACCACCCACTCATGCTACCCTTCCCCCTGCCTCAGCCTCAGAAGGTGACCTCAACTCTCTGGTGACCCACCGAAGTCATCGATATAAGCGTGTTTCTCAGCACCTCCCAACACCTCTGATTCTAACCTACATCCTTTCCCCTCTCGTTATCCTCACAACTCAAAGTTTGGAGTGGCCCTTCTCCTTCCCAAGGCTTTGGAATTTACTCCATCAACCCCATCCCCTCATCTCCACTGTCTGTAGCATCTCAGCCCAGAAAAACTTGCTCAAGTACCTCAATCTCCCTCAAGTTTGACAGTAACCCTGCTGCTTCCATGTTTCATTCACTCATTCACTCATTTAAGAAACATTTCCTTTGTGCTTACTACGTGCCAGGCGCTGGAGGTACAGAGATGAGGAGAGACAGTCTTTGCCCTCAGGGTCTCCAAAGTCCAGAGGGAGAGTCAGACTCACAGATGGCAAGATGACAAGTGAGACTTAAAGGTAGACCCATGCTTGATGCAGAGATTGGCTGGATGTGCAATGGGAAGAAGGAGCCCTAGGATGGCTCTCAGCTTCTGGTCTGTGCAGATGGCTGGATGCACGTGCTGTTCACTGAGACAGGAGATAAGGAAAACAGAAGCAGGCATTTGGGTAGGGGAGGGTGGTGTGTTCTGCCTGAGGAATGATGAGTTTGAGGTGCTGTTGGGTCAGCCCGGTAGAGATCCCCAACAGATCTTCAGCTTAAGGGAGAAAGGTCTGAACTGGAATTAGAGGCCTGAGAGTCATTGGCACATAGGAGTTGGAATCATGGAGTTCCTAATATGGCTAAGTGGATTAAGAACTCAACATAGTGTCCATGAAGATTCGCGCGGAGTGTTAAGGATCCTATGTTGCCACAAGCTGTGGTATAAGTTGCAGATGCAGCTTGGATCCAGCATTGCTGTGGCTGTGGCATAGGCCGTCAGTGTAGCTCTGATTCAACCCCTAGCCTGGAAACTTCCGTATGCTACAGGTGCAGCTGGAAAAAGGAAAAAAAAACAAAGGAAAAAGATAAAAAGGAGTTAGAATCATGAATGGATATAGACTGATTTCTGCTACAAACGATAGATTAATCACACTGTCGTGACATTTGTTATGTCACATCTTAGATAGTGAAGAGGTGGGCATTTCTGGTGGTTGGGGGGTGTAAGCGGGCAGCATAATGATGGCATCAACGACCCCAGTGCTCTCTATGGCTCCTCTTTGCCATCCTCAGGGAGCTGACTTCTTTGCAGATTTGTCCCTTCTTGGTTCCACAATAGCTGCCTTACCCTCTTAGGACCTCATTCAAAGGCAAGAATAAAGCTTTCTTCTGGCACTTTACCTTTTTTTTTTTTTTCCGGAGGAAATCCTTTATCTTTAGCCTGCCTCTGCCAGCCTTTGGGTCTCCTTGGCCATAGCTATGTCACTCAGGCAAAGGAGGATGGGATTCCATGAGAGGCTGAATCCTTTGTTTCCTGTAGCAGTGGAATGGACCTCCTTCCTGGAGAACAGTGATACCTGCTGCCTGAACAAACCTGAGCAAGGAAGACGGGATGACCTCTTTCAACGTTCATCCTTCTCCAGCGCCTGGCAGCGTTGACATGTTCAGTAGAGACGTAAGGAGCTCGGACTCCTGAATTAAGCATATCTAATGTCTTCTACCTGCCAACATGGAAGACAGTCCAGAAGGACATGGAGAAAAATTTAAATTTGTGCCAAGGGGAACATCTGAATAACTTCTGAGTGGCTGGGTAGGGCTTCGGGGCACCACATGACAGCCATTTGTCGGGCTCCCCTACTAGCTGTGTGCATCCCAGGGCGGGCAAAAGGAGTACTCATTTATCCCTCCCCTTGGTGCCTCATGATAGTTAGTACTCAGAAAAATGTCTGATGAATGAATAAGATTCCTGCCTTTGCTGCTTACGCTTTAAATGACTTTGAATAAGGCCCTTTCCTTCTTAGACTTCAGTGTCAAAAGCTATAAAATGAGCAGAATGGATTCTACCTCAAAGGAACCATTTCAGCATTAAAGTGGAATCAGTGGCTGAGAGAAGGGCTAGCCTGGGTTGTTGGGGGTGGTGGTGTGTGTCTCAAGGTCTCCAGCAACATGCTGTGCTGAGGGATGGGCCTCATCAGGACCCAGCAGAGGGCATGGACCTGATTTGGGTCAGGGAGGGGGCAGCGGCTATTAACCCACAAACCCCACTGGCCCATCCCCTCCTTACCAGCCTGCTGTGGGAGGAAACGAATTTCTGGAGAAACTCTGGGTACCCAGGCCTGCCACGAGCTGCCCACGGACAGGCCGTTCTTGTTTACGACCCCCGTCCCCAGGGAACAGCGATTGCTCATCCCCACGTGTGATTTGAGAGGGCCGGTCTTTCAGGCCTGGAGGAAACTCAAGCCTCGCCAGCCACTTGGCACCGGAATGCTCAGCTGGTCCCCTCCTGGGGCTCATGTGACCGGGGTTCAGCTATAAATATCAGAGGGGCCTCAGACCAGGACAGAATCCGGGCGCCAGGAGAAGAAAGCAAAGAGGCTCCCGGCGGGTATTTTGTGACAAAGGCAAGACCCCAGGTCTGCTTAGAGCAGGTGAAGGAGGCAGCTAGGCGGGTCCCCACGTCTCCCAACGATATGGATTATAAGTCAAGCCTGATCCAGGATGGGAACCCCATGGAGAACCTGGAGAAGCAGCTGATCTGCCCCATCTGCCTGGAGATGTTTACCAAGCCGGTGGTCATCTTGCCGTGTCAGCACAACCTCTGCCGAAAGTGTGCCAATGACATCTTCCAGGTCAGTGCTGGGCATGGCCTAGTCCGGGGAGCCGCAAGCAGCCACTCAGTTTACCGGCAATGAAAATGCAAAGAGCGCTCCTCGCTTAGCCGGGGCCCCTTCCAGCCCTGTTTTTTCCCTGCTGAAGCCTTCCCGGCTGCGGAGGCGTCTGGAAGGGGCTGTGGGGTCCAGGGAGGCAGCTCTGGCTGCCCCATTCCTTCTCCGTGACGCACATTTCTCCTCCCCACCCTGCCTGCAGCTACCCCACCCCTGCCCCGAGCGGCAGTTGACTCTCCAATCAGGAGTCAAATGCCTCAAGCGATAAGTGGGAGAGGCGAGCAGAGAGGAGAGAGAAACCAGACCCCAGGGGCTGGAGCCAGCTTCGGAGGTGGCAGGGGGCCCAGAGCTTTAGGAGAGGGGTGGCCGGGTGGCCGAGAGGCCCCGGGCAGTAGAGGCATCTTCCTTTTTGAAGCTATTCCCTGTAATATGGGGCAAGAGGGGCTTCATCTCCCTAAGAAAGTGCTCCCAGTTTCCCCAGAAGCACTTTACATGTCCTCTCACTACTTTAAAGCTTCAGCCCTAGGGAGTTCCCTGGTGGCCCAGTGGTTAAGGATTCAGCGTTGCCACTGCTATGGTGTGGGTTCGATCTCTGGCCCAGGAACTTCCACAGGCAGTGGCCATAGCTCAAATACGAGCTGGCTCTAATTATAGGCCCATTTAATGAACGGACAAACTGAGGCTTAGAGAGAGAAGATTGCTTGCTCAAAGTCATTCAGAGAATTACTGTGACTTGAGCCTAGGTCTGCTGACCTCCAAACCTGCCGATTGCTTAGTTGCTCCTCAGATGCTCCCTGTGTAAGTGGCTGTTCTCTTATCTGAGGATGGGGAGTTTTACCTCTTTTTTTTTTTTTTTTGATTTTTAAGGCCACTCCCACAGCATATGGAAGTTCCCAGGCTAGGTGTAGAATTGGAGCTGCAGCTGCCAGCCTACACCACAGCCACAGCAGCGTGGGATCCAAGCCGCATCTGTGACCTACACCACAGCTCACGGCAATGCAAGCTCCTTAACCCACTCAGTGAGGCCAGGGATTGAACCCTCATCCTCATGGATACTAGTCGATATTAGTCAGGTTCATTACCACTGCACCACAACCAGAACTGCCTCTTTTATTTTTTAAATCAAAGTATAATTGCTTTATAATGTTGTGCCTATACATACATTTTCTTTCTCATATCATCCCAGGATGGGGAGCTTAAAGTCGTGTGATATGATGAGAATTCTTGGTAAGCGGGAGAAGGCTAATGGTAGATCAGAAAGGGGAAGGGACTGAGGAGGGAGCCCAGGCCTCACCTCTGCCCTCGTCACCAGCAGGCTGCAAATCCCTACTGGACCAGCCGGAGTGGCTCGGTGTCCGTGTCCGGAGGCCGTTTCCGCTGCCCCTCCTGCCGCCATGAGGTGATCATGGACCGTCACGGAGTGTACGGCCTGCAGAGGAATCTGCTGGTGGAGAACATCATTGACATCTACAAGCAGGAGTGCTCCAGGTCAGTCTCCCAGCGGCCGGGAGGCCGTCTTCCCACCCCGGCCCCGTGCTCTGAGCCGTGCTCTCCGAGGCTCTGTCCCGCTTCATCCGCTCAGGATCGGGTCCCCCAGCAGGAAGAGCTTCGTTAGCCAGCCCCGAGCCAGCCCTCTTGCTCAGGCAGGAACAGAGGCTTGTCTTAGCCCTCAACCCTGGCTCTCAGTGTCACCGGGTGAGTGGGAGGGGACCCAGGCGTTAAGCTGCCCTCCTGGAAGATACTGAGGCAGAACCAGGGGAAAGGTGAGATGGGAGAGGGAGAGGGAGGCACTGGGGCCAACTCAGTGGCCCTGAGAAGTAGAGAAAGCACGCGCGGCGAGAACAGAGCCAGTTTCCCTGGGGTGATAACGACAGCGCCAGACACTGGGGATGCTTCCTGCTGCTGCTTCACAGCGGTCCTGTGGACCAGCTTGACTTCCGTCGTCCCTACTTCCCGGATGAGAAAGCTGAGGCTCAAAGAGCTGAAGTCAATTACCCAAGGTTTCCCAGCTGAGAAGTAGAACTGCTGGGCACCCCCCCACCCCCATCCAGTTCCAAGGCTCCTTGTTTGTGAAACAGCAGCTCATTCTCAGGCAGAATTTGTGAGTGGTGGAGGTAGTGCAGTGCTGGGCCTCGGACTGGGGGAAGAGACAAAGCTACCAGGCAGATCTTTACAATCAGGACCTCCTGACAAGACATCTAGGCTCTAACCTCATGCCCCTTGTGGTCCCAAACCATCACCAAGTGCCTTTCTGCAGGCAGTGTCCTGCCCCCCTCAAAGGTGACAGACCCGTCCTAGTTTGAAAGATCTCTGGCCTGAGAACAGTGTTTGCTCCTCTGACTCTGTTACTCATGCATTGTAGGATCTCGAGCAAGTCTTTGGGCCTCTGTTTCCCCTGTCTCTAGAAAGGGACAGTAAAACTTTTTTGTTGTGACAAACAAATAAGGTTTTGATGGGAAATGTTAAAAATATCAAATACTTATTGAGCACTTACTGTGTGCAGGCCCTGCACTAAGTATTTTCCATGCATTATCCCTATTTAATTCTCACAGTCATCCTGTCAAGCATTCTTACCCTCATTTTCTACCGAGGAAATGGAGGCTCAGAGAGGATTAGACGTTTGGCTGACGCCATTCAGCTAGCAAGTGCTGAAGCCGAGAGGGAGCCTGTCTGATTGATTCTGTAGTGGACATTCTTTTTTTTTTTTTTTTTTGCCTTTTGTCGTTTTAGGGCAGCACCCGCGGCATATGGAGGTTCCCAGGCTAGGGGTCTAATCGGAGCTGTAGCCACCAGCCTACGCTAGAGCCACAGCAACGCAGGATCCGAGCCGCAACTGCGACCTACACCACAGCTCACGGCAACGCCGGATCCTTAACCCACTGAGCAAGGCCAGGGATCGAACCCACAACCTCATGGTTCCTAGTTGTACTGGTTAACCGCTGCGCCATGATGGGAACTCCCATAGTGGACATTCCTTTTTTTGTCCTTTGCCTTATCTAGGGCCGCACCTTGAGGAGCAAGACTAGAGAGGCAGAAGGCAACTTTTCTATCCTTGCAAAAGCATCCATGGTTTTTCATCTCCCCTTGAGGTGGGGACCTGGAAATGAGATGGGAGAAAGGGACCGCCATTATATTCCTGGTGGACAGAGAGTTGTACAAAGGACAGGTGTAAAGAAGGATGAGGATGTTGTCATTACCCATGAGGGGCTCCCAGTCTGACAGAGGATACCAGAGCCCAAGTCTCAGGTTGCTAGAGTTCAACACTACAAAAATGCAATTATATTGTTGATCATGATAATAATAATAATAAAACCAATATTGTACCAAAATTTTAGCCCACCCAGTGTTGACTTAGGAAGAACCTGTTGTGTTTGAACCTTTCAAGGCCTTTCCACACAGTTGAATGGCGATGGTAGTTGCTGAGGGTCTGCTTTGTGCCAGGCACTATACAATCGTTACAGACAGCTCCCGCCAGGATTCCACTAGCTCTGGGATGAAAGCAAGGCTCAGAGAGGTAAAATCACTTGCTCAAGGTCACAGTGAATACGCGGCAGAACAATCTGGACTTGAACCCAGATGCTGGCACCTGGGATTGGGAGGTTGGGCACCTAGGATGGTGGAAGACAGAGGCACCAGACCCCCAGGATCTCGCCTCACCTCTGTACCTATTGCCATCCTAGAGATGCCTTCCCAGGTGGCAAAAGGAGAGCCCTGCCAGCATGGGGGGCAGGGTGGGCTAAAAGATACAAAAAGACAAGCCTGGAAGGGGGCTTATTTAATACTTTGAGGTCTGTAATCAGGGTGGGATCAGTCATGCAAGGCTGTTCGGAGGTGAGGTGCTGACACTGGTGGGGGTGATTCAGCATTTATGAGATTGGGAACTCAGAGGTGGTGTAGACATGCTGTTGGCTTTAAGTGAGTGTATAAAGTATAGCTGAGGTGGTAAGACGTAGACTCCAAAAATGGAATCTCAGGTAGGAAGTGACCCTGAGAGAAGCACAGAAGAACATGCCAGAAGCCTGAAGCAGAGAGAGAGAGACGGAGGAGAAAGTCATTCTAAGAGAGTGTATTTGGGGAGTTCCCTGATCCTAGCAGTTAAGGACTTGGCATTTTCACTGTCATGGCTCAGGTTACTGCTATGGCTCAGGTTCGATCCCTGGCCTGGGAACTTCATATGCTGCAGGCACAGCCAAAAAAAAAGTGTGTACTTGGGAAGAAGGAGAAAGAAGTGATTCTGGACCTTGGAAAGAATCTCTGGACTAGAAGTCAAGACTTGTGCTGGGCTCTTGGACAGCTGGGTGACTTGGGGGACACATACCACCTCCTTCTCAGAGCCTCAGGGCACCCTCATGGCATGCTTCCCCATTTATTCTTTCTACCTGTATTTAATGACCACCTTCTCCGTGCCAGGCACTGTACACCACAGATTCAGGGCGAGGCAAGTTTCCCTGCTTTGATGGAGATTACAGTCTGGTGGATTAAATATAGAATTCAGTGAGGCCATGAGTATAAATTACTTCGCTCAGGGCCCAGCCTGCTGTAACCAAGAGCTATGGAGACTATAATTAGAGCAAATGTACTCTAGCCTCCCTTGCCCTGACTTGCTGGGTGACCTTGGGCAAGTCAATTCACCTTTCTGAAGCACAGCTTCCCCTTCAGGAAAATGTCTCAAAATGACCCTGGGGTCCTACAGCCCTTCCCACGTCCTGCGCTATCAGGGCCCAAGTTCAACTCCATCATTGGAGTGTGAATCCTTGGCTTGGTATCATTGGCTCTTGTGGTCTTGGGTCCTCAGAGGATGAAAAGTTAAGGATGGGGACAGGCAACCCCTGAGAACTGGGGTCACAGATCTGTGGTGGTCTCCTGGGGCTGGCGCAGGGGAAGACGGGAACTTGAGACCCTTGCCTGGTGACTTGTGACTTTTCTCCTCTTTAGTCGGCCCCTGCAGAAGGGCAGCCACCCCATGTGCAAGGAGCACGAAGATGAGAAAATCAACATCTACTGCCTCACGTGCGAGGTGCCCACGTGCTCCATGTGCAAGGTGTTCGGGGCCCACAAGGCTTGCGAGGTGGCCCCACTGCAGAGTGTCTTCCAGGGACAGAAGGTACTGGCCTGAGCCACTTCTCCCCCCGAGCCTGAGCCTGCTGGGCATGACCAGATGATTCAGGATGTGCTGATTTGATCCCTGTAGATCTGCTGAGCTGGGCTTTCAGGAATAGTCCCCCTGGAGGGACTTCCCAGGCCACAGGGACAGCAGCCCTTGCCTTCCTGGGGGAGGTGACTGAGCTCATGGGTTATACTTAGAGCTACTTGAGAGCCCCTGGGTGTGGCCACAAGGGAGAGACCAGATCCCAGGGCCAGGCAGCAGGGCCCTTTCAGGCCATGACCTCTGCAACCCAGGATGCTTTGGGCCCCGAATATCTCTCCCGTGCTGGTCACCTCTCCCCAAATCCTCCTGCAGCAGGAGACAGCTAAGAACCCTCTCCCTGGGCCTCTGGTCTGCGGGAACCCCACCACTCTGTACATGCAGTAACTTGTGGCTCCCCTTTCTGCATTCTGTCCTCCCCACCTCTCATTCTTCTATCTCTTCTAGAATTCTCCAACCTATTTCTTTTCTGGATCCTTTTCTTCCTAGAAACAAGCCCCTCCTCTGCCAACACACTGCTGTGTATTTTGGGCAGCTCATTTCCCCTCTCTGGGCCTCATCTGTCCAATGGGGGCTGCTGCATCTCACAGAGGGTCTCTGCTCTGGAAATGAGCTGCACCTCAGAAGCAGGCTCTTTCTGGCAGAGATGGGCATGAGGGGTGCCATTTTGCTGCCCTTCCCAGAGGGCAGGCCTTGTCTTTGTCCTCTGCTGATCCCCTGCTCCTTCCTCCCATCTAGACTGAGCTGAGCAACTGTATCTCTATGCTGGTGGCAGGGAACGACCGCATGCAAACTATCATCACTCAGCTGGAGGACTCCTGTCGTGTGACCAAGGTGAGGGGAAGAATGGCGCCTCCTGGGGGTTCAAAGGCTCCCAGTGCAACCCGGACTCTGGGGTGGCTCACCCGTGGGGCCTGGAGACTGGGGAGGGGTTCCAAGCAGGGTTGGTGGGGGAGGGACTGAACAATCCATTCACCCATTCACTCAACAAATGCTTCTTGAGCACAGCTGTGGGTCACAGAGGCACGGAGGATGGGGGTGGCGAGCAAGACAGACCAGGACAGACCTCAGGTGGCATCCCACCACTAATTCTCAGTATTTTAGCAGCTTTTAGAGCATTGTTCTCCAGTGCTCTATAGGCTAAACCTCCTCAAACTTTAATGTGCGTACAGATCACCCTGGGATCTTGTTAAAATTCAAGGTCTGATTCAGTAGGTCTAGCATGAAGTGTGAGATTCTGTATTTCTAACAAGCTTCAGAGGCTTGCCCAAATTGCTAGTCCCTGGACCACACCTTGAGGAGCAAGACTAGAGAGGCAGAAGGCAACTTTTCTATCCTTGCAAAAGCATCCATGGTTTTTCATCTCCCCTTGAGGTGGGGACCTGGAAATGAGATGGGAGAAAGGGACCGCCATTATATTCCTGGTGGACAGAGAGTTGTACAAAGGACAGGTGTAAAGAAGGATGAGGATGTTGTCATTACCCATGAGGGGCTCCCAGTCTGACAGAGGATACCAGAGCCCTTAGTCTGATAAGATGCTGTTATTATAATATCCATTTCACAGGTAAGGAAAGTAAGATGTGGCATGAGTGCTGGAGAGAAGGGATCCTCAGTGGGGAGGCCACTGAGGGAGGAACTGCTTCTCCAGCTCTTTGAGGACCACATGATGCAGAGCTTCCAGAATCTGGTCTTGGTCCTGAGAGGGAGGAAGAGTGTGACTTGTGGGTGAAACTGACAACACTTAAGACTTGAACCTAGCCAGAACCCAGATTGGGACTTGAACCCATGGTTTTTAAATTAGAATCACTCACCTGGTGTCTGGACTTACTGAGGCTCAGGTTCTTGGTGCCTCAGCACAGAAGGAATTCAGTGAGAGACAAAGTGATAGGCAAGAAATGTATTTATTAAGATATGACGCTTGTGAGAGATGCAAGCAGGCAGGCAAGAAGGCTCTGCCTCAAAGATTGAGCGGCTACATTTTATAATCCAGGGGGAGTGGGGGATGGGAAAAGACTGCTTCTTCTTCTTTCTTCCAGTAGTAGCTCCTCCTTGGTATCTGGTAAGAGAGTATTTGACCTATCAGCTGAAACTGGGACTGTCAAGGTGCTTATTCAAATCAGCAGAAGGGCAGGGCTTAAACTCCTGCCCTTGGTCCTAAGGGTCATTGTCTTGCTGAACTTGAATGCAGGCCTCATTTTAATGATCTGAGGCTTACCTTGTGCTTTTATTTGTGGTTTTATAGTTAAGCAAGCCTGCTTCATTCTGATGGCTTTCTCGAGAGATTATTAATTTACAGCGATCTCCCAAAGTTCCCTATTTCCCTCTCTATCTGTGGTCCCCTATTGGAACTTCTACAACTACCTATGTAATTAACTATCCTACTCCATCTTATCAGGGACACACAGGAAGCCACATATATTATCCCACCTGGCCCTAGAGTCTTTCCTTTTCAGGAAAAGTGTAGCTTTCTCCACGACACCAGCCTCCAAACATTACTAGTGCATTACTGGTTTATTAAGTGGCTCAGAAATCTTAGCAAATGCTTCCTTCTTGCTATGGCTTCACTGTGTGTTCAGTAAAATGAGGGTGTAGTAAATTTCTCCCAGCTTTGGGAGTTCCCGTCATGGCTCAGTGGTTAACGAATCCGACTAGGAACCATGAGGTTGTGGGTTCGATCCCTGGCCTTGCTTAGTGGGTTAAGGATCCGGCGTTGCCAGGAGCTGTGGTGTAGGTTGCAGACGCGGCTCGGATCCCGCGTTGCTGTGGCTGTGGTGAAGGCCGGCAGCAACAGCTCCGATTAGATCCCTAGCCTGAGAACCTCCATATGCCGCGGGTGTGGCACTTGGTAAGGCAAAAAGACAAAAAAAAATTTCTCCCAGCTTTAGACTCTTTATTCCTAGGACACCCATCCCAGGAAGGAAGTGCTGGGGGCAGGAAGGAGGACTTGCAGGATGTGACTCCAAGACTTCTGTCCCCAGGATAACAGTCACCAGGTGAAGGAAGAGCTGAGCCAGAAGTTTGATGTGCTGTACGCCATCCTGGACGAGAAGAAGAGTGAGCTGCTGCAGCGGATCACGAAGGAGCAGGAAGAGAAGCTTAGCTTCCTAGAGGCCCTCATCCAGCAGTACCGGGAGCAATTGGAAAAGTCTACCAAGCTGGTGGAGACAGCCATCCAGTCCCTGGACGAGCCCGGTGGGGCCATCTTCCTCTTGGTGAGCAGGACCGGGAGGGTGTGGGCGTTTCAGCTCAACAGCTCTGTCTGAGGGTCAGGTCGTGCTCCATCACTGCTCACCAATGAGTGTGCCCTGGGTCAAGTCACTTAAAGCTCTCCAAGCCTCAGTTTCCTCATCTGTAAAATGAGCCTGTAACAACATTCCTACCTTCCTTCCTCTTAACTGATTTGATGAGGATCAAATAAGAGGATGTTTGTGAAACAGCTTTGCAAACTATAAATACAGTGTCCATGTAGAGACTGTTAATTGAACCCTACTGTAGGCCAGCCACTGAGGTGGGGACACACATGAACTAGAAAGAGCTCTGCCCTAGAAAAGCTTGTTGGGGGAGACAGAAAAGGAGCAGCTATAAGGTTTTATGAAGGAGTTCAGTTCAATAAAAATTTCCTAAGCACATACTATGGACCAGGCTTTGTGCTACATGATGGACATAAAAAGATGATTAGAATAGGATTCTCGGAGTTCCCGTCGTGGCGCAGTGGTTAGCGAATCCGACTAGGAACCGAGAGGCTGCAGGTTCGATCCCTGGCCTTGCTCAGTGGGTTAACGACCAGGTGTTGCCATGAGTTGTGGTGTAGGTTGCAGACGCGGCTCGGATCTGGCATTGCTGTGGCTCTGGCGTAAGCCGGCAGCTGTAGCTCCAGTTGGACCCCTAGCCTGGGAACCTCCATATGCCGTGGGTGCGGCCCTAAAAAGCAAAAACAAAAAAAAAGGGAATATGATTCTCATCTTGGAGATTTCAGGGTTTAAGACTTTAGGCTGACAGTCCTAAAATCCAAGCTGTCTGCCAGGACAATGGGAGGGTCCTAGGATGATGACCAAAACTTGTGCAGACTGGACAGAGGGAAAAGACCCAAGTTCTGTTTGACTGAAGCTGGGGAGCAGGTCACAGCTGGGCTGGGCAACAGCGCCAGGTGCCCGCCTGCAGTCACTGGTTTTGCCGATTTCCTGGGCTGCCCTTTCTTCATTCCTAACCATCTGCTCTTTCTCTCTCTCCACAGAGTGCCAAGCAACTCATCCGAAGGTCAGTGTCTCTTCAGGGTTGCCATCCAAGGCCCTAACTCTCCCCGACCCCGGATCCCCCAGGCCTCTGACTTCTGTTCAGGGGGCCTCCTCCTTTGCTTTAGACCCGCTGGGAGGGTGTCACCCCAGGCTAGCTTTCCTGGCTTTTGCATCCCCGCTTTCTTGGACTATCTCTTCTGCTCGTGACTGGGGAGGAAATACTCCACCCTCCAGGGGGCACTCTGGGTGCAAGGCCTGGGTGGGGCACAAGCATGTGCACTGGTTTAAATCGGAGCTAAAACACGTCCTTCCTTCTCTGAGGCCAGAGATCTCACTGTCCCCCCGCCCCCCCACCCGCCCCCTTTTTTCTCTCTCCCTCACAGCATTGTAGAAGCTTCCAAGGGTTGCCAGCTGGGGAAGACAGAGCAGGGCTTTGAAAACATGGACTACTTCACTTTGAACTTAGAGCACATAGCGGACACCCTGAGGGCCATCGACTTTGGGACAGGTAAGGAGGGGGTGTGCCACTTGTGTGTTTCCCCCTGGAAATTGCCTTTCCTCCTGCTGAGCCCGTGTGGAAGCAGATACACTAGCAGAGACATCCAGATATCAGTCAAACTCATATAGCCAACTTCTGAATGAGCCCAGAGTCCAGTAGTGTGCCTGGTACATAATTGCTGCTCAGTAAATTATGTATAGATCTGCTACAGGGAGGAATCTGGGGCAATAGAAAGAGTGTGGTGGAATTCCTGCTGTGGCACAGTGGATTAAGAATCTGACTGCAGCTGCTCAGGTGTCTGCAGAGGCATGGGTTTGATCCCCAGCCTGGTGCAGTGGATTAAAGGATCTGGAGTGGGAGTTCCCGTTGTGGTGCAGGGGAAACGAATCCGACTAGTATCCATGAGGATGCGGGTTTGATTCCCTGGCCTCACTCAATGGGTTGGGCGTCCAGCGTTGCCATGAGCTGTGGTGTAGTTCACAGACGTGGCTCAGATCCCAAGTTGCTGTGGCTGTGGTGTAGCCAGCAGCTGTAGCTCTGATTCAACCCCTAGCCTGGGAACTTCCATACGCTGTGGGTTTGGCCCTAAAAATTGGGGTGGGGTGGGGAGAGGATCTGGCATGTTTGTGAGTGCTGCCATAAGAGCATGGCAACTGGAGTCAGGCCAACCTAAGGTCAAAACCAGTTCCACCACTTTGCATCTGTGTGGCTTTTTGGTGATTCCCTCCACCTCTCTGAGCTTCATTTCCTAACTTTAACCTTTGGTTAAAAATGGGCCTACTGATAATGACCATCGAATGATGCTATTGCAACAGATGAGATATTGATTCAGAGGCTTTTGCAAGGTTCTAGACATATACTAGTTATTGCCTAAAGCTAGTCCTACCTTCAGCTTCTTACTGCTATAATAGAGGACTCTCAGGCACCTAAATGTATCTATATTCCATCCTCATTTCTGTTTGTGATTACTCTTCCATAAAGTACCTATGATCACTGTAACAGCATAGCCATAACAATAATAAAGGAAAAATAATAAGAGAAAATGAGGGAACCAGGTGGAGAACAAAGATGTGGATAATTTGTTCAAGGTGACACAGTTGAATGGTAGCTAGTTAGCAACAAAGAAAGAGAGGGCGGATCCAATTCCGCTGAATGTTGCATTGTTTGAAAGGTGATGCTCCAATGATCCGCTGAGAGAAAGAAAGAGGGGTAGGAAAAAAAAGGGGGGGTGCGTGGGAACAGAGAAGAACTCTGAATGGGCTAGCAGGAGAAAGAGAAAAACTTCTTGGCACCTCCTGCATGGGGTCCCCTGCAAGCTTTCAGAATCTGCTGTGTTAAATCTATTCTCAGAAGCGCAAATATATCCTATTCTTTTTTTTTTTTTTTTTGGTCTTTTTGCCCGTGGCATGTGGAGGTTCCCAGGCTAGGGGTCTAATCAGAGCTAAAGCTGCCAGCCTACGCCACAGCCACAGCAACACGGGATCCGAGCCGCATCTGCAACATACACCACAGCTCACAGCAACGCTGGATCCTTAACCCACTGAGCAAGGCCAGGGATCGAACCGGCAACCTCATGGTTCCTAGTCGGATTCGTTAGCACTGAGCCACGATGGGAACTCCTACCCTATTCTTGAGTAAGGACAGAACGCATCCCAAAGCTGAGATTCCGATGGACTTGGACATGGGTATATCCATTGCTATAGATCATCTGCTCCTCCGCCGTCGCCCTCCCTAAGCTAAGATATTCAGGAGTGGATCATGTGATGTGAGTAGTCTGACATCATGAATATCTGCGATGCCTTCAGTAATCTCCCTGAGTCTCAGTGTCCTTGTAGATAAATGGGAGAGTACCCACAGCCACCGCTTATCAGCACCTTCTAGGTCCCAGATACTGAGCCCTTGAAGTAAATTCTGTTTGTTTGTTTTTGCTTTTTAGGGCCACACCCAAGGCATATGGAGGTTCCCAGGCTAGGGGTCGAATAGGAGCTGTAGCCACCAGCCTGCACCTCAGCCACAGCAACTTGGGATCCGAGCCACATCTGTGACGTACACCACAGCTCACGGCAATGCCAGATCCTTAACCTACTGAGCAGGGCCAGGGATCGAACCTGCAACCTCATGGTTACTAGTTGGATTCATTTCCACTGTGCCACAATGGGAACTGCTTTTGTTTTTCTTTTTGTTTTTTTTTTGTTTTTTAGGGTTGTAACCGTGGCCTATGAAAGTTCCCAGGGCCAGGGCAAACTCACATCCCATGGATACTAGTCAGGTTCGTTACCACTGAGCCACTATGGGAACTCCATTTTTTTTTTCTGTTGTTTAATACAACAACTTTAAGAGGTAGTTTCTGTTGTCATCCCCATTTTGCAGTTGAGGCAATGCAGCCAAGGGAGAGTGAGCGACTCACTGGAGGCAGTAATTCCAAAGGCCGTCTGGCCCACAAGACCCTTGTGGGGTTGTCTGAGGCAGTGCCTGTACAGTCCTTAGCATGAATAGCCACTTGGTACAGAGGAAGTTCTCAGCAAATGCTTCTACGAGTAGTAAATTATGATAAAGAAATCAACTATACTTCAGTAAAGCTTAAAAAGAAATTGCGATAATGATTAAACCACCACCAAAAAAATGCTCTGGGTTTTGCAGACCCCAGCCACATTGCCTGGAAATTTGGCTGTCACTGTAGAGGAATTAACTCTTTCAAGCCTCTCCCCAGCAACTCTTGACGGAGGCTCTGACTCTTGGTGATCCTTTCAGGGCCCCCAAAGGATTAAGAGAGCGACTTGAGAGAGGGAGTGAGGAAGGGGCATGGGCTGTGTGAGTAGGGCTTGAAGGCAGTCTCCCAGGATGGGCGAGTGAGGACGCAGGGTGGGGCACAGTCACTCTCTGGGGCTCAACTTCAGACAACCAAGGAGCAGGTGGCCTCAGAAGCGTTCCCCACCCATATCCAAGTGTTTGTAGGGAAAGGAATGCGGAAAACTGGGCAAGGAGCGCTGGGCAAGCAGATTTCAAAGGCTGAGCAGATTCTTTCAGAATAAGGACTCTGATCCCTGAGAACCATGGCATTTTTGTCCCATTTTCCCCAGGTAACACGGGGGTGACTAAGGAATGTGCAAGGCTTCCCCAAGTCCCCTCCCATCTCAGGCAGATCAAGTGACAGATGCCACTGCTGTTAGAACAAAGGAGGTCTTGCGCCTCCCTCCTGTGGAGGGGTGTGGAAAGGGAAGAGGAGATGAGGGAAGGAGGAAGCCGGCCTCTGTGCAACTTGGGCTTGGCAAGCCCATCACCTCCCCGACCACCGATGTCACCCCAACTGGGCATGTGATGAGTGCTGTCTGCAGCCTGGATCCCCTTTGAGCCTCTCCGCTGAGACACCAGCCCCAACCGATGCAATTGTTCCTTGTCACACACAGATGAGGAAGAGGAAGAGTTCATCGAAGAAGAAGAAGAAGAAGAAGATCAAGAAGAGGAAGAGTCCACAGAGGGGAAGGAAGAAGGTGAGAAATCCGTCTTTCTCCATTCGTTCTTTCATTCATTCAGTGACAACAGTGTGGTGCTTGACACTGGGGTGATGTTTCCTGTTCCTACTAAAGTCATGTTCCCTTTTACTTTTAGAGAAAAAAAGAAAACCCAAACTATTTCATAGTAAAAAACTCCCATTTTACATTTAAAGGACCTTACTAAACAGAAAGTGATACAGCACTCATAAGGCAGGCTTGGCCCACTGTTCATCAAAATGTTTTATATTAGTTGTTAATCTCTCTCTCTCTCTCTCTTTTTTTTTTTTTTTTTTTTTTTTTTTGCTTTTTAGGGCCGCATCCACAGCATATGGAGGTTCCCAGGCTAGGGGTCGAATCGGAGCTATAGCTACCGGCCTACACCACAGCCACAGCAACGCCAGATCCTTAACCCACTGAGGAGGCCAGGGATCAAATCTGCAACCTGACGGTTCCTAGTCTGATTCGTTTCTGCTATGCTACATGGAGAACGCCAGCTGTCAATCTTTTCTATTTATTTATTTATTTATTTTTTGCCTTATCTAGGGCTGCACCCGTGGCATGTGGTGGTTCCCAGACTAGGGGTCTAACAAGAGCTGTAGCTGCCGGCCTACACCACAGCCACAGCAACGCTGGATCCGAGCTGTGTCTGCAACCTACACCACAGCTCCCGGCAACGCCAGATCCTTAACCCACTGAGCAAGGCCAGGGATCGAACCCGCAACCTCATGGTTCTTAGTCGGATTCATTAACCACTGAGCCACGACGGGAACTCCTATTGGAACTAAATTCTAATCCAGCTAGAAAATACAAAGTAGCCTTCTAGGTGTTTTTTTTGTTTTTTGTTTTTTGTTTTTTTGCACTGGATGTGCAATCTATAGCCTTTAGGCAGCTAAATTCTATTTTGATTTTATTTTATTATTTTACTTTATTTTATTTTATTTTTTAGAGCCGCACTCGCAGCATATGGAGGTTCCCAGGCTAGGGGTCAAATAGGAGCTATAGTTCCCAGCCTACACCACAGCCACAACAACGCCAGATCCGAGCCGCGTCTGCGACCTACACCACAGCTCATGGCAACGCTGGATCGTTAACCCACTGAGCAGGGCCAAGGACTGAACCTGCAACCTCATGGTTCCTAGTTGGACTCGTTAACCACTGCGCCATGATGGGAACTCCCTCTATTTTGATTTTAAAAGAGAGAAGCCAGGCAGGAATCGGAGTTTGACAATTTTGTCACTGCAGGTTGGTAAGGTCTGGATCCTCCTGAGTCCCCGTCTCATCTTGTGTTTCTCATCTTTTTCTTTCAGCGCACCAGTAATTGGAGCTGGATAAAGGAGAGACCCTCTAGATGCAGAGAGACTGGGGAGGGTGGGGATGGGCCCAGCTGCCTTGGTGACAGGCCCAGGGTGGGAGGGGTCGGGCCCCTGGAGGGGCCACGGGGGAGGTGTGTCTTTTCTCTGCTCAGAGAGCAACAACTAGGAGTAGGACCCCACCGCTGTGTCCAGCGTCCAGTGTTGTGAACCAGATTTGGAAACATGCTTGAAACAACCATACTGGATACTTTTCTACGTTGGTGCAAAATGGAATATTTTGTACGTTTTTAAAATGTGATTTTTGTATATACTTGTATATGTATGCCAATTTGGTGCTTTTTGTAAAGGAAATTTTGTATGATAATGCCTGGTCATTGTGTGACTGGCGATTGTTATAAAGAAGGGAAGGAAGCCAGGCTGATACAGCTGCCCACTTCCTTCCCTGGGCGGGAGGGCTGGGTGGCCCTCACAGGCCTAGGAAGGGGTAACGTACTGTATTTCAATGTCTATTCCTGACATAAGGGACGGTAACCGAATTTGTGTTATATGTTGTTTTAATAAATGCACAGCGCTTTCTTCTACTTATTATCCACAGAGCTGAGGTTTCAGTCACCCTTTTTTTGGAGAGGGGCGTTCTGGGTCATTGGATGGAAGGTGCAATAGGAAATGTGTGGCAGGAAGCAGACAGGAATGGCAAGCCTAGGTTTCTATCCTGCCAAAGAAGTTGTCCTTTAAGCCAATATTTCCCAATGAAAGCTCCGTGGAAAACTGACCCTCCAGAAAGCCCAGTGCCTTCTTCTCTGATTCTCCAGAAAAAAGAGCTAAAGCAAAGTATAAATGCTTTAGTTTAGCTGCATTTTCAGGACAGCCAGAGTGAAGGAAAGGGGAATTAAGGCAGGAAAGGAGGAGAGCAAATAAAATGTGTTATGTTACAGAGCTGGCCACAGCTTTACTAAGAGCCCGACTGCTTGCTCAGCTCAGCCACGGCAGATGCTTCTAGCAGGTCATAAAGAACAAGGTGCCTCAAAGAGTTCCTCAGAGGGAAGAAGGGAGGTTCTTGTCAGTGGGCGCCTTGCACCTCCCATCTCTCAGGATTAAAGTCTTTTCTTCCATTGCATTAACTGGCCTTTGCTTGGGGCAGCTTCAGGGAAAGCTGGAAGGCACTGTCAGCTGACTCTGCAGGTGGTGGGAGGAGCAGAGCCTCGGGGCGGGGGGGCGGGGGGGGTGTCCAGTGGGGTTGGGCATGTATTGTGTGCAGGTCTCAGCTTATCAATAACCAATGTTGTGGTTGGACCGGCCCTTGCAGTTCTTATTTTGATTTCAAGATGCCCTTCTGCAGTAACCATCAAGAAAACTTGGAAAAAACAAGGGTTTATTACTTACAAGATCTAGAAATTACATAGCATCCCTGAGGCCATGTAGTGAGTTCAAGGGTGGAGAGAGGGAGGGAGAAAGCACAGGCCTGGGGTTCTGCTTTTATTGGGGTCCAGGGTGGAGGCCTAGGGTTTCAAAGTTTCACTGAATTTAAAACATAAGAGCAAGAATTTAGAGTGCAAGAAGAGGAGTTCCCTTCGTGGCTCAGTGGTTAACGATTCTGACTAGGAACCGTGAGGTTGCGGGTTCGATCCCTGGGCGGGTTCGATCCCTGGCCTTGCTCAGTGGGTTAAGGATCCGGCGTTGCCATGAGCTGTGCTGTAGGTCGCAGATGCGGCTCGCATCCCGCGTTGTGGCGCCTGTGGCGTAGGCCAGCGGCTATAGCTCCTGTTAGACCCCTAGCCTGGGAACCACCATATGCCACGGAGGCAAAGACAAAAAAAAAAAAAGAAAAAGCAATTAAAGTGCAGGAAGAGTGAAAAAGCCAAGTGTGCCAAATGGTCAGTTAGCAAAATCAACTAAGATCTCTAAAACAAAGGAGCCTCAGTGGGGAGAGGTAGTCTGGTTCTTTATCTAGCGGTGTGGCTGGCAAGGTGTTTATTAGAGATAGCCCTCTGGAAGTGGATGCCTCTTTTGAAATGGAGGATTGTCAAAGCTTAATTTCAGGCACTTGCATTACAAAAATGGAGGGAAAAAAACAATGGCCTGTCTAGGGCTTACACGGGAATGCTGGAGCTCCTACTGAGACTCTGCTGAAGCCCAGATTCACTCCAGGAAAGGCCAAGACAGCCACCAGTGGTGGGGGATGAGGCAATGATGGAGCTAAAGGAGCGTCCAGCCTCTCCATGAACAAGGGGCCAAGGGGCTGGGATAGCGGTGCAGCTGCTGAGCGAACCTGAGGCGCCATGTTAATTGGGTCTGAGACACCTCGTATTTAGGAATTTGAGGAACACCGCAGCGTCTGTCCCACTCTTTTTCATTTATTTATTTACTTTTTGGTTGTGCCTGTGGCATGTGGAAGTTCCTGGACCAGGGACAGAACCTGAGCCACAGCAGTGACAACGCCGGATCCTTAACCACTAGGCCATCAGGCAAATCCTGTCCCACGTTTTGGCCATTCAGAACTCACTAGCAACTTAAGGGATCTGAGCGGTTCTGCCGAGAAAGAAAGCTGTTTAACTTTAGACACATCACCGTTCTGTCAAGTTCGTGGTGTTCGGATTACCGCCTGATCCTTAAAGCTCTTAATATTTTTTGGTGGACTGAATGTTTAACCCAGCATTTCCCAACTTATTCATTCAGTTGACATCCTCTAGAACTAGCATTCTGTGGAATTCACTTTATGAAAGTGCTTTAAACCTTCACACCTCTGCCCATTTTCACTTCGGGGAGTTTTTCCTAACTTTGAATTTTAGGGAATCAGATTTTGCTTGCTTTCATTTCTAGTCCTTTCTCAAGTTCTGAAGCATTAAAATTTAAAAAAAAGTGACATGACATAAATGCAAGCGCACAGAACTAATTTTAGAGTTAAATAAATGACTGTATAGTGAAATCTTGCGTTTCTATGTGCAGGTCAAGAAAAAGAACATTAGGAGTTCCCGTCATGGCTCAGCAAAAACTAATCCGACTAGGAACCATGAGGTTGCGGGTTCGATCCCTGGCCTTGTTCAGTGGGTTAAGGGATCTGGTGTTGCTGTGAGCTGTGGTGTAGTTCGCAGACTCAGCTTGGATCCCGCGTTGCTGTGGCTGTGGCGTAGGCCGGCAGCATAGCTCCAATTAGACCTCTAGCCTGGGAACCTCCATATGCCGTGGGTACAGCTCTAAAATGACAAAAGACAAACAAAGAAAAAGGATATTATATATTTTACCAAATTACTTTGCTGCACACCTGAAACACCTCAAATCAACTGTACTTCGGAGTTCCCAGTGTGTGGCTCGGGGGGTTAAGAATCCAACTGCAGCAGTTTGGGTCTTTGCAGAGGCACAGGTTCCATCCCCAGCCCTGTACAGTGAGTTAAAGGATGTGCACTGTTGCTGCAGCTGAGGCATAGGTCAAAATTTAGGCTTGCATTCAATCCCTGGTTTGGGCACTTCCATATGCTGCGGGTGAAGCCATAACAAAAAAAAAAAAAAAAAAGGAAGAAAAAGAATGTTATCAGTCTCTAGAAGCCCTCCTCCTGCTTGGACATAGCCATTATTGTCCTTTTTGACAACTTGTTTTTGACACTTGTTTTTCTTCATAGTCCTAAAGTATCCTCCTATAGAAGACTGAAGGAATTTGAAGACAGAAAGAGAGAAATTTTTGTTTGTTGGTTGGTTTTTTAGGGCTGCACTCACAGCATATGGAGGTTCCAGGCTACGGGTCTAATCAGAGCTGTAGCTGCCGGCCTACACCACAGCCGGCATCTTAGCCATATCTGCGACCTATACCACAGCCATATCTGCGACCTATACCACAACACCAGATCTTAGCCATATCTGCGACCTATACCACAGCTCACGGCAACGCTGGATCCTTAACCCACTGAGCAAGGCCAGGGATCGAACCTGTGTTCTCATGGATGCTAGTCAGATTTGTTTCTGCCGAGCCACGATGGGAATTCCCAGAGAGAAACTTTCATCACCTTGAAATCACAAGAATCAGTATTACCATCTGTCCACATTCTGTCTCTAGATTTCTTCTCCAGGTTACTGATCACACAGGAGACCGGTGTATCCACCCACTATCTTCTCACTTATCAGAAGGAGGAGGGCGGGCAGTCAGTGCTCCGTAGTCAGAAATTTGAATTCCAGGGAGGTATCTGTTCACTGCAAATAAGGGGATCTCTACTTTGCCGCACAAAGGGGTCTTACAAACCAGAACAGTTAAAGGTGATATGAAGGGTTCTTGATCAACAAATTTCCTTTAAGATCATGCTGTAAGGCTTCAAAGAGGTTATTCCATGAATCTTGACAGTTCCATAGGCTGCTGCATTATTATTACCAGAGGCTTACTTTTCCCTAATCTTAATTCTGGAAAATTTCAAACATACAGAAAAGTAGAGGGAATAGTATAACGACATACTCATCACTCAGTTTCAGCAATTACTGACACACTTGTTTCTTCTCTATCATTACCCCCTCCCCCTACTGGGATTATTTTAAGGCAAACCCCAAATCCCAGTATCACGCCCTTTTATCCTTCAATACCTTACTTATTTTTTTTTTACGGCTGCACCCACAGCATATGGAAGTTCCCAGAGTAGGAGCTGAATTGGAGCTGCAGTGGCTGGCCTACACCACAGCCCTAGAAGTGCAGAATCCGAGCCAGGTCCATGTCCTACACCACAGTTCACAGCAATGCAGGATCCTTAACCCACTGAGCAGGGCCAGGGATCAAACCCATGTCCTCATGGATACTAGTCAGACTTGTTACTGTTGGCCACAATGGGAACACTTCCTTGAATTTCTTTTTTTAATCATTCAATACTTTAAACATTCTTTTTAACATCATAACAGTTAGACCATAAACAATGACTAATACTTTCATAATAGCATTAAACAAACAAGTTTTAAAAACATAGATTCCTAGACCCCCTCCCTAGACCTATAGAATCAGACTCATTGCGGAACATGGGTGTTGACAGAAATAAAAATGCACAACAGAAAAGTTGTGAGTTAAGTTTTATTCTGAGGGCTGTAGCCCGGGAGACAGCCTCCCAGATAGTTCTGAGGCACTGCTCTGAAGAAGTAACAGAGATACTAAGATATCTATATACATCTATATATCTAGATATCTATATCTATCTATCTATATATATACAAACTTTTTTTTTTTTTTTTTTTTGCTGGGAAAAACATGTACTCTGCTAATCACAACGAATAAATATATATAGGAGTTCCCATCGTGGCTCAGTGGTTAATGAATCTGACTAGGAACCATGAGATTGCGGGTTTGATCCCTGGCCTTGCTCAGTGGGTTAAGGATCTGGCGTTGCCGTGAGCTGTGGTGTAGGTCGCAGACATGGCTCGGATCCCGCGTTGCTGTGGCTGTGGCGAAGGCTAGCGGCTACAGCTCCTGTTAGACCCCTAGCCTGGGAACCTCCATATGCCTCGGGTGTGGCCCTAGATAAGACAAAAAGACAAAAATAAAATAAAACAAAATAAAATAAATATATATATATATTTTGCCTTTTTTTGTCATCTTAGGGCCTCACCCACGGCATATGGAGGTTCCTAGGCTAGGGGTTGAATCGGAGCTACAGCTACAGCTGCTGGCCTATGCCAAGCCACAGCTCACGGCAACACTGGATCGTTAACCCGCTGAGCAGTGCCAGGGATTGAACCACAACCTCACGGTTCCTAGTAGGATTCGTTAACCGCTGTGCCATGATGAGAACTCCTGAATAAATATTTCAAATTAATGATTTTAATGTTATGCTATGTATGGGAAGATTCAAGAATCTGGGTCATTGGAAATTTTTCATTACATGTGTATTTTAACTACCTAAGGGCTAGTATACCCAAAGCACAGAATACTCCTGTTTTTCTCCATCCTGAATTCCCCTCAGTGGGCGACTGCAGTAGCTAAAGGCTTGATCCTTGTAGAACTGGAATGACAGGAAACATTTTTTGCTTTATAGGCGAATCTACATTTTTAGAATAAAATTGTTGACATATGTGGACTGCTGGATCATTCACCCAGGACCCCCTGGGGACCTCTGCCTGAGCCAGGTATAAAATACTAGTGGAGCAGTTTTTCAGTAAATCAAATCTTAACTAATTAGTCAAACTCTCACAAACCAATTAAAATGCAGCTTGGGAAAGTACTGATTTAAGGGAAATCTGTCATAAAAATTTTTAGAGGAGATCAGGTAAATATCTGAGATGATACGAGCTTATGCAGAGGTCCTCAAACTTTACTGTGCAGAAAATCCCCGGGGAACTTGTAAATATGCCCATTCCCAGGCTCCACACTGAGATTCAATTGGTCTGATGCAAGGACCTGGAACCTGCATTTTATTTTTAATTTTCTTTTATTTTTTGTCTTTTTGCCTTTTCTAGAGCCGCACCCGCGGCACGTGGAGGTTCCCAGGCTAGGGGTCTAACAGGAGCTGCAGCAGCCGGCCTTTGCCACAGCCACAGCAACGCAGGATCCGAGCCGCATCTGCAACCTACACCACAGGTCATGGCAACGCCGGATCCTTAACCCACTTAGCCAGGCCAGGGATCAAACCCGCAACCTCCTGGTTCCTAGTCGGATTCATTAACAACTGAGCCACGACGGGAACTCCTGGAACCTGCATTTTAACACCTTCTCCAGGTAATGCTTATTCTGTTGGTTCTTCGGCTATACAGGGAAGCCTGGAATCCTTGCGGTAAAGATTTTCCACACAATCCAGAGCGGGTGGAAAAGCACTCGGTGGGGACCCAATCTAGGTGAACATGCCACTACCACCCTCACTCCTTGCACTTAATCTTCTAACAAGATGACTCCTTTCTGGGAGACACTGAAGGAGCCCCTTCTTGTCGTCATTGGTGTGGGCAAGAGGCTCAAACCCTATACTCTTGTCTCTGTGAAGCGCCATATCCAAGCCAAGGTCCCCAGCGCCCTCGATGAGGAGTGACTGGCTGGGGAGGTTGCCAGTTCGAAGTTTTCTCTACTTAGAGGGCACCTATCAGAGGTCAGAGTTGGGGACAGAGGCTCCTGCCCCTCCCCCAGCCTCTGGGGGAGGGCGAAGCTTCAAGTGGGTGGGACACCAAGCCTGCAGCAAGGGCTGGCCGGCTTCTCCCGGCGGCAGAACACCTCTCCTGGCACCTTTCTGGGGCTCCTGTGAACTGCTGCGGGGCAGTGCAGAAAGGATGGTGTGGTGGTAGCGGTGTCAGCTCTCTCCAGATGGCAACTGCAGCTGAAGCGCGACACTGCTCCCTGTAGCGGTGGAGATAAAGCCGGCCACTCCGGACTCTAATCCCAGCGCGCAAGAGGGGAGGAACTGGCCCTTCTTCAGTAGCGAGGATGAGTCAGTCGGTCCCAACTAGTCCTAAGGGGGGCTACGGCCCCATCCTGAGCGCAGGCATACCCTGCCCCAGGAGCCCCCAGTCTGAGCGGAAGAACACGGGGAACCATGTGCGTCTGGAGCCTGAGGGTGGAAAACGATCTGGGGTTTCCTGAGGGAAAGACACACCTCAGCATTCAGGAACCCTTATTCAGAGTTTAGGGGCCACATTCCTGCTCTCAGGGGACCCAGAGCAGATTTCTACAAACTTTTCGGTGGGACGCGGCCAACCCGGTGCGGAGGAAGGTGAGCGCAGCCCCGCACGGAAGAAGGTGGGCGCAGCCGCGTCCTAACTCAGAAACACCAAGCAGAAGCGCTGAGCGGAGGCAGTTACGTTTTCTGTCGCACGGCAGGTGGGTTTCTTGGGCTCCAGGGGCGCAGGGGAACGGGTGCTGGGGGCAGCGCCGGGCTCCTTTGCAGCCGGCTGCCCCCTCCCTCTTCCCTGCGGGCTTTTGCACACGACGCACCGCTTCACACGGGGTAGTGGGGGCCGGATAAAGCCAGCGGGCGCTAGGCGCGGCGGCAGACAAGTTGTGGGGGCGGCAGCGGTAGCGGGACGACCCTTCGGCTCCCCCCGCGCGGCCCAGGCGCCCAGGCAGGAGCAATTCGCGGCGGGGCCGGCGGGCGAGGGGCGCGCACGGCCCTCCCGGCAGGTGAGTGCGCACCGCGGAGCGTCCCGCGCGCAACTTACAGGGCGCGCGCTGCTGGGCGCGCGGGGCAGCATGGAGGTCACCGAGAAGCTACATCTGCTGAACGCCAGGCAGGGAGCCAGGTAAGGCGGGAGCCTGGGGAGGGGCGGAAATTTGAGTGGCATCAGACGCAACTCCTCTTGTACTATCCTGGCAGTGGATGGTTTTGGCGGCGGCTTGAATTGGGACCACAAGGGAGGGAGGGGTGGGGTGAGGTGAAGGAAAGGGAAATGGAGCGTGGGCAAGGGGACCATCCCTCCCTCGCGGCTGAGCGCAGCTCCTAACCCCTGAGGCTTAGTGGGAAGTGCGTGCCGGGAGCCCCCGCCCCTGGGCCGACACTTTGCCCAAGGGCAGCTCGGCCCTGGGAGGCCCCGTGTCCCCAGGTGCCTGAGGTTGGAGGGTGGGGTGGGTGGGGTGGCGGTGTCCTCACTTCTGCCTGAGCCCTGTTCTTCGCGCTCAACTGAACCGGCTCAGCCTCTTGGCCACTTCCCAAGGTCTTTGCCTTTTCCAGACCCTGGGAGGAAAGAGGGAGGAGGGAGCATGGGGGGGGGGGGATTCCTGGACTGGTCATTCCCCAGCACTCCCTGCAAACAGGGGCTTCTGGTCACTCCTCTGAGAGTCTGTTGAGCTTGGAGTGTTATTAGCACTTCTTCCAAATGGGCACATGGGAACTCCAAGGTCCCAAAGAGAGGTAAGACTGGAGTCAGCCCCCCTGGCTCCCATCTCAGAGCTGAATCTCTCCTCACCCTTTCTCTCTGGACAGGTCTTACAGATCTCTGTGGCAGAATGGGGCTAGCTGGATCCCTCTGTCCTCACCTGACGTGGACTTGCAGCCCATTGAGTTGGCTGCCAAGAGCAACCATTACTGTCATGCCCAGAAGGGTCCTGATGGTTACTGGGACCCCAAGAAGAAGCGGGCCTGGCGCCAACTCTGTATGGCCTCTGCCTTCTGCCTGTTGTTCATGATTGGGGAAGTCATTGGTAAGGACTTCGGTACAAATTAAATGAAGTGGGCACATGGATAGTCTGGATGATCCAAAAGGCTCTTCTGGATATTCTCACACTGTTAATACTAATAGCCCCATTTATTGAACACTCACCATGCTAAGCCCTTTATATGCCCACTGTCCCATCCAATCCTCACAGCAACCTTGTGCTGTCATATGGGTGCCGTTATTCTCTTTATCTTACACATAAGGAAACTGAGGCACCATGACGTTAAGTAACTTGCCCAAGATCACACACAACTAGTAGGTAGGGGAAGACCCAAAGGCCTAGAAGGAAGAAGCATTTACTGAGTGCCTACTATGCTTTCCAGGTCCAATTCGAACTCAATTATCACTTTTACCCTCTAAATAGGTTTTGCTAATCCCATTTCCCAGATAGAAGCTGAGGCTCAGAGAAAGTAAGTCCCTTGCCCATGGTTATATAACTAATGGTGGAAAGGTCTGGAATCTATTGTCTTTCTCCAGAGCTTATGGTTTCCCTGGTACACACACACTCTGGGAAGCTGGCTCTTTGGGGGAGCTGATAAGAACCCTTCATCCTCCTGGCCCTGCCCCTCTAGGTGGGTACCTAGCTCATAGCCTGGCGATCATGACAGATGCAGCCCACCTGCTTACTGACTTTGCCAGCATGCTCATCAGCCTCTTCTCCCTCTGGATGTCCTCCCGGCCAGCCACCAAGACCATGAGCTTCGGCTGGCAGCGAGCTGGTGAGGGCCCTGGTTGAGCTGGGGATGGAATTGGAAGAGGAGATATGTTATGACGTGGGTTTTTAGGTGGGTGCAATGGGTGGATCCCTGAGTAAGGCCAGGAGGGGGACTTGGGTCGGGGAAGAGGATGTCAGCCTTGGCTTCTGTCTTCTGGGAGCTCCCAGTCTGATGGGGGAGCCCTGGTCCCCTGTTCTTTGGGACCTCCCATCCTGTATAGAAGGAGGCTCCACCTTCCTAAGAACTGAAGTGGCCAGACTTTAATTTACTTATTTATTTTTTGTCTTTTTTCCTTTTAGGGCCGCACCCTTGCATGGAGGTTCTCAGGCTAGAGGTCGAATCAGAGCTACAGCTGCTGGCCCAAACCACAGCCACAGCAACACGGGATCCGAGCTGCATCTACGACCTACACCACAGCTCACGACCTACACCACAGCTCACGGCAACACCGGATCCTTAATGCACTGCGCGAGGCCAGGGATCGAACCCGTAACCTCCTGGTTCCTAGTCGGATTCGTTAACCACTGAGCCATGACTGCTGGCCAGACTTTAAGAATAAATGACTGTGGGAGTTCCCGTTGTGGCGCAGTGGTTAACGAATCCGACTAGGAACCATGAGGTTGTGGGTTCGATCCCTGGCCTTGCTCAGTGGGTTAAGGATCCGGCGTTGCCGTGAGCTGTGATGGAGGTCGCAGACGCGGCTCGGATCCTGTGTTGCTGTGGCTGTGGCATAGGCTAGTGGCTACAGCTCCGATTAGACCCCTAGCCTGGGAACCTCCACATGCCGTGGGTGTGGCCCTAAAATGACAAAAGGCAAAAAAAAAAAAAAAAAAGAATAAATGACTGTGGAAATTCCCGACATGGCTCAGCTGAAACGAATCTGACTAGTATCCATGAGGATGCAGGTTCGATCCCTGTCCTTACTCAGTGGGTTAAGGATCCGGCGTTGCTGTGAGCTGTGGTGTAGGTCATAGATGCAGCTCGGATCCCGTGTTGCTGTGGCTGTGGTTTGGGCTAGCAGCTGTAGCTCTGATTCGATCTCTAGCCTGGGAACCTCCATATGCCGTGAGTATGGCCCTAAAAAGACAAAAAAAAAAAAAAAGAATAAATGACTGTGGCATTGACTCTGCACATAACTCCGGGGAAGAGGAAAGAGTCAGCAAAGCCTTCTGTAATTCATCTCTGGGCTGCAGATGGCTCAGCCTCTGTTCCTCAGAAGCCTCAGTTTGCCACCTGGGCAATGGGTTTCTATTTTAATGGGTCAGCTTCAATAGAAACGACTGACCCTGATGGCTTCTTGGATTTCTTCTAGCGCAGACATTCTCAGATGTAGGAGCAGTGGGGTAAGGTGCAACCACACCAGCCAGACGCCAGCAGAGCCTGGTCAGACCCAGGCCTGGATTTGTGGGCAGGTGGAGGGGGCTCCTCAGCCTTAGGGCCGCACGCTGAGATTGCTCCTGGGGGTCGGGTTTTTCCTCAGAGATCCTGGGTGCCCTGCTGTCTGTGCTGTCCATCTGGGTCGTGACTGGGGTACTGGTGTACCTGGCGGTGGAACGGCTCATCTCCAGGAACTATGAGATCGAGGGGGGCACCATGCTGATCACGTCGGGCTGTGCTGTGGTCGTGAACATCATGTGAGTGTGGCCTCGGTTCCCCCGTGGGTCCTCCCTCCTCCCACTTCTCACACACTTACCTGCTTGCCCGTTTTTGAAGGAGGTCTTGCCGCACTCGAGCATAGGCCATGGGATCGGAATTTCCCTAGTGGAGTTCCCGTCATGGCTCAGCAGTTAACGAATCCGACTAGGAACCACGAGGTTGTGGGTTCAATCCCTGGCCTGGCTCAGTGGGTTGAGGATCCGGCGTTGCCGTGAGCTGTGGTGTAGACTGCAGACTCGGCTTGAATCTGGCGTGGCGTTTCTGTGGCTGTGGTGTGGGCCGGCGCCTGTAGCTCCGATTAGACGCCTAGCCTGGGAACCTCCATATGCTACGGATGCGGCCTTAGAAAAGACCAAAAAAGACAAAAATAATAATTTCCCTAGTGATCTGAGCCCTGGTGCTGGAAACAGCTGGGGCCTGCCTCAGGCCCAAGGCAAGGCCGTCAGGAGCTGTAAACCTGGGGCAGCATCAGCTGCCCACCCCGCTCATGTCAGTGAATAAGCAGAGAGCCTTCATCCCTGCCCTGGGGAAGGGTGAGTCTAGTTTTTGCAGGAGCAGAAACTAGGGGCAGAATCCGAGTCCTTTTTCAAGTTGATGGGCCTGAAATCCATCTCAGAGAGGCACGATGTGCAGAGCGCGGGTGTCTCTGTTGGTTTTCTCTCTCCCTTGCTCAGTGGCCTTAGACAAGCCACTTCCCTCTCTAGGCCGCTGCGTCACCATCCGTGCCGTGGTGGGAGGAACTAGAGGAACTCTGTGCTCTCCTGCTCTGAGGTTTGGCACTGGGACATCTCTGCGCCCAGATTCAGCCTGGCATTGGATGGCAGGCACTCTGGACTGAGGCCACGTGGATCAGGCTCCTCACGTAGCCAAAGGAATCACATGGTCGGGGGTGGGGGGTTGGAATTTTTGCTCCACAGGGAGGCCACTCCCAGTGGGTGGCCTCTGCTTGGCTGATTGAAGTCTTTATCTACTACCTCAGTGTTTTCCTTTGGTCTTGTCTCCACTTCCACAGAATGGGGTTGATTCTTCACCAGTCTGGCCACGGCCATGGGCATAGCCATGGCCATGGGCACGGCCACAACCCTGGGCACAGCCATGACTCCAGCCAGCAGCAGGAGAACCCCAGCGTCCGAGCTGCCTTTATCCACGTGATTGGAGACTTTTTGCAGAGCTTGGGTGTTTTGGTGGCAGCCTACATTTTATACTTCAAGGTCAGAGCTGGGGACAGAAGCAAGTGGGCTGGGTGAGGAAAGGAATGTAGCTCACCTGGGGGCCCCTCTCTGCACGGGTGAGATTCCAGCTTCCAGCTCCCTCCCAGCTCTGGACAAAGGGGGAACATTTACCCAACACCCACTAAGTGTCAGCACTTCTGGTCTTGACAACAACCCTGCAGGGAGGTGGTGGTGTTCCCTGCAGCTCAGAAAGGCTCAGGGCCTTGCACAGCATCACCCAGCTGGTAAGTTGTGGAGCCAGATTCAAACCCAGGACTGTGTGCTCCTGAAGCCTGGGACTTGCGCATCGTACAGAGGTAGTGCGGTGTAGCGGAAAGAGGCAGGCATTGGGTTTGCCTGCTCCACCCCTTGCTAGCTGTGTAACGTAGAGTGAGTCCGTTACTCTAACTTAGCCTCTTTCCCCATCTATAAGCTGGACTAGATGTCGTCTAGATTCCATTTAGCTTTGTCCAGGCTTCAGCCCCTTGGGCCAGGAAGGGAGGGAAGGCATGTGCCTTATGCTGAACTGTGGTCTGTCCTGCCTGTCCTTCTGGACACAGGATGAAAGGGAGAGAACTGGGAGGCAGGGCCCAGGTAAGGCTCATGCCCACCCCCCGATTTAATGCTGGGTGGGAGGGGAGAAGGGAGGCAGAGGTATTGGGTGGTGAGCCCCAGCTCTGCCTTCCCCTTTTCCGGTAGCCAGAGTACAAGTATATAGACCCCATCTGCACCTTCCTCTTCTCCATCCTCGTCCTGGGGACAACGTTGACCATCCTGAGAGATGTGATCCTGGTGCTGATGGAAGGTAACCTGGGCCTGAGGCTCCCTTTTTGTTCTTGGCTCTCAAGCTGTAATTAAGTCGTGTGTGTGTATGTGTGTGTGTGTTGGGAGGAGTGTCCCAGCATATTGGGCTGGAGCCTGGCATGGGCTGGAGAACCTCCCAGAGCCGCAGGCAGATCTTGACACTGAGCAGGGCCCTCGGGTGTGGTTGTTCCTGGAAATGTCCTGGATCGTCCTTTCCTTTCCCCTAGCCCTCAGGGTGCCTCCTCCCTGCTGGGATGTGTCCTCTCTGCCTGGCTGGCGTCTGTAGCATCTGGCACTCTAGCCCTTCCTCATAAGCTTCCTTAGTCTCCGTTTGCCTTCCCTTCATGGGGGTTGAGGACGACGCTTCTCATTGCACAGTGGGCTGGCCAGACTGAGGGTCAGAAAAAGACAGTCGGTGTTGGACAGAACCACTGAGTGCACTCCACCCAGGGCTGCCTTTTTGTGGCCCCTGCCTCCTGAGGATGAGGCAAGGCTTTGAGGGCTGCTCAGTGGTGGTAAATGGGCTGCCCCCAGTGAACACTTAGCTCCCAGCTTTCTTGTGCTCCAGGGTCATGGGTCTCTGCGTGTCAGAGTCAGTCTGGATCCTGGTTTGAGGTCAGCAGGAGTGTCTGGCTGCAGGTCAGAGCTTTTTCTCCAAGAGTGTGATTGACCCAGATAAGAGTGTAATCCTGCTTCATGGGGGTGCAGGGATCCCCAGGAAGCCTTCTTTCCATTAAAAGTTTTGTTTTTGTTTTTGCCTTTTTTTTTAGGGCCACACCTGCTGCATATGGAGGTTCCCAGGCCAGGGGTCTAATTGGAGCTACAGCTGCCGGCCTACACCACAGCCACAGCAACACCAGATCCGAGCCATGCCTGTGACTACAGCACAGCTCACGGCAACACTGGATCCTTAACCCGCTGAACAAGAACAGGGATCGAACCTGTAACCTCATGGTTCCCAGTCGGATTCATTTCCGCAGCGCCACGACGGGAACTCCAAAAGTTCTGTTTTTGTTTTTTAATTGAGCATATACCATGGGGCCCAGGCACTATTCTAGGCACCGAGGAGAGGGTAGGAAACCAAATGGCCTGCTCTCATAGAGTTTCCATCTTGGGAGACAGCAGGAGACTAACAAACACGATAACTGCCGACAGCGTCAAGTGGGAAGAGGAAACTGCAACAGGGTGATGAGATGGGGATCGTCGGGGAGGTGGAGCAGCATCGGAGCCACTGGCTGAGGCGGTCTGAGCGAGAAGACATTTAAGCAGCAGGAACCGGCGTGGGTGGGAGGGAGCCTTTTCCTTCAGCCCCTTCCCTGCCGTCCTCAGGGACCCCCAAGGGCATGGACTTCACCGCTGTGCGGGATCTGCTGCTGTCGGTGGAGGGGGTGGAAGCCTTGCACAACCTGCATATCTGGGCGCTGACCGTGACTCAGCCAGTCCTGTCTGTGCACATCGCCATCGGTGAGTGGGGGGGATCCTGGGGGTGGGTGAGGGGGAGAGGCAGCTGGAGGCCTGGGGCCATCCCTGAAGGGTCCAGATGACCCCAGGTGCTTGCAGTGCCCACGCACTGGACCTGACCCTATGCTGAGTACGTGGCATACATGATTTCGTTTGCTTGCCACAGTCCAGTTTATAGATGAAGAAACTGAGGTTGGTGGAGTGATAAAGTCACTTGTCCAGGCGTTTAGTGCTCGTAAGTGGTGGAGAGGATTCCTAGCCTTAAAGCCAGTGCTTTTCTTGCTCTTTCAGGGTTGTGCCAGGTATGGGAACAGGGGGTTGCCTGGTACAGGAGTGAGTCTAAAGGCTTCTTGATATTCGTGCTCCTCCATCTTGTTCTGCTAAGGGGTAGGATATGAGACTTGGGCTCCTAATCATTCCTAAGGGCCCAACAGTGAATAGTTGCGGTTTTTTTTTTTTTTTTTTTTTTTTGCTTTTTATGGCCGCCCCCACAGCATATGGAGGTTCCCAGGCTAGGGGTCGAATTGGAGCTACAGCTGCAGGCCTATACCACAGCCACAGCAACGCCAGATCCGAGCCGCATCTGTAACCTACACCACAGCTCACGGCAATGCCGGATCCTTAACCCACTGAGCAAGGCCAGGGATCGAACCCACAACCTCATGGTTCCTAGTCGGATTTGTTAACCGCTGTGCCACGACAGCGCACTGTTGGGAACTCCAACAGTGAGTAATTGTTTTTCTGGTGCCTCCCCCTGTGTGTTCTCTTGGCCCCCCAGCTCAGAACACAGATGCCCAGGCTGTGCTGAAGGCAGCCAGCGCCTGCCTGCAGGGGAAGTTCCACTTCCACACCGTGACCATCCAGATCGAGGACTACTCTGAGGACATGAAGGACTGTCAGTCATGTCAGGGCCCTTCGAACTGACAGCCTGGCCAGGCACCAACTGGAGCATGGACGGGCCTGCGGATGGCCGGACAGAGCGTCCCCCAGGCCGAGCCAGGACTCTGCCTAGCCCGACTGTGTTATAAACCGGCTCCCTCTCCTGACCGCTGCTGCGTGTTCAGTGCGGAGGAATGGGCTCCTCGTCTGTCTCCCCCATCTGACTACAGCCAGCCCCAGGACGGGAACTTGGCAGGTGTAAAGCCAGTGTGACCCAGCTCCCCCACCTCCTGGCGGGGCAGAGTCTGGCCTCATCCTCAGCCAGTGCTGTCTACCAGCAGCCTCTGGAAAGGCAGTGAAGCGTACATAGTGAGGGGCCGGAGTGGGGAAATGGGCCTAAGTGTCCCCTCCCCTACCTGTCTCATTTCCCATTGTCAGCCTACCTGGCTTCTGCCTTATGAACCTGTGAAGAAGCTCTGGAAAAAAACCCCCTCCATGTGCCTCTAGCAATATGGCTTCAGCAGGCCCGGGGGTTGGGGAGCAAGGGGGACCCTGCACAACTATACAGATCGCCCCCGCCCACCCGTCCCTGAGATGGGGAGCCAGAGGGCACCTAAGCCTGATCTGTGCCTTGGTCACTTCAGCTGTGAGCTAAATCTTTCCTTTTCCTGGAGGGAGGGGGCTTCCAAGTTGGTAAGGACCTGCTGGTCCTCTTGCCTCATTCCCCGAGTCCAGGAAGTGCCACCAATGCCAAGGTGGCAGGACGAGTGGAGGTGGGCAGAGATTTCAGCTTAGGTCCCGACTTAACAGCTGCGCAGTCCCGGGGGCCGCTTCTTTTGCCTAGATAGTGTCCAGGGGGTCAAGAAGCCTGACATCCAATATGGCTGGGCCAGTTCTGTTGCTAGTACAGCCCGGCCTGCTCAGAACTTGAGGATGGAGGACAAAGAGGGTACAACCAGAACAGGAGACCGCGGCTTCCTGGGGTGTGTGTGAAGATTTCTGAATTAGGGGGTGACTTGTTTTTACAAATGGCAGAGGTGGGGTAACCTCCTCATTAAGAGGAGGAAGCACACCCAGTCATCTGGCGGCCCTGTTCTAGGGGTCTCTGCCCTTAGGCAAGTCAGAGCCTCCCTCATCTGTGGACTGAGAACGTTGACGCCTACCTCACAGGGTTGTTGTGAGGACTGGAGCCAAAGTCCGCTGAGCACCTGGTGGTTGTGGACGAGTGGTTGCTTTCATCACCATTCTGGAAGGCTGGCCCGAGGCTGCTTTCCAGGGGAGCCAGGTGGGCTTTCCAGTCTCCCCAGGGGCAGCTCGGTCAGGGTGCCAGGCCGGGGGTGGGGGGTATTGGTCACTCACCTTCCCCTCTTGGCTTCTCTTTTTCCACCTGGGAAGCCACCTCTGTCCCTTGCCGGCACTGTCATCCGGGGTCGCCTGTGAGCTAGGTCTGCAGGTTCTTCAGCCCCTTAAAAATCTGTGGAAGTGTGTGTAGGGGTGTGGGGTGGGGGTGGGGGTGGGGGGACTGCTGGTGGCTGAGCTTCACTCCACCCCGATCTCAGGAATCAGAATTCCTCCTCCCAGCCCCAGCCTAGGGCGGGCGTGGAAACCTGGCCTCTGCTGTCTGCCAGTTCCTTACACCTGTCTCAAGAGGCGGTCACTGCTGTCCTTCGTTTTTACAGATGTGAAAACTGAGGCTCAGAGGGGTTGAGTCATTTGCCCAGAGTCACACAACCCGTGTGAGGCAAGGCTAGGATTTCTGCCTCACTTCGCCAGGCCTCTCCTCACGGCAGGGGCTGGAGGCCTGCTCTGGGCTGCGTGTTGGTACAGTATGAGCCCTTGCGCCTGCCAGCCCAGGGCCAAGGCCATGCCAAGGCATTTCAGTGTTCAGGGTGCTGCAGCTGTGAGTGGGGAGGGAAAAGGTGCCTCTTGTCCCTCCACCCCCACCCCCTGCCCCGGGCCTGGCCTCCCCACCCTGGGAAGGCTGCCTGGGCTGCAGCTGTGCACTTCCTCACCCACTGTCCTTGACCGGGGGCCAGACTGTCTCCCCTCCCCTTTAACTCTCAGTGGCCCCTCCACTTCAAGAATCTTGCAGCAGTAAGCCTCCCCAGGGAGAGCCTTCCCTGCACCCCACACAGTGACCCAAGTCATTCAGGGGCCAGAGGTCAAGCTGGAGGACGGAGGTGGGAAACCTTGGAGAGGCCTTGGGGACAGCATGTTCTGGACAGTGAGCTAGTCACTAGTCATGGGAGTTTCCAAAATTGAGAGGCTATCAAAGCAGAAAAACACCGGATACCCTGGACCTGGGCTTGGACCCACCATCACCATCCCTATAGGGTGGCCTCGGCTGGGTGGCGAGACCTGAGTCCCCCCTCCCCCACGCAGCTGCTGTAGAGGTATTTATAGCCCGAGCATGAGGGGGCAAGGACATACTACGCTTTATTTCGGAAGTGATAATTCCAGTTCCAGGTGAACGAACCCAGCGTCCCCTCCCCTACGCAACTCTCCTCAGCAGGGCGATCGGGGACCGCCTCTGCTCCCACCCAGCCCACCTAGAAATGGCGCTGTCTTCGTCCTAAGTGTGTGGGCCAAAGGGGTGGGGTGCCTCTTAAAGATTCCTCACCCCAGTTTTCAGACTTCAAGCTGCACACCGCCAACCTCCAAGTTTCCCGGGTTCGTTTAGACCTCCGTTCCCTTTCGGGGAGGAGGGAGCGTGGCGTGGTGCTGACCTCTAGTGGTCAAGGATGGTAATGCAGGACGACGGCAGTGCCTGAGCCGGGGGGTTCCCGGCCACACGGGATCACCAGCGTTCTCATCCCGCCTTCTTCCGTCCCAACTCTGCTCCGGCAGGTCGGTAAGGAAGCCCGGAAACTGGCTCCCCGACACTCTACTTCATCCAGGATTGAGCCTAGCAACTCAGGAGTCTGCGAGAAACTGCCTTAGAAACCCCGGGTGATGGGGGTGGGGTTTTGCTCTCACTTGTTACACCCTGCCCACGCCCCCCGCCACTGGGTACAGAGCCTGGCGCGTAGCTGATGTCTCTTACTTCTACCCGTTGGTCAAGCGTTTGTGGTGCACCTGCCAGGTCAGAGAGAAGAGGATACGGCCTGGGGCTCCCGGGTCAGCCCTGGGGCCTAACGGTGTACCTTGCAAGGCAGCAATGACTACTGTCGGGACAGCGGGACACACCCGGCTGATGAAAGCTCAGAGGATCCGGGGCGGGGGTGGGGGTCAGGCAAGTTGGTGAAGGAGACCAGGATCTGAAAGACAAGTAGATGTCAGCTCGGCAGAGAAGCCAGAAAGGCAAGAGGTCTTTGAAAGCAGAGGCGGAGCAGCAGAACCAGCCCCTTGCACCCGGGGACTGGAGGGTGCAGTTGGCCAATCGGGACCTGATTGCGGGTGCGGACTAACTGGCAGCCTTGCCTGGGTCTCCAGAAATCTCAAGGGCGGAGGCTGAGACTCCACTCCCCACGCATCCGGGGCGGGTGCAGCGCCCCTAGAGGGAGGCCGGGGTCTCCGCTGGTCCCTCCTAGGGCTTCTCCAGGCTGCGGTACTTCTTACGCAGCACAGACACCGGGTCCTTGAAGAGCACTGGGTCCAGACGGAGGCGAGAGGACACGAGGGGCATGTGGCCGAACCCTGCCACCATCTGGTTGATGCAGTCCTGGGCGGCGGGCCGCTGCTCCTGCTTGAAAGCTGGGCCCCCAGGTGCCTAAAAGGGGAGGGAGAAATGTGTCCGAGGGCTTCTCTGACCTTCTGAACCTCACCCATCCCTGCCCCTTGCAGCAAAAAGGATTTGGGTTAGACCAAGGGAATCCTTTTCCCAGGGCCACCAGTCCCTCTGGTTCCTCACCAGCGGAGGGCTGGCTTCTTGCTGCCGAGTCCCATGGGGCACCTTGATAGGGGGCAGCTTGGTGACTGCTGCTACTAGGAAGTTCATCAGGACATCCGCACAGGTGGGCACCTCATCGGCCAGGGTCCTCAGAGCCTTGGGCAGGGAGTGGGTGAAGAGGGTGTGGTAATACCTGGGTAAGGAGGGAGGAGCAGGAGAGGCTGGAGCAGAGTTCACCTCCCAGGTCCCATTTTTCTCCCTTCTGAGGTCCCTTTGACCTCAATCCCTAAGCTTCTAGTGAAAGCCCTGCTCCCTTTTCCAAGCCCTGACCCCCTCAGAGAGCTCCCATTCCAAGTATGCACCCTCTCCACTATTGTGTGCTCTGTTGCTTGTCTGTAGCCCATGGTGGACCCCCTGCCCCTCCCTCACGGCTCCTTGGGGCCCCCTCCCCTGGGCTCTGAGGTCTGAACTCTGACCGAGGCAGAATGAGGGGAGGAGCAGCTGGTTCCAGGGTCATCGACTATGGCCACCCAAAGACCAGCTTTCGGAAGGCTGTGGATTAACCAGCCTTGTGTCACACAGGCTCTCCTACAGAGCAGCCTGGGCCCACCCTGCAGACATTAGGGGCATTTGTCACTCTTCCTGCAGAGCTCGTGGGTAGATCTACAAAGGGATTCCAGGTTACACATATTTAATTTAAACACCTTTCAGGAACCCTCTAAAGAGGCCCTTTGGAATTCAGTCCCTGGGAGCGCTGCAGGGAGCTTCTGGAAGGCCCCAGCCCATTTATAAAGCATCAGGACCATTATTTGGTAACCCACCCACCCACCCAACCCCACACCAAATCTAGACAGCGTCCACATACTCTGCATGGCT
>PVHT021183551.1:14876674-14902961 GCA_004024745.2 Catagonus wagneri | reverse complement strand
TCAAACCCGCAACCTCATGGTTCCTAGTCAGATTCATTTCCTCTGCACCACGTCGGGAACTCCTAGCTGCCGTTTGTTGACTCTGTGCTAAGGACTTTCTTATTTGATGATCTTATCTGATGCTTTTCTTATTTGATGATCACACCAGCCCTGTGAGGCAAATGTACTTTACACATGAGGAAACAGAACCTCCGGAGGGGTGAAGAGACTTGCCCATCACAGCGCTGGGAAGTGGCCTTGAACCTCTGGGCTCTATGCTGACTGCTGTGTTCACTCCCATGCCACCTTTTCTTTTTTTGCCTTTTTTTTTAGGGCTGTACTTGCGGCATGTGGAGATTCCTAGGCTAGGGGTCTAATTGCAGCTACAGCTGCTAGCCTACACCAGAGCCACAGCAACATGGGATCTGAGCTGCGTCTGCAAGCTACACCACATCTCACAGCAACGCCAGATTGTCAACCCACTGAGCAAGGCCAGGGATCGAACCCGCAACCTCATGGTTCCTAGTCGGATTCCTTTAACCACTGCGCTATGACGGGAACTCCACTCCCATGCCACCTTGCTCCAGGTTCAAGGAAGGGGTCTCTGGCCCTCTGTACCGATGGTAGAAGGCAGCCGAGGTGAGAACCACAGAGAATTCGTTTGCCCTCTCAGCAGTGTAGCCCCAGCCATCCCGGGCCTCATCCCAGAAGTGGTTCCAAGTCAGAAAGCCGACCATCCGCTCCGGGAAGCTCTGCCACACCATGAATGCGAAGTCCACCTGGGGAGATATTTAAGTCAGATGAGAGGAAGGACTTCCTGACCAGCCAGGAGCATCCAGAGACATGGAGGCAAGGCCAGCCCAGCTGAGGGGACCTGGGAGAGGAGACAGAAGCCTAAAAGTTCCCAGGGATGCTTAGGGGAGCTTTCCCAACTGGGAGCTAGAAACAATGCTTTTGCAGTTAGGAGCTGAAAATAATGTTCTCAAAAGAGTCTGTGGATGGAGTTCCCCTTGTGGCTCAGCGGTAAGGAACCCGACTAGTATCCATGAGGATGCGGTTCGATCCCTGGCTTCACTCAGTGGGTTAAGGATCTGGAGTTGCTGTGAGCTGTGGTGTAGGTCACAGACAGGCTCAGATCTGGTGTGGCTCTGGTGTAGGCCAGCAGCTGCAGATGGGATTTGACCCCTAGCCGGGAACTTCCATACACTGCAGGTGCAGGCCTAAAAAAAAGGAAAAAAGAAAAGAGTGAGAGTCTGTGGAAAGTTTCCATTAGATTTTTAAGGAAGAGGCTGATTGG
Source organism: Catagonus wagneri (assembly GCA_004024745.2). Taxonomy (NCBI): domain Eukaryota; kingdom Metazoa; phylum Chordata; class Mammalia; order Artiodactyla; family Tayassuidae; genus Catagonus; species Catagonus wagneri. The sequence goes on along the minus strand of PVHT021183551.1, from coordinate 14,901,685 downwards.
CTCACTGGAGTGGTTTCAAAAGCACGAGGCTGGACCTCTTGACCTCTGGTTATCCCAGCTTCTGGAATGGGAGGGGCCACCAGGACTTTGCTTCTGGCCCAACCCACATGGGGCTCCTCTTGGGACTCCTCACCTCACTTGTGGAAAGACTGCTGTGGGCATCGAGGCTGAGGATGGCATCTGTGTTGATGGCGCTGTACGGGAAGAAGCGGTCACTGACCTGCAGGGGGAGGGGGGCAGCTCAGCTGTGGGACCCCTCCCCAGGCTCCCACGGTGAGTATCTGAATATCTACTAAGCAGAAGCCCCTGCAGGCATGACATAGAAGGAAGAGCCATGAAAACAGTATGTCGGCCTGGAACTCAGGCCTGAGGACCTCATTTTACGTCTCTGGACTTAAATTCGCCCTTTGGTAAAATGGGACTATTGGTCCCATGGAGGGCCCTTCCAGTTTTGACACTTTAGGATCGCTCTACTGTCACATTAGAGGTGCACCTCAACCCTGGAAGAGGTTATTCAGCATCCTTCATTTGAAAGAAACAGGATGAAGATAGAGAGATGAAGGAACTTTCCCAGAACCACACAGCTAGCATGCATGTCACACCAACCTGGGTTCTCAGAAGCCACACCTCCCCATACACACACACACACACACACCCCCACCCCCCACCCAATGTGCTGCCGCCTGTCTCTATTTTCTCAGGATCCCAGGTTTCTCCTCTATCCTTTATCTGACTCAGCAATGAACTTCCTCTGCCTTCCCTCATCACACAAAACCCCAGTCCTCTGGAAGCACAGTTCACAAGGGTCAGGGCTGGAAGAGAATCATTTCCATTCGGCCTGCAGCTGAAACCCACAGTCTGATTTCTTCGGGCCCAACTTGAAGTCCAGCCAGCTTTGGCTTGGGCCCAAGTAAATCACACCATGTGTGTCCTCCCCAGATCCCAGCCTTCCGGGGCTGAGCCCACCTTTCCACGCCCCTCCCCACCCCTCACCTTCCTGGGTCCATCAATGATTGTCAAGGGCACTGCTGTCTTGGGCCACCTGGGTGAGGGTGGCTTCTCACTGCTCCAGAGAACCAAGATCTAAAAGGAAAGGGGGAGTTCCCGTCATGGCTTAGTGGTTAACGAATCTGACTAAGAACCGTGAGGTTGTAGGTTCAATCCCTGGGCTTGCTCAGTGGATTAAGTATCCGACGTTGCCATGAGCTGTGGTGCAGGTCGCAGACATGGCTCAGATCCCACATTACTGTGGCTGTGGCGTAGGCTGGCGGCTACAGCTCTGATTCGACCCCTAGCCTGGGAACCTCCATATGCCGCGAGCGTGGCCCTAGAAAAGGCAAAAAAAAAAAAAAAAAGAGAGAGAGAGACAAAAATAAAATAAAAGGAAAAGGGAGTGTTCCTGAAGACTGGGGCAGAAGGTGGGGGCGGGGCAGTCCCAGGAGTCATCTTTTTCAGGGGGAAACAAGTTCAGGAGAGCAGCTGTATGCATTGAGTTTGGGAGGAGTTGAGTTGAAGCCAAGGTCCTTTCATGGCTGCCCTGTTTTTGCCTCTAGGCTTCTGGAAGGCAGGAATTCCAGTGACTCGGAGGCAGCAACTTGTAGCATTAGAACTCAAGTCACACCTAGCCTGGGCCCTGACCCCATTCCCCATCCCCGTGTTCTCTCCAAGATTTCGTTCTCTTCCTCCTGCTCCTTTATCCTTCCCAACCCAGCTCCAATGTTCCATCTTTGAAGCTGCTCCATCTCTTGTCGCCTTTGCTAGTACTCTCAAGAGCCCATCTGGCTTCTCTAGAAGTGACATTGGACAGCCGGTGTGCTGGGAAATGCTAACTGAATTTGAATCCAGGGCAGAATCCTCTTGCATTTTTGCTCTGCCTCCTCAGCTTTGAGCCCAGGGCACTCAAAAAATGCTCGGTGAATAAATAAATGGATGCACGTATGCTGACTTCAACCTCCCCAAGAGGCATCTGTTTGTCAGGTAGCTTCATTGGTTTCCAAGAGGGAGGGGAGTCAGAAGTGGGGGAAAGGAACTTGGGACTTAAAGAGAAAGACAGTAGTGGTACCTGAAAATACTTCCTATGCCTTCCGCCAAAATGTGTGGTTATCCTTGGCGTCCAGATGTCTTCAAGGGCTCTGCCATATCCCTTGCCCCACCCTGGATCCCCACACCCCAGCTGGTAAGGGAGCAGACCTGGGCACAGTGCTGGGAGCCTGCCACTGCCTGGATGAGCTTCACGGGGGGCTGGCCTGGAGCCCCCACCCAAATCAGGGCGCTGAACTTGCCCAGAGGACGAGAGCCTGGAGAAACGAGACACAGGCTATTAGGGAGGGAACAGAGCCCCCCTGGAGAGTAATCTGAGTTGGGGACTTGGGGAGCCAGGAGAGATGGGGGGCTGGGGGAGGGGCTTGGTAGGGCTCTATGGTTGAGGCTGGGGCAGACTTGGGGAGAATTAGTGGGGGACTTCAAGCTGTCCCATTCGTAGGGCATACCCTGTTGTACGTGATAGAAGGGGAAGTCCGAGGGGCTTGTGGAGAAAGTGGGCAGGGCCAGGAGTGCCCCTGGGGGGCTGTTCCACAGTAGCGAGGGGTGAGCAGATGCTCCAGAGATCCGGTCTTGAATGATCTGTGAAATGAGAGATGGCTATGCAGGGGGAGTGGCCAGTGTGGCTGTGGGCAGGGTCTAAGGAAGTGAGGACCTGGTCCAGCCCCACACCTCCAATTCAGGAATCTAGGGAGGGCGGCTCTGCATCACTAGATGGCTGGGGACAGAGGGTTCAGATGCAGAAGTCCAGAGTAGGGGTCACTCAGTGAGGGTATCCTCACTCAAGGCAGACGTCAGTAACAGGTCATGACATGTGCCCCAGGGAACCAATGCCCATCCACTGGAGTTGGCACATGCTCTTTTTTTTTTTTTTTTTTTGGTCTTTTTAGGGCTGCACTCGAGGCATATGGAAGTTCCCAAGCTAGGGGTCGAATCGGAGCTGCAACTACTGGCCTACACCACAGCCACAGCAATGCCAGATCCAAGCCACATCTGCAATCTACACCGCTGAGCGAGGCCAGTGATGGAACCGGTGTCCTCATGGATACTAGTCGGGTTCATTACCACCAAGCCACAACAGAATTCCCTGGCACCTGCTTTGAAATCTATTTGCTACGGATGTTCCTCTACAGATGGGGAAACTGAGCCCAAGACTGGAGGAGGAATTCATCCAAGAGCTCCAAGTCAAGTCTCAAATTCATCCCAGAAGCAGCTTCAAGGAAGAAGCCCAAACACCAGGGCAGAGGAGGTGTCTGGAGAGAGAGGCGTGGAGAAGGGACAGGGATGAGGCAGAGCCAAGCACCAGAGCCCCCAGCAGGTGCGCCCCCTCACCTCCAGAGTGGCATGGATGACCTTCTCCACTGTGGAGAAGTAGGCGTCCCACAGAAACTGGGTCTGCTGACGCAGGGCGAGGACCCGTGTGAGGGGCATCTCCTGAAGGGCTGCCAGGACCTGGGGCACAGAGGGAGAAAAGGAGATAGCACAGGGCCCTGGCCAGCCCGGACTCACCCTGGGGTGGAGACACCCAGGCTGCAGGTCTGGGAGCCAGAGGCCCCCTCCCCACGGTTCTCCAGATGGATTGGCAGCAGCCATCTTTGGCCAAGTCCCAGGTCACTTAGCAATCAAAGAGTTCAAAGATCACACAGAGCTGGGTTTCAGTGCCAGTTAGGAACTGTGTGATGGTGGACAAGCTACTTAACCTCTCTGAGTCTGTTTCCTCATCTGTAAAATGGGGACAAAAATAGTACTTGCCTCATAGGATGGCAGTGAGGATTGAATTAGATGATATTTATTAAGTACTTAGACATCGCAGAGGCTCAGTGAAGGATGCTATTCCTATTAACTCCCTACCCTGTTCTCTCTTCTCAGAGGATTCAAGGCTAACACCTAAGTTTTTTCAGAGCTGGGCAAAATTAGTTTCATCAGTTGGAAAAGTCACTGCGTGTTTTGCTTTCCCACCCTAAGCTCCACGTAGGCACTCAGATTTTGGATTTTTTTTTTTTTGTGGCCTTCCATTAAACTGGGGATTTTAGTAGTCCTGGACCAGTGGGGCTGGGCCCGTGGAGATCATCTGGTCTGACTTATCCCATTGTACAGATGGGGAAACTGAGGCTGAAAGAGGCTCAGGACTTGCTCAGAACCCCAGAGGCTTGGGACTGAGGACAAAATCATCAATATACATAAATGGGGGATAAGAACGAGGACTGAGCCTAGCCTGGGGGCCAGGATCCCGGGGGTCCTCCCATGTCCTAGGTCCAGTCCCCACCCCATGGGCAAGGCCCTGAGCTACCTGAAGTGGGAGCCTCTCATCAGCTACAATGGCCGCCTTGGTCCAATCGATGACCTCGGAGAAAGGCAGCTCCCAGCGAGGACTGAGAAGCACAGGGATGCAGCCAGCCTGGGGGGTAGCAGGGTCACTGGGGAGCCCAGTCCCACCCTGCACACACTCGCCCCTCCTCCCTGTTCCAAGGCAGCAGCTGCTGCTTTGGGGGCAAAGGGTAAAGAGGGAAGGAAAGTGGGGTTTGAGGGGATTGGTCTGCAGGGGGTGCAGTAACATGGCTGTAAGCACACCTGGGTCCCAGAATAAAGGAATGGGCAGTTCACCACCCCTTCCCATTGGCCCCGGGGCCCAGACTGCGCTGCCAGCTCAGGAGAGTGGGAGGACAGGGCTGGGGGTGGGGGGCGATGCTCAAGTTGGGGTTGTACCTGCAGGGCTTGGAGGAAGTGCAAGGCATCAGAACGGCGGCCAGGGATGAGGCAGAAGGTGGCATTGGGTAGCGCTGCCCCAGGGTGGGTCCTATGGAGGCAGAGGAGGGGGTCCCACACACAGGAGGCCTGCGACAGCTGCCCCTCACCCCACCTGGCCCCCTTGATGGCCCCCCAGCCCCTCACAGAAATACTCCCAAATTCGCAATGTGCAGACCGACTATCATATTCTCATATGTTAACAAACACGCACACGCACGGCCACACACAGTCGCCCGCCTGTTGCCCACAATTGGGGCAGCAAGCAGGGGCCCTGAGCTCTAGCTCTGCCGCTGCCCTCGGTCTCCCACATCTCCCTTCTCTTCTCTGGATCTCGGTTCCCTCATTTGCAAATTGGGAGGTGGCGGTGGGAGCCGATGTTTCTAAGCCCGGTCTGGCTCAGGCCAGTACATTTGCCCTGCCGCCGCTCTGCCCCACGCAGGCTCCCGGCAGCCCTCACCTGAGTGGCCTCCCTTCCCTGCCCTCCCCCCATCCTGGGAGGCGCAGGCTCGTGAAAGGCTCCTCTGTCAGGAGGTGGCTGGGCCCCCAGCCTGGAACCACACAGGAAGCTGCCGCCCCGAGGGCCCCTTGCCCAGAGGACAGGCCTCCTCTGTTCTTCCCCCAACCTCGCCACCAGCCCCAGGGCCACACTCAGGCTGTGTTTTCCTCTTGCGGGGAGGGGCAAGAGTCACAGTCCCCTCGGAGCCACATCCCTGGGATCGCCCAGCCATGATCTAGAGAGCGTATGCGCGCGCGAGCGTGCGTGCGTGCGTGCGTGTGTGTGCGCGCGCGCGAGTGCATGCGCAGGACTCCGGGCTCACAGGCTTGCTCGGGGGTTCTGATGAGCAGGGCATAGAGGGTCCCTCGACCCTCCTCAGCTGCAGTCTTTCTGGTCCTGAGTCTGAACTGCCGAGAAGCATTCCTAGGAGTACCTAGCCTCTGGACCAACCCTCTCTGAACAGATTGGGAGACTGAGTCTCAGACCTGACGACTGGCTCAGGCTCTCAGAAAGGGCTGGGTCGGAGCTAGAATTAGGATCCGGTTGTGCTAACTCCCGATCCCAGGTTATCTGAACCACCCCAGAGCTGCTGCCAGCAGGGTCTCCCAGAGGACGCTGCTCAGGTGTCTGCCTGGCTTCCTCAGGAAGAAACCACAAGTTAAATACCAGGACACCTTGCACTTCATTAAAAACCACATCACCAGCCAGCTACAGCCCCCCTCCCCTTCCCCAGTAAAGCTCCAAGGGACTGAAAACCCCTAAGTTTAAGGCTAAGGAGAACCTAGAGCCAAAGAGACCGCTAAATAAACTAAACCCATCAGTCCTCATTAACCTCCACTCTGTCCTCTGTGTCTTTGCACCTCTTTTTTCCCTCAGCCTGGAGCACCCTCCCTACCTTGCAGCCTGAGGAATTCTTCCTACTCGATGTTTTTGGTTTTTTTTTGGTTTGTTTGCTTGTTTGTTTGTTTTGCTTTTTAGGGTTGTACCCGCAGCATATGGAATTTCCCAGGCTAGGAGTGAATTGGAGCCACAGCTACTGTCCTACACCACAGCCACAGCAACATGGGATCCAAGCAGCGTCTGTGACCTACACCACAGCTCAGGGCAACACCGGATCCTTGACCCACTGAGCGAGGCAAGTGATCAAATCTGCATCCTCACAGATACCAGTTGGGTTCATTACTGAGACATAATGGGAACTTCCTCCTACTCCCGTTTTTTGTTTTTGTTTTTTGTTTTTTGTATTTTTTTGGCTGCACCTGGGCCAGGGATAGAACTGATGCCACAGCAGTGACCCAAGCCACAATACCAGATCCTTAACCCCACTGAGCCACCAAGGAACTTCTCTCCTACTTGGTCTTAATGTCTAAAACTCAAACATCACCTCCTCTGGGAGGCCCTCCTTGGTCTCTCCAGGTCCCCCCTCTCTGCTCTCACAGCCCGTGTGGACACTGTAGTAGTAATGAGCCAAGCTAACCTTTACTGAACATATCTTTTCTTCCAGGCACTGTTCTAAGGGCTTCACAGGCATTGCCTCACTTCATTCTCACAGCAATCCTATGAGATGAGAAGTCTATGCTGTTAGTATCCCATTTTACAGATGAGGAAACTGAGGCCTGAAGAGGTCACACAGCTCTGAAGAAGAGGAGCTAGGCATGCAGCTTGCTCAGCCTCTCTCTGCTTAATAGTGCGTGTCATAAGTAGTGGCTTGTCTGTTTCTCCTATAAGACCGAGCTACTTGAGGGCTGGAGCTGCCTCCATCATATCAGTATTCCCAGGGCCTAAGAGAGCTCCTGGCAGAGAATGGGCATTCAGTGGGTGCTAAATAAATGAATGCTCAGTGTGCAACAGAGGAGAGACCCAGGACCAATGGACCAAATGTGTGAAAGTTCAGTTTCAGCACATATTCTGGTAATGGAGCAGGCTCAGAGTAGCCAGTGGGTCGCCTTGGGAGGTGGTGAGTTCCCCATCAGAAGCTGGATGAATACCTGAGTGTGTTTGTGTGTATGTGTTTTGTAGAAGGGATATCACAGTAATTGCTGATGATCTGTGGGCCTATAAAGTGCTTGACGTGGACTTGGGCCCCAGTGCCCAAGGCTGTTGTCAATGGAACTCCACCCACAGCCCCAGTCAGGGCCGCATTAAAACTTCAGTGCCCAGGCACTTGCCTTTATGGCCCCTCAGCCATAAAAATATTGTAATAATTATACATGTACATACATATATTTTTTTTCTTTTTTCTTTTTAGGGCTGTACCTGAAGCATAGGGAAGCTCCCTGGGCTGGAGGTTGAATTGGAGCTGTAGCTGCCGGCCTACGCCACAGCCACAGCAACTCAGGATCCAAGCCACATCTGCGACCTACACTTCAGCCTGATTCTTAACCCACTGAGCGAGGCCAGGAATTGAACCCGCACCCAAAAAGATATTAGTCAGGTTCTTGACCTGCTGAACCACAACGGGAACTCCTATAAAAATATTACTTGATAACGGTGTTGGCATAAAAATGAACATATTAATTTTATATATTAAAGCATTTTTTTTCTGTTTCAAAGTTCATTTTTTCCTGCTGATTGTCAAAGAAAGATTTTAGAGGCCATTTAAAGTAACATGGGCCCTAGTCACTGCATCTTCTGTGCCTGGTGGAGGCAGGCCAGGGGACCTTAAGATATGCATTGAATTTATATTAAAAAAACAAAACAAAACTGGGGGAGATCATATGTACATGTTTATGTACAGAGTACTTCAGAAAAGACACATGAGAAACTAGAAACAGTGTTTGGCTCCAGGAAGGGAAAACTGGGTGGCCGGAGACAGGGGTGGGAGGGAGTTTTTACTGTATACTCTTTTGTGCCTTAGGAATTTTGTGCCATGTGAATGAATTCCCTATTCATAAAAATAAATAAATAACAATTTAAATGGGTGGAGGCTTATTCCCAAGCAACAGGAGACTGTTCAACGAAGGTGGAAAAATATGGGCTCTGGAGCCAGAAGTGTGGGGTTTAATCCCAGCGCTGCTGCTTCCAAGTGCCTGAGCAGCACAATGAAGGAGGCCGTGGTGAACCAAGGAGCTTGTCACCAAAGGCCCCTGGCTGGCTCCCTCCACCTCTCTGAGCCTCAGTTTCCTGTGCCCTGAAATGGGGATAATAACACTGCCCTCGAAGGGTGCCAGAGAGGATTAGCCATGACTTACATAAAGCAGCTGGCATAGCACCTGGCTCAGAGCGGGCTCTCCCCAAATGCTCACTTTCTCTCCCCCCACCCCCGCCAAGCGGAGTGAATGTGGGACAGTGGCAGGGACTGTGAATTGCCTCTTTCTCTGGCCAGCACTTGTCTATTCAGGCCACCTTCCGGGGGCTAGACTGTGGCTGAGATCCTCCCTCTCTCTCTATGCCTCTACTTGACCGGCTGGCTCAGGCAGCTGCCTGGCCCTTCAGGGAAACTGAGGCTTTGGCCACTCCAGAGATTACAAGTCCCATCACCTGCAGGTGGGTTGAAGCCAAAGGCAAAACTTCTTGAAATTCTGAGAATGGTTAAAGGCTGCCAGGTATCACACCTTGGAAATAATCATTAAAAATGCTACTCAGAGGGTGGCCCTTGCCTATTAGAAGACCTTGGCCAGTTCTGGCCAATTTGCGCTCCATCAGTAAACATTTCACGAGCACCTGTCTGCAGTGTCCACTCCTTAAGTTTCAGTTTCTCAAAGAAGTTCAAGCTGAAATAGCTTTCGGCGTCACCAATAATTGCCTGCATCTAGCAGGAACCAAAATCAGCCGAAAGAAATTTCTGTAGCCAAGAATGGCTAAGTGCCTAATCAGAAGTAAGGCTGGGCCAGGTGAGCTCTGAGTTCGGAGCTTGAGGTGCCTGGAGGGGGATCCCTGGCTTTTCAGGTGACTTCTGAGGTTGCCCACTAGGGATGGGTCCTGGCAGAAGGGGATGGAGAGGCAGTTCTGCCCTTTCCCCTGGCCCTGGGGTTCCCCGGAGGCCATGTGCCTCCAGGAGGTAGAGGGATTCCACTCCCACAAGAGCCCCAGGGCTGAGAGAAGTCCCAGGATTCCCAAGGAGAGGCAGAAATGGAGCCTGGCCACGTGAAGAACCCCTGGGAGAGAAGTGGAGCTCAGAATAAGCCATGTTGTTCTAGCAAAGAACAGGGAGATTCCTGAGACAGGGGACAAGGGGAGGATTCTAGAATGACAGGTTCCAACTTCAGTCTGCCTGGGAGATGGAGAGGGGACCTTCTGCTACAGGGGCCCTTTTGAGCAACCGCAAAAGGACTATCATTCTTGTCTGCCTAGCCAGCCTTGGGATGCTGCTGGCCTCCTGGGGGTGTAGAAGGGTTAGGGTGCTTAGGGGTTAACTATTTAACCACCTGAGGGGTGTCACCCCAACTAGCATGGGGAGAGAGAAGTTTTGGATGATTCTCCATGTCCCCATAGGTCCCGATGCCCCTTATACATACTCAGGCCCTCTCACTGCTGGGAAGTTCTTTTGTAGGTCTGACTTTGTATTTGCTCTAAGCAAAGGCTATTACTTTTGAGAGGTGAATCCCCAGAATTAGACATAAGAGCAGCTCCCATCTATGACTATGGCTCTCAGGCATATGACAGAACTGATCATAAACTCTTGCTTAAAACTCAGAACTCTAATGCTGAAGGCTCTGGAGACAGGCGATTCTGGATTAAAACACTGGCTGTGCTCTTTCTAGCTGGGTAGCCTCTCTGAGCTTTAGTGCCTGGTACACAAACACTTAAAAGATAGCAATTAGTATTATTTTATTATGATCATTTATAAAAGTGCTTAGCATCTAGTAAGCACTATAGAATTGTATGCTAAATAAAATATTAGGGAAGGAAGGACTGGAATAAAAGAAGAGGAGTAAGTAGGAGTGAGTCATGTTTTATGCCTTTAAAGATCCCCAGGGAAGAATTCCAGAATGTGCCTTGGACACCCCTTGCAGCAAATCACCATCTTGGTGATAGTGCTCTCTGCTGTCTAACCCGATTCCCTCTTGCTGCAGCTGAGGCTTAAGTTTGCCAGGACTAGCTGGTTCACCCATCTCACTCCTGCCCTCCACCCTGTCCCCTGGGCTCACTCCCATCACATACCCTTCCCATCCAGCCCCCAAGGGGAAAGATCCACTTACTGCTTGGGTCCGTGGTCCTGCTCACAGCTCCCATCCCAGGGGCAGGCAGAGGAGTTGGTGCCTGCTGTGTGCCACCCGCCCCTCTCCTCTGCCAGGGCTAGCAGGGCCACCCCGGGGTGGGGGCTGTGCTGTCGCAGCTGGCCAGGTGCCCCACCTCGCAATGGGTGTGCTTCAGGGAGAAGCGGGAGGGCCACGTCAAAGCCAGTCCGGAAGGTGTCCACCGTGGGGCTGGCCTGGGCCACCATCGCCTGTCCCAGGTGGAAGGGCTGGGGGCAAGGGGCTGGGTGGAGACCGAGGACCAGGTGATTCCTGCCCCCGTCCCATTGTGGGGGCATCAGGGCGCACTGTCCAGCGGGGGTGTCCGGGTTGAGGAGGAGGAGGAGGCAGGCCTCGGCAGCACTGAAGGTATGGTAGCGGGAGCCCTCGATGGAAGCCAGGATCCTGCGGCGAGTCTCTGAGATGGGTCCAGCTGCCGGGTACACGAACACCTTGAGGTCACCCCCTCTGCACTTTGAGGCATCAAAGCAAGCTTCCCAGTTGCAGTTGCCACCACGGGGGGCTCGAGGAGCTTGAGGGCCATCTTCCGGGAGTTCCCCAGGCTGGGTGAAACTCTGCAGGAGCTCGGCGTCCAGCCAGCGGGGCCAGCCTGGGAGGGTCCCTGCCCGGGGTCTGGAGGGCACTGCCAGGCGGAGAAGGGGCAAGACTCCCAGCAGGATGAGCAGCCAGGAGGCAGACAGTGCCAGCCAGAGGGACTTCCTTCTCCATGACTGCATGTGGCCACCCACAGCCAGGGCTGCAGGAAGCGGAGGAGCAGGGGACAGAGGGGGCTCTCTAGGACGGATATCAACCTTCTAGGTCAGTGCCCTCATGGTACAGATGGGAAGACTGAGACCCGTCAAGGGCAGGCTGCCTATGTAAGGTCAAATAGCAAGTCCCCAGCCAGGCACCAGGAGGCCAGGTGGGACCAGCTCTCCAGCCCTGCCTCCCTGCAGTCAGCACTCAGCTTCCTCGGACTTTGGACAAACCAGACCTTCCGTCCCGGCAGGGCCCCTGCCCCGAGCGCTGCTCGGGCTGATGTAACCCCTGTCCAGACTGCAAGGCAGTGTCCTTCTGCCCTCCTGGCTGCACCCGCTAACCTTGGCCTGGACAGAGAGGAGGGCTGTCTGCCAGGCCATGGGGGACCCGTCAGGGCTCCCACAGGAGGTGGCTTGGTCAGGGTGCAGGGCTGGCTGGAAGCAGGGCTGGTTTCCCCAATCTTCCGCCTGCTCCAGCAGCCCCTGAGCAGCCCTGATCACCCCTGTGCCCACTGCCAGGCACTCCTGGGCTTTGGGCCCTGTGGCTGGAGCTAAAATTAGACCCTGGAGCCCATGTGGGCTCTCAGGGCCAGCCGAGGTCAAGGCCTGAGTGCAGCCGGTGGCCCCTGCCTAGGGGGCCAGGAGGGCTCTGTGTTCTGGTCCTCTCCCACCCTGCTTCCCGGCTCAGGCAGCCGGGACCTTCCTCCTCCCCCACTAGCAGCAGGTCCTGCACCCTCTGGCTTGGAGCTATCAGGGTGCAGAGGCCAGGTACCCCATGCCAAGCCCCTGCCTCTTGGCACCCAACCCCTGCTGGTGTCTTGCTTCCCCGGCTCAAGGCAGCATCTGGCCGGTCTAGATCTCTTTCCCAGAAGCAGCCTGGCCACTCCCCTGCCAGCCCTGATTGGCTCCTGGCTGGGAGGCAGGGTCTCCCCTTAACCCCTTCCAACCAGTTTTCTGGATTGCTAATAATAAGAACCAGCAGCGCCCGCTCCTCCCAGTTGGCCTTGAACCTCGGTCTCTGAATTCTCACGTCAATCTTCCAAGCTCAAGAATCATCACTCTTGTTTCCTACAGGTGAGAAAGGCGTAGCTAGAGAGGGAATGGTGTCTTCCTAAGCTGACCCAGCTAAGGAGTGAGGGGAGCTTTGAACCCTGATCTCCCGACCCATATCCTTAGAGCTTCCTGCTGGTTAGCCCAGCTGGGGGATTCACTCTTGGCGGGGAGGCAGACTCCACTTAACCCCTTCCACCAACACATGAGATCGTGAGGTGTCAAGTGCCTGGGGGCGGGGTGGGATTGGGTCAGGTGCTCCCAACTATTTCCAGGATGGGTCCCTCTTCCTCTGACCGCCCCCCCCGCCACCTCATCCAGCTCCAGCCCCCACTTTTTCAGGCCCATCCCTGGCACCTGGCATTGAGGTGTGCGGATCAGCCCTTGCCCGGAGCTCTGCAGGAAGGGTCTGTGGGACTGGATCCTTGCTCCAGTTCGCATGGGAAGTTCTTCCCGAGGATGAGCTTACTCTCCATTCATCCACACCCCATTGAGGGTCCCCTGCTCGGTTCCTGGGCCTGTGCTCGATGAAGGGAGTCGGGAGTGGGTGAGGTCACCCACTGAGGAATCGCCGAAGTGGTGAGAGCGACACAGACTCTGGCTGCAGGAGCGCCAGTCTGACCAGGGCGGCCACAGGACAGATCTGGAGTGGACGCTGTCTGGCTGGATGCTGTTGGTGTCCACCCCCTCTTCTCTAGGAAGGGAATAATAATACCCACCATGAAGTAGGGGCCCGGTCAGAGCCAGGCCTACCCCAGGGGGATCCCTCCACGAGTGGCGGCTTCCTGCCCTCTCGCCTTCGCCTGAGAGCGACCCCCCGCGGGGAAGTTGTGTCCTCAGTGTGCAGCCAGTCTGGGGTAGGGCACAGTCCGTAAACCCAAGAACTCCTCAAAAAGGCCAACAGAAGGGGGGTCTGGCCTCTTCGCACTGCAGGGTCAGGTACTAAGTGAGAGACTGACTTCCCTGCATACATCAGATTCTGTCCTGTGAGAGGGGCCTTTGCACAGGCCGCTCCCGCCTTTCTCCTTCCTTCCTCCTCTAGCTCCTCCTCAGCCCACAGGGCTCAGCCAGAGTCTCCCTTCTTACAGGAAAGTTCCCTGACTCTCCTCCGGCTGGGTTAGGGCTCTCTTCTGGGTCCTCTGGCCCTTTTTTTTTTTTTTTGGCTTTTGTTATTTTTTAGGGCCGCACCCGCGGCATATGGAGGTTCCCAGGCTATGGGGTCTAATGGGAGCTACAGCGGCCGGCCTACGCCGCAGTCACAGCCAGAGCAACGCCACCGAGCTGTGTCTGCAACCTACATCACAGCTCACAGCAACGCCGGATCCTTAACCCACTGAGCAAGGCCAGTGATCGAACCCGTAACCTCATGTTTCCTAATTGGATTCATTTCCGCTGAGCCTCGACGGGAACTCCGGTCCTCGGCCATCTCTTCATCCTCTGTGCCTCTACTCATTCACTCATTCACCCAGCAAATAAATACTTAATGGGTACTAAATACGGGCCAGGCTTGTGCCAGGCACTGAGGGTTGAAAAACAGTGATAGCTAACATTCATATTACCTTTGGGATGTGCCAGTGCATTGGCTCATTTAATCCCCTCCTATGGGGCCTTTGAGGAAGATACAATTATTATCCCCATTTTCCAGATGAGAAAATGGAGGCCCCCGGAGCTTAGGTAACTTGATGATATTCCCAAGTTGCCTCGGGAATCCCAGTCCAGGCCGTCCATTCCTTTAACCTGTGCACCATTCTACCTCCTGACAGAGACAGGCATGGTCCCACCCTCCCAAGTTCATTGTCCCAGGGAAAGAGAGACCAGTAACCCAGCAGTTACAGGGCGAGGGAAGGGGGACTCTGGCAGTGCTCAGAGGGGCCCAGAAAAGGCGTCTCTGGCAGTGACCAGTGTGGCTGCCTGTGTGGGGACAGACAGGAAATGGCAGGAGTGGAGGCCCACAGGTCACTCTTTCACTCATTCCGCACCTACTTCACGAGCTGTGGGCCAGGCAGGTCCTCAGGGCAGTGGACCAAGCAGACAAAATCTTGCTCTTGTGGAGCTTGCTTTCCTGAGAGGGAAAATCATCAAGAAACAAAGCAGATAAGTAAATGATCTCACGTGGTATTTGGCAAGAATGCTCTGGAGCGGAGGAGGGCCCTGCGATGCTAAATGCAGCCATCAGGGCAGGCCTCCCTCCCGGAGAAGCTGACCTCCAAGGTGAGGGAGTGAGCGGTGTGTGCGTGGGGGCGTGTTTCTAGAAAAAGGTCATGCTGGGCGGCGGAGCAGCCATGGCACAGGTTCTGGGTGGGGAGTGTGCTTGCCATGTATGTGGCTCAATCTGCCTTTGTTTTCAAAGCACAGCTCAGACTCCAGGCAGGAGGCTGCCGTAGATTTTTTCCTTTTTTTTTTTTTTGGCCGCTCCGTGGTTCATGGAGTTCCCGAGCCAGGGATCAGACCTGAGCCACATTCACAACCTAAACCACAGTGTCGGTAGTGCCAGATCCTTAACTCACTGTGCTGGGCTGGGGATCAAACCCGTGACCCAGCACAGGTCACACCATTAACATGTGATGCCGCCGATCCCGTTGCACCACAGCGGGAACTCCAAGAGACTGCCATAGCAGCAGAGACAGAAGCAGGGAGCCCCATCGGGCCAGGAGAACCACACAAGTGAGTTGCAATGGTGATTTGGATCAGGGTGGCGGGGGATGAGAGGGTGAGAAGGGGCTGGATTCTGGATATAGCTTGAGCCAGGGCAGAATGACAGATTCGCTGCTGGATGGGATGTGAGGTTTGGCCTGAGCCACAGGCAGGATGGGACTGCCATCCACTGAGATGAACAGAGGGTGGAGCTGATTCGGGTAAGAAGGTCAGGACTTGGGTTCTGAGGCTGGGAGTCAGGTCTCATTCATCCTTCTCATCCCCAGCATTAGTCTCATAAAACGGCCAGCAGGTGCTTGTTGAATGAGTGAATGAAAGGATGATGGATAAAGTTGGGAGGGTGGGAGGACAAGGTCAGCTGTTGAGGGGCTTGGGGGGAGGGGGAAACACTGACCCCGTTCCAGCTGCCAGCCCTGGGCACCCTGGCTGGCTTGTGCCCAGGCCCACACTTACATCCATACACTAGCCCCTCCTACTCTCATCCCTGCAGGGGGCTCATGGGCAAGCTGGGGCCTGGGCTTATTTGGCCTGCGTGTCACCCAGTGGCCCTGGGGCTTGGATGGAGGAAGAGAAGCCAGGCAGGACTGCACTGGGCTTAGCCTAAAACTATATCTTTGGGCTCCGCCAAGGGCTCCAGGGCCTCCATCAGGCTCTTCAGGGCTCATCAAAACCTCTAGGAGTTCCCAGCCTGTACTGGGGCTCTGATCAATGGGACAGAAGCCAACTGTCTTGGGGAGAGGGGAGTGGGACAGGGCAGGAGGAATGGGACAGCCATGACTGGGAGCAGGAGGGAGAGATGGAGGAAGAGAAGGCTGGGGGTCTGGTTCAGCATATCAGGGTGTCTAGGAGGAGGCAGGAGTCTTGTTTCCTGCAGGGCAGGGTTAAAGCTGGCCTTTCTGTGGATTTGAGGACAAAGGGGTGCTCTTGGGTGGCCTCCTGGAGCTCTGAGCACTACAGTGTTTGTTCAATTGCTGTCTTGGCGTCACGCTGCCCGGGGGCTGCCTGAGCGCAGGGTTGCTTCCTGCCTGAGGTGCCAGGTGTCATGCAGACCAAGCTGGCCCAGGTAGAAAATGGGCGCCAGCATCACTGGGTTTGATCTGAAGTGTTTCCTCTTTGTACGCTGAGTCTGCCTCCCTCCCTGCCTGCCTTCTCTGGGTTGAGCCTGAAAGCTCCAGAAGGACTGTATCTACGTCCTCGGGGAAAGGGGCGGCAGACTGGGCTGTGCTGCACTCAGGTGCTCTTAGCAAGCTTGTGCTACCCTGCCTGCGGCCTCACCTCTCTGGGCTTCTGCTTCTTCATCTGCAAAATGCCCAAAGGCTCTCTGGGAGGAGGAGGAGCTGGGATCATGAATGAACAGCATCTGGAACACCATGCCTGACCCTCGGGTACCTGACCACTGAGAGCCTCTGTCTCCCCTGAGACCCCGGGGCGGTGAGATGACTTGCACAAGGGGCATCACGCTGGCCCTGTGGGTAGATCAGGGCCAGGACTGAGTTTCCCTCCCTGCGCCTGAGTTCCTCCTGCTACACCCCCGTCACCGGCTGGGAAGAAAGAAGACACTTGGAGCTCTAGGAGGCAATCACCGTGGAAACCCATCTGCTGCTTTTTATCTGCTGCTGTTTTTTCCTCCAGCTCTGAGCCTTCTGGGTGCCTCATGGCAGAATTAACAAGTGCGGGGGCTGGAGGCTGCAGGAGGCTCTGGAATCTCAGCTCTCATTTGCTGGAGCACAGAGAACCCCCGAGCCAGGTGAACCCCCACAGGGCCCTGCAGTATCGGTCCAGGTCCAGCCCAAGTGTCTGCCCCTCTGCGCTCCACCAGGACGCAGAGCATTTCCTGCCTGCAGCAGTGGATGCTCATACCTGGACCCCACCTGGGGGAGGGCTGGGGAGAGGTCCAGGGAGGGGGGGTGGGGAAAACGGGTCTGGCCTCGTCTCTGCTCTTCCCCCAGGCGTGGTTTGTGACCTTGGACAAGTCACACCCTTTTTTCTGGGTGTTTAATTTCTCATCATCAGCCTAAGGTGGTAGCAGGACTAGGCTTTCCAGAGCCAGAAGATCTGGAATTCTTACTGAAAAGTCACCCTGACCCAGGCTGCAGGTCAATCCTTCCCTTTCCCATCCTGTCAACACTTGACTTTGTTAAGGAAAAGTATGTGAACTTGGAAGCAAGGCAATGGGGAGATTGTCTGACCTTCATCCATCCACCGGGGCATCATCTAACAAGCCCCGAACGTCATGGGACTCCCTCTGTATTAGGATCCAGACATTTTATAAGCCTGAGAACGAAGACGCTAACTTGTAGAAAACAGGTAAGATTCAAAGGATATTTGTCCAATGGTGATACAAATGATTTCTGACCAGGAGGGATTACCCCAAAGCTTATAGTCATGCATTTGCCAGTTGGGAATTTGACCGGCTGTTTTATTTCAGCCTTCTCCGTGATTTGCAGACAATCAGTGAGTTCTCTGAACCAGCTTTGTCATCCTGGGAGTTTCCTCATGAATGAGTGAAATTCAACTTTGACATCTCAATGTGTATATATATATATATATATATATACATACACATACATATATGTCTTTTTAGGGCTGCACCCACAGCATATAGAAGTTCCCAGGCTAGGGGTCTAATCTAAGCTATAGCTGCTGGCCTACACCACAGCCACAGCAATGCCAGATCAGAGCCATGTCTGCAACCTACACCACAGCTCATGGCAACACCAGATTCTTAACCCACTGAACGAGGCCAGGAATTGAACCTGTGTCTTCATGAATCCTAGTCGGATTCAGTTCTGCTGCGCCACGATAGGAACTCCCAGGATAGGTTTCTGTTATCGGGAGAAAGGCAGAGAAGATGAAGGTGAGCAGGCATCTCTAGTCCCGGCCCTCACAACAGGACACCTGTCAGAAACTACCAGCGGAACTTTCAGCCCTGGCCGCTCCTTCCAGGCCTGTATTTCTGGGGCAGGGGCCCGGGGTAGGGACTGGGGGACAGCAGATCTGGACAGACCAAGTCAAGTAATTTTCAAACCCTGGTTCTGGGATCATTCTGTGCCATCCTGCTAAATATTTCACCTGAATTGGATCCTTTCTTTTTTTTTTTCAATTTTTAAAAATTTTATTGAAATATGGTTGTTTTCTTATTTTACTTCTTTAAATGATTTTTTTTTCCCATCATAGCTGGTTTACAGTGTTCTGTCAATTTTCTACTGCACAGCAAGGTGACCCAGTCATACATACATGTATACATTCTTTTTCTCACATTATCACGCTCCATCATAAGTGACTAGGTATAGTTCCCAGTGCTATACAGCAGGATCTTATGAATTAGACCCTTTCTGAGGGCTCCAGCAGTCAGGCCCAGCCTGCCCTCATTCCTGAAGCCTCCCAGAGCTCCCCACACCCAGGCACCTCCACCTCAGCCCTGGATGTCAAGGGGTTAACCACTGGGGCCGGGCTTGGCAAATGTTTACTGAGCAGGCAGGCTGCTTGGAACCCAGGTAATTAACAGCCTGCTTTCCAAAGCCAAGGCAGGAAGGTTTCATTCCCCCTCCTCCCTCCCCAGGGAGGCCACTTGGCAGAGTAAACACAGCTTTCTGTTGGCTCTTTGAGAAGATGATCAGCAAAGGCTGGAAACTGGGGGCAGGGATCAGGCCCTGAGGTAGGCTCAGAGAAGGGGGGGGTTAGGAGGGGGGAGCTGAACGGGCCTCAGTCCCCTCCTTAGGAGCTTGGCATAGACTGATATTCTTCAAGACATGATCATTTATCACTGAAATTGATGGAGCCCCTTTTATAAATCACCTCATTTAATTCTCACAAGAACCAGAAGGGCAAGGGGCTCTTATCTTTGGTTCCAGAGTAGAGAAGGGATATGCAGAGGGGAAATCCCTTGTCTGGGGTCACCCAGCTAGTAGGCAGTAGACCTGGGACCAAACACGATCCGTTTGACATCAGATATGCTGGGCTTTCAGCCTTTTCCCTCGTGGAAGAAAAGGCTGTTTTTTTGCTGAGAACCTGTTATGTGCCAGGCACTATGCTGGACACTTTATTTCAATCTCTAATCCAGAAGTATTTCCTACAATCCCTTGCCTAAACCATTAACATCAAAAGAGTGAGATAGTACAGTTTGTAACTAGGGAAGGAAACACAGACGTGAAACCCAGAAATAAGAGCAGGATGGGCTTCAAGTGCCTCTTGTAACCCAGAGGCATTCTCATTGAATGTCCATCAGGTCCTGCAGCCCCACCTCTATCCAGACCCCAGTGCTAGCTGGCTCCCATGTCCCCTGCTTCCTCCAGAGTCCAGGCCACCATCATTTCACACCTGGATCACTGCACTGGCCTCTGGTTTCTGCTTTCCTCTGGTTTCACTCAAACACTATCTCCTCCGAGCAGCCAGAGGTTTTGTTAAGAGGTAAAGTCCATCCCCTCCTCGGAGGTGTTCTCTATTAACCATATCTTTTCAGTTCCTGTGGGACTTCTTGTTTGTTTGCTTTTTGGCCACACCTGCAGCATGTGGAAGTTCCCAGGCCAGGGATACAACCTGTGCCATGGCAGTGACCTGAGCTACAGCAGTGACAATGCTGGATCCTTAACCCTCTAGGCCACCAGGGAACTCCCTAGCTTCTGTGTTTTGCTGTTGGGCACTGGTGCCTTGCTGACCCTGTAGGTAGCCAGCTCCTACTGATGGTAAACAGTTCCTCTTTGAGCTTACCTTTCATATGCAAACCAAGCAATCCAGAGCCCAGACCCTGTCACCTCCTCTACTGTGCCCTCATACTCAGGGCCACTATGTCCCTGCTCTGTGTATCCCAGCAGCAGATGCCAGACAGCTGGAGATAGCCCCTACCTCAAAGAAATTATTCCTACCAGCCAGTTCTAAGCCTGCTCGCTGCCTCACCCATTCCTCCCATGGAAACCACAATAAACGTCCTTGCCTGCATTTTTTCCTCGCTCTCTCTGCCTCCTGACTGAGTCTGGTGCTTCCTCCTGTGGCCCCCTAGGGCAAGGTGGGCCCCTTCCTCTTGGGATCTGTGAGTATAACAAATTGTCTTTTCAATGGCAGTCATCACCCAGTCAGCCTCACCACACCTAAATAATAAGACCTACGTTTTAAAAAAATGTCCCAGTAGCTCCCATCACACAGAACAAAATTCAGATTTTTTTTCCCACAGCTTAGAAAGCCCTCCCATGATCTGGCCCCTGCCTGCCCTCAAGACCTTGTCTCCTGCCTCCTCCCTCGTTCCCAATCCAGAAAAGCCATTTCCAAGTTAGGGCCTTTCACCTGGCTGTTCCCTCTGCCTGGAACATTCTATTCCCAGAGCTCAGCAGGGGCTGCTCCTTATCGGCATTCAGGGCTCAGTTTACATGTCACCTCCCAAGGGAGGCCTTCTCTGAGCACTCACCATCAAGGTATAACAATAGCTACCACGTTTGGGTGTTTTCCATGAGCAGGCTCCATTTTATGTACTTTTTTCATGTATTCACTCTTTGAATCCTCATAACAACCCTGTAACGTAGGTATTATTATTATTTCCGTTTTGTAGGTAGGGAAACTGAGGCTCAGAGATGTTAGGTGACATGACCAAAGTCTCACAGCTGACAGGTAGGAGAGCTGGGATTCAAACCTAGCAGCCCATTTCCAGAGTCCACACTCTGAACCATCTCACTCTATCACCTAGTACAGAGTCAGTTTACAATAACTATTATTACTATTGTTGTTGTCGTTTTTAACAGAGGTTGAATTTCACCCACCCATGCTCTTTAATCAAATTTGAATTTCTTTAGGCGAGCCTCTCACTGTCCAGTTTGCCACAGACCCTCCTGCTCCCTATTTTGTTACGCCAATTTACCCGACTTGCTGGGTCCGCGAAGGCATTCATTCATGTTTGCAGCCTCTGCTCTGGGTGCCTATTAATCATTCCCTGATTCTTTCAACAAACCCTCACTGTTGCCAGGTGCTGTGCTAGGCCCACAGAGATGAATAGGATGGCATCCGTGCCCTCAAGGAGCCCATGGCCATGTTCAGAGGAGACTGCACGCAGATCCACTGCACTGTTATGTATGCTGTCACAGGCATGCCAGTGAGTATCAGCGAAGCACCAAACAGCACAGGGGAATTCAGCCAGGAAGGATTTCCCAGAGCAAGTGACATCTCTGCCAGGTTTGAAAGACTGGACAGGAAGCAGATGGAAAAGGTGCGGCACAAGCAAATGGAAAGAGCACAAACAAATGCATGGAGATGGCTGAGCCCATGCCTGTCTTGGGACCAGCTTGTCACTTTGGATGAGAAGGAGGAGTAAGTCTGACAGGCTGAAGGAAGTTGGTCCAGATCTTGAAGGGCTTCTGGGCTTCTGGAAGGACTGCAGCTTTTGCTGTGGAGCCTGACAGCATCCCTAGGAGGACTTCAAGCAGGGACAGACACGGCACTGTTGGTAAAGGTTCCACCCCATTCCATCCCACTCCCATTTTCCCCAACCTGCCTTGAGAAATTGGTACCCACCTGGCCAGCTTGTGTTCTGCAGGCATTTGATGGGCTTGATGATAACAAGACTGGAGGCAAGGAAGGGGAGATTTGAGTGGGAATTCAGGCTTCCTTGGCCTCTGGGCATCTGTGAACTGGCCAAAATCATTTCTGATGAGAGATTCTGCGCAGCAGGCCAATGCCAAGGCCAAGTAAACTCCTGAAGCCATGGAAGGAGCCAGAAGGTAGAAAGGATAAAGTCTTCATCAGTTTTCCCTTCCAGGTGGGGGTGGGCAGGGTGCCTAGCCTCTTCATTTGTAGGAAGCACCCTCAGCCTGGCCTCTTTCCTCTGGGCTCCGAAGTCTCTGCTCCTCCGGGCAGGGGCTCTGGGGACTGCTTTAGGGGACATCCCTCAGCTGCAGATCTAGGCCCCTCTCTGAGAGAGGGAATGTTGCAACAACTTTACAGACCTTGATTCCTCTCCTTTCCCTCTAGCTAAGAGTCAAGGCATGGCAGCCGACAAGGTAGGTCTATATCCTGGCCTGGTTTTGCCAGTTATTAACTATACAACTTGGATAAGTCTCCTGGCCTCTGTGAACCTCCATTTCCAGATCCGCAAACCAGGCATGGTACCACTGATGTCTCAGAATCTCTGTACCAACTGAATGAAATAGTCTTTGCTAAGCATTTGGCACAAATATGATTCTTACCAATTCTGGACACTGGCAGCTGGAGTTCATTAGGTGGAGGGTGGCAGGGGTGGACTGAAGTGGACATTGGATGGAACACAGTGGATTCAACACGTGTTGGCAGAGGAGACAACATTTGCAATGGCATGGAGGGTGACAGAGCATGGCCAGATTGGAGAATGTTATGTCCCCAAGCACTCTGCTGTCCTTGGAGACTTCCCCCAAAAGCAAACCCTGCGACTTGGGTGCTTACAGTCTATTTGGGAGGTGATTTCAAGAAACAGAAGTGAGGAGTTCCTGTCATGGCTCAATGGAAACGAATCCAACTAGTATCAATGAGGACGCATGTTCGATCCCTGGCCTCACTCAGTGGATTAAGGATCCGGCATTGCCATGAGATGTGGTGTAGGTCGCAGACGTGGCTCAGAGCTGGTGTTGCTGTGGCTGTGGCATAGGCCAGCAGCTACAGTTCCAATTCGACCCCTAGCCTGGGAACCTCCATATACCTCGGGTGCGGCCCTAAAAAGACAAAAAAAAAAAAAAGAAGTAGAAGTGAGGACACAGACAAAGTGAGACAGGGAGGGGGAAAAATAAGATGGGTGCATTAATGTGCAGCTTTTTGGACCCAACTGGGTTCCATTCCCCTGGAAACTCAGTAAGAGACTGTGTGAAATGCACCTCAGAATCATCTTAAGGATGGGAAGTCATCAGCTTCCTTGATGGCTGAAGGTTGCCCTTGGGGTGGGTAGCACATGGCTCCCCCTTCCTGATTCACAGATGCCTAAGAAAGCCCTCAGGCAAGGAAGCAGAGAGAAGTGGGACTTTGAGTGGAAGGGCTCTCAGCTGCTGGAAACTACCACACTGCCAAGGAGGCTTGAAGAAGGGATGAGGGCATATGAAGCAGGTACCGACAATGTCTGCTATACCTTTTTTTTTTGGTCTTTTTTTTAGGACCACACCCACTGCATATGGAGGTTCCCAGGCTAGGGGTCTAATTGGAGCTGTAGCTGCTGGCAACACGGGATCCAAGCCGCGTCTGTGACCTACACCACAGCTCATGGCAACACTGGATCCTCAACACACTGAGTGAGGTCAGGGATCGAACCAGCAACCTCATGGTTCCTAGTCGGATTTGTTAACCACTGGGCCACGATGGGAACTCCTGATACTACCTTTTTGAGTCTCTGCTTTCTTGTCTGAAAAATAGAATATGATGGGGAGTTCCAAATATGGCTCAGTGGTAATGAACCTGACTGGTATCCATGATGATGCAAGTTCAAACCCTGGCCTTGCTCAGTGGGTTAAGGATCCTGTGTTCCCATGAGCTGTGGTGTGCGTTGCAGATACAGCTTGGATCTGGTGTTGCTGTGTCTGTGGTGTAGGCCAGCAGCTGCAGCTCCGGTTTGACCCCCAGCCCCCCAGCCTGGGAACCTCCATAAGCTGCACGTGTGGCCCTCAAAAGCAAAAAAAAAAAAAAAAAAAAAAAAAAAGGGGGAAAGAATATGATGTGCTTCCCAGGAGGACTAAATGAGGTAAAGGCTTTGAAAGTTCCTACTGATGTGTCTGACATATAGCAGATAATCAAGAAATGGTAGGTAAGAAATGGTAGGTATGGTTGGACTCAGTTCAGATGCCTCAGAGACTCCTTCCCTGACAATCCTATTGAGAGTAGCTCAGTCTTTGTATTCTCCATCAAAGCTTCCTACTTCCCTTTTTTTTTGTCTTTTTGCCTTTTATCTAGAGCTGCACCTGTGGCATATGGAGGTTCCCAGGCTAGGGGTCTAACTGGCCTATGCCACAGCCACAGCAACGCGGGATCCGAGCCGCGTCTGCAACCTACTCCACAGCTCATGGCAACGCCGGATCCTTAACCCACTGAACAAGGCCAGGGATCGAACCTGCAACCTCATGGTTCTTAGTCGGATTCGTTAACCACTGAGCCACAAAGGGAACTCCAAAGCTTCCTACTTCCTTTAGTGCATTTAGCAGTCTGCAATTATCTTGGCTATTTGTTTTTATTATCTGCCTCCCCTCAATAGAACGAAAGCACTGTGTGGGTAGGGAATTAATCTGTTCATTCACGGCTTGATTTCCAGCACTTATTATCGTTATTATAGTAACAATAATAGAGAAGGACAGTTACTGTTCTTGATCTTTATTAAGCACATACTCTACCTGTTAATAGGAGGTTAAGAGACGATTCATCTGGACTCCAGCTGGGTCCCAATGAGATGAGAGAAAAAAATAATGGTTCCCTCTGGGGGATAAGTGATTGTAAAGAGTGGAGGGATAGGAGACAACCTTCTGGAGGTATTGGAAATGTCCTACATTTTTTTTTTGGTCTTTTTTTTTTTTTGCCTTTTCCTAGGGCTGCACTCATGGCATATGGAGGTTGCCAGGCTAGCGGTCTAATTGGAGCTACAGCTGCCGGCCTACGCCAGAGCCACAGCAACGCGGGATCCCAGTTGCTTCTGCGACCTACACCACAGCTCACGGCAACACTGGATCCTTAATCCACTGAGCGAGGCCAGGGATCGAACCCACAACCTTGTGGTTCCTAGATGGATTCGTTAACCACTGAGCCACGATGGGAACTCCATGTCCTACATTTTATTTCAGTGATTGTATTTTGCATCTCTTCTTGTTTAATTTTTACAGCTTGTATTTCTCCGCTCAGTGTTTCCTGTAAATGATCGATCTTTGCCTCCAGTCTATTTCCAATGCCTTGCATCATCTTCAACATCAACAGTCTAAAGTCTCTTTCTGGGAGGCTGATAATCTCCTCATCACTGAGCTGTTTTTCTGGGCTTTTCTCTTTCTCCCTTATCTGAGTTAGAGTTTTCTGTCTTTTCATTTTTGTAGGTTTTTGGTGCGGTGACCTTTGTGTCGACAATAGAGTTGTAGCCTCTCTTAGTTCAGATGTTTGCCTCCCCTGTGGC
>PVHT021183551.1:14839634-14875674 GCA_004024745.2 Catagonus wagneri | reverse complement strand
TGGGGTTGCTTCTATCGCGTAATCGCCCCTCCTACCTCTTGATGTGGTCTCCGCTGTGTCTTCTGGAGCAGAGTATCTTTTTTGGAAGTTTACAGTCCATTTGGTTGAAGGTTGCTCGGCATTTGGCTGTATTTTTGCTGTTTTTCGGGAGAGAAGTTGAGCTCCAGTCTTTCTATTCCGCCATCTTAATCCAATCCCTGTCCTACATTTTAAATGAGGTGATGGCTACATCAATTTTTTTTTTTTTTAAATTAAGTTGGAGAGGAGTTCCCGTCATGGTGCAGTGGAAACGAATCCAACTAGGAACGAGGAGCTTGTGGGTTCGATCCCTGGCCTTGCTCAGTGGGTTAAGGATCCGGCATTGCCGTGAGCTGTGGTATAGCTCGCAGATGAGGCTTGGATCTGGTGTAGCTGTGGCTCCGGCATAGGCCGGCGGCTACAGCTCCGATTCAACACCTAGCCCGGGAACCTACACAGGCTACAGGTGCGGCCATAAAATGACCCCCCCCCAAAAAAAATTAAGTTGGGGAGTATTCATCATGGCTCAGCAGTAACAAACCTGTCTAGTACCCATGAGGACTTGGGTTCAATCCCTGGCCTCACTCAGTGGGTTAAGGGTCTGGTGTTGCCGTGAGCTGCAGTGTAGTCACAGAAGAGGCTCAGATCCTGTGTTGCTATGGCTGTGGTGTATGCCAGCAGGTACAGCTCTAAGCCAGTGCAGACTCCTAGCCTGGGAACTTCCTTATGCTGCGAGTGTGCCCCTAAAAAGCCAAAAAAAAGAGAGAGAAAGTTTAAGTGGGAGTTCTCTCGGGGTGCCTCGGGTTTAGGGGTTAAGGATCTGGTGCTGTCACTGCAGTGTGGCCAGGATCACTGCTGTGGTGCAGGTTCAATCCCTGGCCTAGGAATTTCTGCTTGCCACAGGCCTGGCTAAAAAAAGATTAAGTTGTAAGGTTAATACTAGTGCAATTTATACACTTTATTTTATGCATATTACAGTTTAGTTTTAAAAAGTATTGTCTACCAACTTCAGCAGGTAGGGAGGAGAAGAGGAAATCCAAAGCTGGTCACTCAGATGCCAACTTAAAATAACTTAGCAACAAGGTAATTCAGGAGTGGGATGGTAGCCAGCCAGAAGAGATCCTTGAGCTGTTTGAGAATGGGATCCATAATGAAAGCCTGGGAAAGAAACCACTTGCTGAAAACTTAAAGCATTTGGGTTGTTTCTCCCCAAACAGATTAGATTGGAAGGAAATTGAAACTTGAGTAGTTTATTTTGCCACAGGAGTTTGGGCTCAAGGTAGATCTTCCTAACAGTGACAAAGGAGGTAAAGGAGGGTGTGGCATTCCTGTCCCTGAGTGTTTAGGATTCAGTGCTTTCACTGCTGTGGCTCTGGGTTATATCCTTGGTCTGCAAACTGAGATCCCACATCAAGTTGCTCCATGCTGTGGCCAAAAATAAATAAATAAATAAGACAGATCTTAGTTGGCCAGTAAATGTCCCCAGCATGACCTCCTCTGGGAGGGGAACAAACTTCAGCTGACCCTGTCACGACTAGGGGCTCTGGTTTGTGGGTGTTCTGAGCCAGCTGCAGAGCACTGTTTAATTAGCCAAAGAGAACCATCTCTGATTTGCATTCAGCTCTTTATGTTCTGCAGCCACCGACACCAAGCATAGCTTTAATTAAATCCAGGGCTTGATTACTACACCGTACTGCTGCCATCACTCTCTCCTGATGACTTTATCTTGGAAGGATGGTGGTGGGAACAGTGTATCCGGAAGAGAGGAGAGTCTAAAGAAGCCTGGAGCATGGAATCTGGACACTGGTGATTTGAGGGTAGATGGAGGGATCAGCTGTATGACTCAGCACCTGACCTTAAGAAGCTCACAATTTATTGGAGAGTTAAGACCTCCCACCTGGGAGATGACACACGGCGGTGTGAAGTAAGCACCTAGAGGGTAGAGAGGTGGTTTGGGACTGGAGGGGAATCAGAGAAGCTTCATGGGGGGGTAGGTTCCACGGAAAAACAGGATTAGACAGGCCACCAGGCAGGGTAGAGTGCCTAGTGGAGAGAAGTGCATGAATATATGAATACATGAATACCTAGTGGAGGTAACAATAAGAACCCATAGTCTTCTTTTTGCTTTCTAGGGCCACACCTGAGGCACATGGAGCTTCCCACGCTAGGGGCAGAATCCAAGTTACAGCTGCTGGCCTACACCACAGCCACAGCAATGCCGGATCCTTAACCCAGCAAGCGAGGCCAAGGATCGAACCCACAACCCCATGGTTCCCAGTCAGATTCCTTTCTCCTGCACCACAACTGTAACTCCAGAGCCAGCTAGTCCTGAGATTGGTGACAAGTGAACAGCTGCGGGTGGGCAGAAGAGGGGCAATTCCTGGCAGAGAACACCTTGGGCAATACTTCAGAGGATGTAAGTGAGGGTCCAGGTTGGGGAAGACATTGAATGCCAAGCAAAGGAGTTATTACCGCATTCAGTAGGTAGTAGGAAGCCTTTGAAAGTTTTTGAGCTGCCTGAATGATCCAAATTTCTTATGGAGGAGTTCCCTTCGTGGCTCAGTGGTTAACGAATCCGACTAGGAACCATGAGGTTGCGGGTTCGAATCCTGGCCTTGCTCAGTGGGTTAAGGATCCAGCGTTGCCGTGAGCTGTGGTGTAGGTTGCAGAAGCGGCTCGGATCCCGCGTTGCTGTGGTTGTGGCGAAGGCCGGCAGCTACAGCTCCTGTTAGACCCCTAGCCTGGGAAACTCCATATGCCGCGGGTGCGGCTCCATATAAAGGCAAAAAGACAAAAAAAAAAAAAAAACCAAATTTCTTATGGACATTTACAAGGCTCCTGAGGATGCGACCCTCCCTCCTCAGGCATGCCTCTATTCCGTCCCTCATGCTCTGTGCTCCAGCCGGGGTGTAAAACATTCTTCACACCCTCTGTACTCCTGGATAAATTCTACTCCTTCAGTTCTCAATTTCAGCATTTCTGTAAAATTTCCAGGAAGCCTTGATGACACGTTCCATTTCCCCAGGCCTGGGCAGGTGTCCCCTTTCAAGAAGGCTCCCATAAGCCCTTGCGTTTTCCCCATTAGAGCACGCCTAATCACTGTGAAATTATCCATTTGTCGCAATCCTCCGCTGGACCGTGAATTCTTTTTAGGCTAGCGACAGTAACGTATTCACCAGTGCGTTCCTAAGAACCGGCATAGAGCCCCGCAAAGCGAGGCTGGACGAAGGGGTTGGGGCTGCTGTCAAGTTCCTCTCTGTTCTTGCCATGAGTTCCCGAAGGACAATGGAATATCACACATGTCAACAGGTACAGACTGGTGGGAAATGTGCCCTGAATTGGAATGAGCAGTTTTATACTCTCACAGGAAGCAAAGTGGGCGACACAAAGCAAGCTCAGACCGGTTCCCTGAGAATAAGAGAAGCGCCAACTACCCACCAGACACACCCAGGAATTATCTGAGGAACGACGAGGCGGAGGATTACTAACCGGAACTATAAACTGTAATCCTCCGCTCAGGCCTCGGAAATCTTGGCGTCAGCTCCTCCACCACCAGATGGAGGAATCGTACCGCATCCCGGGCCTTGGGCGGCTTCGCCCAACGACTAGGGACCGTGTAGAATTTTGGGGCTTGTAGTCTTAGGGTCTTTATGCGCAATCTTGCGCGATGCACCTCGGGAGTTATAGTTCCGGACAGAGAGGCGGAAAATGCTTTTAAGCGCTAAGGTCGAGTTCTGTAAACTACAACTACAGAAGGGCCAGGGGCTCCGGGGCAGTTTCTCGTTTCCGTCGAGTTGACTGTCTGGGCTGCTTCTGAGGGATCACCTTGACTGGGTAAGTCTGATTGGAGAAAACTTCTATGCTGAACTGAAGTGTCGGCGGACTTTCTCATATTCCAGCCCAGTGTGGGGGTTCCTCTTCTCAATCCTAGGAGCTGCACATTACTTTCTGTTTCCTATTGAGACACCTCCAGGGTCCACCCGCACTCTTAATTCTCCCACTGTCGTCTTGCGCTTTCACTCCCCCGGCTCCCCTGGAATCCCACGGTGAGCGAGCCCGCAGCCCCACCCTGAGCCCAGGGCGTCGCCTCTCTGAAACCTGGGCTTCTTTGTGCGCTGTCCCCTCCATGTGCTTCATTCTTACCCTCACTTTTCTGTTTTTCATGCTAATGGAAGAAGGGTCACCATTCCTTCTCGATCCATGGAAGAATCCAGGACTGAAAGTCAGCAGACCCGGGTTTTATTCCAGCTCCGCAGCTCTCCGGCAGGGTGACGGGGCAAATCATAACTTATCTGGGACTCACTCTCTTTATCGGCAAAGTGGAGATGACAGTTGCCCTCTCAGTCTTAGCCTGAGGCTGTCTTGTGGAGCCAGTAGACTAATATGTGTGAAAGTGCTTTATAAACTGTAAAGCCTCCACAAGCGAGGGAGATCATTTTTACTGTAATTACGAATGCTCGGGAATACTCTTGGCTCCTTTCATAGTTCCGCCCCACTGTTGCTCAGACATGCCCTCGAGTGTTTGGTGTCTCCATTCTCTAAGAACAGGATGATATTTCCTCACTCCCTCAGAGACCAAAGTTGAGACTAATGAGCTTTAAGTCTCTAGAGAGCGTTGTCTGAAAGGAAGCCCCAGAGAAGTGCTTATCTTGGACTCTCTCCTGAAATAGCCAGTGATGAAAAGTCCAGGCAGCTGGCAGAAGGGCGGTCCCTGTTCACTGGAAATGGGGCCCCACCAGGAGATGGACAGCTGCAGCCTAAGTCCTGTCCGTTCCCTCTGGGCTCTTCTGGGCCTGTTTAGTAGACTCTGGTTTTGGCAGGAGTGTCTCAGGCCTGAAAAGGCTGGGAGGAGAGAAACCATTTTGTCAAAGGGTTTAATCCAGAAAAACCAGAAAAATCCGGGAGGGGGGCATGGGGGCTAAAAAAAAACTTGACTGGCTATGATGAAAGCATTGTTAATTAATTCCTAACATTTCATGAGCCCTTAAAAATGTACCAAGCCCTAGGCAACATCAATTTTCTTACTAAATTTCACTTATGAAGTGTCTTCATTTTACTTATAAGGAACGTAGGCTCAGAGCAGTCATGTAGTTTCTGGTAATAGTGCCTTCTATATGTCAGATGCTTTACATACATTCAGTTAGTCCTTATCAACTACTTCATGAGTGATTGTCATTTCTTTAATGTGGAGAAATTATCAGGAGCTTTGCATTGAAGGAACTTGCTCAAAGTCACACAGCGAGTTAAGTGGTGAAGGTGAAATTCGAATTGTCATCAAAGCCTTTATTTTCCCACTGTACCATATAGCCTAATTTTTAGCTAGAAAAGATGGGGGGTAGTTCCCGTCGTGGCTCAGTGGTTAATGAATCCGACTAGGAACCATGAGGTTGCAGGTTTGATCCCTGGCCTTACTCAGTGGGTTGAGGATCCGGCGTTGCTGTGAGCTGTGTTGTAGGTTGCAGACGTGGCTCGGATCCCACATTGCTGTGGCTGTGGCGTAGGCCAGCAGCTACAGCTCCCATTAGACCCCTAGCCTGGGAACCTCCATATGTCGCTGGTGCGGCTCTAGATAAGGCAAAAAAAAAAAGACAAAAAGAAAAGACAGAGATTAAAGAATTGAGATGGTTTAAATCAAAGCCACATTAGGAGCAATTCTGATATCCCTACTGTGTGGGGAAAGCATGGGGATAGATGGTTTGGCCTCCAAAGAAATGTGAAACACAATCTACCCCTGTAGTATATCTGACGTGATAATGCATAAGTGTGTAACAAAATTAAGTCACGTTTATTGGACAAAATGATTATTGAGACCAGTTCTATGTAGGGCACTACGTTAAGCCTAGTAACTGACAGAAACATGCTTCTAGGTGGCCATGGGGATTAAACCAAGTGATGTCACAGTCATTATTATTTCATTAATATGAACATGGTAATATGTATGACTGAGTCATTCTGCTGTACAGCAGAATTTGGCACAACGTTGCAAATCAATTATACTTTAAAAAACAGAAAAGAGGAGTTCCCATCATAGCTTAGCAGTTAGCGAACCTGACTAACATCCATGAGGACGCGGGTTCGATCCCTGGCCTTGCTCAGTGGGTTGGGGATTCAATATTGCTGTGGCTGTGGCGTAGGCCAGCGGCTTCAGCTCCAATTGGACCCCTAGCCTGGGAACCTCCATATGCCGAGGGTGTGGCACTACAAAGACAAAAGACAAAAAAAAAAATTGAAAAGAAAGAAAGTGGTGGACTGGAATACCACATACACTCAGTGAATGTTTGTTGCATGTACACGTGACTGAATTAAAGAAAAGTCCTGGGTACTGTCTGGACCAGAAGTTTTAAAGCTAATTGACCTCTGGCAATGGAAGGCCCTAAAAGCTTTATTTTTGAAAAGTTCCAGGTGGTTGTGATGATAGATTCAGAAACCGCTGCTGTAGATTCTACTTCGACCTCTTATTGGAGGCAAGTCACTGGTTGCAAACTGCTAGAATACATACTAATTCAGGAGCTGTCCAGAGGCAGCCTGTGATTGACTGTCAGTTGAGGGATGCAGACAGTTCTTAGAGGTGAGAGGAAGAAGGCTGGAAGGATTTGGAAAGCTTCACAGAGGACCAGAGATTTCACTGGGCTTTGATGGGTGGGGCAGGTTTGGATAGGTAGAGAGGCCTCTAGGCAGGCAGCACCGTGAATTGTTTGGATAAAGGTAAGCAAAGGACGGTAGAGGTACCTGGGCTGATATCCTTGGAGAATTCTATGGCAGTTATTGGAAATGACCTCTGGATGCTCGGTGTGGCTGTTTCTTAGGCAAAATGTGCAGGTTAAGTTGGATTTTCTCGTCTCCCATTCTACTTGGGCATCAGTCAGTGTGAACCCAAGGAATGCAGATTCATTTTCATGTTAGCCTCACATGGGCCAATTAGCTTCTTTAGTTTTTATTTCCAAACTTAATTTAGTTGATAATCTTCCCAGAAACTTGCCAGGACTAACAGACATCTGCTCCCCTTCTATTTGGCTGTTTTCAGCTTCCCTTACCCTGATTCCTGTCCCTCGCAGTCTTCTCTATTCAGGTTAAGACCAAAATTTCTTCCTATAAGAAGCGACTATCATTCTATTCACCCAGCCCTGAAACCTGACTCATCTTTGGCCCTGCCCTCTCCCTTGACTCACTGAATTCAAATTGCCAAATTCAAAATGCCAAATCCTGTTTTTTCTACTTTTCACTCAATCAGCAAATATTTCTTTGGGGGTTCCCTGCTGGCTCAGTGAGTTAAGGATCCAGCGTTGTTGCTGCTGTGGTGTGGGTTTGGTCCCTGGCCTGGGAACTTCCTCATGCTGTGGGTGCAGTCAAAAAACAAAAACAAAACAGAAACCCAAATATTTCTTGGTTACTTCCTAAGAGCCAGGTACTACACTAGGTGCTTAAAATGCATTATTTCTTTTTGTCCTTTTTTTTTTTTTTAAGGGCCATGCCCTTGGCATATGGACGTTCCCAGGCTAGGGGTTGAATCAGAGCTGTAGTTGCTGGCCTGCACCACAGCCACAGCAACTCGGGATCCAAACTGCATCTGCGACCTACACCACAGCTCACGGCAACGCCGGATCCTTAACCCACTGAGCAAGGCCAGGGATCGAACCTGCGTCTTCATGGATACTAGTTGGGTTCATTACCACTAAGCCACGACAGAAGCTACATGCGTTATTTCATTTTATCTCCATGGCAGTTCTGTGAGGATGAGATGGAGAATCAGGCTTAGAGAGATAAGATAACTTGCCCAAGGTAAGAAAGCTAAACAGTGGAGGAGCTGGGCCTCAGACTTGAGACTTTCAGACTTAATATCTATCATGTGCACAACCTCATTTCCAGAGTAGTCTCCTTAGCCTAGCACTTGAGGGACTGCTACCCTCCAGAAATGGTCACGTCTTCCTTTTCTCACCTTGCATCCATCACAGACTACTCGAAGTTTCTCAAGTGTGCTTTCTTGCTTTTTTGTCTTGGCTCACACACTTTCTTCTACTTGAAAGTCAGTTTTTCTATCTTCCACTGCCCTCCATTTCCAAGCTGAAGGAGCTCTCTTTCTTCTCAGAACTCCTACGGTATTTTGTCTGACTCTTTTATGGCACTTGGAACTGCAGCTGCTTCATTGTCATGTGGGTGATGTGTCCGTGGCAACTACCCCCCCCCCACCCCCGCCATAGGTCCTCTGTGCACTTGCCTTCAAGGGGAAAATGTCAGAGTCTGAGACGAGCAGCACACATTGAACTTCACTTTGGCTAAATAGTCCACTGACTGCATCAGGAGGGGGCGGTTGGTGAGGGGACGATTGTGGGGAGAGATGATCTCTAAGGTCTCGTCTTGTGCTGGCATGCTTTGACCTGAACTTTCAGATCCATCCCAGAGCATCTTAAAGCAGAATAATATAATGACTGAAAATGTTGGCCTAGAACTCAGTGTATCAGTTTATTTTTTTTCCATTATTTAATGAATTTTATTACAATTATAGGTGTACAAAAATCATCACAACTCAGTTTGATAGCATTTCCATCCCAAACCCTCAGTGCATCCCTCCACCCCTCAGATGTCTTATTTGGAAACCATAGGTTTTTCCAAAGTCTGTGAGTCACTGTCTGTTCTGCAAAGAAGTTCTTTGTGTCCTTTTTTTAGTTTCCACATGTAAGCGGTAGCATTGGATGTTGCTGTCTAATTGTCTGACTGGTTTCACTTTGCATGATAATTTCTAGGTCCATCCATGTTGCTATAAATATTATTTCATTCCTTTTAATAGCTGAGTAATATTCCATTGTGTGTATGTACCATATCTCCCCTATCCACTCTCTGTCAATGGATATTTAGGTTGTTTCCATGACTTGGCTATTGTATAGAGTGCTGCAATGAACACTGGAGTACACGTGTCTTTTCAGGTCATGGTTTCCTCTGGATAGATGCCCAGGAGTGGGATTGCTGGATCAAATGGTAATTCTATTTTTAGTTTTCTGAGGAATCTCCATACTGTTTTCCACAGTGGTTGCACCAATTTGCATTCCCACCGACAGTGTAATAGGGATCCTTTCTCTCCACACCCGCTCCAGTACTTATTGTTTGTAGACTTTTTGATGATGGCCATTCTGGCTGGTTTAAGGTGGTACCTCATAGTGGTTTTGATTTGCATTTCTCTAATAACAAGTGATGTTGAACATCTTTTCGTGTGTTTTTTGGCCATCTGTATGTCTTCTTTGGAGAATTATCTGTTTAGATCTTCTGCCCATTTTTTGATGGGGTTGTCTTTTTTTTTTTTTTTTTGGTATTGAGCTGTAGGTGTTTGTAAATTTTGGAGATGAATCCCTTGTCAGTCGATTCATTTGCAAATATTTTCTCCCATTCTGTGTGTTGTCTTTTCATTTTGTTTACGGTTTCCTTTCCTGTGCAGAAACTTTGACGTTTAATTAAGTCCCATTTGTTTATTTTTCTTTTTATTGTCATTACTCTGACAGGTGGATCTGAGAAGATGTTGCTATCATTTATGTCAGAGAGTTTTCCTCTAAGAGTTTTATAGTATCTGGTCTTATATCTAGATCTTTAATCCATTTTGAGTTTATTTTTGTGCATGTTCTAGTTTCATTTTTTTTACATGTAGCTGTCCAGTTTTCCCAGCACCACTTATTGAAGAGGCTGTCTTTTCTCTAATGTATATTCTTGCCTCCTTTGTCATAGATTAGTTGACTATAGATGCGTGGGTTTAATTCTGAGCTTTTTATCCTGTTCCACTGATCTATATTTCTGTCTTTGTGCCAGTACCCTATGGTTTTGATGACTGTGGCTTTGTAGTAGAGTCTGAAGTCAGGGAGCCTGATTCCTCCAGCTCCATTTTTCTTTTTCAGGATGTCTTTGGCTATTCTGGGTTTTTTGTGTTTCCAAACAAACTTTAAAATATTTTGTTCTAGTTCTGTGGAAAATGGCCTTGGTAATTTGATAGGGATTGCATTGAATCTGTAGATTGCTTTGGGTAGTATAGTCATTTTGATAATATTGACTCTTCCAGTCCAAGAGCATGGTATGTCTTTCCATCTGTTCATGTCATCCTTGATTTCTTTCATCAGCATCTTATAGTTTTCAGAGGACAGGTCTTTTGTCTCTTTAGGCAGGTTTATTCCTAAGTATTCGATTCTTTTTGATGTGATGGCAAATGGGATTGCTTCCCTAATTTCTCTTTCTGATCTTTCATTGTTAGTATATAGAAATGCAGTTGATTTCTGTGTATTAATTTTGTATCCTGCGACTTTGCCAAACTCATTGATGAGCTCTAACAGTTTTCTGATAGAGTCTTTAGGATTCTCTAGGTATAGTATGTCCTCTGCCAATAGTGATAGTTTCACTTCTTCCTTTCCAATTTGGATTCCTTTTATTTCTTTTACTTCTCTGATTGCTGTGGCTAGGACTTCCAAAACTGTGTTGAATAGTAGTGGCGAGAGTGGACGTCCCTGTCTTGTTCATGATCTCAGCGGGAATTCTTTCAGCTTTTCACCATTGAGAATGATGTGAGCTCTGGGTTTGTCATGGATGGCCTTAGTGTATCAGTTTAGATGCTTTTGGTTCAGGCAATAGAAATCTTAACCCAGTTGATTTAACCAAAAAAGGGGATTTACTGACTCTTGTAACTAGAAGGTCTAGGAGTGGGTCAGGTTTCTGGTACAATCCAGAGGTTTTTAATTTTTTTTTTTTTTTTTTGGCTGCTCCTGCAATATATAGAAGTTCCCAGGCCAGGGACTGAATCCCAGCCACAGAAGTGACAATGCTAAATCCTTAACCATTAGGCCACCATGGAATTTATAATCCAGAGATTCCTGTTTTTTGATTTTTTGGGGTTTTTTTTGTCTTTTGTCTTTTTAGGACCGCACCTGCGGCATATGGAGGTTCCCAGGCCAGGGGTCGAATTGGAGCTGTAGCTGCTGGCCTACACCACAGCCACAGCAGCTTGAGATCCGAGCCATGTCCACGATCTACACCGCAGCTCACAGCAGTGCCGGATCCCCAACCCACTGAGCAAGGCCGGAGATCGAACCTGCGTCCTCATACTAGTTGGGCTCGTTAACCACCGAGCCACGACGGGAACGCCTGTAATCCAGAGATTCTTAATGTCTTCACAAATAAGACTCCATTTCTCTGTGATTCTCTCAACTGTGCTGTCCTCCATAGGTAGCTTTATCTACAAGGTGGCAAAGTGGCTGCAGCAGTTCCAGCCTTCTATCCCCACATCACTCCGGTTCAGAACAAGAAAGAACTTTTCTACCCTCAACCATCAAATCGAGGTCCTGGGCTTTCTTCTAGTTAGACCAACTAATGTCTTGAGTCCACTCTTCATCACATACTGATGGGGATACCAAGAGCTGATTGGCTCGGGTCATTAATAAGGCCCAACCCTAGAGGTTGGGGAGGTATCAGCCCCACAAAGCACAAGGCATCTGTGTCAGAGGGTGGACGTTTGACCACATTCCTCACAGTCACATTGCCCATGATCAAATCCTGGCCCTACTAGCTGTATGTTCTTAGGTAAAGCACCTAATTTTATTATCGGTGTCCTCATCTGAAAGATGAGATAACAATACTTATCCCAGAAGGTTGTTGTTAGGATTTAATTAAACGATACGTGTATATAAAGCATTTGGTGTAGTTCCCGGCACAGAGTAAGCGTGATGCTGCTGCTGCTGCTGGTGATGATGTGATTGAAGAGGGATGGAGAACAATGGTTTTAGCCCCAATTTAAGAAGCAGCCAAGTTACAGAAATGTTTTCTAGTCAAAGTGTGCACACCTGCCACGTCAAAGGCTCCTCTTAGATCTCTGCCCACATTATGCTCTTCCCTCTCTCTGCCCCTTTCCGCTCTTATATTAGGTCTTTTCTAGAAATGCTTTCCTTCTTTCCCTGTGCCTCTAAATCTTCCTCATATTTCAAGGCCCAGCATAAGTGGCTTTAGAGTTAATTGTTTAGGTCACTGATTTCGTGTGTACGTAACTGAGTCTCCCCACGAGCAGGACCAGAAGGGTTAAGAGCCCAGATCTGGACTAGACAGACCTGAGTTTGCCACTGAGAAGCAGTGCGAGTTGGGAAAGTTATTCATGCATTAGTGTCCTCATCCATAAAACAATCTAAGCAGTACCTTCCTCAGACAGTTGTTGAGAGAGTGAAATGACGCAATGCTGACACAGGGTAAATAATAGATATTAGTAGTTATTGTTATTCTTAGTCTCATGAGGACAAGGTCTGTGTTATATTCTCCGCAGTAGTTATTGCTGTCCTGGGTACAGTGTAGGTGCTGAGTAAACACTTGGTGGTGGGTTTTGAGGGGTACAGAGGCTCTTTTCATCACCATCTCTTCATTCTCCACCACCACCACCACCGACAGAAAAAGCAGCCCCTGGAGTTCCTGTCGTGGCTCAGTGGTTAACGAATCCGACTAGGAAGCATGAGGTTGCGGGTTCGATCCCTGGCCTCGTTCAGTGGGTTAAGGATCCAGCATTGCTGTGAGCTGTGGTGTAGATTGCAGACACGGTACAGAACATGGCATGGATCCCGTGTTGATGTGACTGTGGTGTAGGCCAGCAGCTAGAGCTCCGATTAGACCCTTAGCCTGGGAACCTCCATATGCCGCAAGTGCAGCCCTAGAAAAGGCAAAAAGACAAAAAGAAGAAAAAAGAAAAAGCAGCCCCTAAACTTAGTCAGTGTAGCAGAGTGGATGATGTGGAAGATTGAATTCAGTCACTGGTGGAGAGGAGGGGTGGATGGGGGGTGGCAGATGACTTGAATAAGCAACAGGAAGCTGAGAGGAAACCGGCAAGAGGCTGTTCTGTGTTCCACCCTCCAGCCATCCAAGTTCAGCCACGGCCCGAGTCGTTCAGTTCAGCTGGTGATGAGATGGGGGTGAACGTGTCCGTGGGCTTTCCGCCTGTCACGGGACCCCACCTCGTAGGCTGCGGGGATGTGATGGAGGGTCAGAGTCTCCAGGTAAGTGACTCCAGCACGTCTCTGCTGCTTCTGTCTGCACATGGCTTATCCACAGCGAGTCTGATGGTGCAGTTCCAGGCAGGGGGAAACTGAGTTAGAGTGGTCTGGATTTGGTTCTAGAGCCCCCATTTCTCTTTTCCCTGACCTTTTTCTTCCTCTTTCCAATTAGAAACATCTCAACAGATAAGAGATAATGGGTTCTTTTTCCAGCTCGGAGGAAACGAGGCTCTAGTTTCAAAGATGGCTCTCCGATGTCTTGAGAGCAGATGCTTGATCCTGGAAAAGTTTTGGATCTCATCCTAATCTGAGTGTCTGGGAGAAAGAGCAGTGGACCATGTGCCATTGACCTTTCACTCCCCGACCGGGGTAGAAAGATAATCTCCTTTTTCTCATCTTCTGCCTTCATCTGTTTCCCCCTCCTGCTTTGGTTTGGGGCTGTCCTTCTCTCCGTTTCTAGTTATTCCTTGCTGGCCTTTGAACTCCCCCCCTCCCTTATAAGAGGCATGTATTCCCCAGTAATCCCTCACCTGCTCCCATGTAAAATGAGGGTGCTGCTGCTTCCCAAGTGCCAGCCTGGAGAATTGGCCTGGGTGACCCACCGGCGCCACCCCATTCAGCACAGAGGCTAGTCCCTCTCCCCTGGGGCTTCTCCAGGCCTGAGCTCAGGGCCAGCTTTAAATCTTTCAGTGTCCCAAGCCATGGAAATATTTCAGTGCCCCCCTCTGATGTAATTCAAAATATTGCTGTCTTTTTAGAATAAGATAAGCCTTACACGTATGCTAAACATAAAATTGTTTCTTTCTGGATTTTCTGAATGCAACGTTCAGGTATGTGAATCGAAGCTCAAAGTTTCCCTGTTTTGACGTTTCACTGGTGCCCCAAACACCTGCTGAGTGTGTCTCTTGGGAAATCTAGCTGGGCTTGGGTCTCCTGCTCTGAGCAGCTGCTCTCTTTTCTTTCTTACAGGGGAGCTTCTTTCGACTCTTCTACCCATGTCAAGAGACAGAGGAGACCACAGAGCAGCCCCTGTGGATTCCCCGCTATGAGTATTGCACTGGCCTGGCGGACTACCTGAAGTTTAATAAGCGCTGGGGGGGTTTGCTGTTCAACCTGGCTGTGGGTAAGGGCTGGCCTCACCCGAGATACTTTCCCAGCTGCTTGCTTATGTTCTTAGGAGATCTCCAGACAGACTCAGAACTTTATAGTTGGTGTTGTCCAGCCTGTTTGTAGTTGGGTACACATTAGCCAGTCAGGTATGGAGAGTTGGAGAGAATGACATACATAAGAGCTTTGGTTATAAAGTTAGACTGTCCTGGATTCAAATGTAGACTTTATCACTTACTAGCTGTGGGACCCAGGCAAGTTACTTAACCTGTCCGAATATCTACCTTTGCAGAGCTGTAGAACGTATGTACATAAAAGGTGCACTTTAGCGGGATATAGAATGCGTTCCATAAATGGTGACTCTTGCTCATTTACTTGGCATGTATTAACTCCACGCTGTGCCAGCTACTGAGCAGATCGAAGAAACATTCTCAGGGAGCATACCATCTCCCTCAGCTGCCCCTCTAGCTCTCCCCTTTTCCGGTTAGGATCCCTTTGAGCCACCCACTCCCCCCAGAGATCTCGCTCTTAGGAGCTCTGCCCACTACCTTGGCATCTCAGGGATTTATCTTGTAACGTTCAGTACTTCCCCTCTGGATTTATCATCCTGTTTTCTTTTTTGTTTCTTTTTAGGGCCACACCTGCAGCATGTGGAAGTTCCCAGGCTAGGGGTTGAATCAGAGCTGCAGCCGCTGGCCACAGCCACAGCCAGAACAAGACAAGATCCAAGCTGCGTCTGCCACCTATACCACAGCTCACGGCAATGCTGGATCCCCGACCCACTGAGGGAGGTCAGGGATCGAACCTGCATCCTCACGGATCGTGGTTGGATTCCTTTCCTCTGCGCCACAATGGGAACTCCTGTCATCCTATTTTCTGTTGTGTTTATGCTCCATGGGGGAGACAAGGGGAAAGAATAGATAATTGGTTACCGCGGGCTGCTCGGGAGGAAGGTGGTTGTCCTGAGAGGAGGGCCACGTGTCCCCACCATGCCTGTGCCCAGGCTAACCTTGGGATTACATCTCTGGAGCAGCTGGAGATTCTATAGCTCATGTCTCTGCTAGGATCTTGTCGCCTGCCTGTTAGCTGGAATGGCCCCTTTAAGGCAAAGGACTCTGGATACCCCTTGGTCATCTTCTCCCATGGCCTCGGAGCCTTCAGGTAAGAGCTGCTCTCCCCCGGACCTTGTCGTATCCCTTGCCTGGTGGCAGCTGCTGATTCTCAGAGGGCAGAGAAACACAGATTTCCATCCGCCAGCTGTCTTATGTGCCACCCGCTTTATCCCCCAAAGCACTGGGTCCACCTTCTCTAGAAGGCCCTTCCCAAGCCCCTTTCACTTGGTGGAGCCTCTCAGCAGGCTTCGCTTCCTTCACGTCACGCGT
Source organism: Catagonus wagneri (assembly GCA_004024745.2). Classification (NCBI taxonomy): domain Eukaryota; kingdom Metazoa; phylum Chordata; class Mammalia; order Artiodactyla; family Tayassuidae; genus Catagonus; species Catagonus wagneri. The sequence continues at coordinate 14,860,172 of PVHT021183551.1, read as the reverse complement.
TCCAGCATTTATATAAACTCATGCCTTTAGCTTTCTTCCTCTGTAACAGCCCAGAAGTACAAGAAGGAGCTTGAGCTTCACGGTCAGAGAGTCAGTCAACGTATGTCGAGGGCACGTCAGCCTGGGGCACTGGCCAGGCGGTGAGGAGGACAGCTTTGCCCCCCGCTCCCATGGAGCTTGCAGCCCCACCTGTAAATCTCAGCCACGCCACTGCGCTGTGTGAGCTTGGGACCGTGGTAGAACCCTCTGAGCCTAGATTCCCTCGTCTCTCAGATGGGATGCCACTCCCCCGGGGTGGGTTGTGAGGACTCAGTCAGGCGCTTGGAGGGTGCACACGCTTGCCGGTTCTCCTCTCCGTCTGTCTCCGTGGAGGATCGTGGGGGGTGGACATCAGACTTCGGGAAACACTGGCCTGAGTTTTACAAGTCAGTATCAGTTCAGAATTCTCGCCGTGAATTCTGATTTCTACACCTTGGTGTGTTATGTAGCTTCTTAGTAACCACAGCATATGTGTTCCTGTTGAAGCCTGAGAATAGTCTCTCTGTATGCTCTTTCATCAACTTAGAAGTCTAGTTTATGTGCCAGAGGGTCACACATCCATCTGTTTTTGCCTTTTCACTCCTGACCCCCTGCCCAAACCATTCTCTGCACTGTAACCAGGGAGATCTATTTAAAAACGAATATGATCTTGTCATTCCAGCACCTGGAACAGTGCTTGGCATGTTGTAGGTGCTCAGTAAATATTTGTTGAATGAATGAACGAATGTCACTTCCCTCCCTAAATCTTTTCCACAGCCCTTTGAACTTAATTCGGCTCTTGTCATGGGCTTCCCTGAATGCAGTAGGTCAAGGCAGAGTTTCCAGCCTCATTGCTTGCTACTTGCCCCACTCCAGCTCTCCAGACAGCCAGCCCTAAAGGCACTGTGTCTGCCTCAGGGTTTTCATCTGTGCTGTGCTTTGTGGCTGTTCCCTTTGCCTAGAATATTTGCTGGTTTACTCCTCTCTTCCTCTTCCCCCTTTTTGTCCTTTGCATGGCTAATTCCAAATTACTTTCAAGATCCAGGTGTCACTTTCTTAGGGACACCCATCCTGACCCTTATATTATGTTAACGTTAAGTTTTCCAGTGATATGCTTTCTCTCTCTCTCTCTTTTTTTTTTTTTTTTTTTGCTTTTTCCCCCCTTTTTTTCTTTTTAGGGTCATACTTGCTGCATATGGAAGTTCCCATGCTAGGGGTATAATCAGAGCTGTTGCTGCCGGCCCATGCCACAGCCATAGCAACGCCAGATCCGAGCCGCATCTACGACCTATACCACAGCTCACAGCAATGCCAGCCCCTTAACTCACTGAGCGAGGCCAGGGATCGAGCCCTCAACCTCATTGTTCCTAGTCGGATTTGTTTCTGCTGTGCCACGGCAGGAACTCCAACATAATTCTGATGAATGAATTATTTGTGTGATTATTCTTTAATGTCAGTCTTTTTGATGATTGTAAGCTCCATGAAGGCAGAGACCAGGTCTGTCTTCTGTCTTTCCCAGAGCCTAGGACAGTACCTGGAAAACAGCTTCCCGATAAATTTGAATAAAGAGTAAATGTTGGAGTTCCCGTTGTGGCTCAGTGGTTAACGAATCCGACTAAGAACCATGAGGTTGCGGGTTCGATCCCTGGCCTCGCTCAGTGGGTTAAGGATCCGGCGTTGCTGTGAGCTGTGGTGTAGGTTACAGATGTGGCTAGGATCCCGCGTTGCTGTGGCTGTGGGAAAGGCCGGCAGCTACAGCTCCTATTAGACCCCTAGCCTGGGAACCTCCATATGCTGCGGGTGCGGCCCTAGAAAAGGAAAAAGACAAATAAATAAATAAATAAATAAATTTAAATAAAAAGTAAATGTTTTGCTAGGTTCCATTCACTCATCTGTTAAGTACCAGCTCTGTGCCAGCCCCTTGAAACGAAAAGAAGGTGGTATGTCACATATAGAGATAAAAAAAATGAAGGAATTTTTATCTATTAGTGAGGACCAAATGTAGATTCACATAACTATAGCCCATGGCGGAAAATGGAGAGCAGATGTAGAGATGAGGCTAGAAAGGCAGCAAGATGGTTTTCAATGTTACCTTCTCATTCCGTAAATTTAATACCTGTTATGTGCCAGGGCCTCTGCTGGAATTGGATATTCAGTAGTGAATAAGATGGAGCCCCTGTTTTCAGGTTGTGGTCTAGGGGGAAAAAGAAGCTAAGAAACATTCTTTCCTAAGCTCACAGGTGTTTTATAGAGAGAGTGGGTGAGCTCATGACTTTAGAGTGGTCTGTTTGGTCAAAGACTCTGTATTGAGGCTTCAGTAGACCTAGACGCATCAGTTATAAATACTCTATTAATCAGAGCAAAATTCCAAGAAAAAGGGCAGAGAGGTAAAGGGGCGTGGTTTCCTTCTGTTGCAGCTATGGTTAAATCAGGACCCGAGGTCCTTCCCATGGGTCACAGATCTGTGGTTTCGCATCCCAGGGAAGAGCCTGTATTTAAGTACCACCCAGCGACTTGCAATGTGCCTTTGTCTCCTTTGGTTCCCACATAGTTCTGAAAAGTAGGTGGGGGGATGCTTATTTTACAGAGGAGCAAACTTGCCCACGGTTACCATTTGAACTGGGAGGGGATCAGAAATCTCTGGCTCAGGAGTTCCCGTCGTGGCTCAGTGGTTAATGAACCTGACTAGTATCGATGAGGATGTGGGTTTGATCCCTGGCCTCGTTCCGTGGGTTAAGGATGCAGCGTTGCCGTGAGCTGTGATGTAGATTGCAGACACGGCTCAGATCTGGCGTGGCTGTGGCTGTGGCTGTGGCGTAGGCTGGCAGCTACAGCTCCAATTTGACCCCTAGCCAAATCTGGGAATTTCAAGGTGCCGCCCTAAAAAGACAAATAAATAAATAAATAAATAAATAAATAAATAAATCTGTGACTCTCAAGTCCAGTTCATCATCCCCAAGAGAAGTGAGGGAAGGTGAAAATAGAGTTAAGAAACTGACCTTCCTGAGTCATTTAGGATACAGGCAAGTTGTATTCAACAGAAACCCCCCAAACAATAGTGACCTAAATAATAGAAAGTTTATTTTTTTGCTCAGATAAAATAAAGCTAGAGGTAGAATTCATATGGTAGTTCTACAAAGTTATCAGAAAACCAGACTTCTTTTGTTATCTTGCTCTGCACTTGTGGCTTCTGTTTCTAAGCGTATCTCATGACCCAGGGTGGCTGTTTTAGTTCTAGCCACAATATCCGCAGGCTACACAATAGGAAGGGGGAGAACTCTCCTGAAAGTTCTGTATAGCACAACTGCTTACATTCTGTTGACTAGAGTTGCTCTGTCCATTTCGGTAGCTTCTCTCCACACGTGCCTATCGAACATTTGAAATACGGCTAGTCCAAACTGAGATGTGCTCTAAGTATAAAACATATGCTGGATTTCAAAGACTTCACATGAAAAAAAAAGAATGTAATAAAATATTTCATTAATTTAAAAACTTTGATTATGTGTTGAACTGGTAATGTTTTGGCTATATGGGATTAAATAAAATATAGTATTAAAATTAATTCTACCTGTTTCTTTTTACTTTCTCTTTTCGGCTCATGGCGTGTGGAAGTTCCTAGGCCAGGGATTGATCCAACAGCAGCCCAAGCCTCTGCGGTGACAACACCAGATCTTTAATCCACTCCACCACGGGGAACTTCTTTTTTACTTTTTTAAGATATCTACTAGAAAATTTTCAAATACCTAGGAGGGTATATTTCTATTGCTGGGCTAGAACTTACACAAACCTGGCTGCAGAGAGGCTGGGAAATGTCATATTTTGATGCATGACGGTGTCTTCGGTTGAAAATTATATTCTGTTATTAAGGAGGAGGGGAAAAACAGGTATTTGGAGTAGGCAGTTAGCAGTGTCAGCCATATTTCTTTTTTCTGGAAAGGTGGAGAACAGACCAAAAAACCCACATGCTAAATTACAGATGCATATTTGCATATTAAAGAAATAGCCAGAGTTCCTGTCCTCAAGGAGCTTCCCAACTAATTTGGGAGACATACCACATATGGACAATAAAATTGCAATTGTTTGAAGTAACCAATTGTGTTGGGGTTGGGTGATGGAGGAGAGGAGTCAGTGTATGAGGTTGAAAAACACTGTGGATCGATTTGCACCCTTGGGGCCTTGGGACCTTGGTGAGGGAAGGGCGTGCTGGCTGGAAAAAGCTCCTTGAGAAGGGCTGCCACAAATGAAACTTCCCCCATTCAGTCTTTTGAGATGGCTACCAGTAGAGCATGGTTGGACTGAGGCTCAGGGTAGGCTATTCTTTTAATCACTTCTCTCGGTTCCTTCCTGGATCTCTAGGACACTGTATTCAGCCTTCTGCATGGAGCTGGCCTCCCGTGGCTTTGTGGTGGCCGTCCCAGAGCACAGGTGAGGGAGAGCAGTCATAATGAACTATCAAGGGTTGGGTGAGGAAATAGGCTAGTTCCCTATAAATAGTGTTATTTCTAATCCTCACAACCCCATGCAAGGTAGGGATTACAGCCGTTCTAAAGGTAAGGAAGCCAAGGTTCCAAGATGCTAAATAATTTGCTGAAAGTGACACAGCTGAGTTGGGGTTTAAACCCAAGTCAGTCTCCCAAATCCACGTTCTTTTCTACTCTCCTGCGTGTGCACCTGAGATCTTCTCCCCTGTTAGCCAAAGGATGACTTAGAGTGTCTTGGCTGAAAAGGAGGGTTTGGTAAAGGGAAGAAATAAGTCCAAGTGTCTTCTGGTTTCTTTCTGGTGGCATATGTATTGTAGGGATGGGTCAGCTGCGGCCACCTGTTTCTGCAAGCAGACCCCAGAAGACAGGCAGCCTGAAGATGAGTCATCGGAGGAGGAATGGATCCCCCACCGTCGAATTGAGGAAGGGGAGAAGGAATTCTATGTTCGGAATTATCAGGTAGGCTTGTGCCGGGGGAGGGAAGGGTTACTAAGCCTGTCTTCTCTATACTGCACTCCCTAAGAACACTTTGAACTAACCTCTCTTGAAATCTCAGCCATAGTGGGTGTGAACTTGCCACATCAGAGAGATGGGGTATTAATTAAGACTCATAACTGTGGGAGTTCCCGTCGTGTCTCAGTGGTTAACGAAACTGACTAGGAACCATGAGGTTGAGGGTTCGATCCCTGACCTTGCTCAGTGGGTTAAGGATCCGGAGTTGCCGTGAGCTGTGGTGTAGGTTGGAGACGTGGCTCAGATCCTGTGTTGCTGTGGCTGTGGCGAAGGCCGGCGGCTACAGCTCCTGTTAGACCCCTAGCCTGGGAACCTCCTTATGCCGCGGGTGCTGCCCTAGATAAGGAAAAAAAAAAAAAAGACTCGTAATCGTGAATGACAGAAGCCACAGCTTCTTAAGGAAAAATGAGTATTGGTTGGCCTATGTAGGAAGGGCAGGACCCCTGGAACCAGACTCAAGTGCCATTGGGACTTGTTTTTCACTCCTTTCTCTGTCCCTGTACTGTTGGTCTCATCTGCTGACTGGCTTACCTTATGAGGTTACATATGTTTGCCCTCACTCTCTGAGAAAATAGGGCTATTTTGGGGTTGTCCACCACTTCTGCTCTAAGCTGCAAGATGAAGAATCCTGAATGGAGGGTCCTAGGCTGGGGGAAGTACCAAAATATGAAGTTCCCATCAGAAATACATTGCTAGATTCTTTTGGCAGGGATTGGGGGCAAGCCCCAAAATGCAGGGTTCACAGGAGAAGTGGGAGAAGGTGGGTGCTAGGCAGACCCAAACAACAGATATATGTTATAAACGAACTGGTAGAATCCAATACTGGTTTGATAATGGGAACACTTTTGTTTTCAAAACGCGTCACCATACCACACTGCATGGCCATATTATACCCCCATATGCCATGGGTAGGTAGGTAGAATCTGAGCAGCAGGCCTGACTCTACTGTGCTGTTAGGTGGTGCTTACCTGAGCTGCTCTGAGGGAATTGAGCCTTTCCCACGATTGTGGAGCCCAAGGTACTTGCTGACGTGTGGACCGCCACACCATCCCTGCCTTCTTCCTTGGCTCGGTGGGGGTGAGATTCCCAGTGGATGGTTGTGCAGTATTCCAGCTCCTACTGGGACTTTCTCTGTTGCAGGTGCATCAGAGGGTAAACGAGTGTATGAGGGTGTTAAAGATCCTGCAAGAGGTCACTGCTGGGCAGACAGTCCTCAACATCTTGCCTGGCGGGTTGGATCTGATGACCTTGAAGGTATGGCAGCAGTTGGCATGACCTGGAGCACATTTTATTCATTAAGACTCGCTTGGTTACAAATAACCGAAACCCAATTTAAACCAAAAGAGAAGTTACTGGCTCAAGTAAGTAGGAAGACCAAAGGCAGATTGGCTTTAGCCAGTATAGCTAGATCCAGGGTCTCAAACATTGTCATCAAAGCTCTGGCACTCTCTCCCTTCTCCTGGCTCAGTTCCACTCTGTGTGCACAGGCTTCATTCTCACAGATTCTCTCCATTAGGCAAGAAAGGTGGTTGATGGCTCTCCAGCGTTTCAACTCAGCTCCAGGTTTAAAAGGAAAAGAGACTCTCTTGAGTCCCATGCCTGTTCCAGGCCAATCACTATGCCAGAAAGATAGGGTGTTCTGATTGGCCTGCCTGGGTTATACACCAGTTTCTGGGTCAGGGGAACCTGAGCACCAGTACTGGCAGCCCTGCAGGGCCACCTGGATGAGGGAGAGAGTGTTCATCTGCAAAGGAAGGGCTGTTGAGCCACAAACGACCTGTGTCTGCTGCAGGCTAGTTCCTTCTTTTAAGGGAACTTCATAAAACCCCAGGAAGAGAGAAACTGACCCAGCTATGGAATTGGGTGCCTGCAGTCCTTTCGCCTATAATTTCAAAAGTAGTCGGCTTTGAAGTTCCTCTCATGGCTCAGGGTTAACTAACCCGACTAGGATCCATGAGGACGTTGGCTCAATCCCTGGCCTCATTCAGTGGGTTAAGGATCCGGCGCTACTGAGCTGTGGTGTAGGTCATAGACGTGGCTTGGATCTGGTGTGGCTGTGGTTGGCAGCTATAGCTTCAATTCCACCCCTAGCCTGGGAACCTCCATATGCCATGGGTGTGGCCCTAAAAAGACAAAAAAAAAAAAAAAAGTAGTCGGCTTTATTTAGAAATCATACAGAAATGTGAAGGAAAAAGAAACGGAATTTCTTGGACATTTTGATGTTTGTCCTTCCGGTTCTTTTTTTTTTTTCAATGGCCGCATCCATGTCATATGAAAGTTCTCAGGCCAGGGATTGAATCTGAGCCGTGGCTGTGACCTACGCTACAACTGCAGCAATGCTGGATCCTTTAACCCACTGTGCTGTGCTGAGGCTCCAAGCCGAGCCTCAGCAGCAACCCAAACCACTGCAGTCAGGTGCTTAACCCACTGTGCCACAGTGGGAACTCCTTTCCAGTTCTTTTAAAATGGGTTTTTTTTTTTTGCCTTTTTACTTTATCTAGGGCTTCACCCGCGGCATGTGGAGGTTCCCAGGCTAGGGGTCTAACAGGAGCAATAGCTGCCTGCCTTCGGCACAGCCACAGCAACGCGGGATCCGAGCTGCGTCTGCAACCTACACCACAGCTCACGGCAACGCTGGATCCTTAACCCACTGAGCAAGGCCAGGGATCGAACCTGCAACTTCATGTTTCCTAGTCGGATTTGTTAACCACTGAGCCAGGACGGGAACTCCTTAAGTTATTTTTTTTTAATACAAGCTGTTTTGTGGCCTTTTTCTTCATTTAGCAAAACAGTATAAATGTCTTCTTATGCCAGTTAATATTTATCTATAGCATGATTTTTAATTGCCATGTAATACTCCATGTATGAATGAGAATGATACATATATATAGAGTAACAATTACTCCTTAGTGAGTAATTCCTATATAAGAAGAGCTCTTTATACAAACATATGCAGTAAGCATTGTTATCTCTCTCTTTTTCTTTTTCCTTTTTTTTTTTTTTTTTTTTGGTGTGACCTTGGCATGTGAAAGTTTCTGGGCCAGGGATTGAACCTGCACCACAGCAGTGACCCAAGCTGCTGCAGTGACCACGCTGGATCCTTAACCTGCTGTGCCATAAGGCGACTTCACATTATCATCTCTTTTTTTCTTCCATTTTTTAAAGTTTTATTGAAGTATAGTTGATTTATAGTGTTGTGATAATTTCTGCCATATGACAAAGTGATTCAGTTATACATGTGCACACATCCGTTCTTTTTAAGATTCTTTTCCCACATAGACCATCACAGAATATTGGGTAGAGTTCTCTGTGCTCTACAGCAGGTCCCTGTTGGCCAATCATTCCATATACCACCATGTGCATATTGTTATCTCTTTACATAGAAAGAAACCAAAAGATTAAAGAGATTAAGTTTCTTCCCATGGTTACACAGCTAAGTAAATGGTAGAGTCAAAGTTTTTTTTTTTTTTTTGGTTTTTTAGGGCTGCACCCACAGCATATAGAAATTCCCAGGCTGGGGCTTGAATCCGAGCTGTAGATGTCGGCCTACGCCAAAGCTCACGGCAACACCAATTCCTTAACCCACTGAGCAAGGCCATGGATTGAACCCATGTCTTCATGGATACCAGTCAGGTTCGTTGCCATGGAGACATAATAGGCACTCCGAGTCAAACTTTAAACTGGGGCTTTTTGACTACGAAGCCTGTGCTTTTCCAAAGCCTCTTTAGGAAATATCTTTTAAAGTCTCTGGGAAAGTCCTCTAGGAAGAAGCATCAGCCTGATGGCCAATGGGTAAGGCAGAACCTGAAATGTAGAGAGCTTCACCAGCAGTACGGTGTGTGTCGTCAATCCTAACCAAACAAGCAGGGTCCAGGCACTGAAGTTTAGGCCTGAGACAGGCATTGGGGGATGGCAGGCTACATGTAGTTAGATTTGTTAAGAGGCAGCTTTTTGGAGAAATATAGAATAAAAATAAAAAGCTAAGTACATTTTTATCTATCAGAGTGAGCAAGACCTAAAAATTGATTACTCACTGTGTTGGCAAAGCTGTGGGGAAGTGGATTGGTCTCTCTTGCTGGTGTGAGTGCAGAATTGCCCCATGCAGGGCAGTTTGGCAACAGCTATCAACAGCACAAATGCACGTAGTGTTTGACCAGCAATTTCCAATTCCAGAAACTTACTGGTCACATACCTGCACACATGTAATATGATGTATGTATAAAGCTATCCGTCCTCATGTTGTTTGTAATAACAAAAGATTGAGAGTATCCCAGATGTTTACCTCTAAGTGACCACAGCTGGTTTGGTGGATTATGGAACAATGGATGCATTGGTTCGGATAATACTAATTGCTATAACACATACACTCCCAATCTCAGCGGCTCAACAAACGGAAATTCATTTCTCTCCCACGTGAAGCCCCAAACAGGTGCTTCTATGTAAGGACTGACTTAGGGATCCAGGCTTCCTTCATCTAAGTGCTCTACCCTCTTCCGCTTGTGAAACCCAACTTCCCCGTGTCCGTTAAGCCAGGAATGGGAAAGGGCATGGAGGTGTATATGGAAGGAAGAGTTTTTATAGATCAGGCCTGGAAATGGAGATAATCACTTTCACCCACATTCTGTCACAAGACCACCATCACCCACATCCAGTCGCAAGGCCACATCTAAGTGCTGGGAAATAGAGTCTCGCTTTGTGTCCAGGAAGAGGGACAGATTTGGTGATCTTAGCTGTCTCTACCCTGGTGAAATCAAATGTATCTGTGAAAAAGGATAAGGAATCTCTTTACTAATATTACCATGCAAAAAAGTAAGATAACAGTATCACTTGTGTCAAAGGTGGGGAAGTATATATTCATGTTTACCTGTGTAGGTGTAAGTAAGCTGTGCAGACACAAAAAACTTACCAGTTTGTGGGTAGGGAGTGGGCAGCTGTGTGGAAAGGGAGTAGTGTGGCGGGGAGACTTCTCTATATACTCCTTAATTTAATTTAATTTAATTTAATGTTATTGTATTTTATGTTTTGTCTTTTTAGGGCCATACCCATGACATATGGAAGTTCCCAGGCTAGGGGTCAAATTGGAGCTGCAGCTGCTAGCCTGCGCCACAGCCACAGCCACGTGGGATCCGAGCCACATCTGCAACCTATGCCGCAGCTCGCGGTGATGCTGGATACTTAACCCACTGAGCAGGACCAGGGATCGAACCTGCATCCTCATGGATACTAGTCGGGTTCGTTACTGCTGAGCCACTACAGGAACTCCCAATTTTTAAACATTATTTATTTTTTCTTTTTATGGCTGCACCTGTAGCATATGAAAGTTCCTGGGCCAGGGATTGAATCAGAGCTGTAGCTGCAACAATGCTGGATCCTTTAACCCATTACACCAGGCCAGGGATCAAACCCATGCCTCTGCAGTGACCTGAGCCACTGCAGTCGGATTCTTAACCCACTGTGCCATGGTGGGAACTGCTATATGCTCCTGATTTTAGAGTTATGTGAGTCTATTAATTTATTAAAAAAGCTGAAGCGGCCTCAGAGTACTGAGCGAAGGGGGAGAATTTAGATACAGAAACTCGGAAAAAAGTTGGGGGAGTGCACGGGTTCAGGGCAGAGGCTGCGCAGCAAAGCCTAAAGAGATTTCCTGAGCCCCTTGGCTGGCAGCTGCAGCAGCTTTTTATATAACCATGTCCTGAAGGCTTCTGGGGACAACCAGAAATAGATTCTTGCCAAGCATGTTAGAGCGAGCAGACTCACTCCGCTGGGTAAAAGTCAGGACGGATATCAACAGAGGTAGAACCTGAGTTGGTTTGAGTACAGACAGTTCTTGCTTCAGAGCAAAGTGGACAGGCAGCGGGAGCGCCCCAATTCTGTCCTTGGCTTGGTGCGCGTGTCATCCCTCCTGCCAGACTGGTTGTAAGGTAGGATCTAGAGGAGAAGAAAGTTCTTAATCTTAACACGCTCTTCTACTGATAGTCACATAATTTCTGTCTGTTCACTTATTCATGGATATTTGAATGTCTACCTAACACTATATTTTATCTACCAGGTATTGTGTAGGTGGTAAGATTATAAAAATAAAGATGAGATTCTGATTTTCAGAATTCCTGCCTACAGAAGGCTGTTCAGTCCAGGGATGGCCTGACCAGCTGCTCTCCAGTAGGTAAGAGGCGCTTAGTAACATGGTTCTGGAGGCCTCACCCACTGGATTGTGCCTCTGCACCACTGTCTCACTCTTTCTCCCTCTTGCCCATGAAGAGCTCCTAAAAAAGCACCCCTGCATTTCTGACTTGGCTTCCCCCAGGGCAGCATCGACGTGAGCCGCGTGGCTATAATGGGACATTCATTTGGAGGGGCCACAGCTGTCCTGGCTTTAGCCAAGGAGACCCGGTTTCGGTGAGTTGCCCAGTGATGCTGTTGTTAGCATTTATGTTAGCACCATTCATCCATTCAGCAAGTATTACGTGCAAGGCACCGTTGTCGGGGCTGAAGATTCAGTGGGGAAGAAGAAAGCAAGGTCTGTGGCTTCACAGAATTGTTATTACGGGAAGAGACAGTCTAGAAAACAAACTAACAAATACTCAAATCCCCAGCACCCAAGTGCAATGAAGAATACAGAATAAGCTGATAAGCGAGAGTATCTGGAAGCTTCTTTGAGAAAGTAACATAAGCTAAGACTCAAAGGCAAAGACGCTAACCACACAAAGGTCTGGGAGAAGATCATTCAGGGAGAGGGAACAGCTCAAGGCCCTGAGGTGGAGAGAAGCTTGCTGTGTCAGTGTGGGAGGAGCAAGCAGCGGCCAGATCACGGGGCCTTGTGGCCAAAGTAAGGAAATTAGACTTTTATTCTATGTATGAAGGGAAACCATTGAAATATTTTAAGTATAGACAAACATCATATATATATATATATATATATTTTTTTTTTTTTTTCCTTTTTTAAGGTTGCACCTGCGGCATATGGAAGTTCCCAGCTAGGGGTCGAATCAGAGCTACAGCTGCTGGCCTACATCACAGCCACAGCAACACCAGATCCAAGCCACATCTGCCACCTACACCACAGCCTACGGCAATACTGGATGCTTAACCCACTGAGCAAGGCCGGGGATGGAACCAGCGTCCACATGGATACCAGTCAGATTCGTTTCCACTGCACCACGACAGGAACTCCCCTTGTTTATATTTAAAAACCAATGTGTGAAGAGTATTTCATCCTATTGTAGTAGGATGAAACTGGAAACAAAGAAGCCACTTAGAGGGAGGCTCGCTCAGAGTCAAGGTGAGAGCTGATGGATTTGCATTAGGATGGAGATAGTGGGATGGAGAGAAGTAAAGAGAGTCAGGATAGGCTCTAGAATTTTCAGGACTTAGTGATGCATGAGATAAAGGAAAGAGAGAAATCAAGGTTTTTCATGTGTGTAGCTATCATTCGAGTGGAAGATGATTGTCCTTTATTGAGGTGGAGGAGACTGCAGGAGCACTGGGGCGAGGGGATGGTAGGATGCTAATCTCAGGGCCTTAGTTTTACCCTTGGTAACAGAGCTTACTGTTTGACAAACTGGTCATGACTTTGAGTTGTGGCACCAAGGAGTCTTTCTTTGACCTCCCTGCCATGTACACTCCAGGCTGACATAGCACCGTGTACAATCAGGGCACTAAGCTACATTTTGCTACCTTGTGTGTTCTGTCTCCACTGCTATTCTTGGAGCTCCATGAGAGCGAGAACTGTGTCAGTTATCTTTGGATAAATGACATAGTAGGTACTTGTTACAGCACAAGGCTAAGCACATAGTAGGTACTTACTTGATGAGCTGAATGAATGAAGTGGGATTCTGTGTGGCTCAAGTCAGCTGCCGGAGAGCAGATCTAAGGGAAGGAGGAGGTCTGATCCTTACTTTCAGAGAGTTTAAAACATAGAAGGACTTTTGGTGACAGTAAAAGTGATCTGTAGCCAAGATCCTAACCAAAGGGTATGGGCCCTGGGTCCCATCCTGGCTTTCTGAGCCTTTACCCCGCTGAAGGAAGAACTCCAACTTGTCCCCAACTCCCCCAGCTGTTCTTGTTTGGGTTTTCTGCATGGAAGTTCTAAATGTCTGGTCCTGTTCCAGGTGTGCTGTGGCTCTGGATGCTTGGATGTTTCCTCTGGAACGTGACTTTTACCCCACAGCCCGGGGGCCTGTGTTCTTCATCAACGCTGAGAAATTCCAGACAACAGAGAGTGTCAACTTGATGAAGAAGATTTGTGCCCAGCATGACCAATCCAAGATCATAACTGTCCTGTGAGTAACCCCCAAGGTCATGATCCCAGTGTCCTCTCCATTTTCTACTCAGCCATGGCTTCCTTATTTTCCTCTAAATTATCCAGAAGCTCTGCCCATTGAAAGAATACCTAAATATTTCCTGAGTTTCAGAGTCTTAATTCCTTTAGAATTTCATATCTGTCCTTCCTCGCCACTTAGCGCCCCCTAAAGTGATTTCTTCACTGTTTATATGACTTTATGATAGGAGTTACCTGTTGCTTTTTGGAAAAGGGTATTGTGGGATCGTGTGTTGGAGAAGAAGAGATGTGAGTGGGTCTGGGTGGACTCCAGAAATCTCTAATCTCATTTGGCAGTTTTATTGAGTCTTTTGGAGATTGTGGATATAATCCCTTTGACTTTCAAAAGACAGACACAGAGCCCTTCATGAATACCTAAATCCAGATATTTTCCATAAACTGTCTATATTCTGCCAAAGAGAAGCCACGTTCTCTTCACTTCCATCATCAGCACTGTCAGGTGGTTTGTTTTTAGGAGCCATTTTTCTTTTTCTTTTTCTTTTTTTTTTTTTGCCTTTTGTCATTTTAGGGCCATACCCGCGGCATGTGGAGGTTCCTAGTCTAGGGGTCTAATCGGAGCTGTAGCCACCGGCCTACGCCACAACCACAACAATGTAGGATCCGAGCCGCATCTGCAGCCTTCACCACATCTCACAGCAATGCCGGATCCTTAACCCACTGAGCAAGGCCAGGGATCGAACCCTCAACCTCATGGTTCCTAGTCGGATTCATTAACCGCTGTGCCACAACAGGAACCCCAAGGAGCCATTTTTCACAGGGAGAAAATTTCGAGTAAGTTTAGGAAAGGTTCTATACATAGGAAGTGGCTGAGAGCTACAGATACAGGGCCAAAGTCTCACTGAGAAGTCTCTGACTCGATCCTGCCCTGTCCTTGAGCCCAGTAGCGCACATGCTTAAAGGATCTCAGGTTCTGTTTCAGCAAAACGGCAAGTAACTGCATGTCATGGACCTCTGAACTTGTGCAGGTGATTGAAAGGCCAGATCCAAAGCCCAGAGTGCTGGAGGTCCACTCAGTAGGCCGTGGCTTCTCTCCTTGCCCATCTTGGCCCACACTCTCTTCCTGGGGTGGGAGAGGGGCACTTGATTTCTTGGCAGCAGAGGACTGCTCTCTCCAGGCCATTCAGATCCAGGATAATTGTAACCTCTGGAGGGAAGGGAGATGAGGGCAGCTGGAAAGGGGTACACAAAAACTTGTACCCCTTGTTTAACTCTTGACAACGTGTTGTTTCTTAAACTGAATGCTGGAGTCAAGAATCCATTATAGTATTCTTTATACTTTCTCATGTGCTTTTTTTTTTTTTTTGTCTTTTTAGGGCAGCACCTGCGGCATATGGAGGTTCCCAGGCTAGGGGTCTAATTGGAGCTGTTGCTGCTGGCCTATGCCAGAGCCACAGCAACTCTAGATCCAGGCCACATCTGCAGCCTACACCACAGCTCATGGCAACGCCGGATCGTTAACCCACTGAGCGAGGCCAGGGATCAAACCGGCAACTTCATGGTTCCTAGTCGAATTCGTTTCCACTGCGACACAACGGGAACTCCTCATGTGCCTTAAATAATACACTTTAAAGTCAGTTTTTCTGCGTGATATCAAGTTTAGCATTTAGATTTTTCTTCCCTCATTGAATTGACTAGTAAATTTAGGGATGAGTAATTTAGTTCGAAATGAACCTAGTGAGAATTTCACCTTCAAGTTAAGTGCAATTGGAAATCCCACTCCTGGGCATCTATCCAGAGAAAACCATGACTCAAAAAGACACATGTACTCCCATGTTCATTGCGGCACTATGTACAGTAGCCAAGACATGGAAACGACCTAAATGTCCATCGACAGAGGAGTGGATAAAGAAGGTGTGGTATATATACACAATGGAATATTACTCAGCCATTAAGAGGAAAGAAATAACAGCATTTGCAGCAGCATGGATGAACCTAGAGATTATCGTGCTAAGTGAAGTCAGTCAGACAATGAGATGCCAATATCAAATGCTATCACTTACATGTAGAATCTAAAAAAAGGACGCAATGAACCTCATTGCAAAACAGATACTGACTCACAGACTTTGAAAAACTTATGGTTTCCAAATGAGTCAGGTTTGGGGGGTGGAGGGATACACTGAGGGTTTGGGATGGAAATGCTATAAAATTTGGTTGTGATGATTGTTGTACAACTATAAATGCAATAAAATTAATTGAGTAATTTAAAAAAATGCTGCAAAAACAACAACAAAAAAGTGCAGTTGATGTCAAAGGACTTAAATTCTGATCTGGAAACCCTCTTTTACAAGCACTTGCCTGGTTACTTAAAGGCAAGTTATTTCTTTTTCCTGTTCACTTTGTGGTACAACTCTGAGCTAAAGAGGGAGCTGATATATTTTGTGAATCTTGAGAAGGCACTGGGTAAAAGCCATGGAGTAAGAGTTTATAATAACATGGAAGTGGCAGGTGCTGCAGGCCTTGTCCTGTCCCCTCTCCAGCCTTTCCCCTGCACAGTCAGGCATTCGTTGAACAGCTCTGAAGCCAGGTACACCTGCTTTCACATCCTAGTTCCATCCCTTACTAACTGTGTGACCTTGGGTGGATCATTTCTGTCAAAGAAGAAAATACTTCCCTTACAAGATTGTTATGAAAATTAAGTAAGATAATGCATGTAAAGCCCCTTGCACATTGTAGGTGCTTAAATATTTGTGTACCCTAGCCTCTGGACCCCTACCAGATCCTTGTTTTTCTTTTTCTCTAGCGGTTCTGTTCATCGGAGTCTTACAGACTTTGCTTTTGTGGCTGGTTACTGGATTGCCAGATTCTTCTCCAATCAAACCCGTGGGAGCTTGGACCCCTATGAAGGTCAGGAGACTGTGGTGCGGGCCATGTTGGCCTTCCTCCAGAAGCACCTTGGTAAGGAGAGAACCGTGGCTCCGGGGGCAGAGGTCTCTTAGATTTGCTTGCACAGTGGTCTGTACCGACATATCTTGGATCAGGGAGATTTATGGCAAATAAATCTCCTTCACCTGAGTGAAGGAGAGGGTTACATGGAATCCTAGAAAGCACACTTAGCTGAAAGTTTGGAGAGGCTATTAGCTGAAAGTTTGGAGAGGCTAATTCTGTCTCTTACCACCCGAATGACCTTAGCCTAGTCATTTAACTTCTCTGAGCCTTGCTTTCTTCATTGTAAGTGGGCCATTCACTTCTCTGTACTCCACCAGCTCTGTCCTGCCTCATTATCACTCATCTTATCTGTATGTGGAGGAGGTTACGATAATAGGGCTGCCTCTGCGGAAGTGCTTTTTAAAAGAAAGCACAGAAGGATGATAACTAATGTCCTAAGTCACAGGCCAGCCAAATGGCAAGACCTGTAGAGGTCTTTGATCCAGCTCCCCCAGAGGAGACATAACCTGCCTATCTTCCCTGCTGTGCGGTCGAGCACTGTAGAGGGTACACTGCTCCGAGGGTCAGCCCTCTCCTTCACTGGAAACTAATAATTTTAAGAATTGATATTCCAGGAGTTCCCGTCGTGGCACAGTGGAAACGAATCCAACTAGGAACCATGAGATTGCGGATTCGATCCCTGGCCTTGCTCAGTGGGTTAAGGATCCTGCGTTGCCATGAGCTGTGGTATAGGTTGCAGACACGGCTTGGATCCTGCATTGCTGTGGCTGTGGCATAGGCTAGCAGCTATATCTCCAATTAGACCCCCTAGCCTGGGAACCTCCACTTGCCATGGGTGCAGCCCTAAAATAACAAAAGACCAAAAAAAAAAGAAAGAAAGAATTGATATTCCAGTTGGGCTTTTTTTGTTTGTTTGTTTTGGTTATGAGGACCAGAGATTCACTAATTTTCCCCAGAAGAGAGGAGAGTCTGTTTAAGAGAGTCCACCTGGCCAGGTGGGGCGTGAAGCGTTACAGGAACCGAGGGAGCTTGCAGGACTGGCTTCTTGCTCAGTCGCTCCGTCTCCTCCTCTCATGACATCTCTGTTTCTCTTTGCTCAGGTCTGCATTTTTCCTCTTGCTGCTCTGTCCTTTTTTCTCTTGCTGAGAACATCTGCTTACTCATGGTTTCTGCTTCCTCTTGACTGCGGTTGGCCTGAACTGCCTGGGACTTGTTCTCTCTCCTTGTGACATCCTCTCACTGTCAGCTCCCATAGCTCACCACCATACTTTCTTGGATTTCTTAGACCAGTTCCCAAGAGAGGCAGCCAGGTTGTACTAGCTCATCTTTACCTGCCAAAGCACCTTGTGGACTACTGCCCAGCTCAGGCCTGGCTCTCTTGATCAGATGTGCCTTTCTGAACCAGTCGGAATGGAATAGGCTACTAGTATCTGCGCAAGGCTGATCCCTCAGCACATGCTGTGTGTAGGGCAGCTTCCTTCAGAAGGGAGCCAGGCCAGCCTGGGTCTCTAAGATTGGACCTAACTCTAACCTAAGACCAAAATCTGATTCTTTTTAACTCCTTCTCACTTGCCCTGGGTATCCCTGCCTCAGACCCCTTACTCATGGTAGGTCTTTAAATGTTTGAAGTCACCTCTGGCGTCCTCAGAGTTTTCTGTTCATGAAATGTCTGTGGTACCTCTGCCTGTCGCCTGATCCCCATGTTGCCATTCATTACTCGCTTTGGCTGTGCTGTCTGTTGATGTGCCTTGTAACTAAAGGTGTGCTGCTCTGACTTGAACATGACATGCTAGATATGGTCTGGCCAGTCCCTGGTACAACAGGACTGTCGCCTCTGTGCTCTCGACACCAGACTTGTAGTTGGATGGCCTGAGTGTATTAACTTTTCCATCAATTGCTGAACAAATATGACTTGGATTGAGTTTGCTTTTATTTTTATTTATTTTATTTTTTTGTCTTTTTAGGGCTACATGTGCAGCATATGGAAGTTCCCAGGCTAGGGGTCAAATTGGAGCTGTCGCTGCTGGCCTATACCACAGCCACAGAAACGCTGGGTCTGAGCCACATCTGTGACTTACATCACAGCTCATGGCCCTGCCAGATCCTTAACCCACTGAACAAGGCCAGAGATCGAACTCTCGTCCTTATGGATATTAGTTGGGTTCGTTACCGCTGAGCCACAACGGGAACTCTGAGTTTGCTTTTAAAACATTTCTGTCTTATTATGAATGTATTGATTTTTTAAACCTAAATTTGCATTTCTATATTTATACCTGTTCATCTCATCCGCTCATCATGAGCCACTATGCCAGCCTGGGTTTAGAGACTTTGGTGTTAATAGAGGCCTTAGAGCATCATCCTTATCACGTGGTACGAGAGGAATGGATCCACGTCTCAAGACTTTAATGGGGCCTCACTGCAGGGTCCTCAGCCCACTTTCCCTGTTTCCTCTTAGGCACCATATCATTAGGGAAGAGCTAAGGATGTCGGGGGAGCCCACCCTGGCATGACTGGGCTCCCTTGAGCAACAGTGTCCGTTGAGCTAAGATACTCATTAGTGGAGACCAGCAGAAGATTAAGAGAATCTTAGACTGTGGGAAGATTGTTGAGGGCTTGCTTTACGCCAGGCCTTCCACCAAGCACTTTAGTTGCATTAGTTGCATTAGCATGTTTAATCCCAAAGATGGCCCTTTCCAATGGAGTATTACTGACTCCATTTTACAGGTGAGGACCGTAAGGCTTAGGGAAGCTCAATAATTTGTCCAAGGTTATCTGGTTAGTAAGTGGTGAAGCCAGAATGTCACGTAGGCTGTCTGACTCGAAAGGCCAGGTGCTTCATGGCTGCACAGTTCAGCCAGTGACTCTGCTGGCCCAGGGGTGCCCAGGATCTTTGGGAGACACAGAGGACAGGCCCCCAGTCTGACAGGAGGGAAATGACAGCCAGGAAAGGAGGCTCCTTAGACAAAATGATGCTTCTCTTTAATGTTAAAGATGAGTAAGCCTCACCAGGCATGGAAGGGGCAAGAGTCTTCTAGACAGAAGGCACAAGGTCCGTTTGGAGAAGCTGCATTTGGTGTAATTGGAGTTCAGGATCATGACCTGTTGGAAGATAAAGGTAGAGAAATGGCAGTTCCCATGTGGCGCAGTGGGTCAAGGATCTGGCATTGTTACTGCAGCGTTTCGGGTTGCTTCTGTAGCGTGGGTTCGATCCAAGGCCTACGAACTTGCAAATGCTGTGGGCACGGCCAAAAAAAAAAAAAAAAGGTGGAGAAGTGGGCAGAAGCCAGAAGCCAAATCTCGAAGCCCATGTATTGGCTGAAATAGGTTTGAATTTTACTCCACAGGCTGTGAGAGTCCTTGGTGGGTTCTAAGCGGGGGATGCCATGCTTAGACTAGTGTTTGCAGCCTGGTTGTATCATGGAGGATGGGCAGGATGGGGCAGTTGAGAGGCAAAGAGCCCAGATGGGAGGCTCTGGCATCCAAGCGATAAGAGAGAAGACGGAGTGGATAAGGCCGAGGCTTTCTCTCTGCTTGGGGTAGTTAGCTTTGCAAAGAGAGGAAAGTTTTTTTTTTTTGCCTTTATCTAGAGCTGTACCCGCGGCATATGGAGGTTCCCAGGCTAGGGGTCTAACAGGAGCTGTAGCTGCTGGCCTTCGCCACAGCCACAGCAACGCGGGATCCGAGCCGCGTCTGCAACCTACACCACAGCTCATGGCAACGTCGGATCCTTAACCCACTGAGCAAGGCCAGGGATCGAACCCGCAACCTCATGGTTCCTAGTCGGATTCATTAACCACTGAGCCACAAAGGGAACTCCCTTCTTCTTTTTTTTTTTTTTTTCTTTTTTAGAGAGGAAAGTTTTTTGATGGCCAAACAGTGCATTGTAACATGGGAAGCTAAAAGAGGTGACTCAGCTGAGCCTCTTACCACTCCTAAAAAATACCTCTGATCCTAAAAAATACCTCAGAGCACAGGCCCCGCTGACACAGGGATGGTGTTACCTTCTTTGAGGAAGACTGGTGCTTCTTGCATACTACCTGCAAGCGGCTCCTGTCTCCACCTCCTCATCCTCCCTGCCACTCTCCTAGGTGTTCCTTTCACAGCTTCTTTCTCGTCAAACCTCTAGCAGCTTCCTCCCCTCTCCTGTCCCTCAGCTCATTAACTCTGCCCCCCACTTTTCCAGGAAAACGGAAGCGGTCAGTACATCCTCCAGTTCCCAGCACCGCGTCTCGCTGCCTTCCTGTGCATACCCAGCTCTCTGCCCGGTTACTGGCGTTTCCTACTCAGCTGTCTGCCGAGGCC
>PVHT021183551.1:14740315-14838634 GCA_004024745.2 Catagonus wagneri | reverse complement strand
TGGCCAAAAAAAGAAAATGTGTCTTGACCCCCCTTTTGTCCCCCCGTTACCACCCATTTAGCAGAACTCCTCCAAAGAATGTCTTCTTATCTTCCCATTCTCTCTTGAACCTGCTCCAGTCAGGCTTTTGCATCCCAGTCCTCCACGGAAACTACCTTTGTCAAGGTCACAGTGCCCTTCATGGTAGTAGGTCCAGGGGTCACTTCTCCTTCCTCATCTCACTGGAACTCTCAGCACCTTCTGACAGAGTTGGTGACATGTGCCTCTGTGAAGCCCTGTCTTGACTTGCAAGACGCCCCACTGCAGATTTTCTCCTCTCTCAGCGTCTGCCCCTCCTCTGTCTGCTTTGCTGCTTCCATGCCTCCGTGCTCGGACCTCTTCTCTCCCTGTATCCCCCTCGTGTTCGTCTGGTCTCATGGCTTTAAATGCCATCTCCATGCTGACGGCGCTCCAGTTTCTTTCTCTCCCCTAAACATCAGATTTATTTAACCCACTACTCAGCATTTCTCCTTGGGCTTCTCAGAGACATTACACTTAAGAACGGATTTCAACCGCAGTCTTTCCCTGCTCTGTTACGAGTAACGCCATCCTTGGAGTTACTCAAGCCAAAGTCCTCCTTCTTGTCTCTTCCCTTTCGCCTCCCCTGTTGCCCTCAGAAAATCCTATTGGCTCTACCTTCAAAATACAAATGGAACGTAATCACGTGTCACCACCCCCACGGCCACCATCCAGTCCAACTCAGCTCTCGCCTAAATCACTGAGCTTCCTGACCAGTCTCCCTACTGCCGCCCTGTCTCCCTACACAGCCCTTTCTTAATCAAGCAGCCAGAGTGATCCTTTCAAAAAGTCAGTCAGATCTTGTCGCCCCTCTGTTCACACCCCTCCAGTGGCTCCTCATGTCCGTGAGAGTCAAAGCCAGCACCCAGCGTCCCTCCTGCCCTCCTTTTCCTACGG
The DNA here is from genome assembly GCA_004024745.2 of Catagonus wagneri. Lineage (NCBI taxonomy): Eukaryota > Metazoa > Chordata > Mammalia > Artiodactyla > Tayassuidae > Catagonus > Catagonus wagneri. The sequence goes on along the minus strand of PVHT021183551.1, from coordinate 14,837,680 downwards.
CTCTGCCCCTGGCCTACTTCACTGTTGCACAAGCCTCCACACCCCAGGCACACTCCCGCTTCAGGCCTTTGCACTGCTGTTCCTGCTGCCTAGAACATTCTTCCCATGGAGTCACCTGGCTCACTCCCACCTCCTTCAAGTTTTTGCTCAAAGTTCACCTTCCCAGCAGGGCTCCCACTGACCACACTTTTTACCTCCCCTCACCCCCCGCCCCCAGGCCACCACCACGACCTCTGCCTGTCTCTCTTTTTTTCCACAGTACTTCTTATCTTTTCATGTCCTATGTACTTTGTTTTGTTTATTGTTATCTCTCCCTCCTAGATATGTGAACTCTGTTTGTCTGTGGCTGTGTGTTTTGGCACCAAGAGCAAACCGGGGCACATAGTAGTGCACTCAGTGTTTGTTGAGTTAATGAACGTGTAGCACTGGTTTGTTGAGGACCTATGCCAGGCGAGGTTCTTGCCAGGGTCCTGAGGATCTAAAGATGAAGGAGAGTGTCCCAGGTTTTGTTTGTTTTGGACAAAAACCTCATTTGCCTTCTCAGCTGTGTCCCACTCTCTCAGCCTGTGGCCTTGGATTTCCGACTGTTCTTGCCATGTCTTAGACCCATCTGCCTGTGGTCCCAGGGCCCGCTCTTAAATCACACCTGGGGTTATGCTGCCTCATGATGTCGCTGTCCTTACCCTTCTGTTCTTTGCTGAGATGGCCCTGGATTCACATCCGCTGGCTGGCACGTGAAGGACCTCGTATTGCTCAGCAGCATCCTTGAGCTTGGAAGTGGGCTTTCCACTTTCTCACTCCTTCAGACCAGGGTTCGATTTCTATTTTCTACCAAGGCTGTAGTGACCTTGGATGAATCGGGTAGCTTCTCTGAACCTCAGTTTCCTCAACTATAAAATAGGGCCGGTACAGTCCTTAATACACAGGGATATTATGAAAATTAAACGAAACAATGCATGTTTAGCAAAGTCCCTAGAATGAATTATCCTTCATCAAATGTGACTTTCTGTTACTGTTATCATTACTGACTTGTTACGGGTTAAGCAAATCATTTAAGAAGCACATTTATAAAGACACTGGGCAAACAGTAGTTATCATTACTGCCACCACCACCAGATCTTTTAGTATCCCAGGTTCTCCTCTCTCTAGAGGAGAGCCACTAAATCCATGGGAACTGCCCTTTGATCTAACCTTATGACAGCTGATCTAACCCTTCTTCTGTTTCTTTTTCTCATTCAGACCTGAAAGAGAACTATGACCAATGGAACAACCTCATTGAAGGCATTGGACCATCACTCACCCCAGGGGCCCCGCAACATCTGTCCAGCCTGTAGCCACAACTGGTCATTTGGGAAAGGTCACTGAGCTGAGTTCTCACATGGGGCCTGCACAGGGACACCCATGGCCTTCTACTAGGAAGTGGTCCTCACGACCCTTCTGCATAGATTGAGAGGATGTAATCACACTGCTGATTGGATGACTGGGTAATTTAATCCGGGACTGTTCGTGTTAAACTCGTGTTGGGACTTGGATCACTTACTGATTTGGGAAACTGACTTTCTGGGGACTGAGCCCCGATGGTGTGGGGAACAAGCAGTGAGATGGGGCTGGTGAGGGCCCAAGCCCCAAGCTGAGCACAACGAGCCCTGTTATCCCAGCCAGCCGACTCCTCACCTTGGGCCAGTGTGGAAGAAGTGAAGCCGTAGGTCGGAGATAAAATTCCCACCTTGGGGCCCCCTAGCCCACCTGTGACACTCTCTTCCTACCTCTCCTCCTTCTCCCTCCCCAGGGCCCCTCAGTGAGTTCTGAGCGCTTCCTGTCCTGGGTAGCTTTCTAGGGGAGGGACCACCATCAGGTTTTTCTGTTTATTTTCAAGCCTCCTTAGGGCATGAAACCTAGCCCCAGGCATTTAGTCAGGATGAAGTTATATTTGAGAGTCCATGGAAGGGACAGACAGCCTTGACCCGATAGCTAAGGGAGAGTGGCTGAGGGACAGAGTGTATCTCAGACGCTCTGGATATCTTAGAGTTTTACTGAAAGTGTAGCTTGACAGAAACAACACAAGTGGATTGAGATGGAGAAAGCAGAAAAACTGTGTTAAATAGCCATTCGAACAGGCCCTCACCGCAAAAGGGAGGGAGTTTGGACGGTTCGAATTTACAAGGCCGTCCCTAGAGAGAAGCTTGGGAACACTTTGGTCCTGCCTTTTACCTCGGATATCATGAGCTTCCGACCGGCTGCTGTAGTTGCCTGCTTTCTGGCTCTGAGGCCCTCGCCTCCAATTTAAGTCAAGATATAGATCGAATTTCCATGCTGTTCCATTTATAATATGAACGATATTAATACTCATGTTTGCCTAACGATATGTTGGAATATTCTCTGTCTTTAATCTGCGTTACAGCAAGATGGGGAGCCATCTGGAAGTAACTTTTCCTTCTGTCTTTCTTTGATCGCTTACCACTTGTGCTCGTGTGGAAAAAAAAAAAAAAAAACTTTAAAAGGAGAGGAGGTCTTCCTAGGGATCTAGTTCGAAGCTTTCCGGGAACATCAACCCGAAACACCCCTCTCCGCTACTCTAGACGACTCACCTCCCTCCAAGCAGGGAACCACAGAGGAGGCACGAGCAAGAGGGAAACGCATCTCTGCACAACAGGCCCAAGGTCAGTGTCACCAAAGCAGGCTGGGACTACGTCTCCCATCCCCCAACAGCTGTTCTTTCTCAGAAGTGAAGCACCAAATCCTTTGAGGCTATGGATCTACCCTCGGAGGATCTGTGGTTTCCCAGGAGGCGAAGCATAAGGAGAATATCATTAAAGCCCTGGGCTCTAGAGCTCTGTAGTCTGGTTTTGAGTCCAGGCTCCACCACTGCTAACTGGGTAAATCTGAACAAATCATGTTCTCTTTTCAGTCTCGATTCCTGCATTTCTGAAATGAGGATCTGCATTATGAATAGATAGGAGGATGAAGTGAAAGAATGTGTAACCCATGGGTTATTTAAAACTACGTTTCCTACTTTCCAAACATACGAGATTTTTCTAGTTACCCTCTAGCTGTTGTTTTCCTGCTTAATTGCTCTTGGTCAGAGAAAATGATCCATGTGGTTTTTGTCCTGAAAATTTCTTGTTGGCCCAGTGTGAGGTCGATTTTGTGAATGTTCCATGTATCCTTGTAAAACCATACATTTTGAAGTTGTTGGCTTGCTGTTTTACTCAAGAGTATATTACGGACTTCTAGGAGAGTGAATACAGATATGTAATCGGGCCTTCCAACCCCTAGATGGGGACCAGAGCCCCTCGGCACTCACAGAACCAGTAGAAGCCATCTCTTTGTGCCTGGGCTGGTTCTGAGATGTGGAGAAGCCAGTTCTGACAGCATCAGCCCAGGAGACCCAACTTCTACATTAGGCTCATAAATAATGCAGGCAGATTTTGTGAAGTCCTGGAACCTTCCTAGAGAAAGAAGTTGTTCAGAAGCTGGATCCATCTCCTCCAATTCAGTTCGTGTTCTGATAATGACTCATTTATCCAGCATTGGAGTAGGTGAATTTTCCCCATTGACGATTATCCTTTATGTTACAAAATGTCGTATTGACTATTTTGAACAGTAATTTGCCAAAAAGGTAACGCACACACTTCTTATCGTGATCCAACCTCATTTAATTTTGTAGGATGTTTTCTTTAAATCAGGATAGACTAGATTATGTGGTAGTAAAAAGCAATCCCAGAAAGCAATAAAAGTTTATTTCCTTCTGATGCTGCTTGTCCTCTGTGGGTCAACTGGAGGCCCTGCTCTGCATCATTTTTATCCTCACTTGGGGACATGGCTGGCAGAGCTGCCACTACCTGGCATTGTTGCCACTGGCCATGGTGGAGCAGGAAGAAAGCGTGATGAAGCACCTGCTTGGCTCTTGAAGCTCCTCCCAGAGACGACCCTCTTGTTTCCGTTCACGGCGCCGCGCCAAAGCGAGTCATCCAGCCGTCCCTAACATCCCTTACTGTCCCGGAGAGCAAGAACATCTGTGACCAGGCCTGATGTGGGAGCAGTGGCACCCTCTGGTCTGTGAAGATGTGGATAGCTGTAGTGCATGGCCCCAGCTGCTGTCCTCTTAGTTCTTTTCATCGCTTTTGATGGTTTATGTTTTTTCCCTTGTGGTCAGCCTGCCAGCCATTACTCTTCATTGCCTTGAATGTGCCAGCCCCCAGCAGCTCTTCCTGTTCGCTTCAGATTTATAACTTCTGATCAGCCACGTTATTTATAGCCTTCTTAAGTAAAGCTAAGTAGTCACTGAGAGCAGGCCTGGGACACTGTCCTGCAACTCAAATGCACTGCCTGTAGTGCTTAGACTTTGTAGTCCTTCCTTTGACTTTCAGAGGGCGGGTATCACAGGCCTTTGGTCTTTTGTCCTGATTTTTGGTTAGCTTCTTGGCAATTGAAGAGCCTTTGGATAAGCAAGGTAATTTGCATATCAATTGATATGTGCTGATAAATTGCATTCTAGTGAATCCTTTCCAAAAGCAAAGAAGTTCTCATAGTGGCGCAGTGGTTAATGCATCTGACTAGGAACCATGAGGTTGTAGGTTTGATCCCTGGCCTTGCTCAGTGGGTTAATGATCCGGCGTTGCCGTGAGCTGTGGTGTAAGTCGCAGATGCGGCTTGGATCCTGTGTTGCTGTGGCTCTAGTGTAGGCCGGCAGCTGTAGCTCCGATTAGACCCCTAGCCTGGGAATCTCCACGTGCCGCGTGTGCAGCCCTAAAAAGCAATAAACAAAAACAAAAGCAAAGAAAATGTCTTGGGTTTCTTTGGCATCTCCTGGTTCCTCCTGCCGTTTTAGGACTGTACCCGTGGAGGCATCCTAGTGGTATATTGTGAACTTCCTGTGCACAGAGTGGTGCATCGGTTAGTAAGGACAGTAAGTAAATACAGGATGCAACGAGATTCATCATCCCTCCCACTTCCTGGCCGTGTCGGGCTAAGGCTGATTGGGTTCTTGTTCTGCTCTCAGTGGTCCCCAGTCCCCTTTCTGGTGTGGGTCCTGATACACCTGTTCCGCTTGCCCCTCTTCAAGAAGAATACTAGGCTCTAGGAGTTCCCGTTGTGGCTCAGTGATTAATGAATCTGACTAGGAACCATGAGGTTGCGGGTTCCATCTCTGGCCTTGCTCAGTGGGTTAAGGATCCGGTGTTGCCGTGAGCTGTCGTGTAGGTTGCAGACGTGGCTCGGATCCCGTGTTGCTGTGGCTGTGGCGAAGGCTGGCAGCTACAGCTCCTGTTAGACCCATAGCCTGGGAACCTCCATATGCCACAGCTGCGGCCCTAGATAAGGCAAAAAAAAAAAAAAAGACAAAAAAAAAAAAGAAGAATACTAGGCTCTTGAAATGTCAGTTGATGGACTCCAACTTGTCTTGGCTTTGTGGGGGTCTTTGTCTGCCCCCTTTTTCTTCTGGGGCGCCACTTATCTCTGGGCCTGTAAAGTGACAGAGAGTTAGGAGAAGTCATTCTCTGTACCTGGAACCTAGCCTCAGAAGGAAGGTCACTTTCTCTTCCATCACAGCCAGAAGCAGAAGCCAAGTGTCCTTGGGCACAGCTGTATGGAAGATGATGATGATCATCATCATTGTAAGAGCTAATATTTATTGGGCCCGTGCTGTGTGTCCCGTACTGTGCTCAGTGCTTTACATGCATTGTCTTATTTGCTGCTCACAGTAAGCCCATGAGGTCAGGTGGCATTGGCCTAATTTTATGTGTGAGGAAGCAGAGCCTTAGAGAAGCGATTTAATCAAGCCCTCACAAGGAAGAATTTGGCAAAACTGGAATTTGGGCATCAAAATCCAAGCTCTTAATCACTGGGCCATATGGCTTAATATACACACTTGGTCTTGCACCTTTCCTGTCTCTTTAAACTGTGAGGTTATGAAGAATGTAATTTCATGAGATTGAATCGAGGAGGTCAAGCTCTCTAGGAATTTCTATATGGCTTGTATTGAGGTTCAGTGATATCTGTAGTGCTCCCAAACAGTGGGTTCAGGAGAGAGAACTGAACTTTGCCAAGAACTGTGGGCCAGGTGCTCTGTTGATTGGACAGATGAGGAAAGCAGTTCAGGAATGAATAGCATGGTCTGAAATCAGACAGCTCCAGCACTCTTAGCCTTGTGACTTCATGCTAATTTACTAACTTCTGGGAGCTTCACCTTCTAATTGGTAAAATTTGTTGTCGTAATCATTAAATGAAGTAATGCATGTTAAGCACTTAGCACAATGTCTATATGAAGGGCTTAATGAACATTAGTCATTACCAGCATTGTTTTATTTGGTCCTCCCTACAGACTTGTAAGGTTAGCTAGAATCTGCCCTTGGGCTGAGTGGCCCCAGATGGTCTTGCTTTAATTCTTATTTCAGCCTTTTCAAATTTGGCTAGCTCACTCGCATGAAGCTTGCTAACTGCCACTCAGACACTACCGTTGTGGGAGGGTGGAGCTAGATGAACAGAGACAGATTTTCCATTCTCTTTGCTCTGATCTCCTGGCTTATCACACCAGAGATCAAAATCCACACCACAGTTCTAGCTCTGTAGGTTCTTTTCACCAGGGAGAGTCTACCCGCGTAGGTTCTGGTCTGGGTTTCAATTTCACACCCAGTCATCCAAAAACACACATCTAAGCTCCAGATGTAAACCGAAGGTCCTAAAATGATTTTTGGTTTTGTTTTTTTAATTTTTTTTCTTTTTATGGCCATACCTGCAGCATATGGAAGTTCCCGGGCTAGGGCTTGAATCAGAGCTGCAGCCACAGCCACGCCAGATCCGAGCTGCCTCTGCATCTGCATCTGCGACCTATGCAACAGCTTGTGGCAATGCTGGATCTTTAACCCACTGAACAAGGTCAGGGATTGAACCTGCATCCTCAGTATGTCAGGTTCTTAACCCACTGGGCAAGGTCAAGGCTTAAAGCCGCATCCTCACAGACACTATGTCGGGTTCTTAACCCACTGAACCATGATGGGAGCTACTTAAAATGTTGACTTGGAGACTTAGAGGAGGTCTGTGTAGAGGTCAACCAAAAGGACGAGGACCTGGGGTTAGGGAAGGTGTTGTAGAAATTTTTGTCTGTTGACCTTGCAACTGGGGTCAGGGGATTAAAGTGCCTCGTGACCTCAGGAGAAGTTCCCAGGCCTGAGGCTGGCCTGCAGATTTCCTCCGCACAGCTCTCTCCCTTGCTGCCGTATCCAGTTCCTACCAAGTGCTCTTCTTTCTTCCGTCTCTGTGGTACTCAGCACCCAGCCCGTCCTTTCCTTTTCACTTGAGTCTAGTCACCTCAGTCCTGGAATAATTTTTACAGTCTCCTGGACTTGAACTCCTCTTTTCCATTGCATTCTGCTGCCAGATCTGCCTGAGGCACCACTTTCGTAACAAAGTACCGACCTGGAAGGGTGGTCTAATGGAAAGAGGATCAAACTGATTGTCTGGAGCCCCAGCTTCTTATCTTTACTCTCATTGTTCTCCCTCCCTCAGTGACCTGTGTGCATGCTTTTCTCTTGTGACTTCAGTTTCCCTATCTGTCAGTTGGGATGGGGGTGGTGGTCGAGTCTCTGTCACTGAGTTGTCAAGAATCTACAGGACTCCCTTTTCCCTGTAGAATTGCATCTCTTCTCATTTTGTCTGCTCTTGCCCTACCTTTCTTGTCCTCTCCTTCTTACCATTTATTCTTTCTCCACGGTCTCCTGAATTCGCTCACTCATCCCACAAACTGACATGCATGCCCACTTCCTTTCCGTAAATCCAAACTTCACTACTCCTTTAGGCCCACCTCATCTGCGAGAGCCTTCTGATTAGATTCAGCTAACATTTGATCTCCTGGCCTCCTGCTCCCCAAGAGACAGAATCTGTGCCATATTTAGTATTGTACTTCGTTACATTATTCCAGGAGCAGGACCCATCTGTTGGACGGGAAAAGCATCCTCCTGTTGACTGACACAGGGAGCAGGGATCACTGTCCCTTCCCCCCATTCCCCCATCAGCAGGCTTCTTGTTCCTCAGCCAGACTTGGGAACAGCTGGTGTTCGCCCAGCCCTCTGATATCTCCAGCTGCCCCTGCTTCCTTTTTTTTGGGTGGGGGGTGTTCCCAGATCCCAGCTGTGGGGCCCAGGGCAGAGCCGGTGACAGAGCAGCCAAGGGCAGGTGGAGTGAACAGAGATACGTGGACATGCAGCATTTGAAAGTTAAAAAGAGGGCAAAACTGAGCACAAATCCCACCAGTGTTGAAAATGAGAGGCAGTAGTTTGCCAGCTTATTTTTCCCATCTTGCTTTCATCTAAAAAAAGAAGCTGCTCAGAAATACAGTCCTCCTCGGCCTGCTAAGCCAGATGGTCCCTAGATGCTCCGCCTGCCAAGTGTGCATAATAATTATTCATTTTCATGGAATCACACCCAGGTCTGAATCCAGACACTGACACTTTTTTTTTTTTAATTTTTTGCCATTTGATCTAGAGCCAGTGAGCCCTTCAGAGCCTCTCTTTTTCTGTAAAATGGGGTCACTGATGCCTGTCTTGCCCACCTCAGGATTTCTTGGAGGGAGGGAAAGGGCTTCCATGTGAGATGTAAGAGCACTTTGTAATTTACAAAGCACTAGACAAATATATGTTACTCTTAATAATAAATGTGCCATATTTTGTTTTAGCCCTAGTGTGCTACTACTTGATGAGCACCTGTTCTGTGCCAGAGACTATGTGCTAAGTGTTTTACATACATTATATCACTTAATCCTAACAGCATTCGTATAAGGAAGTGCCTGTTACCCCACACAGCAAATCAGGAAAGTGAGGCTCAGAAAGATTTGCTAGCCGGGCCGCAGTCATCCGGCATGTATGTACTGGAGCCAGGAACCTAAACTTTTGGGTTCCAAAGTCAGTGCTTTTAATTCCTATTCATTCCTGTATAACAAAAAGCAAGCAGATTCTTTACCTTATGTAGACTAAAATACCCTAGTAAATGTCCTAAGCAGTTAAGCCATACAGAGAGTCTTTTCTGTTGAAGACCTGACTGAGTTCTGACAGTGCACCTTGAATTGCCTTTCTAGCAGTAGCAGTAGACTGGTTCTATCCATCCATCCATCTGTCCATCCATCCATCCCTCCATCCATCCATCCACTACATGTAAAGTTAACAGTTCAGGGAAGAAATCCACAATATTGTACTTGACAAACCATAGAGCCAACCAACTGGCAGAAAAAATTTTTAAGTCTGACCCACATATTGTAGATTCATGATTTTCGGCTTTAGGTGCACATCAGAATCACTTTGGACCTATATAAAAATACGGGTGCTTTGGCCATGTCTCCAGAGACCTGAAGAAGCTGATTCAGAAGGTATAAGGTAGGGACCATGTGTGTGTCTGTGTGTCTGTGAGGGGTAGGGGGAGGGAGAGAGAGGAAAAGGGGCTGGGGCGGGGGGGATCTCCAGGGATATTACTGATAAGCCGCCAAGTTAGAGAACCCTTGCTATGATTTAACACTATTAGCCTGTTTTCCCTTCTTTTATGAATCAGGAGTAATTTCTTGCCGGAAATATAGAATCATTAAATTTTAGAATTGGAAGAAAACCTTTTGGTCCAAGAGGAAACCAAAGCTCAGGGAAATTCATCAGGTAGTTGGCAGACTTGAATTAAAATCCAGATCTTCTGACTTCCAGTCTAGTACTTTAGATACATCCATGGGTCCCAGGGCTTTGTTGAATTATTAAAAAACTCCTTAGGATCCATTCACCATGACATCCGTGATTTCCAGCCACCATACCCTGGAGTTTTTATAGGGAAGAAACCTGGGCTAGACTCAAATGGCCGTTTTCATATGTGCTCATTCATTCCATAAGCACTTAACTGAAGCCTGCACTAGAGCTGGTCCTGTCCTCCTGAGACTGAGTCCAGAGGGCAAGAAAGGCAAGTCACAGCTGGGCTCCATGGAATGAGTCTGCTATCATAGGAGATGTATCAGGCTCAGAAGTGGCACAGGGTGTTTAGTTCAACTTCAGCAGAGGAGAAAGGCTAAAAAGGCTGCAGAGAGTATCAGACTTGAGCTTGGTATTTATATTAGTTATTTATTGCTGTATAATAAATTACCCCCATATTTATCAGCTTAGAACAACAATGTCTCACACTTTGTGGCTCAGAAATTCTGGGATGTCTTAGCTGGGCGTTCTGGCTTAAGATCTCTCATGAGATTGCAGTCAAGTTGTCAGTTGGGATTTCTGTCATCCGAAGGCTTGACAAGGATGAGAGGATCCACTTCCAAGCTGGCTTCCTCACGTGGCTGTTGGCAAGAGGCCTCAGTTCCTTACCACGTGGAGCTCTCCACAGGGCTGCTAAAGGCATGGCAGCTGGCTTCTCCCAAAGTAAGTGCAAGAGAGGGTAAGATGGAAGCTGCAGTGTCTTTTATGACCCATCCTTGGAAGTCATGTGCCACCACTTCCACAATATCGTATTAGCACACCGGTCAGGCCTCTTCCATGTGGGTGGGGACCCTACAAGAGCGTGAATACATGAAGGTAGAGATCAGAGCGGGCCATCTTAGAGGCTGGCTACCCTGCCACTGAAGATGAATGGAGTTTTCCAGATAGATGAGGGAGAAGAAAGGCCTTCCAGGCCGAGGAAGTAACATACAAAGGACAGAAATGTAAAGAGTAGAGCGTAGCATGTTCAAGGACATTGTAACTGGCTTGGAGAAAGACGAAAAATAGGGATATACGGAAGCTTATGGAAGAAATCAGAGAAGGCCTTCTATGCCAAGGGAAGGAGGTAGGCCTTTATTGGAAAGGCCAGTAGTTTAAAAATGTTTCTGCATATTGGAATCATGTGATTAAATTTTAAAACTTCTAATGCCAAAGCCGCACACTTATCAATTAAACAAGAATCTTTGGGGAGTTCCCATCGTGGCTCAGTGGAAACAAATCTGACTAGAATCCATGAGGTGGCAGGTTCGATCCCTGGCCTTGCTCAGTGGGTTAAGGATCTGGCGTTGCCGTGAGCTATGGTGTAGGTCACAGACACAGCTCGAATCTGGCATTGCTGTGGCTGTGGTGTAGGCAGGCAGCTGTAGCTCCTATTTGACCCCTAGCTTGGGAACCTCCATATGCCATGGGTGTGGCCCTAAAAGACTGAAAAAAATAAAAAAGAATCTCTGGGAGTGGACGTGGACATCAGTGGTTTTCAAAGTTTCTCATGTGACTCCAATATACAGCCAAGGTTGAGAACCAGTGTTGTAGGTAATGTGAAGTAACAGAAAAGCTTGAAGCAGGAGGTGCATGTGGTTAGATTTCCAGTCTCTTCTCAATGATGAGGAAATGCACCTAGAAAATGAAATATTAGAACAAGAAAGGCCCTCTCACCTGTACTCACCCCCTCACTCGGGTATTTTATGTTTCATCATCACTACCACAAAAATGAAGCAGAAATATCTGGACTTTAGCAGCCCCACATATTTTCCCAGCATCCTAAATTGCCTGCTGCTTATAAAATTCCAAACCTAATATTGATGCCAACATTCTTACATTAACATAATCACTGTAGAGGATTTTTTCTCAACACTTTCATATATGCATTTTTCTTTCTTTCATTTTTTTCTTTTTAGGGCTGTACCCACGGTATATGGAAGTTCCCAGGCTAGGGGCTGAATCAGAACTGCAGCTGCTGGCCTACGACACAGCCACAGCAATGCCAGATCCAAGCTGCATCTGCGACCTATGCCACAGCTCACAGCATTGCCAGATTTTTTTTTTTTTTTTTGTCTTTTCGGGGCTGTACCCGCGGTATATGGAAGTTCCCAGGCTAAGGGCCGAATTGGAGCTACAGCTGCCAGCTACGCCACAGCCGCAGCAACACCAGATCCGAGCCTCATCTGCGACCTACAGCATGGCTCATGGCAACGCCAGATCCTTAACCCACTGAGCGAGGCCAGGGATCAAACCCGCATCATCATGGATACTAGTCGGATTCTTAACCTGTTGAGCCACAATGGGAACCCCCATATATGCATTTTTCTGTTTCTGCACGGTCCTCACATCCAATAGTCTGAGGCGTGTAAAGGTTGGGGGCACTGCCCTCCCAGTCAGATGGACCTCTGGATATGAGTCCTGAGGTCATCACTTATTAATTTGCCACGTGATTTAGCCTCTCGGGGCTTCAGTTAATTCCCCTGAAAAAGGGTGATAATACCCACCTCACATAATATTAAGGATGGTGAGTGAGATCATGTGTGTCAAGACCTCTGGCTCGTGCCTGGTATATAGTTAGTGTTCAATAAATGTTTGTTAAAAAAAAAAAAAAGGAGTTCCCATCATGGCTCAGTGGTAACGAATCCAACTGGGAACCATAAGGCTGCGGGTTCGATCCCTGGCCTTGCTCAGTGGGTTAAGGATCCGGCGTTGCCATGAGCTGTGCTCTAGGTTGCAGATGTGGCTCGGATCCCGCGTTGCTATGGCTGTGGCATAGGTCCGCAACTACAGCTCCAATTAGACCCCTAGCCTGGGAACCTCCATATGCTGCAAGTGTAGTTCTAGAAAAGAAAGACAAAAAAAAAAAAAAAAAAAGGGAGTTCCCCTCCTGGCTCAAAGGAAACAAATCTGACCAGTATCCATGAGGATGCAGGTTCTATCCCTGGCCTGACTCAGTGGGTTAAGGATCTGGCATTGCCTCGAGCTGTGGTGCAGGTTGCAGATGTGCCTTGGATCTGGCATTGCTGTGGCTGTGGTGTAGGCCAGCAGGTACAGCTCCAATTCGACCCCTACCTAGCTTGGGAACCTCCATATGTGGTGGGTGCCGCCCTAAAAAGACCAAAAAAAAAAAAAAAGGTTTGTTATTATTTAGCATTCCAAATGGCATTTTAACATTCTCTTGTTACCAACTCTCCTCCCACCGCCTGGGGTCTGCTTAGCAGTTCTTTCCCTTGCCAGGGTGTTTGAGACATATCTAGTTGTTTCCAGCGATATTATGCATTTCTTTGTATAAATTGGTGAGGTATTCTTTAAAAGGCTATTTCCCTAACTTATCCATGTGGAAACTGAAGATCGAAAAGTAAAGCATCTTGTCAAACAAAGGTCATACGCTTGTTGGTGGCAGAGCCAGAACCGGAGCCCAGGGCCCAGACACGCTGAGTTTTCACCTCCTGTTCCCTCCACCCTGCCACCCAGCCCCCATACTCACTGGAGAGTTGAAGACTGGCCCTTCTTGCCTTCTCTTCTCCGGGCCAAATGAGTCAGCCCTCCCACTGTGTCCTCCGACATCTCCTCTCCTTCCCTTTCATCATCTTAGAGGTCCCTCATCATCCCAGTGTAATTGGAACGGCATCCCTGCTGGTCCCTCTGGGGAGTGGGAGCAGACGATGACTAATGCTTTGGAGACCTGGACTCATCTCTCGGCGCCTCGGGATCTCTGTTGGTTCATGTTGTGCCGTCAGATGGGGATGGGGATCCTCTCTCCTACCTGGATCAGGGTCTGACTTCATCACATCCACCTTTCCAGAACAGTAGAGCTTAGAGGGACCGGAGAGACCATTCTAACCTAGTCCCTCTTATTTAAAAATGAGGAAATTGGAGTTCCCTTGGGGCAGTAGTGGGTTAAGGATCCGGTGTCATCACTGCAACAGCCGGGGTCACTGCGGTGGCACGGGTTCGATCCCTGGCCCCAGAACTTCCACGTGCCTTGAGTGCAGCCAAAAAAAAAAAAAAAAGAGGAAATTGAGGCTCAGTGACACAAATTGATCAGTGGCAGATCTGGAACTAGGCCCTGAGCCCTCCTGACTCCCAGTGTGGTGGTGGGGAGAGGGAACTGGAGCCAGACAGGCCTGGGTGTGAATCCCAACTGTGTGAACTTGGGCAAGTGAGTTAAATGATGCTCAATATCTTTGTCTGTAAAATGGCGATCTCCAGCTCAGGGATGTTACAGGAATTAAATGAGATAACAAATGTAGGGTAGGGAGCACTGTGCTCAGTAAATGATAGTTATTCGGTAGAGCACAGTGGTTGAGTTTGGAATCAGAGAAACCAGTCAAATCCCAGACACCGCTTACAGACTATGTGGTCTTTGATGACTTGGTTTAACAAGATCTTGATTTAACAAGAGCTAATACATGTTAAATTTACTTGTTCCAGGCATTATGCCAAGTGCCTTAGAAACATTATTTCAGGTAACTTTCCTCACAATTTTTTGCGACAGGTACCATCAATATCCTGATTTTATGAATGAAGATACCGAGGCATGAATCAATTATAGTAATTTTCTCTCACTGTTCCATATTTTGTGATTACTCACCTTTAGTTTGAATGATTTTCTGCCAAACACACCCCTCTTCTCTCCCTCAGTGCTTAAGAATTTTCTCCTGCTTTTGGAACAGGCTATAGTCTCTCTTTCTTTCTTTTTTTTTTGTCTTTTGTCCTTTTAGGGCCGCACCAACGGCATGTGGAGGTTCCCAGGCTAGGCGTCTAATCAGAGCTGTAGCTGTCGGCCTACACAGCCACTGCAATGCGGGATCCAAGCTTTGGCTGCAAACTACACCACAGCTCACGGCAACGCTGGATCCTCAACGCACTGAGCGAGGCCAGGGATCAAACCCGCAACCTCATGGTTCCTAGTCGGATTCGTTTCCGCTGTGTCAAGATGGGAACTCCAGGCTATCCTGTCTTCATACCTCCCAGTCCCTTCTCTTCACCAAGTTCTGCTCCTCCTCTCTTTCCAGTGCTGATGCCAGTTCTCCTCCTCCAAGAATCCCACCCCGCAAGGCTCATGCCAGCTGCTCCAGCATTTTCTCTCTCCTGTCTGCTGTCAGCTCTGGATCTACGCCTCAGGTTTGTTAGTTTTACTTCTCTTGGCATGTATCACCTACCCAGGTCCTCGTGGTTACCCCAGTTCCCCCTTAACACAAAGGACTTCCTGGGAGACAAGTGTCCCTGGCCAGTGCAATTCAGCCAACATAATACCTGCTTGTGTCACTGCTGGGCCAGGTGCTGGGTGCTGTCCTGACTCTTAAGCCAGGCTGACACATCACGTACAGCTAGCTTACGCCTGCTCTGTGAAGACGAGACTCAGAATTCACACCCCAAATGTGCAACTCTGAAAACATGAGTGCTGGCAAAATGTGGAGCCTTGGAACCCTCGTGACCTTCTGGTGGGAGAGCCATAAATTTGTGCGGCCACTTTGGATATGCCTTACATATCCTCCAATCAGCAAGTCTATCCCTAGGCATACGCCTAAAGAAACCCTTGCTCATGTACATGTGCACAAGGAAACACAGAAGTGGGTCTTGCAGCATATAACTCTTTCTTCATAACAAAAGTTAATGTTTCCCAGAAAGCTCTAATTAGAGTTTTTAAAAATCATGAAAACATTGAATTTTTAAAAAATCATATTTCATAAATTTTTGTTATTGTGGTAAAATATACATAACATAGAATGTACCATTTTGGAGTTCCCTTGTACCACAGTGAATTAAGGATCTGGTGTCGTCACTGCAGTGGCTCGGATTCGTTTCTGATGAGCCACAACAGTAACTCTTCTTTCTTTCTTCCTTTCTTCCTTCCTCTTTCTTTCTTTCTTTCTTTCTTTCTTTCTTTCTTTCTTTCTTTCTTTCTTTCTTTCTCTCTCTCTCTCTCCCTCTCTCTTTCCCCCTCCCTCCCTTCCTCCCTCCCTTCCTCTCCCTCTCTCTCTCTCTTTCTTTCTTTCTATGACCACACCCAGGGCATATGGAAGTTCTCAGGCCAGGGACTGAACGAGCTGCAGCTGTGACCTGTGCTTGATCCTTTAACCCACTGTGCAGGCTGGGGATCAATCCCACGCCTCCACAGCAACCCAAGCCGCTGTAGTCGGATTCTTAACCCACTGTGCCACGGCAGGAACTCCTTATGCACCCCTTTCGATTGAAAGACATTTATGAATAAAGGACTTGGTTGATTGGCAGAGACAGATAGCTGGTTTAGGTTTCCTCTGAAGCGTGTAAGTTTTCCTTTCACAAGGATCTCTTTCCTGACTGGGAGGTCTGATCATGGGCTCTGATAAGTGGGCAGGCCCTGTTAATAAGCAGGCTTCCCTCTCGGCAGTCTTGGGATCCCCGTAAGTGCCAAAATAAAGAGTGAAAATGTGTTGGGGGGTCTTTTAGTTGCAGCTGACCAAAAACAAACTTGATCCAGTTTAAGCAAAAAGAATTTATCGGCTTCAGAAGTTTGAAGTAGGGTTGCTGATGTCTGCATCTGGTGCCAGCAGCCCCAGAGTCCCCTCATCCTATAGTCCACGATCCCAGAAGAAGATCCTGGAGATGTTCTCTGCAAGGACCGTATTGTTAGACCCCCACAGAAGGAGACTGGCCCTGCTTGGGTTCTGTACCCTCCTCTTGGACCAGTCACTGTGGACAGGAGGTAGGTACTGAAATTGGCCAGGCCTGAGCCCAGGGTGGGCATGGCACAGTGGCTGACTGTTTACCAGAACCATGTGGGATGGCAGAAGGACAGGCAGCCCCAAAAGAGTAGAATTCCAGGCAGACACATCAACCCTATCTTCATGAGGATTTTAGGGTATTTCATTCCTGAATGGAGCTATCTCTATCTCTCCCTTCTGGGACCTCTGGCTTCTTCACTTGGGAATCCTAAGATCTCTCACTTTGTTTAGAAAGTACTTCCAATACCTCTAGCAGATTTTAAAGCAGCCGTTCAACCACGGAAGCATTGATACAGTTCTATTCATATGAGGAAAATTACCCTAAAAACCAAATCATTAAATGAATGTGTGTATATATATATATATATACACACACACACAAGCAATATATATATAAATATATATATTTGCTTCCAAGTGGTACATGCTAAGCAGACACCCCCAATTCCACTCTGAGCACCCCCTAATGCCAGCTCTTACCTCTGGAAATCAGGAATGGACAGGGGCTCAGAGACATGGTAGAATTAGGAATGGAGTCAAGATTAATGATGGAATGAAAGTCAGAGGTAGGGTGGGCATCAAAGGGAAAGTAAGAATTGGTTATGTCTTGGGAGTTTCCTTCGTGGCTCAGTGGTTAACGAATCCGACTAAGAACCGTGAGGTTGCGGGTTTGATCCCTGGCCTTGCTCAGTGGCTTAAGGATCCGGCGTTGCCATGAGCTGTGGTGTAGGTCGCAGACGCGGCTCGAATCCCTCATTGCTGTGGCTGTAGCAAAGGCCGGCAGCTTCAGCTCCTGTTAGACCCCCTAGCCTGGGAACCTCCATATGCAGCAGGTGCGGCTCTAGACAAAAGGCAAAAAGACAAAAAAAAAAAAAAAGAATTGGTTATGTCTTTTATAAGCTACTTTGATTTTTTTATTATTTTTTGTCTTTTTAGGGCTACACCCTCGGCATATGGAAGTGCCGGCCTATACACAGCCACAGCAATGCCAGATCCAAGCTACGTCTGTGACCTATACCACAGTTCATGGTAACGCCAGATCCTTAACCCACTGAGCAAGGCCAGGGATGGGACTCGGGTCCTCTTGGATACTAATTGGGTTCGTTACCTCTGGGCCACAACGGGAACTCCTACTTTAATTTATTTAATAGTCATTTTATAATTTGACTCAGTTCTATTAAAATGTCCCTCATGTCCAAACGTCCCCCATATCAAATAGGCTTTGCCAAACCGCCCTGCTTTGAAGCGCAGTTGGACTGAGACTCAGATGGCTGACTCCCAGGCCAGTACTCTTATCAGACAGGGCACAGTCTCCAGGCAGATTGGGTGTAGGCCGGGGCAGGACAGATTCCAGGCCCAAACTCTGCCCTCATTTGTCTCCTCCCATAGGTCATGGCCTGGGCAGTTGGCCTGAGCAGATGCTCCACCCACGCTTTGTCTCACTCCCCACACCCCCTTCCTCTCCCTCCTGGATTGCAGACCTGGAAGGTGAGGTTGGAATGGGCAGGGTGAGCTAACTGGTTCCTTCCACCCCCAGCCCCCACCCCAGGCCCTTGCCACAAAGTCTCTCTAGTTCCTTACGTTTGATAAATAAAACTGAGGCCCAGAGGATGCCCTCAGTTTCCTGCTGCGCCCAATTCAAGCCTGAAGCTGTAGAGCCTGTAAGACTTCCCCTAGACTGCTTTGGGTGGCTGGGAAAAAAGATAGGTCGCAGCCCCTGGACCCCTGGTGGAAACAGAGCTATTGCCTCCCCAGGGAGAGGCACTTTAGGGTGTCAGCCTTGAGTTGCCATTTTTATTTGTTTGTGTTTGTTTTGTTTTTTTAGGGCCACACGCGCGGCTTATGGAGGTTCCCAGACTAGGGGTCTAATCGGAGCTACAGCTGCTGGCCTACGCCACAGCCACAGCAATGCGGGATCTGAGCTGCGTCTGTGACCTGCACCACAGCTCACGGCATCGCCAGATCCTTAACCCACTGAGAAAGGCCAGGGATTGAACCCGCAACCTCATAGTTCCTAGTCGAATTCTTTTCCGATGAGCCACGACAGGAACTCCTTTGTTTGGTTTTTTATTTGTTTTTATTTCCCCTTTTCCCGCCTATGTATTTTCCCACAACTGGCCACCACCGTCCCCATTCTTGATTAGTAGATGCTGGCTCAGCTCAGGCTGCCATACAAAGTACCACAGACGGCTGCCTCAAGCAACAGACATTTATTTCTCACAGTTCTGGAGGCTGGGGGGTCCAAGATGAAGGTGCCAGCCGATTTGGTTCTGAGTGTGGGCCACTTCCTGGCTTGCAGACAGCTGCCTTCTCCCCGGGTCCTCACATGGCAGAGAGAGTGATCTCATCTTCTTCCTATAAAGCCACTAATGCCATCATGTGGACCCCACACTCATAAGCCCATCTAAGCCTGATTACCTCCCAGAGGCGCCACTTCCAAATACTATCACATTGGGAATTAGGGTCTCAACATATGAATTGGGGGGGGCAAAAACATTCAGTCCATAAGAGATGCTCAGTGTAGAAATTTTTGAAGAAAAAAAAAGGGGGAAGAAGAAAAGCACAACCAATCCTACCATCTAAAGGTAAGTAGTATTAGAAACTTCTAGCATATTTCCTTCAAGTATCCCTCAGTGCTTACTTAATATATATATGTATATGTATGTGTATATATGTGTGTGCATATATATATATATATATGTATATCATACATAAAATTTTGTAACTTAGGAGTTCCTGCTGTGACACTGTGAGTTAAGGATCCAGGGTTGCTGCAGCTATGGCATAGATCACAGCTCTGGCTCAGATTCCATCCCTGGCCTAGGAACTTCCATATGCTGCGGGTACTATCAAGAAAGAAAAAAACATTTATCTTATAAGCATTTCCCCATATTAAACAATCTTTATAAACATTTTATAATATTTATGTATTCACCATTTTATTTTTTTTGGTCTTTTGTCCTTTTAAGGTCTCACCCTCAGAATATGGAGGTTCCCAGGCTAGGAGTCTAATTGGAGCTACAGCGGCTGGCCTACACCACAGCCACAGCAAAGCCAGATGCGAGCCATGTCTGTGACCTACACCACAGCTCACGGCAACACTGGATCCTTAACCCACGAGCAAGGCCAGGGATCAAACCTGCAACCTCATGGTTAATAGTTGGATTTGTTTCCACTGCACCATAATGGAAATTCTAACATTATTTCTTGTGATGGAACTACTTTATGTCTTGATTATGATGGTGATCCCACACATCCACATGTGATAAAATTGCGTAGAACTAAATAAACACAAAAGAATGCCCATAAAATAGTGAAATCTGAGTAAGCTGTGTGGATTATATGAATGTTAATTCCTCAGTTTTGACTGTACAAGATATCGTCACCATAAACAATGTTTGTGTCTCCTCAAAATTCTTGTGTTGAACCTAATCCCCAATGTGATGGTATTTGGAGGTGGGGCCTTTGGGAGGTGATTAGGAGAAGATTCAAGAGGATGGGGCCCTCCTGAATGGGATTAGTGCCCTTATGAGAGAGACACCAAGGAGTTCCTTTACCGTGTCTACCACATGAGTAAACGGTGAGAGGATGGCCCCCTGTGAACCAGGAAAGAGGTTCTCTTTAGACATGTAATTGGCTGGTGCCTTGATCTTGAACTTCCCAGCCTCCAGAACTGTGAGAAATAAATTATTTTTTTTTAAATGTTGCAATTTCCTTCATGGCTCAGCGGTTAATGAACCTGACTAGGATCTATGAGGATGCGGGTTCGATCCCTGGCCTCACTTAGTGGGTTGGGGATCAGGTGTGGCCGTGAGTGTGGTGTAGACTAAAGATGCAGCTCGGATCCCATGTTGCTGTGGCTGTGGTGCAGGCTGGCAGCTGCAGCTTGGATTCAACCCCTAGCCTGGGAACTTGCATGTGCCGTGAGTACAGTCGTAAAAAGAAAAAAAAAATGTATTGAAGTATAGTTGATTTGTAATGTTGTGTTAATTTCTACTGTACAACAAAGTGATTCAGTGATTCATATATATGCAGAGTCTTTTTCATTTTCTTTTGCATTATGGCTTATCACAGGATATTGAATATAGTTCCCTGTGCTATACAGTAGGACCTTTCTGTTTATCCTTTCTGTATGTAATAGTTTGCATCTGCTAGTTCCAAACTCTCAGTCCTTCCCTCTCCCATCCCCTCTCCCCCTTGGCAACCACAGGTCTGTTTTCTGTATCTGTGAGTCTGTTTCTATTTCATAAATATGTCCATTTGTGTTGTATTTTAGAGTCTACATATAAGTGATATCATATGGAATAAATGATTGTTTTTTAAACCACCCAAGTCTATGGTATTTTTGTTATAGCAGCCCAAACAGACTAAGACAGTTACCACTGGGTTAAACTGGGAGAAAGGTATATGGAATCTCTCAATATTATTTCGTTCATCTGAAAATTAACTCAAGTTGTTTTTGAAAACCCACTATGTTGGACAACTTTTGTACGAACATGTGTACATGTCAACTTCTAATCATTTCCTTTGAGTCCTAGGAGAGAAATTGCTCATAAGAAAAGTCAGTAAGAAATAAGCTTTCAATCACAGCACATTGGGGTTTATTGGCTATCACCCAAGAAGCCTGGTGGACATAGAAAACTGATCTGTGTGTCAGCAGAGGAGGAGGGGTGAGCCGTACTCACAGACTGTTCTATAAACCTAGAAGGCCAGTCCAGTAATCCAGTGAGAAGTGTAAGTGGAGGGGACCAGGCCCTCCATTTCTTTCCCTGTAGGCCCCTGCTGGCAGAGACAAGTTATAATCGGAAGACTGATTAGTGAGATGGATGCAGTCAGAGCACAGGGAATTAGGTGGCGTGATCCAAACGTTAAGCATATCAGGCTAAGGCCTGCTGCACACATCGCCATGGTAGGGCTAAGCCATTGCCACCAGGGCCAGACAAATGGGGTTTTTGGGCCGGGGCACCCTTCCCTGAGTAGTGTTTGAATGGGGATAGCCTATATTTACCTCTGTAACTCTCCATGCCTGTGCTCCCAAGGTTTACTAACCCCTGTTCTACACTCTACATTGTCTCTTTGGGTGTGTGACTATATTCTGGCAAGTTATAGGCAAATCTTGTTGGCCCAGGAGCCCACCTGTATCCTTAAAGCCCTTGTGCTTGACCCCCGCTTCAGTGGACCTCTGGAAGGCTCCAGTCCCCTCTGAGACTGTCTGCCAAATTTTGAGTATATGGTCAAATGTGCACTTTACTGGAGAAAGAATTTATTGTGTTTAATGGATTTCCAGGAAAAGACATTAATTTAATTGTGACTATCGTGTGGCCCCCATGTTCCAGGTGTTGTACTGAGGGTTTTACATACATGATCTCATTTAATTCTGCCTGAGATCAGGTTATCATTTTGGGTAAGTTGAAGAACCACTGCTTTAAAGTGACTTCATAAATCTCTTCTCTGGTACAGTCAGTACCTGTGCTACAGGGAAGTCTTCACCCACCCCCTATCTGCCTAAATGAAGAAAAAAGTTATTGGCAACGAGCACACACAGAGTCCATGCCAAATGAAGCTGTGGAATGGCTTTGTTGATTCTTCCTAGAGACTGAGCTCTGTTGACTGCCCAGCATCTCTAGTTACCTGTTTCAGTTTCTTATACACAGGTCCTTGTGTGCGCTCAAATTAACTTGTGAACTAGCACCTCGTATCTGCATCTCACCCACTTTGACAGCTTGGATGCCATCTTCTCCTATAAATGTCCTTTCTTCCAAAAAGCAGGCCTGCTGTCTGTTTATTCTCCCTTTTCCCTCCATCAGAGTCTAGAACCTTCAGGTTGTCTAAAGGACCTTTGAATTGCTGTTTGTCGAAGGTGGTAGGCATTTCTGCCAGCTTTCCAATAGGAAGTCAGGAAAGAAGTTCTTCAACATTCACTTATTTACTGAATATTCATTCATTTTCCAGACACTGTTCTTAGGCACTAAGGATAGGGATTAAAATCTTTGCCTTCATAGAGCCTAGGCCGGAGAGGCAAGAAAGCAGAAAATAAAAAAAAAATAAACAAGTAAAGGTATAGTGCCAGATGCTTTTAAGTGCTGAGAAGAGAAATAAAATAGGGATGGGTGTGGAGTGGCTGGGAAAAGGCATTGCCTGTTTACTTGGGTGGTCACAGAAGGCCTCACTGAAAAGTGGCAACTGAGCAAAGACCTCTGTGCTGTAGCAGAGAAAACCGGGGTTTGGAGATCAGACAGGCCTAAGTTCAAATCCTGGCTCTGTCCTTTTAGTTGTGTAACCTTGGGCTAGACTCTTAGCCTGAGCTTTTTTCTCTGCTTATGGCATGTAGATGAAAGTACCTACTTTATGAGGGTGTCGGCATGACGCAATGTATATGAAGTATCCAGCACCATAATCATCAGTGGGAACCACTGTCATAGCTTTTGCCAGATGACCTTGAAGGTCCATCTAGTCCATGGTCCTCTTATTTTTAGATGGTCTTACTTGGATCCAGAAGCCCAAGGGGAGGAGCTGGGGTTTCCTTGCCTTCCTGAATCCAGCACCAAGATGGGGTCTAAACCTTCTCCAGTGATGATTTCGATGAAAATCACTCTGCAGCAATAGGAACGCTCCTCTCTGAAAAGAGAGGCTTTTGTTTTTAAGAAAGACTCCTCATATTTCTCTCCTCTTTCTCTCTAAAGGTGTGGTCTCCAATCCAGTTCACTGATTGCAAAAACCTGGGTTGATTCAACACACTTGAGCTATTTTCATCTCTTTACCACTTGCTTAAAATAAGGAGCTCATTGCTATTCTGCCCACGGATGCATCTAACTCATAACTGGGTTGGGAGATGAATACATTTTTCTCTCCTGTTAAATACCTTTTTTTTTTTTTTAATCTTTGTTGAGCCCACACATCCTCAGACAACAGTGTCTGCTTTAATGGTCCACACAGGGGCCTGAGGGAATACTCGGGTATTGAGGACCCCTCCCCAGCTCAGAGTGAGCTCCCCCCTCAAGACCTGTTTGTCTCCCCCTGAAAATTCTCCACCACCTGCAGCTAGCCAAAGCCTCCTTGTATGATCACCAGTTTCCCCTGTTGTCGCCAGCCTCATTCCTCGGTGGGGGTAGGAGGGCTTTGTTAGCCCTTGAGGCTCTAGTTTCTCCCGTAAAGACTGGAATCTCAGCACCCTCTAGATTTCAGTCTCCCCCCTTTGGATTTTTGTTGTAGGAGGTAGAAAATTAGCAAAAGGAGGAATTCAAGGAACTCCCCAAAACGGTTTCATAAATGTGAATTAAAAGAGACTCTTGACTCCTAAAAAGAATGATGTCATGCTCTAAATTCAGCCTGAAACTCATGCTTTTTCATCTCTAATCTTCCCCACCCCAAGCCATAACTCCTCCCACGTACCTCCTCTCCTTCTCCTTCCCATGAGAAGGGTCAGCATTACTGTCATCATTTTACAGACAATCACATCAGCCCCACCGGGGCGGGAGTCAGTGGCTTGGTCCACATTAGGATGCAAGGCTCCCCTAAGGACAGACTGGAGCTCCAAGTGTCCCTTGACTGCCTCATCATTTTAATCATCATCAGTTTTTCCTTTGCAGTCAGCTTCCATGCACTTGTGATAAGAAATTCTTGCCCCTGCCATTCCAGACATCAGGTATGAGGAAAGGAAAATGGGTAAGTGGCCCATTCTGCTATTGGAAAATTGAAGGCAACTGGGAAAGCCAAGGGTAAGGGCCCCAGAGAGAGATAGCCAGGAATACAGGATAGAAAAATTAGAGCCAGCCTCTGCCTCTCAGCTAGAGAAATGGTGCTATGAAGGAAGGAAAGGATTTTCCAGCAGTGGAGGTGGATGGCAGTGAGCCAACTACAAGAATGAGAAAAACAGACTCTGAAGCTGGTCAGCCTCTATCCAATCCTGATTGCGCTATTTCCTAGCAGTGTTACCCTGGGCAAGTTACTTTGCCTTTCTGAGCCTCAGTTTCCACATCTGTAAAATGGTAATGATAACATTTCTACCTTATAGAGTTGTAAGGATTACATGAGACAATAACATAAGATAGTGCCTGGCACAGTGTATAGTAAAGGGTAGCTATGATTTTTTTTTTGTCTTTTTGTCTTATCTAGGGCCGCACCCGTGGCATATGGAGGTTCCCAGGCTAGGGGTCTAACAGGAGCTGCAGCTGCCAGCCTTCGCCGCAGCCACAGCAACGCGGGATCGAGCCGCGTCTGCAACCTACACCACAGCTCACGGCAACGCCGGATCATTAACCCACTGAGCAAGGCCAGGGATCAAACCCGCAACCTCATGGTTCTTAGTCAGATTCGTTAACCACTGAGCCACGACGGGAACTCCTGATTATTAAATATCTGTAGCACACTAGGCACTGTGCCAGTTACTGGAAATACGTGAATAGGCAGATTCCTCACCTCTGAGGAGTTTCTTTTGTGGATGGAGTAGGCAAGTAAAATATTTACCAAACAGTGCCATATAAGCGGCACTGTTGACAGCTTTGGAATAAATCTCTGTCTCTAGGTGCAGTTAATTATGTGAGAACAGAGACTGAACTCCATAGTAATGGTAACATAAAAAATAATTTAAAAAAATTTTAATGATTTTTATTTTTTCCATTATAGTTGGTTTACAGTGTTCTGTCAGTTTTCTACTGTACAGCAGAGTGATCCAGTCACACATACATATATACATTCTTTTTCTCACATTACCCTCCATCAGGCTCCATCACAAGTGACTAGATATAGTTCCCAGTGGTATAATAAATAGTAATAATAATAGCAGGGAGCAATGAATGGGCCATTTCCAGGGCGAGGGTATGCAGTGTCACAGTAGCCAGCAATTTCATTTTATCCTTTGCAAGGCCTTATGATATTTGGGTAACTGAAGAGGTGAGTGTGGCTTTTCCGGGGCCCTACTAGAACTGTCCCGAAGACCCTGCTCGTGCCAGCCCCTACCCCAGTGAAAGCCAGCGGGTCAGGACTGGCGGATTCTGGACTCCCACCCACCTCT
Source organism: Catagonus wagneri (assembly GCA_004024745.2). NCBI lineage: Eukaryota > Metazoa > Chordata > Mammalia > Artiodactyla > Tayassuidae > Catagonus > Catagonus wagneri. The sequence continues at coordinate 14,812,259 of PVHT021183551.1, read as the reverse complement.
TGCAGGGGAAAATAACTAGCAAAATGGCCAAAGGCTAATATGGGAGGAGGCTGTTGGCCAGAACCTGGTGAATCCATTACCCAGCAAGTACTATCCAGTAAGTGATCTACCTATCCCAGTGAGTAGATCGTTTTTATAAGACAAGGAATTTAGGAAAATGCCTTTGTGCAGGCATTGATTTTATTTATTTTTTCTTTCCTTTTTTTTTTTTTTTTTTTGCTTTTTAGGGCCGCACCCATGGCATATGGAAGTTCCCAGGCTAGGGTATAATCTGAGCTACAGCTGCCAGCCTACACTACAGCCACAGCAACACCAGATCCAAGCCGTGTCTGCGAACTACACCATAGCTCATGGCAACACAAGATCTTTAACCCACTGAGCAAAGTCAGGGATCAAACCCGCAACCTCATGGTTCCTAGTCGGATTCATTTCTGCTGCACCACTATGGGAACTCCAGTGCAGGCATTTTTAGATCATTGTTATAAGGCAAGGAATTTAGGAAAATGCCTTTGTGCAGGTTTAGTTTGAAGTGAAACCCTCTGCCCTGCCCTTTCCCCAGCTGGCTATAGGGCAGCGTCAGGACAGGAGGGAATGGTATGACAGAGGGCAGTTTGCCCCGCCGCTGTGCCAGTGACTTCTGCCCATACAGGGAGCTCTGAGAACATGTCCCAGCACGGGTCTGGCCTTGAGGCCTTGTCTGCCCTCCTTTGCATTTGCCATGTCATTTTTGTCTTTCCCCTCATAAGCATATGATACTTTAACAGGATATAAATTCTTTTCAACCCTGGATACCAACGGATTCTGTAATCGCCCTGTGAAGCAGACATATGTCACTTCTTAGGAAACTGAGGCTCAGAGAAAGTAAACGACATATCTGAGATCAAAGAGCTAGAAAGTGGAACCACCAAGATGAGCCCAGCTCTGCCGGCTCTGAGCTCAGCGCAGCCACAGTCTCAGATGCCTTCCCTCCCTGAGCTGTGAATCTGGGCTTTTGTTGAGAAAGAAAGGTTCCCCCCAAAGACCAAAGGATTCTTGGCCTCAAAGCTCCTTTCCTTTTCCTGATACCCCCTTTCACATGGGAGGTCACAGGGATATGAAGAAGCCAGTGGTCGTGGTGGGATGAGCCTCAGCTTCAGAGTCGGGCGGCCAGACCTCTCTACTCTGTGCCATCTCTCCTGTGACCTTCAGCAGGTGACTGTACCCCTCAGCATCTTGGGGTCCTTGTTTACCAAAGGCAGTCATATTCCTCTTCCTGCCTTCCTCTTGGATACTCAAAGTAACAAGCAATGCCAGAAGTGCTTTAAGTGCATTAAAAACATGATAACAAATGCAAGGCATGATTCTGAACATCTTCATACACAAATGAGGGCTGGTGGCCCTCAGATTGTTCCATTCATTCATTCATTCAATGCTGGAAAAGTGTTTATCAAGTTCTTCACCTGCACCAGACACTATTAAGTACTGGGGGCCCAAGGAAATCCCAGGCTTTGAAGATTTCAAGGGGAAGAGGAACAGATCTAAACAAATAATTGGCCCATAGATGTGAGGACTTTTGAAGTTGGGGAGACCTTTTACTAAAGTGTCCAGAAGTGCTATGAAGTTTAGAGAGGGGTACCATAAATAACAATTAGAGCCAGAGAAGACCCCACAAAAGGAATATGAGAAGGAGAGTGCTGGAGGTAGGGGTGGAGGGGGAAGGGCAGGAGAAACCACCTGCTTAAGGCACAGGAAAGTATGAAAGTGGTTTAGTGTAGCTGGAGCACTGGGTGTGGGAGGGAAGTATGGTGGCTGTTTTTCATGGTTGGGATGGAGCCTAGCGATCACCTGCAGCTCTTTGGGGCATGTTTAGGTGTGTATGTCTATGTATATCGAGTTGGAGGAAGAAGCCCATGTAAATAAAATCCAGTGATGGAACTTCGTTATGAGGTTCCACGGGGAAAGGAGAGATTTTTAGGAAACTATCTCAGCTGCTAGCTGGACATGCTCTGGATCCCTAAACATTCAAGTCAGTGCAGCACTATTCAGGTTGCAACCTGAGCTCCAGGGTCCTGATAGTGATGGAGTAGGCAAAGGTGGTTGTAGAAGTCCCAATAGGGGATCCTAGATAAAGGATCTAGATAAAGGGGGAAACCTGGGGGATATTGGGAGACCACAGTGAGTTCAAGAAAGCCATCAGAACAAGTCAGGCTTGCTAGACTAGTAGAGGTGTGAGAATTTGCCTCAGGTCATTGGGTGGGGGATGGGCTGAGGCCAGCATTTTTTTTTTAATTTTTTTTTTTTGTCTTTTTGCCTTGTCTGGGGCCGCACCCGCGGCATATGGAGGTTCCCAGGCTAGGGGTCTAACAGGAGCTGTAGCCACCAGCCTTCGCCACAGCCACAGCCATGCGGGATCCGAGCCGCCTCTGCGACCTACACCACAGCTCTCAGCCTCGCCGGACCCTTAACCCACTGAGCAAGGCCAGGGATCAAACCCGCCACCTCATGGTTCTTAGTCGGATTCGTTAACCACTGAACCACGAAGGGAACTCCTGAGGCCTGTATTTATATTCAGACCAGGGGCAAAAGTTTGAGAACTGCCCTTCAGCTGATTGGAATATACCTCTTACCGGATACTAAGGAGGGGATACTACTCCCAGAAAGGAAGAGGCGGGCCTTTCCAACCCCCATTCCCCTTGGATGATAAAACTGTGACCCACTGGATCCGCAGGCAGAGCTTCCTTGCCTGCCCCCTTGCATCTCTCACAAGCATCCTTATAAATCTCTTTCTTATCTATTTCTTTGTTTCTCGCTGAATTCCTTCTGTGCAGAGACATGAAGAACCTGAACTTTGGTGAGTCCAGACGTGAGTGATTCTAATTTAAAACCGTGGGTTTAAGTCCCAATCTGGCTTTAGGCTGGGTTTGAGTGGGTTTGAGTCCTGGCACGTGGGTTCAAGTCCCAGTTTGGGTTTGGGCTGGGTTCAGGCCATTAGTGCTGTTAGTTTCAGTCCCACCCTCTCCATGAGCACCTTATGTTGGTTGTTGAGAGAAAGCAGGACCAGTTGTGTAGGTGTGCTGCTGACTGGTGTAACTTGCCCTATCAAGCAGAGTTTCAAGCCCAACCACCATGGAGGGGTTGGTTTCCACTGGGCATAGTGTCCATCAAGCCACCCCATCCTAGGTCCGAGGATTGGTTTTAATCACAATCCACTACAACCTTACACCTTCCCCAGAGGGGCTGCTAGTGGGGCAGGTACTCAGCTTTCCAAGACTCGGATCTCCTGGAGGGCATCTAATCCGTATAGACTGCATTATCTATTCATAATCTTTTTCCTTCTTTGATTTATCCTTTTTTTTTTTTTTTGCTTTTTGCTTTTTAGGGCCGCATCCGCAGCATATGGAGGTTCCTAGGCTAGGGGTCTAATCAGAGCTGTAGCCACCAGACTACACCAGAGCCACAGCAATGCCAGATCCAAGCCGCGTCTGCAACCTACACCAGAGCTCACGGCAACACCCGATTCTTAACCCACTGAGATGAGGCCAGGGATCGAACCCGCAACCTCATGGTTCCTAGTCGGATTCATTTCTGCTGTGAAATGATCCAGTTTTCCCTATGAGACCTTTGTGGCTTTCTCCCCGAGACAGCGTTGGAGCTAAAATAGGAAGCTTTAGAGATCACAGTCCAATTTATTTCACAGATGGGGAAAGTAAAGGCCAGAAAAAGCAATAGACTTGCTCAAAGCTGCACAGCAAGTTGGCTGCAGGGCTAGGCCTAGAACCAGGTCTCTTGACTCCAGTCAAATTTTTTTGGTTGGTACATAAAGGTATTTCTGTGCTGTTGAGGCATTCATGAACCCACCTGCTGTGTACAAGGCCATGTGTGCTGTATTCCAGGAAGAGGCAACCTTATAATCCCTGTCCTCTAGGAAGCTTATAGCCAAGGTGTCAGAGCACAGATAGAAAAAGATAGCTGTCCAATTAAAATGGCCCCCGGGGAAACCAGGACAGTTAGGCTAGTTTTACTTTGTCCAAGGGAGAAAACTGTCCCTGTCCAAGCTCCAAATACCTGCGTGACCCTCTGTGATCCTCTGAGAAAAGGGATCTTCAAGATTTTTTATGTTTCAGTCTTGTTAGAACCAGACAGGCCCTGCAGGACTCCTGGGCCCAGCCATGGACAAGCAAAGAGCAATGAGGAGCCTGAGGGAATGGAAAGCGTTAAGGTTGGGGACCTCAGTGCAAGTGACTTGTTCCCTAAGCCATCTGTTCTTGTAAATCCCTACACGAAGAGAGCAACCAGGGAGAGGGATGGGGTCTCTGAAACACAATTCACCAGTAATTCCAAGGCCATGGGATGTAAGGCTGTCTTTCCTCTCTCCAAGGGGAAGAGGTTTATAAAGGATAACTGGTGTGGTTTTTTTGGCTGGCACCGCCAGCCTCCCTTGCAATGGCTAGAGGATGCTGTCAGGCTCCTAGGAGTGGCAGTGGACTGGCTTCCAGAAAGACAAGCTAAAACCCAGCTCCAAGGTAAGCTCCACAGCCTGGACCCTGGCAAATTAGTCTTTTGGCCTGGTTGCCATGGAGACAGACAGGCAGCAGCTGCTGGGGAAGAGGGAACAGCAGCTTCACCGACATCCAGGATTCAGAGACAGCCGTGGTGGGGGAGGGGCTGACACCAACCTTTCTCCCCCAGATACAGAGGCTCCTATCTGTCCCTCAACGTCCAGACTCCCAGGATCTGGTGAGTTGCCAGGGTCGCAACAGGAGACATGGCAGCACTGGGTCCTGAAGCCTTGGCTTTCTGCTTCCAGGCCAGCGCCCTCCTGCCGCTTCACAGTGGCCTCCTGCTCGGCTCTTGGAGCAAACACTGAACTCCTGGGCCTGGGAGGGTTCCCATGCTCCCTCCTTGGAGGGGAGAAGTCATTAGAGGTGAATCCCAGAATGCTGGCCACCGGAGGCCAATTTGGCCCTGTGCTCAGGCGCTGTCTCTCTGGAGAGGCTGGCAGGGGCTGGGACCAGCCATTGTCTGGGAAAGGAGCTTGAAGCTGAGCCCAGAGGAGACTCAGCACATGATGGGGTTTATTGTTCCCTCATTTGACACCACACTGATATCATTAATTTGTGGCTTCAAGCCCTGCCCTCCCTAGCCCGGTGGAAACAGTCCTGGCTCCCCCTCCTACAGGTTATCTCTGGAAACTGCCGGTGGGAGAGAGGGGGCCCGGGATCCAGGTGGCCGGAGTCCACTTTCCCAGCAGAGCTGCCAGGAGGTGGTGTCTCAGCATCTCGGTTTCCTCCTCTCTGGTGTCCTCTGGGGCCCTGCTGTCCTGGGCGTTGCCTGTAAGCAGGGTGGTCACCTGAGAACAGAGCCCTTGTGTGGAGGGGCAGCAGAGAGATAGGGAACTGCAGAGGCTGCTGCCAACCAGCAGGGCTTTTGATGTTGCTGTTTTAATTATGGAGGTAGTTCACGTGTGGGCGAAAATAAAGAAAAACCAATGTCAAGGTATATAAAGTAAATGGAGAAAATCACCCATCGCCTCACGTCCCAATCCTTCATCCCTGCTGGAAATTATGGATAATTTTGTTGTATATCTTTTCAGAGCTTTCTCTGTGCTAATTCCTTTCCCCTGTACTATTATTCTTTCAATCACACAAATGATATGAGAACACATTTTTTTATAGAAGACGCAAACACCACAGATAAACTTGGAGTCAAAGCAAAAGCCTTCTTTTAGTGTATCCCCCTTGCCAGAGACAGCTATTGTTAATGATTTAATGCCCTCCATGCATTTATTTCCAAACACAGTTTCAGTTTTTCTTTTTTTTTTTTCAGTTTTTCTTTCTTTAGCATAAATGCAGTCACAGCATCCATATTGTTCTGCCGGTTGATTTCCCTGCCGCAATAATATGTTCCTCTGCAGATTTTTTCATGTCGGTTTACTACTACTACCCCTTTCTCCATAACTGCTGCTTGAGATCTACATTATGGATGTCCTTCCTTATTTACATGGTCTCCTTCAAAGACACTTGTGTTGTTTACGATATTTTGTTATGAATCATAACACTTTGCAAACTTATGCATCTGTTTACTCAGGGTTTATTTCTAGAAGTAGAATTGTTGGGTTAATGTGTCTGTACATCTTTAATTTTTCTAAATACTGTGGGGATTTATTGTTTTGTTTTTTAAAGATTATCTAAGACATGGATGCTCCTTGCAAGAAAGTGGAAACATATCAAAAGCTATATAGGGGGAAACAAAAACCACTCAGCAGCCATGACTTTTTACTTTTTGGCAATTATTATCTGTGCCTGCTATTGCTACAGTGATCACAGCATATTGCATAGGTACTTTTCTATCTGGCTTTTCTTTTTAAAACTTAACATTCTAAGCATTTTTGTATGTCACTAAAATATTTTTGTAAGCATGCTTTTTATGATTTCATGATAGTATTATATGCATTTACCATAATTTTCTTTTCTCTGTTGTTGGACATTTAAGTTGCCTACATTTTTTTCACTATGATACCACTTTTTGCCTAAACTTTTGTCTGAAATCTAATAATTTCCTTAAACTAGAGTCCCCAAAGGAGAATGACTGGGTCTAGAGGTAGAAAGTTTAGTGACTCTATTTTTTTAAGTTGAATTTTGAATTACTAACATGTACACGTGGCATAAAATTCCAAAGATACTAAAGATTATACAATGAAAAAAATGTCTTTCTCCTACTCGATCCCTCAACTGTGGTTTTCCTCCTTAAAGGCAACACATTACCTGATTTTTTTATGTATCTTTCTTAGGGAAAAAATATATATATATGTATATATATATTCCTTTTTCATATAGAAATGGTAGTACATCATATACATACTTTTTTTCTCTTTTCACTTAGTATTTCTTGATGATTAGTCCATATATATAAAAGAGACCTGCCTTCTTTTTTAGATATATTGCATAAAATTTCCTTAAATCCTTTTGCCACAGTTAAACTAATCAGTTCTATTGATACCATTTTTAGGTTGCTTCCCATCTGTTGCTATTGGAGCAGTGCAGTAATGAATGTCCTTACATATATACCACTTGGTCCATGTGTTAGTGCAGCCATCTGTAGAATATATTGCTTTAAGTGAAATTCCTGGGCCCCAGGGTATGTGCATTTTACATATGGATAACTCTTGCTCCCTCCAGAGAGGGTGACCTTTTCCTCATTAAAGGGTAGGGGCAGTTTTGAAAACTCTTCATTCAAATGGCCAAAAGGCTTTCCGGAAAAGTGTTACCTATTTACACAGTTCACCAGCAAGACAGTGACCTGCTCACTCCTCCCACTAAGTAAAAATGGTACAGTGATGTGCAGTGTTTGTTCTCACTTTTTCAAAACGATCTGTGTAAGATTAACAAAAGTGAGGTACATTTTTAATAAAAAAAAATTAAAAAACAGGGAGAAAGTACTAATCCCAGTTTTACCACTCTGCATGTGTGACCCCTGGAAATTACTTATCCTCTTTGAATCTGGAATGTCTGAGAGCTGTCATGCGGAGGAAATGAGAGAGTACACTTAGTACAGTGCTTGGCACATAGCAAGGGTTCAAAAGGTGGTAACTAAGAAGAAAATTCTGTTAAGAAAAAAAAAAAAAAAATGCCAGCCCTGCAAGCAATCTCAACTGTGAGAGGAAGGGAGGCTTCCAAGCTCTTTAAGTAGCCTGGGCGGTGCCAGCTTTGTTCTTTCTCTCAAATTACCCCACTGGTCTTTCCTGCCTTGAAGAGGAAAAAGGAAATGTGGCCACCAGCTCTTTAAGGATTGGCCCTTAAGAGGGAATGGGATCCGGGACCTCACCCAGCTTCACCGGATGCGTCTCGGAGGAGCCCAAGCAGAGTTTAGTCGTCGCCCTCCTGGAGGTCCCTGGCGCGGAGCTGACACCGTGATCGCATGCTGGGGGACAGGGGGGCTGGCCCAGCCTTCCACCTCTCACTCCCGGCTGCCTGCGCCTCCCGCTGGGGCCCCTTTCCAGCTGCCTCGGTGGGCGCGGCTGGGGAGGTCCTGATGAAATCTCTTTAATGCGATCCTCTGCGGCTCTCGCTCCCTTCCAGCCCCTCCGGCAGCGGCCGCAGCCCACCCTCTCAGAACTGCAGCAAGTGGCAGGGAGGTGTCGCTAGGGCTGGTGCTGAGTGCGACGATCTGGCTTGGCGGGGCTCTGCCCGGATCCTGGGCGGCCTCTGCGGGCTCCCCAACCCAGCGAGGCTCGACCTCCCCCTCCTCCCAGAACAGAGCTGCTGCGCTGAAAAACCAGCAGCTGGAGACGCCATTTCTGTTCCCACCCAGTCTCCGCCGAGGAAGAGCCAATCACCACCCCTGCGCGCAGCTCTGAAAGCTGCAGGTAGAAACTGCCTCGGGTGGGAGAGCCCATCTGCAGAGCGAAGCCATTTTCTGGGTGGGTTCGCAATTACTCCTACTCACGGTATAATCACCGTGTTGGAGAATTTTAGCCATGCCCTCCCCGCCCAGCCCCCTTATACTGGCGTCTTTCCTGGATTTTCCTTGGAGAATTGACAGGGGCAATATGGCCTGGTGCAAAAATTGCACCTCCAGAACCAGTTGGTCAGGGGGTTAGTCTTGGCCTTGAACTTAACCTACTCTGTGACTGTGAGAAAGTGGTACCGCCCCAGGCCTCTGTCTTGTCATTTATAAAAACGCAGGGAAGGAATAAAATGAGACCATGTCAAGGATTGGTGAGATTGTGAGGCAATGGATTCCGTTTGTCCTTATCTAGTAAAACTGAAAATATACCCAGCGCCCTGACAATCCTCTTTCTTGGTTTTTATCCTGGAGAACTGGCACGTGTATTCAAGAAGGCTGTCCATTGCAGGGCTGTATCTACTAACAAACCATTGAAAACAGCTCAGTGGCCATCGATAAGGAAAGTACAAATAAAATAGGGCCTGGAGTTCTCCTTGTGGCTCAGTGGTTAAGGAATCCGACTAGAAACCATGAAGTTGTGAGTTCGATCCCTGGCCTTGCTCAGTGGGTTAAGGATCCGGCGTTGCCGTGAGCTGTGGTGTAGGTTGCAGACGCGGCTCGGATCCTGTGTTGCTGTGGCTGTGGCGCAGGCCGGCAGCTACAGCTCCTGTTAGACACCTAGCCTGGGAATATCCATATGCTGCGGGTATGGCCCAAATAAGGCAAAAAAGACAAAATAAAATAAAATAAGGCCTATATTCAAAATGAGTCATTATATTGCAGTTAGAAGGAATAAATTAGATTTATATATGCAGAGACATGGATAGAATTCAAAATCTATTAAAAACAGAAGTTGTAGAATAATGCATACACAGTAAATTTTTGTAACATATAAAAGAGAACTGTGGATTTACTAATTCTTAAAACATATGTGGGAGTTCCCGTCATGGCTCAGCGTAAACAAATCTGACTAGTATCCACGAGGACAAAGGTTCAATCCCTGGCTTTGCTCAGTGGGTTAAGGATCTGGCGTTGCTGTGAGCTGTGGTGTAGGTCGCAGACATGGCTCGGATCCCGCGTTGCTGTGGCTGTGGTGTAGGCCAGCAGCTACAGCTACGATTAGACACGTAGCCTGGGAACTTCAAATATGCTGTGGGTGCAGCCCTAAAAAGACAAGAAACAAAAAAGTGAAATAATTTTTTCAAAAAAATGAAAGGACTGGAGTTTCCTAGTGGCCTAGCAGTTAAGGACTTGGTGTTGTCATTGCTATGGCTCCAGTTGGTGTGGTGGCTGGGGTTCGATCCCTGGCCCAGAGTCCTATGCATGCTGCTGGGCGTGGCCAAAGAAAATGAAAGGACTGAAAAATACACTTATAACTCTTCTCTTTTTTTTTTCTGGCCACACTGAAGCATAGGATCAAACCCAAACCATAGCAGTGATAACACCAGATCCTTAACTCACTAGGGAACTCTGACACTCTTAACCCTTTTTTTTTTTTTTTTTGCCTTATTTGGGCCATACCCGCGGCATATGGAGGTTCCCAGGCTAGGGGTACAATTGGAGCTGTAGCTGCCAGCCTTTGCCACAGCCACAGCAACGCGGGATCTGAGCTGCGTCTGCAACCTACACCACAGCTCACGGCAATGCCGGATCCTTAACCCACTGAGCAAGGCCAGGGATCGAACCCACAACCTCATGGTTTCTAGTCGGATTCGTTAACCACTGAGCCATTACGGGAACTCCTTTTTTTTTCTTTCTTTCTTTTTTTTTTTTAATGGCCTTACCCACGGCATATGGAAGTTCCTGGGCCAGGGATTCAGTCTGAGCCATAGCTGTGACCTGTGCAGCAGCTGTGCCAGGCTGGGGATTGAACCCAGGGTGACCTGAGCCATTGAAGTCAAATTTGTAACTGTCTGTGCCACATCAGGAACTCCACTCATAACTCTTTTTTTTTTTTTTTTTTTTTTTTTGTCTCTTTAGAGCCGCACCTGTAGCACATGAAAGTTCCCATGCTAGGGGTCAAATCGGAGCTTCAGCTACTGGCCTATACCACAGCCACAGCAATGCCAGATCCGAGCTGTGTCTGTGACCTGCACTATAGCTCACAGCAACACTGGATCCTTAACCCACTGAGCAAGGCCAGGGATCAAACACTCATCCTCATAGATACTAGTTGGGGTATCTATGAGGATGAATGTAAGCCTGCGTTACCACTGAGCCACGACGGGTATTCCGCATTCATAACTCTTTAGAGTGGCTTTCTCTGCAAAGAGGGGCTGGTGATTGGGGTAGTGAGTAGAGGTGAACAGGAATTTCAGCTTTCTTTGTAAATTCTTATTTTTTCTTTAAAGAAAAATAACAGTGCATTCCTATATTAAGGCACTTTAAACTGCATATTCATAAAGAGAACACTGGAAACAAATGTCAAATGTAAACAATGGTTAATTCCAGGTGATTGGAAATATGACTAATAGTTAATTTTTTCTTTGTACTTTTTGAAGTTTGCTTTAGTTTTTTTTAAATGCGGTGTATTTGTACACCAGTGTTCATAGCATCGTTATTCACAATAGCCAAAAGGTGGAAGCAACCCAAATGTCCATCGATGGGTAAATGGATAAATAAAACGTTGTAGGGGAATATTATTCAGCCTTAAAAAGCAAGGAAATCCTGGGAGTTCCCTGTGGTGCAGGTTAAGGATCTGGCATTGTCATTACAGCGGCTCAGGTGGCTGCTGTGGCATGGGTTTGATCCCTGGCCTGGGACTTCCACATGCCACAGGCTTGGTCAAAAGCCAGAAAAAAAAGGAAAGGAAGGAAATCCTATTACATGCTACAACATGGATGAGCCTTGAGAACATTATGTGGAATGAATCGTTCAGTTACAAAAAGACAAAACACTGTATGATTTTGCTTATTTGAAATGTTGAGTAGTCAAAATCATAGAAACTGAAAGTAGAATGGTGGTTGCCAGGGGCTGGGGGGAGAGGGGTGGGGGAATTATTGTTTAATGTGTATATTTTTCAGATTTACAAAAATTTTGGGAATGGATGGAGTGGATGGCTGCACAACAGTGTGCATGTATTTAATGCCGCTGAACCATACACTTAAAAGTGGTTAAGATGGTCAATTTTGGTTTGTGTTTTTAAACGGAATACAAAAAACTTGTGAAAAGTTGTAGTAGAAGTCTTAGCTATTTAACAAAATCCTACCATCAGCCGTTCCATCAATCTACTACCATACATCATCAAATCTAAGATGTTGTCAATTGCTGCACAGTTGTTGCAGTGACAATGACAGATCCTTAACCCAATGTGCCACAAGAGAACTCTCAAAAGATGTTAATTTTTAAGTGCATCTCAGATTCAATGGCATAGGGTAAGCGGTTTGTATACTAGATGATCACATTTTATAGTCCACCGGCAAAGTTCAGATTGTTTTTTAACTGTAGCACACTTGTAGACAGTCCTTTGTTTTTGAACAAATTATGCTTGCAAACCATCTTAGACAAAAAAAAAAAAAAAGGAGTTCAAGAGTGACTCCATGACCCATCAAATCCCTCAGCTCAAGAGCCTGTGATCCTGTGATTCTAGGTCATCATCCTTCAAGTCCTAAGGGCTTTCAGGGGCCTTGGCGCTCCAGCCCCAGCCCACTCCCCAGTCTTGAGTCTAGTCTCACCAGTTGAAGCCTGAGGGCTCCAGCCAGGGCAGGCCACTTGCAGTTCACAACTGTGCTAGCTAGGGTCACTCTCTCTTCTGGGCACTTAGTTATGCCCAGAGTTTTCTCCTGATTTCTTCTCCTTGTCCCACTCTCTCTTGTTACAGGCCACCATAGTCAACCTTATCTCTGTGAGCCTACAGCACAGCAATTTGCTCTTCCTGGAAGGATTTGCCAGGTTATCCTGACCTTTCTTTATACAAAAGCAGTGCCCTATCAGACCACTGAAACAGGATCTTTTCTGTCCCAGGTGGGGCTACAGGACCACTGTAGGCTCTAGTAGCCTCCCCCTCTGCCTGTTGTCATATACTGCCAATATGGTTTGTCATTTCTTTGGTGTTTATCTTGGGAACCCAACTGGACTGTAAGGAGCTTAAGGACAGAGACTCCATGTGATGTTTCTTTCGGTCCTTCATGATACCTAGTTGGGTGCAGTGCAAAGAGTATTCATTTAATCGACACTAACTGAGTACCTACTGTGTGCTGGGATCTGTGCCGGGTGTTCCAGATCAACGGTCCCTACCCTCAAAGAGCTCATGGTCCAGACAGGAGGCAGACGTGTAATCAAATAAGAGCAAATACAATGGTGAGTGCTAGGCTAGAGAAATGTGGGGTGCCATGGAGGCTTAGAGAAGGGAGAGGTTAACTCCGTAGGGGAGGGGACAGGGAAGGTTTCACAGAGGGGGTGGTGATGAGAGAGCACTTGAAAAAGCTTCCTGATGGACTGGAGGAGAGAGGGCATCAGGCAGATGGGAAATGCACAGCCATAGTGTAGAGCATGGCGTGTTTGCAAAAGGATGGGTCTTTGGATGTGGTGGGACAGTGGATGGGGACACAGTAGGAACAGTGGTGGGAGAGGAACTTGAAGAGATGGGAAAGAGTTGGATTGTGGAGGGCCTCGTGAGCCAGGCTAAAGAACTTAGCCTTTAACCCCATAGACCTGGGGTAAAGTGGAGGGAGGGGATATCAGCCTCTTAGGGAGAGCCTTGTGACAGTGGAGCAGAGTTTGACTTGCTTTTGAGTGTCATGACATAAGAAACAGTTTACTTGTATTTAATTAAATGCTGATATTTAAAAATCAGGAGATTTCACAAGAAATCCTAAATTCCAGCCTTTCTAGGTAACACATTGTTCTAGGATAGCCATCAGCCAAAGCTAGGTGGAAGCCGCCTGTTGTGGATTGAATTATGTCCCCCCAAAAGACGCTGAAGTCCCTCTGTAGCCTTGAACGTGACCTTATTTGTAACTTGGATCTGTATGGATGATCAAGTTAGAATGAGGTCATCAGGATAGGCTTAATCCAGGATGAGTGGTGTCCTTATATGAAGGGGAAATTTGGACACAGAGACAGATACTCATGGAGGGCAAGATGTGAAGACGCGGGGAGAATGCCATTTACAAGCTAAGGAACAGCTGAGGCTACCAGAAGTTGGAAGGGAACGTGGCAGGTTCTCCCTCACAGCCCTCGGAAAGAATCTGCTATTGCCTTGAGTTTGGACTTCTGGCCCCCAGGACCGTGAGATAATAATTTTCTACTGTTTAAGGCACCCAACTTGCGGCACTTTGTTAAGGCGGCTGTGTAAGTAACACACTGCACCTCTGGGTTGGATGGGGCCCCACATGCTCCAGTAACTTGGGTTGGTAAGTGCCCTTGTTGGGAATGGAGGACGGAGACTGACTGAAGGCCAAGTTTAGGAGGTGGTTCGTGATGATCCAGTAAAGTGTCCGGGAATGGGGCGGGGGTGTCTGTGAGAGCCCCACGGTGCTGACGGTGACATATTGATGTCTGTTTAGCAATAAGCCCAGAAGGTCTATAAATCAACGCCGAGTTCCAGAGACACATCTGCTTTTCTTCCCCTTGTGTATTTTCTCTTACACAACATTCTACCCTTCACCTGACATCCCAGCCACCCCCACCTTCCGGGCTTAAATTCTGCCTGGTGTATACTTTCACCCTGCCTCAGAATGGGTGTGATTTCAGCCGCCTTGGCTTCAACTTCCTGTGACAGCTGTAACCTCTGTTCTCCCTGAATTGCTAAGATTGCTGATAAATACCAACTGCCTGGAAGTTTTATAAGTAACCGGGAACGTGTTTTGTGACAGGCCATGGGAAAATGGGCTATGCAATGGCCCAGAAATTTAATGAATTAAAGTAACAAGTAACTCCCTGCTGTGTTTGGGCCCACACATGTCCATTTAAGGAAAGACTAGATCAAAGATGAAAATCACCCTCCCAGCCCCGCGTGTCCGTTTCCCTCAGCCCCGCAGAGGGTGATTCTGCCACCTCCCTGTCCCCATCCCGGCGCCATCTTTCTTGCTTTTTGATTTTTTTTTTGGAAAAGGCCAATTGGAAGAAACAAGAGAAAGCAATTACCACCACCACCACCCCCACCAGCCTCCGGACAAAAAGAAATGGCACTGGCTAAGGAGACATGATGCTACATGCAAGGCGATTTTCTGAAGAGGATCCTGGAACATAAAAAGGACCCCACTGGAAATGTGAGGGGTCCAGTTAGAGTCCCTGTTGAGTTAACAGTGATGTACTGTGTCTGTTTTAGTTGGATAAACATACCATGAGGACGTGAGATGTTAACGTTAAGGGGAGCTAGCTGCAGGATCTATGGGAACTCTGTGTTATACCTTTGCAACTTTCTGGAAATTTAAAATGATTGCAGGAGTTCCCTTCATGGCACAGTGGTTAATGAATCCGACTAGGAGCCATGAGGTTGCAGGTTCGATCCCTGGCCTTGCTCAGTGGGTTAAGGATCCGGCGTTGCCGTGAGCTGTGATGAGCTGTGGTGTAGGTTGCAGACGCGGCTCGGATCCTGCGTTGCTGTGGCTGTGGTGTAGGCCGGAGGCTACAGCTCTGATTCGATCTCCATATGCCACGGGTGTGGCCCTAAAACAACAAAAGGCAAAAAAAAAAAAGACTCCAAAATTATGAGTTTAAAAGCAAGTTAAATATATATATATTTAACTATATATATATATATTTTTTTTTTTTTTTAATGTCTCTGGGATAGTACTGGACTCCAGAATGTACCCTCTGTTATGCTGTCTGACACACAGCCCTAAATGTTTTTTAATGGTCAAAAGGCATCAGCCAATCTATGTGACATTTGCTGAGTGACTCTTCATGGCACTGTAGATATACCAAGATGAAATCATACAGACTTCTGCCCTCAAGGAGCTTATTTGCTAGCAAGGGGGACAAACATGTACGGACAGCTATAGTACCAGGAGAGTGTGTGGGGACCAGAGAGATTAATCAAGGCCTTGAAGGTGGAGAGAATATCAGTAGAGACAAAAACCAAGAACCCAAGGCCAAGGGTTGGTGTCAGCCAAGAACTGAAGGCTGAAAGTTAGTGTAACTTTTTAGGGAGCTGGGAATTGTTCACTTAAGCTGAAAGCTGGAGGGGTGGAGAGAAGTGGGGATGGAGGTCTTAAAGATGTAGGATGACCTAAGATCAGTGAGGAGGACAAAACTCTTTTTATTTTAAAAATATAAATTGTTTTATCATTAATAAAAGGAATATAGGTTGACTTCAAGAATGTCGGAAAATCGGAGTTCCTGTCATGGCTCAGCAGAAATAAATCTGACTAGTGTCCATGAGGGTGCAGGTTCCATCCCTGGCCTCGCTCATTGGGTTAAGGATCCGGCATTGTATTGATCTGTGGTATAGGTCATAGATGCAGCTCGGATCCCATGTTGCTGTGGCTGTGGCTTGGGCTGGCAGCTACAGCTCCTGTTAGACCCCTAGCCTGGGAACCTCCACATGCTGCGGGTGTGGCCCTAAAAAGACAAAAAAAAATGTATTAAAAAAAAAGAATAATTTTGCAAAATCCAGACAAATACAAAGAAAACTAAACTCAGTCACTTTGCCCTCCAGAACAAATACCTTGGCGCATTTTCTTCATTATATTTTGTTCCTTGTAGTTGAGTTTATATTGTTTACACAGTTGGGTAACCTTTGTTTCATTTAGCTCAATACCGTGAGCCTTTCCCCATCTCATTAAGAAAGAATCTTAGGAGTTCCTGCTGTGGCGCAACGGGATCAGTGGCATCTCTGCAGCGACAGGACACAGGTTTCATCCCCGACCCCGCATAGTGGGTTAAAGGATTTGGCATTACCACAGCTATGGTGGCGGAGGTCACCACTGCAGCTCAGACCTGATCCCTGGCCTGGGAACTCCATATGCTGTGCAATGAAGGCACGAAGAGAGGTCGCTTAGTGCACCTTCCTCTTAATGCAAGAATCCTTCAACATTCCCAGTAGCCGACTGGCAAATCTATCTAGAATCTTACTAAGAGGTCCATTCTATTGTTAGCTAAGTCTAGTGACCACAGAGTTCTTCCATGCATCTCAATTGTGCTTCCCTATAATGATCTATTTTGGAGATGACAGATCTTCAGATACATCAAGAGTCAAAGAATCTCAAGGTTTCACTGATCTTGGGGTAGATTTCAGTTACCTCACGGAGGGTCCCAAATGCCATGCCAAGGTCCCTTGAAAGGGAGTTATTGATTTTTTTTTCTTTTTTTAACTTTCGGTAGTTCTATTTTTTTCATATGATGTGCCTCTAAGTTAAATCCATCAAATGTTTTCAAGCAGAAAAGTGGTGTGATTAGAGCTGTGCTTGATGATTAATGCCATAGCGGTCACTTCCTGAAGGTTTATTAGGCATCAGACCCAATGCTAGGTACTTCGCATATATTATTTCATTTAGTCCTGACGACGACCCTATGAAATAGGGGCTTTCTCCTCATTTCACAGATGACTTCCCAAAAGAGGAAGTCACATGCCCAGGCTCATACAAGTAGTAACTGAATAGTACCTGCAGCATCATTTAAAGCACAGATTCAGGAGTTCCTGTCGTGGCACAGTGGAAATGAATCCGACTAAGAACCATGAGGTTGCGGTTCGACCCCTGGCATTGCTCAGTGCGTTAACAATCCGGCATTGCCATGAACTGTGGTGTAGGCTGTAGACACGGCTCGGATCTAGTGTTGCTGTGGCTCTGGCATAGGCCGGCAGCAACAGCTCTGATTTGACCTCTAGCCTGGGAACATCCATATGCCGCAGGTGTGGCCCTAAAAAGACAAAAAGACTAAAAAAAAAAAAAAAAGCACAGATTCAGGGAGTTCCTGCTGTGGTGCAGCAGAAATGTATCCAAATAGTATCCCTGGCCTCGTTCAGTGGGTTAAGGATCTGGCATTGCCATGAGCTGTGGTGTAGGTTGCAGACACAGCTGGGATCCTGCATTGCTGTGGCTGTGGTGTAGGCTGGCATCTGTAGCTCCTATTCAGCTCCTAGCCTGGGAACTTCCATATACCGTGGGTGCGGCCCTTAAAAAAAAGCCAAAAAAAAGCACAGATTCAGTTTCCTGCTGTGACGTGAATTAGCTGCATGACCTTGGACAAATGTCTAAAATTCTCTGGGTTTCCCCCCTCCCCCATGTGTAAAATAATAGGGTTAGGCTGATAAAACAGTTTAGGGTAATGGCTAAAAGCGTGGACTTGGAACCAGACTGCAAAACCTCTGTGCTTTCTCATGACCTAGTTGGTCAAGTGACTTACCTCTTTGCAGGCCTGCTGCTAACATTTGCCACACCCAGGGCAGGAGTGTAAAAGGGAAGCCCACATACCTTATGTCTAACCATTTAAGAGTTATAAATCATGCTAAGAAATTACTTTTTTAAAATATATGTTAGAAGTTCCCATGGTGGCTTCAAACATATATTTTGAAGTGGCTAATAAACCTGACCAGTATCCATGAGGATGCAGGTTTGATCCCTGGATCCCTCAGTGGGTTAAGAATCCGGCGTTGCTGTGAGCTGTGGTGTAGCTTGCAGAAACAGCTCGGATCCCGCATTGCTGTGGCTGTGGCACAGGCTGGCAGCTACAGCTCCGATTGGACCCCTAGCCTGGAAACCTCCCTATGCCATGGGTGCAGCCCTAAAAAGACAAATGACAAAAAATAAAAATAAAATAAATAAAATATATGTTTTACCCTTGTACTTTGACAAATATACCTTCAAAATAACCAGTCCTGGGGTAAACTGGGACAGTTGCTCACCCTCATTTCCTCATCTTTACAATTATTAATAAATCTCAGAAGATTGTTCTAGGGATTAACATGAGTTAACTAATATACATGGAGTGTTTAGACTAGTGCCAGCCACGTGGTACCCATGCCAAAGCAGTGACCTGAGTCATAGCAGTGACAACGCTGGATCCTTAACATACTGAGCCACTGAGGGACTCCAGAACTTCCTGCTTTTTAAAGGCTGAATAATATTCCACTGTATACATACCTTACATTTTCTTTTTCTATTCATCTGTCAATGGATATTTGAGTTGCGTCCACATTTTGGTTATTGTGAATATTGCTGCTGTGAACATGGATGTACAAATATCTCTTTAAGATGCTGCTTTCAATTATTTGGAGTGTATATGCAAAAGTGTACTTGCTGGGTCATATGGTATTCTATTTTTAATTTTTTGAGGAACCTCCATACTATTTTCCAAGTGGCTATACCATCTTACATTCTCTCCAACAAAGCACAGGTGTTCCAATTTCTCCACATCGACATCAATACATTTTTGACAGTAGCCACACTAATGGGTATGAGGCAGTATCTCATTGTGGGTTTGATTTATGTTGACCTAATGATTTGTGAGGTCGAGCATCTTTTCATGTATTTATTTGCCATTTGTATATCTTTTTTGGAGGAATGTCTATTCAAATACTTTTCTCGTTTTCTTTTTATTTTTTTAAAACTGTGTATTAAAAACAACGGAGTTCCTTTCATGGCACAGAGGAAATGAATCTGACTAGGAACCATGGGGTTGCAGGTCTGATCCCTGGCCTCGCTCAGTGGGTTAAGGATCCGTCGTTGCCATGAGCTGTGGTGTAGGCTGCAGATGCAGCTCAGATCTGGTGTTGCTATGGCTGTGGTGTAGGCCAGCAGCTGTATCTCTGATTTGATCCCCTAGCTTGGGAACCTCCATATGCTACAGGTGCGGCCCTAAAAAGACAAAACAAACAAGCAAACAAAAAAACCACCCTGTGTATTGAGGTATAATTGACATATAATGTTATGTTAGTTTCAGGTATATAATATAATGGTTCTATATTTTTGTAGAGCAAAATGAATACCACAGTATCATCTAATTAACATCTGTCACTATACATAGTTAGAAAAATTGAGGACTTTTTAAGGTCTATTTTCTTAGCAACTTTCAGATATGCAATGTAGGTTTTTTTTTGGTCTTTCTGTCTTTTTAGGGCTGCAACCAGGGCATATGGAGGTTCCCAGGCTAGGGTTCCAATCAGAGCTCTAGCCGCCAGCCTACTCCAGAGCCACAGCAACGCGGGATCCGAGCCGCATCTGCAACCTACACCACAGCTCATTGCAACGGTGGATGCTTAACCCACTGAACGAGACCAGGGATTGAACCTACATCCTCACAGATGCCAGTCAAGTTCGTTAACAGCTGAGCCACGATGGGAACTCCCAAATGCAGTATTATTAACCACAGGCCTGGCCCCATGCTGTACATCACATTCCCATGACTTATTTTATAACTGGAAGTTTGTACCTTTTGACCTCCTTCACCCGTTTCACTTACCCTTCCCTTCCAACTCCCAACTCTAGCAACCACCAATCTTTTCTCTATCTATAAACTTGGTTTTATTGTTTTGTTTTGTTTTAGATTCTACATATAAGTGAGATCATACAGAATATGTCTTTCTCAGTGTGAGATGTTTTTTCACTTAGCATAATGCCCTCAAGGTGCACACCCCTTGGCCCATTTCAGATCAGGTTATTTGTTTCATTATTGAGTTTTAAGATATTAATCCCTTATCAGAGGTGTAGTTTGCAAATATTTTCTCCTGTTCTGTGGGTTGCCTTTTTACTCTGTTGATATTATCTTTTAATGCACAAAATTTGTAATTTTCATGAAGTCCAAGTTGTCTATTTTTTTTTTCTTTTGTCACGTGGTGTCACATTTAAGAATCCATTGCCAAATCCAATAGCATGATGTTTTTGCTCTATGTTTTTTTCCACGAGTTTTAAGGTTTTAGGTTTTATGCTTAGCTCAACTCAACTCAAATGGTCTGAGCTTATACTTAAAGCTCACTTAACTCAAATGGTCTGATCCATTTTGAGTTAATTTTTGTGTACGGTGTGAGGTAAGAGTCCAGCTTCATTTCTTTGTATGTGACCATCTAGTTTTCTAGCACCACATGTTGAAAAGACTCTTCTTTCCCCCACTGAATGGGTTTTAGCACCTTTGCCAAAAATCATTTGACAGTATATGGAAGGGTTTATTCCTGGTCTCTCTGTTCTAATTCCATTGGTCTGTATGTCTACCTTTATACCAGTACCATATTGTTTTCACTCCTGTAAGTTTGTAGCAAGTTTTAAAATCAGGAGGTCCTTCAGCTTTGTTCTTCTTGTAGCTTCCATCATTTTAAAGCTTCCATTCTGCTAGAAAATGCTGTTTCTATAAGTGGAAGCTTGAAGCTTGGGTAAAAAAGAGGGAAGAGTTGAGTCTGTCTGAGGTTCTAAACCTGGAGGGCAAAAGTCTAACAAAGCCTCTAGCAGAAATGGGGAAGCCAGATACGGTTGGTGAGAAGATACTAGTTTCAATATAAGTCACTCAGAATTTGAGGACCTCGTGGGGTGTTCATAAGGAGATGTCCGTAAGGCAATAGGAAATGTTGTTTTAGAGTTTAGGAGAGAGATGGGAGCTCAAGAGGCAAATAGGGAGCCATTTCCAAGAGTTGAAAGTTGGACACAGAGTTAGAAGATGGCGGGGGCAGTGACATCGTGGCCCCATTCCACTCACATATTTAATAGGTGTGCACTCGATCATATTTCATTGACAAATGGCACAAATGCCACTGACTTTTAAGACATCATTATTTTATGTGCCACTAAGAGCATTTCAGTCAGCAATTATGATATGGCATTTATGAGCACAGTGAGTTCAAAGATAGACAAATGGGGGAAAACGTGTCTTAGAGTCAATTAAATAAAATATATGCCAGTCACTGTATCAGGCATCACAGGGAGGTTGGTGGGGTACAGCTATGAAAAAAGACCCTGCCTTCAAAAAGGTTCCAATCTCAAGAGTTCCCTGGTGGCTCAGTGGATTAAGGATCTGGTGTTGTCACTGCTGTGGTACAGCTTCAGTCCCTGGCCTGGGAACTACTGCATGTTGCTGGCAGAGCCAAAAAAGTAAAAACAAACAAACAAAAAACTTCCAATCTCATGGCAACAGCTGCAGATACCTCTACCACAAGACTGACTGAAACACAGACACGCGTAGGCACCAGAGCTGTTCTGAGATCAGCTGCTCCTTGTCAGGTATTTGTAGGAGTTATTAATACAAACAGAACTGACAGCTATGTCTTTCTTGGGATTTCTAGTCCTCCCCCTCCTTTTCCTTGATGCCTGAAATTTCTAGGGACAAAGCTTTTAAACCATTTTTGAATGAAATGAGATAATGAATTAAAACATCACATGGTCGGGTTGAACTGGTGCAACTCCTATGAAATGCAGTTTGGCACTATCCAAATTATAAATGTGTTTGCCCTTTGACCTGCAACACCACTCTAAGAATCTATCTTGCAGATATAGTTACCCATATGGAAAATGCCATATATACAAGCTTATTCATTCATTACAACATTGTTTGAAATAGCAAAAAACTAGGACTAACCTAAGGCCAGGGATAGGGCACTGGTTAATTATGGAACATTCGTACATTGGATCCCAGATCCAGGAAATGCTTGATGTATGAATGGGGAAAAGATCCCTCACATTCATTGCTAAGTGAAAAAATGCTAAATGCAGAACAGTTACAGCAGACTACTATTATATTATGAAGGGGTTAATGAGAATACATATCTACGAGGTAGCATGAGACTGGCAACATCTCTGCAGTGCTGGAATGCAGGTTTGATCTCTGGCCCGGCCCAGCACGTTAAGGATCCAGGCTTGCCCCAGCTGCAGTGTAGATCGCAATTGTGGCTTGGATCTGATCCCTGGCCTGGGAGGCCCGGGAACTCCATATGCCTCAGGGGCAGCCCAAAAAAAAAAGGAATACATGTCTACGAATTTGCTTATGTATGCATGGAGGAACTCTAGGATCCCCAGGAAACTGATAATAATGGTTATGAGGGGGGACAAGTAAGTAGAGATTTTGGCAGATGGGGATAGAGAAGGGAGGAGGACTTTTTATACTTTATTCCTAAACTATGTAAATGTATTGATCTATTCAAAACGTGAAGGTAATTGGATTTCAAAAACACCCCATGGGAAAAGTTAACCCAGTGACTATGATTCCCACGAAAGAGGAGAAAGTCTACTAGTCATTCATTTATTCAGTAATCTATAGTAACCAAGAACTTCTCTAGCAATAATGTTAATAAGCCTCAGTGCGGAGATGTACCAGGCAGCATGCTCAGCACTTTCATATACATTATCTCGTTTAATCCTCACCACCTCTATATGGTGCAGGTGTCTAGCATTACAGAAGAAGAAGCTGAGGTTGAGAGAGGTGGTTCTTAGAGTTGCCACTGTGGCTCAGCAGTAACCAACCTGACTAGTAACCATGAGGACTCGGGTTTGACCCCGGCCTCTCTTAGTGGGTTAAGGATCCCACATTGCCATGAACTGCTATGTAGGTTGCAGACATGGCTCAGATCCCGCATTGCTGTGGCTGTGATGTAGGCTGGCAGCTGCAGCTCCGACTCAACCCCTAGCCTGGGAACTTCCGTATGTTGCAGGTACAGCCCTAAAATAAATAAATGAGAGAGAGAAAAAGATGGTTCTTGTCTAAAGTTAACTGCAAACATCCAGGCCCCACTATCCTGGGCCAGGCCCGGTTCCGGGCAGGCAGCGAGACAAAGACACAACCCTTTCCTTTTTGGTCTTAGTTGTCTAGCGAGGGACATAGCAGGTTTTGAAGGGACTGTTAGAGCACAATGCCTAAGGATTAGGGGACAAAGGGAACAGTGAGTCTGAGGACAAGGAGAAAACCTCTCCCACAACACCCTTTTGCCAAGGACAAGCCCTATAAGCAGCAGTGGAACTCGGGGCACCTTTGTGGGAGACAACCCTGCAGCCTCAGAACCAACAATGAACAAAGGCTGCCAGTGCTCTGTAAGAACAGAGAGATTTGACAACAGCCCGACTTATTTGATCAGTGTAGACGTCCCTTCTGGACTTTGAAGCCTGAAGTGCTCTCCTTTCGCTATCTACATAGATCAAATAAGCTAGATGACTGCCATATCTCAACTTCACTTTGTGTTAATCTATAGTCACAGCCAGCTCCATAGCAATTCGACCAAACCATCTGAGCAGAGGCAAAAATAATTCTCATGGGCAAGGACAGACAATTCCAAGATGTGAACATTAACTCCTTGCTGCCACTTCAGGAGGGAGTGGATTTTGATGTTAGTCTTAGGAAGCTTCTGAGAAGGGAGCTTCTGCCCCCTCCAAAGTGAAATGGCAAAGCTGTTTTCTCTCCTTACAGTTGAAAGCCCTTCCTATTCCAAAGCTCTCACATGAACACTTACAAGGGTTGGCAGTATATAGCTGTGGTCTGGTTCTCAGAAAGGCAGCCCCACCCTAAAGAAAAGAGAATCATCCCACCAAATAAACACTTTTATTCACAGGATCATTCTAGGGGAGACCTTACCCCAGTCTCCTCAGTCCTCAAGCAGCGGTGAGGATCTCAGGAAATCCTTGTCACAGAGATTGGTAGGACCAGGCATCTAACAACAAACCCAAAAGCCAAGTGGCATCGTTAAAAAAGATTTAAAAATCTACATGAGTTCTAACATCTTCGGTCCTAGCTGTGGTTTCCATGGAAATAGACATCTGCTCTGGGTAGAAAGAAAAGGTGGGGTGGGGGGAAGCAGTGTAAATGCTTTGAAATATTTTTGAAAGATTTTTTTTTTCTGTCACAACATTAATAGAAACGTGAGATTTTTGCATGGCAATTTCTTGTATTTAAAAAAAAATGCAGCAAATGGGTGGGACCTTCCTCCGAAAACCTCCAGATTTGAGTACAAAGACTTCAAGATAAAGGCTGGTTCATGGGATAACAGACCTCTTGGCCTTGGGTTTCTTGCTACTGTATGTTGCCTGCCAAACTGTCACTTTTCATCGAGGTCTTATCCCCACCCCTCTCCCAGCCTTCCTAATGATTTCTGAGATTTTGCTCAAAAAAAAAACGGACGGATGGAAACACCTGGCTGTTTGGTAGCTAAGTTTGTTTTGAGAGGGAGAAGCCTCTCGGTGCTTAGAATTTGAATTATTCCTGGTCCTGCTCACAGACTAAGGGAAAGCCATTTAGATTGGGGGCGGGGGAGAAGCCGACCCCACACAAGAGCGATTGTTGGAGAAAATGCCTCAACAAGCATATTTCAGGCAACAGTACATTGCTAATTGTTTGCTTTGTGTGATGTGTCTGCTGCCTGTATGATCCAGTTTTCCTCGTCTCGGGCACCTATGAATTGTGTTTAACTCCAGCACATAACTCCTTAGTGACTAGCTGGAAGTGGGGAATCTTTATAGGATTCTTGTTTCAGCAAAGTGGGTCATGTTTGTTTCTTGGCTTGGGGAGGTGGAGCCCACCCATCAATAAAATTAAGGTGTCCTGCTGCCTAGTCCGGATGTCAAAGCAGGTGCTTTGGAGTAATGACCACCACCCAGGACACAGCCTTGGTCCGGGAATGAGAGAAGGGGCTTGGGAACCATGTTCATTTCATTTTTTTCCTCTGGCCATTTTGTGCTAATAAGGCCAGTCATTCTGAGATCGCCAGGGTCAGACCAATTTCCTTTGTGCTTCTCCTGTGCTTCTATCTGTCAGAGAAGGGGGAACTGTGACCTTGTAGCTTCTTTTGTTTTGATTCTTTAAAAGGACGCAGCACCGATCCACGAGCACGTGCTTCAAGAACAAAAGCAACACTTAACTGCAGTCTGTGTAGTCTAGAACTGCTATTGCTCTTCCTTCCCTATCTTTCCGCAAAAGGCTTGGCAGAACAGGTGAAGTCTTCATTTAGGTCTAGTGATTTTGCTGGACCAAAGGAGATCAAATTCCACAGCCTTTCACTCTCCCCACCCCACCCCTTCTCGCAAGTCTCTGGTCACCAACTCAGGGACCCTAATGTGGTAGCTAGAAGGCACACAATGAGTTAAGGGCCACGCCCGTGACCTGTTAGGGCTGAGTGGGCTGATGATGATGTCACAATACAGGTGACAGGCGGATGTCCAGGTAGGGCACCGGGTGCAGGGGATCTTACAGGGACATTGAATGGCATTGTCCTGTCACAAGGGCTTGGGCGTCGTAGGTGGCAGCACAGGGTAGGGTACCGGAGGGACAATGCGCTGCCCGAGTGCTGCCCTTGGAGCGATGTAAGGCTAGCGGCTCCACAGGGGCGGAGTCCAGGAGGCAACCGTCTGAAAGGTAGAAAGGGACCCCGCCCCGCCCTTTTCCTAAGAATGGGAGAACTGGTTCAGACCCAGGCAGTGGTCACTGCATCTCCCTCCTCCGCGGCCAAATAACCACCCTGGACCCCAGCTTTCACCTGGGGACACCCCTAAGTGGCTCTCACCCCTCGCATTGTCCCCCTGCCCCGCCAGCCTGAACTACACTTCCCGAGGTGCTCCGGGGTCTCCAGGGGCGGAGCCCACTTGGGCTGTGGGGGGAGGGGTCGGCACGTGCTGCCGCTTTCAGCCAATGCTGAACCCTGCGAGCAGATCACGTGCCGCTGTTTGGCGCTTTTGTGCGCGCCCGGGTCTGTGGATGCTCAGAGTGTGGCCAGGCGGCTCGGACCGAGCAGGTGGGTGCGGGGCTACAGCAGGAGGCGGCGGCGGGCGGCGGGCTGCGGGCTGCGAACTTCGGGCTGCGAGCTGCGAGCTACAGGCTGCGAGCTTCGGGCTGCGAGAGGGTCGCGGCCGGCGGGAGGGCCGGGTGTAGGCAGCGGTCCCCTGATTGAGGGCGGCGGGCGGGGCCGCGAGCGCTACAGAGTCTGGCGGGCGGGATCGTTGCGCTTTGTGTGTGTGGCTCGGGCGGAGCCTCGGCTTTGTCCCCGCTCCCTGGGGGCGCGGCTGTCGTGGGGAGGGGGCGCGGCCAGCTGGGTGAGCCCCTAGCGTTAGCCTCAGGGTACCGTCGAGAAGACAATAGGGGGCGTAGGCTCCCACCCTGCAGGTGCAGCCCACTGGGGTCCCCATTGTCTAAAGGGGCGAGGCGGCGCCCCCAGGGAGTGGCGGCTTTGGGGCCAGACTCTGGGCGGCCAGGGCCGCGCCCTCGCCCAGTGACTGTGGGGCTGCTCCGAGAGGCAGACACCCCACGAGAGCGCTCCAGTCCTCGCAGCGGGGGGCGTAGACAGCTTGGGTGGCAGCAGGTTGGTTGGGAGCAAAGGAAAGAGGTGGCGAGCCGATGGCAGGACTACCCCACGGCTTTTTCCGGGGACTGCCCCACCCGCCGAGCTGCACCAAGGATGGGGGCCACCTCAAGGTGTTTTTGGCGGGAGTAGAGTAGGGGGGCGTCTGCGCAGGGCCGGCCCGGGAAGGGCGGTGTTACCCGGATTGGACCGTTAGCCCCGCCTATCCCTCCCCTTCCCACGCGCGCGGGCTTGGGTGTTTTGAGTTCGGGGAGATTCGAAAAGGCGCGGGGAGGAAGGGGGCGGGGCCAGGGGCCGGTGTGCAGGGCGTGCTCTGATTGGCCTGGGGCGGCCGGCCGCTTTTCCTCTCCTGGACCACGGCCACGCCCATCCTAGGGTTGATGCTGAGTCTAATGCTCCGCCGGGGTTAGACCGTTTCGCTGCTTCGGATATTAAATTCCAGCTACTGAAAACCTGTATTCATACGTTTTTGGTACTAGCTTGGGGTCTACAAGAGTCATGACCTAAAAAAAAAATTAAGGGATGTAGAATTTTTTATGAAAAAATTTTACACAAACTATCAAATATTGTAATCCAGAACCTTGAGGTTCATAAAACCAGTGTTACCCGCCGTTGGACGAGGAGCTTAAGCCGCAGGAACAATAGGCGTTCGATATTATTGGTTAATATTAGCTTGGGCGTTTTGTTTTACACCGTGGCAGACACAGACAAAGCAAGGGTGGGTGTTCCATTTGCACAATGAGTTGTAGGCAGTGTTAAGATGGCTCCGGTCTCACTGTTGAGTTCCCTCTGGAATATATTCTCGCCAAGGAAGGAAGTTTGAGTTTATTAGGGGAAGAAAAATCTTGTGACTTAAACCTCGTCTAATTTTAAGAATCGAAGTGTGTTTTGAACTGGCAACTCAGTTAACTTGATCTTCTGCAACCAACATTCTATTCAATTCAGGTTTCCCAGTGTTTGAATATTTTATAGATAAAATTTTCTGGTTAATGTTGTCTTATTTAATTCCACGGTAGTAATTTTTCTGGCCTTGATTTGTCTGGATATGATTTGAAGTCCCTTTGAATCCCTGACATAGAAATGCAAAAAATTTGATTGCATGCTTTTAAAAATCATTTTCAGGATTTTCCTTGCCAGTGGACTGTGTAGAATACACTGCCAATCTCTTGTCTTCTGTTCACCATGGCTTCTTCTGGTAGGTAATCTATTTGAAAAAGCTGAATTTGTTATGGGCTTCTAATTTAAGAATAGGAGATGGCTCAGGTCTTATGCTTTTAATTTAGCACTAGTGTTTTGGTCTTACCGAGAAATCTGTTTTGTAAATCACAAAAAGCAAAAATTATTGTCACTTGAATGTACTGACAGTTCATAATTAATTGTTTCATTATTAGACGATTTTGCTTGGTCTAAAGCAAAATGTGGAGTTTTGCACAACTTTCTTTTGTTCCAGAAAATGATGTTTCAGAATGGTGTTTACTAGTCCAAAAATGTTGAGCTTTGTTTTTCTGGGAGGTGGTATTTAGATAATTTCTTGCCAGTAGACACAGCTGTTTCATCAGCTCTCATTCTGTTCAGTAAATTGATTCGGTTTTTAGAAAATGGTAGAACAGCCTATTGAAACAAAAAAACTCTTTTTCTGAGCATATTATATGATATAAAAATCATAAAATCCAGATATCCAGGTGAAGGAACTGGAGAAGCGTGCCTCAGGCCAGGCTTTTGAGCTGATTCTCAGCCCTCGATCAAAAGAATCCGTCCCAGAATTCCCCCTTTCCCCTCCAAAGAAGAAGGATCTTTCCCTGGAGGAAATTCAGAAGAAATTAGAAGCTGCAGAAGAAAGACGCAAGGTAAACATCGGTTCACAGAAAGCAGAATATTTTTTAATGTGATGTGGCAAATCTGTTTTATTTCTGTAACAATAGGAAAACAGAATTGTAGCTAGATGGTAATTTTAACTATGTGAAAATTACATATGCCGGGGGAGGAAGAAAATAGCAGTTATCATTTACTGGGCTCATATTACGTACCATCTCCTTTACTTTTATTGTTTTCCTTTTCTGCAGTGACACTAGAGGGTAGGTGCGTTCTGAAATACTAGATGAGAAAATGGTCTTGGGAATGTTAAGTCATTTTCTCAAATCATACAGCTCTTGATTGTTAGAGCCAGAATTCATTCGCATCCAGGCCTGTCTGAAACCGCCAAAGTTCGTGCTTCTCATGCTTTCTGTTTGAAAAATAGATTTGTTGGTGGAAGTGTCTTTTTTTTTTTTTTGTCTCTTAAGTTTTGGGATTTTGGTTAGTTTTTTGGGGGTTTGTCTGTGTGGGTTTTTTTTTTTTTTTGAGAGCTGAACAATAAAAACATTTTAAATTGCTAGTATGTGATTGTGTTGCTCAGCTGGCACACTGGTATTGTGACAGCTCTTTCTTTCTTTCTTGTTTTTTTTTTTTAAGGGCCGAACTCGTGGCATATGGAATTTCCCACGCAAGGGGTTGAATCGGAGCTACAGCTGCCACCCTATGCCACGTGGGATCTGAGCCGCATCTGCGACCTGCACCACAGTTCACGGCAACACCGGATCCTTAACTCCCTGAGTGAGGCCAGGGATCGAACCCGCATCCATGGATACTAGTTGGGTTCATTATCGCTGAGCACAATGGGAACTTCTTACTCTTCTCTTTTCTAAGCACCTCTATTATAAAGTAGCCGTCTTTCAAACACTAATCGGAAAGGTCAACAAACATTAATATGCTTGTTACAGAAAAATTGAGAACCACAAAAGTTTATAAATAGGAAATTAAAAGTATTTGTTGTCTTACTTCACAGAAATAACTGTTGTTAACATTTTGGTGTATTTCCCTCTATTCAGCGTTATTCTGTTCATTAAGAACTTTACATTAATTTTCATTTAGTCCCCCTTTCCACCAACCCTGATTGAAGTAAGTGGTTTAATTTTTAAATTAGAGGAATGAAGGTGCAGTAACCTGGCTGCTACCAGCACAGCTAGTGCTTTGAAGTCTGGTACATTTAAACCACATACACACATTTGGGTCCCTTTTTAAGCTGCTGTAGCACGTGCTGTGCATCTTTCAGTGCCACATGTCTTATGTATGTGTTTTATGTATGTTTGTGCACTGACCCGCTGTTAACACTGAATTATTTCCCCAGGAGGAGGCTGTGTTTGCAGTGGCGTTTCATCTCCTACCTGCTCTGTTGTTTAGTCTGAGTTGGAGTTTGATGATGAAGTTCACGTAGTTTGAGTTCATGGAAGAGATGCAGCCAAAGGCTGAACAGAGATTTTTTTTTAGAAATTAACCCTGACCCTGTAGTCATTAGCCTGCGCTTTACATAGTAACTGGCTAAATATAGTGAAACTCTTATCATGACTGGGATTTTGCAAAAGAGAATTAACAGAACCAGTGGCAGATGCTCTGAGATTTTCCTGCAAGTTGATGCTTCCAAACACATAGGAATCTGTTTGGTAACAAGCGATTCTGAGTGTGCTGAAGGAGGTGCCGTGGTAACAGAGCTCCTGTGGTCTGGAAGTCAGTGTAGCTTCCACAGAGAACAGCTAACAAGCTTTTCCTTGAAGTAAATCCTCTGGTTTAAATAGTAATCTGGAGGCTTAGTCTTGAATTTCTATCATTTCCATGTGCTTTCTTTTTATTGGTATGGTTATATTTTTTATAATGAATTAGTATTCTTTAGGTAGCCTTTGAAGTTAAAAAGCCAAAATTCTGGAGTTCCCATTGTGGCACAGTGGTTAACGAATCCAACTAGGAACTATGAGGTTGTGGGTTAGGTCCCTGGCCTCGCTCAGTGGGTTAAGGATCCGGCGTTGCCGTGAGCTGTGGTGTAGGTTGCAGACGTGGCTCAGATCCCGTGTTGCTGTGGCTGTGGTGTAGGCCGGTGGCTACAGCTCCAATTAGACCCCTAGTCTGGGAACCTCCATATACTGTGAGTGCGGCCCTAGAGAAAGGCAAAAAGACAAAAAAAAAAAAAAAGCCAAAATTCCTTACAATAAAATGCCATTCATAAATGCATATCACTCAGGTTATCTTGATACCATTAAGCAGTAAATCTTACAAAGATTTCCTTAAGGAGTAATTGGGCAAGAATCTCTGAACAGACAGGGGCAGCTAAAATTAAATACAAACACTAGAAAAAGAATGTAATTTTCACAGTATTTTGATAATTTCTTTTGTGATTGTAACCAATGCTAAATAAGATTTCAGAGACTCTAGCGTACTAAACTTTTTTCCAGTCCCATGAAGCTGAGGTCTTGAAGCAGCTGGCTGAGAAGCGGGAGCACGAGAAAGAGGTGCTTCAGAAGGCAATAGAGGAGAACAACAATTTCAGTAAAATGGCGGAAGAGAAGCTGACCCACAAAATGGAAGCCAACAAAGAGAACCGAGAGGCGCAGATGGCTGCTAAACTGGAGCGTTTGCGAGAGAAGGTTGGTGTCTCTTCCTGGCTTTGAGGGGGTTAAGTGCTTGAAGTTTGATGCACCGATGAAGTGGCTTGAACACTTTACCTTGATCACGTGCTTGGTGTCTTTGTCATCAGTTTGGGGGCCTAACATGTTAAATCAGAGCCATCTTATTTTAAATTAAGGTGGAATATTCAGCATTTTCCAACACAATTGAACATTCTTTGGAAGAACAGTAGAGGGCTCAGTCATTAAGTCCCATGGGTGACCCAGGAAGTTCAAAGATGCTGTCTTAGAACTCTATGTGAGTCCCGTGGTATATAATTATATAATACTAGTGTATTATTATATATGTTGCATAACGTATTTACTGCTGCCGAGTTAAGCCTTTGGGGGGGGCGGGACTCCGCAGGCTTTTTTACTTGACTGATGATACTGTTTCTTTACAGGACAAGCACATTGAAGAAGTGCGGAAGAACAAAGAATCCAAAGACCCCGCTGACGAGACTGAAGCTGACTAATTTGTTCTGAGAACTGACTTTCTCCCCCTCCCCTTCCTAAATATCCAAAGACTGTACTGGCCAGTGTCATTTTACTTTTGCCCTCCTGACAAATATTCTAGAAGCTGAGTAGGACTGTATAGGTAGATCCAGACTGTATGATGTTGTTTTAGGGGCTAAAGGGGAGAAACTGAAAGTGTTTTACTCTTTTTCTAAAGTGTTGAAGTCTTTCTAATGTAGCTATTTTTCTTGTTGCATCTTTTCTACTTCAGTACACTTGGTGTACTGGGTTAATGGCTAGTACTGTATTGGCTCTGTGAAAACATGTTTGTGAAAAGAGTATGTAGTGGCTTCTTTCAAATTGTTAGATGCTGAATATCTGTTCACTTTTAAATCCCAATTCTGTCCCAATCTTACCAGATGCTACTGTACTTGAATGGTTAATAAAACTGCACAGTGCTGTTGGTGGCAGTGACTTCTTTCAATCCAGGTAATAAACTGTCAAGTGATAGAGACCCTCCTAGTTTATATTTGTTCCATACGGGGCCTTTAAGCTGTTGGAAATACCCAGCACACACATCACTGCGAGTTCTCTGCCCTGGAGTTTCTCGCTCCAGAGTTGTTTGCTTTGTCTTCTTCCACAATCGTCACTTTGTTGTGATGCCTCGGCCCAGATCAGCTGTTAGGATAGTCTTTGAGATGTTTATTTGCAAACAAGCATTTTTTGTTTTAGTGTCCCGGTTAGAAAGGCAGGCTAAATGCGCAAATGTTTCTAGAGAAGGGTTGAGAGAAATCTTAAGATCCTAGTTAGGGATAATTGATTGTTTATTGGCTATATGTTATGGCTGGGGGTGGGGCATCCTAATGCTTTCTTGCCTTAGGAGCCATGACTTGAGAATCAAAAGATTAATAAAACTTTCTGTGCTACTATAGCAACTCTTATGAACTGATAAAGGGAACCTTATTTTCTGGAGCAGCAATGACTTGAGTGGTTAAGGCTAGCTGTTGCTCCTTCTCATAGCTAGAGGCTACAGTATTGTATTCACAGTTGTCACAGGATTGCCTGAATTCTGGGAAAGCTTTTGGCAGCTTTCCTAGGCTATTTGGGAAATAGCCTTAATTATGTATGATTATTTGCTTCCCAGACATCTGGAAAAAATCTTAGAAGCCATACACCTACAGTGAGTTTGCAGGATGACTACGAACACTGCAGTGTTGTCATCTGCGGTTTTGCCATCTGTGGTGTTGCCATGCTTGTGCCTCAGTAGCTCTTGATTGGGTTTTACCAAACTTACGAGGATAATAATAGCCTGTCAACTTCCTCCTATGTTGTTAGGATTAAGTGAATGGGTGTATAAAGAGCACACCTGAACTGTTTAGTGTATATTTAGCACTGTATATAAGCAATGTCAATTATTTTCAACCAGAGGCTAGTCAGTGAGCTAAGTTTATACTCTTGAGTTGGAAATGAGTCTGCAGCTTTTGTGTGCCTTGAATTGACCTAAAAATTTACTATACAAGGTGATCAGTTCATTGTAGGGGTTCTGAAAACATGCTGAATTTAAAGTTGTGGCCATGTAGGGCAAGCAGGAACGGTCGAGTGTAGTTCAGTATCATGATGGCAGTATCTAAACAAATAGGCCAAGGTGAGGCTCGTGTGCAGCTGCTCAGCACTGACCCCCCTCAGTCCATGACATGTAGGTATTGGAGGTCTGTGTGAGTGAGATGCTACTTATGGGAGTCTTTGGGGGGGGGGGTTCTAGCTTTATTTATTTATTTATTGTCTTTTTTGGCCTGCACCCATGGCATATGGAGGTTCCCAGGCTAGGGGTCTAATCAGAGCTGTAGCGACAGGCATGAGCAAGGCCAGGGATCAAACCCACAACCTCATAGTTCCCAGTCGGATTCGTTAACCACTGAGCCAAGACGGGAACTCCCTTATGGGAGTCTTTAAAGCTGGGCTACAAAGATGACTAAAGATAAATTTTGGAGTAATGATTGATACCAGGTGTCTTATAGATGACAGTGAGTGTGTTCATTTGGGACAAGCAGGGGAGGGAACAGTGCAGCAAAAAGCAAAAAGAGGGTCAAGATGGGGCTGAGGAGGGATCCCCCAGTTAGTCACAGCCAACCGCACAGCAGCCCTGGCTTAATATCAGAAAGTGGTCCCGAGCTCCCGCCTCCTGACAGCAACTGTCACAGGGAACTGAAGGGGTTGCATCTTACCTATAAAGTCAGAAGCCCTGGCTTTTCTATTTCATCTCTGACCTTTGGAGAGCTACTAGTCCTGGGCCTCAGTTTTCCCCAGTATGAAATGAGAGGGTTGAGCTCAGTTAAGTAATTTCCACTCAAATTCTTTGCCTATAACTTCGAGGAAAGGAGGGGTGGTGGATCTCCAGGAGCTTCTGGGGAGTGTCTGTGTGCTTTCCTGGGCGTGCGTATTCTTATCCTGTCCTCCTCATGAGCCAGGCTGGCCTCTCCTGACAGCACTTCTGCTACGGGTTAGTCTCGTAAGGCCCCAGTAATCTGACTGCAGCCTGGGGGCTCTCACTACAGAGCACACGCCATTCCCTAGGCTTGAGTAGAAAATGAGGTGTGTGCCTTGGAAAACGAGCTGGCTTTTGTACTTGGACATAGTGATTGATTGGTGTCGGCAGAAATGTAAGATTTGAGTGATGTGAGAAGGCCCTCAAATCCACATTTAACAACAACTAGAATGTGCCCTACACTGATCTATGTGCCAGCGATGGAAAGATGAAATGGGGTCCCGACGCATCCTGTAATTATGCGCGAAGGGGTAGGAGGGTTGTGGACGGCTTTGCTGAGAATGGGGGCTCGACCACATGCCTGTACTGGCCAAGGGTGCTTCGGTGGTTTGGTGGAGAACATAAGCACAGGCTTAGGGGGTCTGGGAAGCCTAATAGAAGAGGGAAGACTTGAGCCAGTCCTTTGAGAAGTCAGACATGGACACTTATGAAGACATGCTGTGGTTACTGGCTCGTGGCCCGCTCTCGTAAAGGTCCCTTCTCCATTCCCTTCATCCTAGGCAGCGGGGCTTTAGAACACAGGACAGAATTGAAGGAGAGAAAATGGAGGCAGCGGCAGAATGAATTGGGGAGAGAAGACGATGGAGACCGCAGTGGGAGGCTGCCGGAGCAGTACAGCAATGAGGGCGTGAGCATCTGAGCCGGAGGGGGCCACTGGGCTCTGGAGACACTGTGCCAAGGGACGGCAAAACTTACTGCTGACCGTGGGAAATGGGAGGAGAAAAACCGCTGCACAGCTGACTGGGAAATGGTGGTGCTGGTCATAAGCTGCTGACGGTTGAGCAGTAACTTTCAGCATCGTTATCACTTTAGGTCCAGCCTGGGAGGTAGAGGCCGCTGCCATCAGCGGAGCACGGAGAAGTAAACGGGTTTCGGAAGGTGGAGTAACTTCCCCAAGGTCCCAAGCTGGTCAGAGTCTATCGTGGGCACCCTGACTCCAGGCTCTGCACCGGGCGGGGGGCTGCTCTGGCAGCTCGGCATCCCCTCTCTTGTCCTGAACAAGCCCCTCTGCCCCAGATTCAGCCAGTGCTGCCACTCTCAAAAAGTCAGTTAGTGATCATCTCCGGTATTCTGGGTTAGAGAGGTCTCATTCCCTACCCGCCAGGCCTTTATAAAGGTGTTCCTTTCTATTGTGTGTATTTTTCTCCCACTGGAGAGTTCTGATTTCCAGGCAAGCTTTAACGCCCTGGGTAACTCTGTCCTCCCAGATAACCACTTGGCTACCTGACTGGTTTCTGAATCACCGTTAAATGTGATCTGTTTGGGAACCACAAGAAGGTAAGGCCTGGCTCCGTAAGGAGGAGCTTTTTCCCTTTTGGACAGGAGGCTGCATTAGGTGCCCTGGAAATTCCCTTCCAAGTTCAAGAGGGTTATTCCAGGTCTTCTCTACCTGGTTAGATCACAGACTCCTGAGAGCAGGGACCATGTCTTGGCCATGAGGGATCCCTCCACTGAGCTGAACTTCAAGGCCCCAGATATACTGCTGGCCCATAAGTCTCTTGCCATCTGCCTCCTCCCCCTTGGACCAGGTCAAAGAGAAGTTCCACTGAGTCCCCATGGGCGAGGCCTCTGCCAGTGGAAACTGGTATTCCATACTTAAGCAGCACAAGGAAAGTTATGTGATTTATTTTATACAGGAACCCAGATTTGTAAAACTCAGTTGTAGAGTTTGATGAACTTTAAAATGTAGAAGCCTCACTGGAGGGGCTCTGGCCCTAACTCTCTCACAGTGTGGTCAAGAGAGTGCCTTCCCGGAGTTCCCATCATGGCTCAGCGGTTAGTGGACCCAACTAGCATTCATGAAGTTGCAGGTTCGATCCCTGGCCTCGCTCAGTGGGTTAAGGATCTGGCGTTGCCATAAGCTGTGGTGTAGTGTAGGTGGCAGATGCGGCTTGGATCAGCGTTGCTGTGGTGCTGGCATAGGCCAGTGGCTATAGCTCTGATTAGACCCCTAGCCTGGGAACCTCCATATGCCACAGGTGAGGCCCTAAAAAGACAAAAAGACCGAAAACAAAACAAAAAAGCAGTACCTTCCCTATCTTTGGGCACCAGATCCTACTAGGGACAAGCGGGATGTGAAATGGATCCAAGGGGAGAAGAAACAGAGGCCGGAGACTAGACAGATGCCCGTGTCCCCCACTGTAGAATATAGGGTGCGCGGGGGGCGGGGGTGCTGAGCCTCTGCAGAGCAGCGGCCCTGGGCCCAGGCTTCCAACCTGTGGCCTCCCACTCCCCTTTCTGGGGAGAGGCTCCAGTATCACTGGGGTTGGGGAAGGCCTTGTGGCGTTCTCTGCTAAGCCTAGGCTCCCTATTACGTGTTCTCACAGCTCTCTGTACTTCATGGCAGCAGCTGATAATTATTTGCATGATCTCAATGGGTCCCCAAAACGTCCCTATGACATGATATCATGCTCCTTTTACAGGCAAGAAATGAGGCAACCAAGACAGATTAGAGTATTTGCCCAAAATGATGTAACTGGCCAGAGACGGAGTCAGGAATCAATCCCAAACTTTTAACCTCCACGCTGTACTGCTGCCCATGTGCCACAAGTGAATTCATTATCAGGCACTTATTCAAGTATGTCTCCCTAGTTAGAAGGAAGTGTCCCCCAGAGCTGTGCCTGTCACATTCATCACTGGATCTCCAGCACTGAGCCTGGCATACGGTAGGAGGTTGATATGGGCCAAATCAAAGCATTATGGGTGGGTGGTGACTCCTCTGGGCACCTTAGTTCTTGTCCTAGGTGGACCCTGTGGAGAGTCAACCTAGTTTTCTAGAAGCAAATGCTGGCTGGCTCTGTCCTGGCTTTGCAGCCTGGCATTGGAGGTGCCCAATCCTCAACAGCACACTCCTAGATCCAGAAGCACCAACTGGTGGCCTGCAGCCTGAGTCGCTCTGCAGGCATGTTGTCTTCACTCCCTGCTCTGCTTTAAATTTTTAGATTAGTTGATAATTCCACTGGAAAATATGATTTCTGACTTATCTTGAAAAACCAGAAGATCTGGCAACCCTGGGCTCACAGTCCACACCCAGATGTAGTCAGCAGACTCTGGGCAGCTGCTGCCCCCTTGAGGCTAGATGTGCGCTCTACAGCTCTCCTTTCTCTGGCCCACCCACTTCGGTCCTTAAGTACAAGCTTGGAGTTAACAGTCCCTGACAGAAGACAGTCACTTCACTAGCCAGTTAAACTTTTTTTTTTTAAGTCAAAAGTTCTGCAAATAAGTACAAAAGGATATAGAAAAGTGACTCTCTCTCCTTCTGATGGCCCCCAACTCCCCTCTCTGGGTGTCCCTGTGTCTCCTTCCAAAGGCATGCTGCACCGCTGTAATCACAGGCCCCAAACACTTGCAGGCACCTCTTACCCATGAGACACCAGCTGAGAATCATAGGCACGTGGCACTTTTTCAAAACTTAGAGAGTCAGGACCTTTGGCAGACCCTTGAGGTAGAATTTCTAAAATTGGAGCTCAGGTGTCTAGTTTTTTCAAAAACCCACAGTGTTTTCTGTTCCTCAGCCCAGCAGAGACCTCTGTCCTCAGATGCAACATCCCAAACATAGGCCCCGCTCTCCAGTCCCCACAGCCTGGGGGGGCAGGCCTGGAGCCCCAAACATCGAGGCTACTGCTCAGAGTTGTGCGGACCATAGCCTGCACCCAGCCCAGGCCTAAAATCTGGCCGGACTCTCAAACCAAGGCCCAACCCATTTTTGAATTTTCCATGTCAGCCATTCAACAGGAATACAAGGAGACCTGTGTTGCTATGCGGAGCACAGATGGGGGCTCAGCAGTTCCACTCCAGACTCAAGATGACTTCCTGTAGGAGGTGATGCTTGGGCCAAGTTTAGTGCAGGGATTAGAAGCAAAGAAGGCGCAACTCTATTCTGTACTTCTCCCTCCCAAGTTCACCCCACTCTGTCCCCCATCTCACGTACCCTGTGCTTAGCAGGGGCCACCAACAGAGACACTTTATTAATAATGCACATCAACAGGCCCTCAGAGACAGACTAGGGTGGAAGGAACGGTCCAGGCATAATTCAGATCAGTGTGCCTGGCCTGGGGCTGCTTGGGAGGCATGGGGGCAGAAATCCTGCTCCTTGGGAGGCATGGGGGCAGAAATCCTGCTCCTTCTAGAAGGTCTCCTGAGAGGCTCGGCAAAGCCAGAGTCCATCTCTCAGCAACCTGAATCAGTACTATGAAAGAACAGTCCTGGGACTACTGCCAGTCCACAAAATGTGACTGGTCTGCAATGAGATAAGTATGGAAATTGAAAGTAAGCATTTAGAAACTTTCATAACAATCCTACAAGGTCTTTTGAAGACTATTAAAGTTGAGGCTAGTATTTGGCATCTTTTTTTTTCATTTTATTTCCTAAAAACGTTATTGTAATATATATAACACAAAATGTACCATATTAATTAACCAAGTTTAAGTGTATAATTCAATGGCATTAAGTACACTCACAATGTTGTATAACCATTACCACTATCTAGTATACTTATTTAATTTTACAAAAGTCTAAGTTCTTAGCAGATTAAACATTTTTTTTTTTTAGTCTTTGAAGCAGAGACCTAAATCTTGACCTGTAGGCTCCCCAAAGTCTTGAAGTCTGGGGGGAGACAGGCACCTGATTGCAGGGCTTGATTCATTGTTTAGTTTCATTTCCCCAAACTGTTGAGTAGAAATTTGCCTCGGAGAGTGGGCAGTGCTGAGACCCAGGCTCCCTGGGCTAGAGGCGTGGAGGATGGGGGGGAGGGAAGGGGGCATCAAGCTGCCCTGGGCTGGGGCAGGAGGTGGGGGGTCTCTATGGGCAGGGCTGCCTGTGCTCCTGGGGCCAGGGGGCCCACGGAGAGGCCGCGGGGGTGTCTGGCAGGCTTTCCTCCTGACTCAGCTGGGGGAGGCTTTTGTTCAGAATTCCAAGAATGTCAGCTCCAGCTGAGAGGGTCCTCTGTGACCTGTGTCTACCCTCCTTGTTTAGAGAAAGAGCTTGAGGCCAGAGAGAAGGGTTTGCCCAGGGTTCCAGCCAGTCAGTGTGGGTCCTAAATCCGGGCCTTTCAATTCCCAGGCAGAAGTGGGTCAGAGTTTTTTTGGAGTCGCACAGAATGGGGTTCAAGTTCTAGCACTCTTAGCTCTTCAAGGGGCCTAGGGCATCTGTACCCTCCCCTGTGAAATGGGGATAATCCCTCTCAGGCTGGATGAATATTGAGTCTGTGCTGGATTTAGTGACGTGCCCAGCACAGGGCCTGGGCGGGTCAATCAGCCCCCTGCCTCTCCCTGTCCCTTCCTGACCAGTGAGCCTCATCTCAGTCTGTTCGCCCTCACTGCGGCTGAGGGCACAGAGGAGAGCAGACCCCCTCCCTCTGGACTGCGGAGAATGGCAAGCTCAGAATCCACCCCACTGGTCATCCATTCACTCTTCTGCCAGCTCTCTGGGCATCTTAGAGACATTTCTAAGGGGCTCATGACTTTTGTAAAATGAGGGAGTTGAACCAGAAGAACTCGAATCCACTTCGGGCAGTGGGTGCTAAAGTTCAGATGCTTTACATTTCTCTGTCTTCTGTGGGGGAGTCAAACTCTACCAGCCACCTGCCTCTCTCTGCGGTTGCCTCTTTGCATTTTCTCATTCCTTCCTGTCTCTCTTTCCTCCTCCTTTTATGGCTAAGGTCTTTTGAGCACTTACTATTTGCCACATACCATATAAGCATTTTATATATTCGTTCTTATTGAATTCTTAAAACCTTCTTATTAATTAAGTATTCCTACTCCATTTCCACCTGAGGAAACAGGTTCAGAGAGTCCCCGACCCCATCGCTGTAGTGGCTGAGCCAGCAGAGGGCGCTCTCAACATCATTCCCCAGATGGTCAGGTCACATTCTGGCTCAAAGGGGTTGGTACCTGTTTGTAGTCACCTCCTCCCCCCTGTTTCTTCCAAATGGGCTCTCACTCCCACCAGGAGACACTCTGGCTGGCAGGATCCCTTGGGCAGTCAGGGAGGAGGGTTTGAATGTTGGTGGAAAGATGATCGCAGTTGGTTCCAGTTTCTGACTTGTATCTCGAGTATCAGGTCCCCTACCGCCAATCTCCTTCCTCTCCTTTCTCTTTAGATATCAGAGAGCTGGAAGGTCCCCCAAGGGAACACCCAAAACCAGCCTCTTCATTCATTCATTTATTCACTGAACCAACACTGAATCCTCCTACATACCAGACACAGTTTTAGGCCCTGAGGATATGGCTATGCACGAATTAGGTGCAGTTGAAAAATGTTGCCTGCCGCGTCAGTAAACAAAGGATGCTGCAGCCATCAAGCCTCTACAACTGCCTCCTGTGGCGAACCCTAAGGGAACTCAGGATGGGAAAGAACAGGATCCTGGCCCTAGATAGCTAAGGCATATCAAAGGGACGATTTTCAGACTCTTGCACCTTCCCATACATTAAAAAAAAAAAAAAAAAAGCTAAATTCATTAACTTGAGATACCTAGTGTTCTTTAATTAACATTAATCTTTGATGTTCTGACTACCTGGTTTTTGTTACAAAACTCCCATGTATTCTGACTCCTCCCTCACCTCTTGGGAGCCGTCCCTCTAAGCTGCTTAAGAGGCTGCCTCCCAGGTTTGAAGTCCTCAGAGACTATACCGAATAAAATGTAATTCTCAGGATTCCCCGTTGTGGCTCAGCGGAAACGAATCTGACTAGTACCCGTGAGGATGCAGGTCCCATTCCTGGCCTCTCTCAGTGGGTTAAGGGTCCAACATTGCTGTGAGCTGTGGTGTAGACTGTGCAGTCATGGCTCGGATCCCGTGTGGCTGTGGCTGTGGCTGTGGCGCAGGCCAGCAGCTGCAGCTCCGATTCGACCTGGGAACCTACGTATGCTGCAGGTGTGGCCCTAAAAGACAAACCAAAAAAACCCATAATTATCAGCTTTTAGGTTGTGCTTTTTTTTTGCAGTCATTGCAGACAAGGTCCTTACCTTCATGAGCTTACATTCTGGTGGAGAAAGACACTAGAGGAGCTTATGAGGAATGCGTGGAGAAAATGAAAAGGGTCATATAATCGGGAGTGACCATGGCAAGGAGTGAGGGGGCTCCACAGATACATGAGGTGGGGGGAGGCGGGGGAGGCAGTGCATTCCTGGCAGAGGAAACAGCGCAAAGGCCTGAAGGTAGGATCCAGCAGGCTTGAGGAAAGGGCACACACAAGGTCCTCCTGGCTGGACAAGCTGAGCAGGGGGCCCGGTGCAAGGCAGGTGGTCAGGGCCCAGCTGTGCGAGCCTGTGGGCCAGGACGGGGGTTGCATTATATTCTGTGCGTGCCTTGAAGCCTCTAGGGACTCTAGCGGGGAGTGATGTGGTGGGACTATGTTTGGAAAGGGTCCTTCAGCGGCTGTAAGAAGGGATGTAACGGGAGCAGGTATGCAGGAGGGAAAGGAAAGTGTAGTTTGAACCAAGGTGGAGTCAGTGGGACTGAGATATAAGGTCTGATTCAGGATCGATGTCACGGTGGAGCCAATAGAATGTTGACAGGCTGGATGTGGGCTGTGGGTGAGGGATGACCCCTGGGTTTTTCACTTGGGCAGCTGAGTGGAGGTGTCATCTACTCCAATGAGGAGGTCTGAAGGAGTTCCCATCGTGGCTCAACAGTAATGAACACGATGAGTATCCACGAGGATGCGTTGGCTCAGCAGTAACGAACACGATGAGTATCCACGAGGATGCGTTCGATCCCTGGCCTCGCTCAGTGGGTCGGGGATCCAGTGTTGCCCAGAACTGTTGTGTAGGTGGCAAACAAGGCTTGGATCTGGCGTTGCTATTGCTGTAGGCTGGCAGCTGTAACTCCGACTCAACCCCTAGCCTGGGAACTTCCATATGCCGCAAGTGTGACCCTAAAAAAGAAAAAGAAAAAAAAGGAAGTCTGAAGAAGGAACAGGTGTGGGGGGAGGGTGGGGGTGGGGAGAAGCAATGACTGCATTTAGCCATCATGGCAGACCTTCCTGGCCGCCGACTCAGTATCCATTCTCTCCTTCCTTGTAACAGAAGCCTGACAAGCTTTTCTTTAGGAATTGATCTTTTGCCCTTTTCCCATCCTCCTCCTTCCTGCCTGGAATGGGGACACCTTGTGACCACGAGGGTAAAACCACGTGATCAGATGGCTGGAGCAAGGGAGATTAATGGAACCTGGGTCCTTGTAACCAATGAGCTGACACACCAGTCTTGGACTACCTACCCCCCAGGCTCTTGTTATGGGAAGCAAATTAATCCTCTTATTAGTTTTTGTGGCTTTTCATTGCGCGTTGCTGAGTGTAGTTACAGCTAATGGGGTCATGCTGAGTTTGAGACTTGAAGGAGAAGCCAGAATTCAGTCATTCATTCAAGAAATGTTTACTGAGTACCTATTATGCGCCAGGCACTCTTCCAGGTGCTGAGAATTCAGCAGTGAATAAAACAGGAAAAATGCCTGCCCTTGAGGAATTTACACTCTGGTGTCATCTGGAAGCCAGACTTGAGTTCTGGGCTGGGCATTCTCATGTCACCCGAAGGCGGTGAGATTTGACGGTCAGACAGGTGATGGGGCCGGAGTGTGGCACTGGTCAGTGTATTTCTCCAGTGATTTCTATGAGCCAAACACCACATTCTCTATGAGCCCTCATTTTGCAGGAAGGTTAGGAAATCAGCCCCAGTCACACAGCTAATAAATAAGTGGCTGTGCCAGAATTTGAACCCAGGGTCTTCTGACTCCAGAAACTCCACTGTACTCACTGTCCCCTTGGGCAAACTTGTGGCCTTCTTTCCCACATCCCTTTCAGTCATTGTTTGACAAATCATTTCCTGATTTCTCCTTTCCTCTTGCTTTATTTGTTTATTTATTTGTTTTGCTTTTTAGGGCCACACCCTCGGCATATGGAGGTTTCCAGGCTAGGGGTTGAATCGGAGCTACAGCTGCCTGCCTAATCCACAGCCACAGCAAAGCCAGATCCGAGCTGTGTCTGCGACCTACACCATAGCTCATGGCAACGCTGGAGTCTTAACCCACTGAGCGAGGCCAGATATTGAACTCGCAACCTCATGGTTCCTAGTCAGATTTGTTTCCTCTGCGCCACGAGGGGAACTCCACCTTTCCTCTTGCTTTAGACAGGGATTGTGTCTCTTGTTCATCTGTCTGTTCTAGGCAACTAACAAAAGCCTGGCATTCTTCATTCATTTTTCAAGAAGGTTTCTTTGCACTGAGTGCTAGGAAAGCAGGGCAAGCCACAGTACAACACACCCAGCCCGGGAGGGGGACATAAAACTAATAGGTGTCATCACAGTATGATAGATGTTGGTATCAGAGGAGTCAACAGAAGCACAAGAAAGGGCAACCAAGTCAAACTGGAGTAGTGGGGACCAGTCAGGGAGGGCTTCCTGGAGGAATTCTCACCTGAGCTGAGTCCCACAGGAGAAACAGGAGTTGAGCAGCTAAGAAAAGCAGTGGTGAGTGTTCCAGACAAAGGGAGTGCTATGTGGAGGGCTGAGAGAGGTGAGGTGGCAACATGTGGGGGTGACTGGTCTATGGATGGAGGGGGCGCAGTGAGGCCTAAAGCTGGGAGGGCACGCAAGGCCTTGTCATCTGGAACAAGGGGTTTGGACATGAATTGGAAGGTACTGGGGAGTCACTGATGGGTGGTGAGCAGGGTGGGTCCAGGTCAGATTGGTCTGGGCATCCCATAAAGACCTGTTGATGGAACAAACACACGGAAGAAGGAATGATAACTATGGGGTTCCAGGCAGGGAGGGG
This sequence comes from Catagonus wagneri, assembly GCA_004024745.2. Classification (NCBI taxonomy): domain Eukaryota; kingdom Metazoa; phylum Chordata; class Mammalia; order Artiodactyla; family Tayassuidae; genus Catagonus; species Catagonus wagneri. Next base: position 14,768,456 of record PVHT021183551.1, on the reverse strand, counting down.
GGCGGTTAAATGACATGACAGTGGAAGGACAGGGCAGGCAGACACCGGATTCCTGACAGCCACTTCTCTCACCTCCTCCTCCACGGCTGCCCTGCCTGGCCCAGCACCGTCGCTCGTGGCTATTTTCACTCCCCACAGCCACCCCAGCCCCTCTACAGTGTGTTCTCCAAAGCAGCCCCAGGACCCACGGGAGTCAGGTTCTCCGCCCCAGTGCTCTGCCTGATATCAGCTGCATCAACATGCAAGAAGCCACTGTCACATTCATCCACACTCTTCACCCTCGACGGCTCTGGCAAGTGCAAAGCTGGCTTTTGAGGAAACGGATGCCCCCAGTGTCGGGGGGAACGTGGGACAGGATAGATACGTGAGCGGTGAACACAGAAAAGAGCGACGTCCTGACCCTGAAGGGCGCCCTTGACCCAGGCTAACATGGGGAAGATCCCACATCATACCCTGTCCCACGGCCTCATGTGGCCCCAAGGAGCACCCCATTCCCTTCACCAAAGCTCCACCAAACTCTAAGACCGAGAGAAAGGATGACGCAGCTCTGCCCCCCACCAGCATCTGGGCTTGGCCGACAGCGACTTGAGAGACAGCCACACAGAGACACTGACAAAAAGAGGTTATAGCTTCACTACCACAGCTGGGAGAGGGCTGGGGCTTGACACGGGAAGGGGAGGGACGCTGTCCTGTGTCACCCTGGACCTGGAGCCCGGGATGGCCCTGCTGTGTCTCCCTCCTTCCCAGAGAAGGACTGAGTTTCTGATAGTCAGTAGGTTGTCCTTGGCAACAAGAGGTCCAGGTGCAGGAAACTCTCTGGTCTCATCACCTTCTACTCTTCCCCCTGCCATCCTCAAGTGCCAGTCAAGGCAAGAAGCCTGGCTTCAGGGCTTTTGTACAGAAGTCTTGTCCATGCAGGATATGCTCCAAGATCCCAGTGGACGCCTGAAACCACAGATAGTACTGAATCCTGTCTATACACATGATGTTTTTTTGATCATAGATATACATACATACCTATGATAAAGGTTAACTTATAAGTTAGGCCCAGTAAGAGATTAATGACAATAATAATAAAACCGAGCAATTACAACAATATACTGTAATAAGATTTATGTGAATGTGGTCTCTGTCTCTCTGTTTCTCTCAAAATATCTTATTATAGGGAGTTTCCCGATGGCCTAGCAGTTTAGGATTCAGCATTGTCACTGCTGTGGCTTGGGTTTGATCCCTGGCCCTGGAACGTCCACATGCCGAGGGAGGGAAAAAAAATCTTACTGTACAAATTCGATGCCTTTTCCATCTTTTGTTTGTTTTCATCAGTTTTATTTTGTTAGTTTTCTCTCTTTGCAACAATGTGTTTAAGACAAAATTCATTTTTACAAATATTTAGAGAAATGACTTCTCAAAAAAAGATTCAATGAATTGGTCACAGTTCAACTGAATTTTGCTAATAAAAGTATCATATGCTAATAAAACCCTAAGAACCAACATATCTCTTTTTTACTTTGGCTGCTAGGCAGCTCAAATCTAAATTTAACACTTAATCGAATAATATCCTATCTGACATTTATTTATTTATTTATTTGTCTTTTTGCCATTTCTAGGGCCGCACCCGTGGCATATGGAGGTTCCCAGGCTAGAGGTCTAATCGGAGCTGTAGCCACAGGCCTACGTCACAGCCACAGCAACATCCACAGCAGGATCCAAGTTGTGTCTGCAACCTACACCACAGCTCACGGCAATGCCAGATCCTTAACCCACTGAGCGATTCCAGGGATCAAACCCTCAACCTCATGGTTCCTAGTCGGATTCGTTAACCCCTGAGCCACGATGAGAACTCCTATCTGACATTTAAAATTTAATTTTACCTTCCACTTCGTTTCTGATCTCCATCTTTTAGTTTACTCTGTGCTAAAGCATATTTTTAAAACAGAAAGTCATATTCTTTTTGCCTTTTCCATCTTAATGTGACACTCATGTTACGTGTCTCGTAAATTTCTCGTAAGTCACTAGTAAATTTTGTAGTCTCAGATGCAACAGCAAAACTAGCACGAATTTCTTTACCTCCTTACAATTTTGTTCAACATTGGCACAGGGTTTTTTTTTTTTTTTCTCTCTCTCTCTCTCCTTATTTAGCCCACAGCTTTCACCCTTTTATTTAAAGGAAGTACTTTTACGCTTTTCTTTGGCATATTCCAATTGCCAGCATCACTACTCTTGCGCTTTGGGAACATTATTAAGTAAAATAGGTGTCGTCGCCCAAGCGCAGTTAGTGAGTTAGTAATGGGCAGGATATGCTGGACAAAGGGATGATTCTCGGCCTGAGCAGAACGAAGTGGGACCTCATGGGATTTCATCACATGACTCAGAACAGTGCACAGCTGAAAACTTATGAATTGTTTATTTTTGTAAATTTCTGTTTAATACTTTCCAATTGCAGTTGTCATGGGTAACTGAAACCCAGGAAAGGGAAACTGCGGATAATGGTGAACTATTGTACTTACTGTTCCCCTGATAATCACACAAATGTTGCTTTATCCACAGCAAGGCCTTCCCTGGTCACTGTCTCTAAATCAGCCACCTTCCAGCCCCCAGTGTCACACCATTTTCCTTACCCTGCCTCACTGTATTCACAGCATCCAGGTATATTCTCTTTCTCCCATTAGGAGACAGGTGTCTGTCTGTCCTGTCCTGAGTCTGTTCTGTCCTGTCCTGGGCCCTTAGCACCTGGAATAGGGCCCAGCACACACTAAGTGAAGTGCTTCATGAATACTCGCTGAAGGAAGACGCCTGGACCACTGATGAAGCCTGTGTGGCCTATAACAGGTGTGTGTCCCTCTACCCTCATGGTGCCCACGGCCATTGCCATGACCTCTATCTGTCTCCAGCTCTTAGGCACTGCGTCTCCTACCAGCTGTCAGAGGGAGAGTGGAAATTTCTATTTGAAGCTGGAACGATAGCCATGTTCCTTTAGCTGGGCTGGACGGGCTGTAAGGAAATCTCCATGAACCACATCTGGCTGCCTGACGGAGTGGGTGGGGAGTCCAGGGAAGGCCAGGGGTGTCATGGACCTTGGCACCTGCCCCCGGCCCAGACCGGAGAGCAGCATCCGTATCTGCAGATCAGGAACCCCGCCTGGGCTGCTCTCACATGAGGAGGTCCAGCCTGCTGGGGCCTGGGGCCTCCTCCAACTCTGGAGCCAGGGCTATCTTTAGCCATCATCAAGTTTAAGCCTTTCCTTTTCTTTCCTTTCTTTCTTTGCTTTTCTCCTCCCCGCCCCCCGCTTTGTTTTTTAGAGCCACAACTGTGGCATATGGAAGTTTGCAGCCTAGGGGGTCAAATCAGAACTTCAGGAGTTCCCTTCATGGCTCAGTGGTTAACGAATCCGACTAAGAACCACGAGGTTGCGGGTATGATCCCTGGCTTTGCTCAGTGGGTTAAGGATCCGGCATTGCCGTGAGCTGTGGTGTAGGTTGCAGATGTGGCTCGGATCCCGCATTGCTGTGGCTGTGGCGAAGGCCGGCGGCTACAGCTCCTGTTAGACCCCTAGCCTGGGAACCTCCATATGGTGCAGGTGCAGCTCTAGATAAAAAAGGCAAAAAGACAAAAAAAAAAAAAGCAAAAGAACTTCAGCCAGAGCCTACGCCACAGCCACAGCAATGCCAGATCTGAGCCTCATCCGAGACCTACACCGCAGCTGGTAGCAGCTCGGGATTCTTAACTCACTGAATGAGGCCAGGGATTGAACCCGCATCCTCGCGGATGCTATGTCGGGTTCTTAACCTGCTGAGCCACAATGGGAACTCCGGGCCCTTCCTTTTCAAGGTGGAGAAACTGAGGCCCAGAGAAGAGTGGCAATTTTTCCAGGTCGCACAGAAAGTTAGTGATAGACCATGGACTCCAAATCACTTCGCTGCCTGGGGTTTTGCTTCTCTTCTTTTCCTTTCCTCCCCTCCCTTCTGCCCTTCCCTTGCACAGTCCCCTGGCCAGGCTTTCCCAAGGGCCACTTTGGGCCATGCCAGTGTCCTGGGCCCTAATCTCTCTGCCCTGGAACCTCAGGCCTGGAGGCTGTGTCCCTGCCACTTCCTCCTGTGAAACTTCCAGGGCTCCTGCCCCTCTGTGCCACGCCCTGCCCCTGCCACCAGCTTTGCTACACATTTAAAAATCCCGATGCTGGAGTTCCCATCGTGACTCAGTGGTTAATAAATCCGACTAGGAACCATAAGGTTGGGGGTTCGATCCCTGGCCTCGCTCAGTGGGTTAAGGATCCGGCGTTGCCGTGAGCTGTGGTGTAGGTTGCAGACGTGGCTCGGATCCCGCGTTGCTGTGGCTGTGGTGAAGGCCAGAAGCTACAGCTCCTGTTAGACCCCTAGCCTGGGAACCTCCATATGCCGCGGGTGCGGCCCTAGATAAGGCAAAAAGACAAAAAAAAAATAAAAATAAATAAAAATTAAAAAAATAAAAAATAAAAATCCCGATGCCCTGGTTGCTCCCCATATCAGTTAGAGCAGACTGTCTGGGGATGGGGTCCACGCGTTTTATTTATTTTTTTTAAAGATCTGGGTGAATCCATTCACTAACTGTTTGGCCTTGATTAACGTCACCTCCACCTCCCGTCCTTTGGCCCCAGATTGTAGATTACCTGGAGATTTTTTTTTTCTCCCCAGATATGCTTTCTGAATGCATGGGCCTGGGCCTCGGGCAGACCTCAGCTGAGCAAACCCTTCTCCATCTTGCTCCTGCCCTTTTCCCAGCTGGGCTTCCAGTCTGACGAGATTGCATGGTCTGTCCTGCCCCACCACCACCAGGTACTCATTAAATATTTGCTGTTAATGATGGCAAGGACCTCCGTCTGGCCAAAAAGGATCTTTGATATGAAAAGAGAAAAGGGCTTTGGTGTCAGGCAAACCCTGATTCTTATTCTAGCCGGTTCTGTTTGCTGTTTCTGGGTCTTAGTTTACTCAGCTATGAGACAGGGGTTGAGCAGGGGGTGAAAACCCTTACCTTGTAGTTTGCTGTAAAGCTCAAAGATACTGTCTGCTGTGGGTAGAGAGCCCAGCAGCTCCCCAGTCTGCTCCCCTGGGAAGAGGTTGCTCTTGTCCAGATGGTGGGGAATGGTGACTGTTTGTGTGGGTAGGAAGTGGAGCCTTAGGAAAGAAGGTGGCTGTGAGCCTCAAGACCAGGACCTTGTCCAAGGGGGCTTCTTCCCAGGGCAAGGCACCTGCAGCAGAGAGGTGCATGGGGAGCGCAGAGGCAGAGGGGTGGGGTGGTCATGCGGGATCAGCTGGAGAGTGCCCCCTCCCTGCCTGGGGCGCAGCGTGAAGCCCCTGGTGAGGCTTTCTCTTGGGAACCCACAAAAGCACCCAATGAGGATAGAATCTTCGTCTGCATACCTGCCGTGCCCCTAAGCGCCAAAGCCCGATGACAACCATACCAGACAAAGAAGACTTGTTCTACTTCTATCTCTTCCTCTGAGCTATCGGAGGGGAGAAGCTTTAGACTGAATAGAACATGCCAATTTTGGACTTCCCGTCGTGGAGCAGAGGAAATGAATCTGACTAGGGAACCATGAAGTTGCGGGTTTGATCACTGGCTTAACCTATAAGGATCTGGCGTTGCCGTGAGCTGTGGTGTAGGTCGCAGATGTGGCTCGGATCCTGCATTGCTGTGGCTGTGATGTAGGCCGGCAGCTATAGCTCCAATTAGACTCATCCTGGGAACCTCCACATGCCATGTGTGCGGCTCTGAAAGGACAAAAGACAAAAAAAAAAAAAAAGAGAGAGAGAGAGAACACACCAATTTTAATGGAAAACAGGATGGGCTTTTTGAGACCCAGACAATGAGACTGCATTTGTACCCCCAAGAAGGAAAGGCTACAGGAGGATCTGAAGCAGGAGCAAGGTTTTCAGAGAAATTGAAGGGCCCCCCACAAGAACGAACCATGGGGCTGCCTGTGCCAGGCCGAGTCCGGCTCCTTCAGTGACTGGCTCCCCTGGTGTTCGTGTTGTGAAGCCAGAATGTTCTGGACATTAATGGAACTGCTGCCAAATTCCTGTGCCAGTCTTGGCCAAGGCTCTTTGTTTCTCTGAACCTCAGTTCCCCTAGCTGTGAACTGCCTGTTTTTACTTATTTTTTATTTTTATTTTTTGTCTTTTTAGGGCCGCACCTGTGGCATATAGAGTTTCCCAGGCTAGGGGGCAAATCTGAGTTGTAGCCACTGGCCTCCACCACAGCCACAGCAACATCAGATCCAAGTCGCATCTGCAGTCTACACCACAGCTCACGGCAACGCCGGATCCTTAACCCACTGAGCGAGGCCAGGGATCAAACCTGCGTCCTCATGGATGCTAGTCAGATTCATTTCTGCTGAGCCATGACAGGAACTCCTGAACTGCCTGTTTTTAAAGGCCCCTGCCAGACTTTGCCAGTCTGTAAAAAGATATGAGATCTATTGGTTCCAGGCAGGAAAATGTGTCCTGAGACCAAAGCCTGAAACAAATCTGGTGGGCCTTGGCAAGTCAGGTAGCAAGCTGAAAAACTATCTCTGACAGTAAGGAAATAAAAAAGATAAATGTGTTGTTTAGGTTTTAATTGCAATGTTGTTTATAATAGTTTTATTGAGACATAATTTACATACCACCAAATTTACTCATTAAGAGTATAAGTCAGTGACTTTAAGTGAGTTTACAGACTTGTACAACCATCACGACAGCCCGATTTTATTTATTTATTTAGTCTTTTTAGGGCCTGGAGGTTCCCAGGCTAGGGATTGAATCGGAGCTGTAGCCACTGGCCTACAAAACTCCAGATCTGAGTCATGTCTGCAAACTACACCACAGCTCATGGCAACACCGGATCTTTAGCCCACTGAGCGAGGCCAAGGAAGGATGGAACCTGCGTCCTCATGGATACTGGTCAGATTCATTTCCACTGAGCCATGACGGGAACTCCACCTAATTTTAGAACATTAAGTCATCCAAAGAGATCATTCATGCCTGTTCCTACCCCCAGTCCTGGCATCACTCATCTGTTTTTCTGTCTTACAGATTTGCCTTTTCTGGCAAATCTATTTCATATAAATGGAATCCTGTGGTTTTTGCATCTGGCTTCTTTCACTGAGCATAGTGTTTCTGAGTCTCATCCATAAGGTAGGATGGATCAGTACTTCATTCATTTTTATGGCCAAATAATATTCTAGTGTATGCATATACTTCATTTCACTTGTTTTTTCATCATCTTGTTTCCACCTTTGGAGCTATTATGAATAATCCTTCTTTGAACATTTGTGTGTGAGTGTTTGTGTGCACATATGTTTTCAGTTTGCTTGAGCAGACTCCTGGGAGTGGAATTGCTAGGTCATATGACAAGTCTGTGTTAGCTCTTTGAGGAGCTGCCATATTGTTTTCCAAAATGGCTGTATCATTTTTACATTCCCATCAACAGTGTATGAGCAGTGTTCCAGTTTCTTCATGACCTTGGCACCTGTTACTTCTTTTTAATTATAGCCATTCTAGAGGGTGTGAAGTAGTAACTCATGGTTTGGATTTGCATTCCTATAATGACCAAAGTTCCTGAGCATCTTCTTATGTGCTTATTGGCCATTTACAAATCCTCTCTGGTGAAATATCTGTTCAGATAATTTGCCCATTTAAAAATTGAATTATTGAGATTTCCTGCTGTTGTGCAGTAGGTTAAGGATCCTGCGTTGCTGCAGCTATTGCATATGTTGCAGATGTGGCTCAGATCTGGTGTTGCCGTGGCTGTGGTGTAGGCCTCACCTAGAGCTCCAATTTGACCCCCTAGCCAGGAACTTCCACATGCCGCAGTGCAGCCAAAAAACAAAAAAAAAAAATTATTTTTTAATTGAGTTGTAAGGGTTCTTTATATATTCTAGATACAAGTTCTTTAGCAGATCCATGATATTTGGGAATGTTTTTATCCCAGTCTGACTTATCTTTTTTTAAGTCTGACTTATCTTTTTTTATGATAAATGTAAGAGTTTATTTTTGGACTCAGTTCTATTCCGTCAATCTATATATCTATTCTTATGCTAATATACAGTGTTTTGGTTACATGGTTTGGTAGTATGTTTTTTTTGTTTTTCTTATCTATTTGATAGCATGCATATATATTTATATAAATATTATATATAATATAACAATTATTATAATATAATAATATAATAATTACTTATAATGTATTAATTAAATATATATTTTTAAAATTAGGGCTACACCCATGGCATATGGAAGTTCCCAGGCTAGGGTCAAATCGGAGCTGCGGCTGCTGGCCTCCACCACAGCAACAGCAACACTAGGTCTGGGCTGCATTTGCAACCTACACTGCAGCTCATGGCAAGGCCAGATCCTTAACCCACTGAGTGGGGCCAGGGATCCAACTGACACTAGTCGGGTTCGTTATCACTAAGCCACAATGGGAACTCCTTGATAGTATATTCTGAAACCTATCCTTGCTCCAGTATTGTAGTATTTGGGTTATACGGGCTGATAATATATTTTGAAATAGTGAAGTATAAATCCCCCTCTGTGTTCTTCTTTTTCAGAATTGTTTTGCTTATTTTATGTCCAATGCATTGTAATAATTTGGGATCAGATTTGGAGGTTGGATCAGGATCAGCTTGCCAATTTCTGCAAAAAAAAAAAAAAAGGGTATCTTCTCGGAGCTTGATAGGGATTGAACTGAATACACAGATCAACTTGGGGAGAACTACTATCTTAACAATATTGAGTTTTTCAATCCATGACCCTAGACTGTCTCTCCATATATTTATATCTTTTATAATTCCTTTCAGCAATATTTTGTAGATTTCATTAGGTCTTGCACTATTTTTATTCCTCAATACTTCCCTTTTTTTCCCTTTTGTCAGCCACACTCACAGCATATGGAAGTTTCTGGGCTAGAGGTTGAATTGGAGCTGCAGTTGAAGCCTACGCTACAGTCTTACCAGGTCTGAGTCACATCTGGAACCTGTGCTGCAGCTGCAGCTGCAGATCCTAACCTGGAGTGAGGATGATGAGGAGTGGAGACACTGCCAATTGACATGTAGAGTGAACAAGAATACAACCTGATTTAAACTGCTGAGATGTTGTTATAATTACTGTGGCACAATATTTTTTCTTTTTTTTTTTTCTTTTTAGGGCTGCACTTGGGCATATGGCGGTTCCCAGGCTAGGGGTCCAATCGGAGCTACAGCTGCCAGCCTACACCACAGCCACGGCAACGCGGGATCTGAGCCGCGTCTGCAACCTACACCACAGCTCATGGCAACGCCGGATCCTTAATCCACTGAGCAAGGCCAGGGATCGAACCCGCAACCTCATGATTCCTAGTCAGATTCATTTCCCCTGCGCCACTACAGGAACTCCATATGTGGATAAATGTTGAAAAAGATGAATGAAACCCAAGAGCAAGACCTTCAATTCTGTCTTCTCAAAAACTCTGAAAAAGGACTATAAACTGAAAGAAATTAGGAGGTTAAAATCAGCTAGAGTGATAGAGGCGGGGATTGTGGGCAAATTATTCCTCTTTTGGCTTCCTGGACCCAATTCCATTATGTGTGTGAGCTGAGGGGAGGGGATTTCCCACACAAGACCAAGCCATTCTCCAACACCAGCAGGGTTTCTGAGAATTCAACTCAATTCTGACACTCTCTATCTGGCAATAGCATCAGATTCCACAGGTTAAGGGCTCAGTTCTAGAAAACAGCACCTCTTCCCCACTTCAGATGCCAGTCGCGAGCCTAGATTATCTTCTGTGCTTCTGACCAACCAGCTATAGATCGGAGGTTCCAGTGACCCCCTCCTTGGGTTTGATTGATTTGCTAGAGTGGTTCACACATCTCAGGGAAATACTTACATTTACCAGTTTATTAGAAGATATGATAAAGGACATAGATGAACAGCCAGATGAAGAGATGCATAGGGTGAAAACTGAAAACTCCAATCTTCTAATCATGACTTGGTCTTTCTGGTTACAAGCCCCTACCCAGGAGCCAACCCAGAGTCACTTCAATAGAAAAAAACTGAGGCTCCTAGTGTTCTTATCACTTAGTAGTTTCTGAGGATTCTAGAGACCCTATATCAGGAACAGGGTCAAAGGCAAATATTAGAACAAGAGATGGGGAGTTCCTGTTATGGCTCAGCAGTAACAAACCTGACTGGTATCCACGAGGACGTGGGTTCGATCCCTGGCCTTGCTCAGTAGGTTGACGATCTGGTGTTGATGTAAGCTGCAGTGTAGGTCGCGGACACAGCTCACATCCTGCATTGCTGTGGCTGTGGTGTTGGCCAGGAGCTGTAGCTCCGATTTGACCCCTAGCCTGGGAACTTCCATATGTTGTGGTGTGGCCTTAAAAAGAAAAAAATTAAAAGAGCTCAACATCTCTGTTGTAGTCTACCTCCAGGATGGTATCCAGTAACCTTCTGCATGGTTAAATGATAATGTATTCATGTTTTTCCTGCTCACCAACTGCTAGGTCAGCCAATCTGACCAACACCAGAGGGTAAGTGCCGCTCCCGAGGTGTTAACTGTCTGCATTTCTCATCTGTACCAAAGCTGGCAGGCTGAACTGCAGCTTCCAAGAGAGTCCTGAGGCCATAAAGTGGAGGCAGGCTTGGTGGGTCTTTGGAGTGGGGCTGGGGTCAGCACATTTGGCACTGTCCGCCATTGCTGGGGCAGAAATCCGAGGTGGGCCAAGAAAGTGTGACCTGAGCCACTCTTACATGTGCCACTCGGAAGTAGTCACCGTGGGGCCTCCCACCTGCTGATCCCTTGCTGAGAGCAAAGTGTATCCACCAGCCAGTTGCTTCCAAGGCACCTCCCCAGTTCCAAGACATGCCAGGCCACCTCCAACCTCTTTCTGCTGAGGCCTCCTGGACTGGATCTAAGGCTTCCCCTGGCTGACTCTCTCCTGTGACCCAGTTCTGGTCTGGGGGCAACGCAGACCAGTGGGCTGCTTATCTGCAAGTGCAGCTCCCTCCCACCACTGCCCTCTTCTCTGCTGCTACTAATCTCTTTGGGATTCTCGGGGGGCGAGAGTCAGGTATCAGGCCACGGAGTCCCAGGGGATGCCCTCAGCTCTCTGATTGTCTCCCTGAAGCCCCCTCACGAGGCCTGAAGTGAAAGGAAGGCCACCCCATCCCACCCCACTCTCTCCGGAGAAAACCCTCTCTCTCATCTCCAACTCCATTCTCTGCACTGCCTTCAGGATAAAGCCCTCCCTCCATGGCGAACCTCTCTGTGTACTAGCCCCTCCCTGCCTTTCTGCTGCCACCAAGTCCCCTCTATTCCAGCTCCAGAACATGATGGCTCATCCTCTAAATTTACCCCACCACTCATACCTTTGCACATGCTGTTCCTTCTGCCTGTTCTTTTCCTCTCCTCATGGCTTGGTGAACTTCTCCTCATCCTGTAAGACTCACTCTAAGTGGACTCTCTGTAGGAAATCAGTTCCTCCTGCACTGCACTCCCAATGCACTGGGTCTTAAGATTGTGGACTTAAGTCAGCTTCCCTGGGTTTGAGTCCTGGCTTTGCTACGTGTAGGAGTCAGGAATTGCTTCAATGATGCTGTGTAACAAACCATCTCAAAATTTGGGAGCTCACAACAAGCCTTTATTTTTGTCACCTTTTGGCAAAGTGAGGGAGTAAAGAATTGAAATAGAGTGATAGTTGGCGTTTATGGAGCAGTCATACTATGGCAGGCACTGTGAGCAGGTCACGTGTTATTTCATTTATTCCTCTTACCAGTCCTATACAGTGGATATTATTAACCTGTTTTAAAAGAGTGGAGGAGAGGGAGTTCCCGTCGTGGCTCAGTGGTTAACGAATCCGACTAGGAACTATGAGGTTGTGGGTTTGATCCCTGGCCTTGCTCAGTGGGTTAAGGATCCGGCATTGCCGTGAGCTGTGGTGTAAGTTGCAGACGCAGCTCGGATCCCGCGTTGCTGTGGCTGTGGTGAAGGCCAGCAGTTACAGCTCCTGTTAGACCCCTAGCCTGGAAATCTCCATATGCCGCGGGTGCGGCCCTAGATAAGGCAAAAAGACAAAAAAATAAAATAAAATAAAAGAGTGGAGGAGATAGATGTCCAGAGAGGTTATATAACTTGCTGGTAATTGGTAGAGCTAAGATGTGAACTCAGGCAGAATACACTCAGGTACTTCATTGCTTTGCCACCTTCAATGAATGGATCCACCTGTTTTGTTTAAGAATGTTCCAGACAGCTCAGGCTTCCCTATTCATCTTTCTCTTACTTTGAGTCTTCTTAAGTCCTTCCTGATGGTCTCCCAGCTCAGACCTTGACTTCTGAGGGTTTTGGCTCCTTAGGCTTGGCCAAATCCAGTTTCCATGGAGACTCTATTCCTCCAAGGACTGTGCTTGGCACCTGGGAGGGCAGCTGGATGGTACACAGGTTACCGGATAGGTTTCCCCTTCCAGGGTTTGGATTCAAGGGTTCTGGGCTCCTGCAGCAATGGAGTCACTGGGCCTCACCTAGGTGTCTGCACTGGGGGAGGACAAAGAAGGGAGGTGTCCTTTGTTGCCCTGCTGTCACCTTGCCTGGGTTGGGAAAGGACTTGGAGCAGAGCAGGACAGGGAAGGAAGTGTCTCAGCCGAGTTTCACTCTTCGATGCCAGTACTATGTAGCAGAGAGGAGCTGGACTTAGAGCCAGGCCTGCCACTGGCCAGCGGGGTGGCCTTGGGCAAAGAGCATCCTCTGGAGTCTGCTTCCTCATGCACAAACTGAGATAATGACAGAACCCCTTCATGGGCCTGCAGTGCATCTAACAGGCTTTGCACATGGCAAGTGTTCCATAAGTGATTCTTGTGCTTGCTTTTATTGTTTTTATTATTCAGCTCTCAAATATCCACGGCAGAGTTTCAATGGTTAAATGTCTTTTCTCCCCCAAGCACACCTCCAGGTCCATTTCCCAGAGCCTGAATACAGAAGGAGCTATGTGGCCTAGAATACATCATTTCTCCTCATTAGGCTTCAATCTTTCCACCTATAAAACGGGGGTCATCACATTCACGATGCAAGAATGCTTGAGGCCAGATGAGATCATATAAGAGACCCCTTATATGTCCCCTTTATGAGCCTCAGTTTCCCAGTTTGTAAAATGGGTGAATATAGCTGTCTTGATCAAACCATCTAGTGCATGGTGTTACACAACAAGAGCTTAATAAACTATACCATTAGAAATAAGCCCTGGACATATTAGATATTACAAAAATGGAAGCTGAATCCAAGTCACCGTCAAAGTTTTTATTCACTATGATAGAATGTATTCCATCATGTCCATCTGTATCTCTATAATGTCTTTACTTGTTTTCATTTCCTATACCCTACCCATTCTAAGTGATTGCATTTTCCATGCCGCGTTTCCTATCCACAGGGGTAATGGAGATTCAAATAATTCTTATATGTTTGCCTGAACCTGCTGAAGTAAAGACCTGTTACATCCTCTTACCTTACGACTATATATGTTTTGTTATAGTAAAGAAATGTACATTCCTCTAGTACAGTGCAGTTGACAAAGAACCATCATGTCCACTGTTTTTATTTATTTCTCCTAACTACCCCGTCAGGTTGGTATTATTATCTCCATTTTGCAGGTAATAAAACTGAGGCCCAGAGAGAATAAAGAGAGTTGCCCAAGGGGTGGGGGTGTCTCTGCACTCTGCCTGGTCCAGGTCCTTTCGCACCCGGAGAAGCAGACAAGCCCTGCTATGCTTGGCCCAATATTTACTTAGCGCCTTCAGCATGTGTGGACTTTTCCCCTTCAGGTGCTCCCGGTCCTGGGGGCGATGTTACATTAGGGAGTAGAAAGCAGGGGTTGTAACAGAAGTCCGGACTAGGTGCCTTGGGCTGGGCAGATCAGGGGAAGCTGCCCAAGGAAGGGGCTTTAGGTGGGAACTTGAATAAGACAGGGGTGCAGTGATGGGGTGGAGCTCCCCAGGCGGAGAGATGAAGATGTGGAAGGTCAGGTGCACCCCCACCATAAGTAGCCTAGTGAGGTGGGGTGTGTGCGGTTAAGTAGCTTGAGGGCTGGGCCGCGTGTTTTCGCTAGGAAACTCGCGTGCTCCTGGCACATCTTGTCCTGCCTTCTCAAGTCAGGACTCCAGAGTTTGTGGTTGTCTTCAGGAAGTGGGAACCACTCAGCTGGAGCCCCGGCTGGGTAACCTCTTCTGCTCTCTGGGCCTCTGAAGCCCCATCAGTACAAAGACCACAGGCAGATCGGTGTGGATGACCCGTCCCGCCTCCGCGTGCAACACGCGGACGCGCTGGGGGCGATGCGACTGGCGCCCGGCCACGGGGGCGCGGTGGGCAGGCGGGATCACACAGGTCTGGGCGAGCTGCAGCCGGATCTTAAGCGGTCGGCCGCGAGCGAGCGCCTCGGCAGCTGCGCCCGGCCGCCCGTCCCTGCCCCAGTTCGGGGCGGAGCCTCCGCCCGGCCTCCCCTTTATCTGCCCGCGGCGCTCTCGGACGCGAAGGGCAGCGGGGTTGCAGCCGGGCACGTCGCCTCGCAGCTCCGCTCGGCCGCAGGTACCCGGCTCGAGGAGAGGCGGGCGGCGGGCGCTTCCCGCGGGGCGGGGCGGGGCGGGGGTGGGGAACTGCGCCGCGGGAGCTCCGCGCTGAGCGTGTAGCGGCGGGCTGGGAGGCAGGTGGGCAGCGAGCGAAGACAGGCAGGACTGCGCAGCTGGAGAGGGAGCATCTCTGTTAAGAGCAGGGGACCTAACGGGGTGGGGAGTCAGCTGGAGGGGGGCGCCGCTGCGGAGGGAAGGGAGCCGGAAGGAGGAGAGGAGCTGCAGGGGGAGCACCTCATGGAGGGGCGGGGGGAGGCCGGAGAAGGGCGCTGTCGGGGTCGGAGGGCGAGCACGTCTGCGGGGCAGGGGGCAGAGGGGCGAGCAGGCCTGGGAGGGCCGTGGTGTCCTGGAGGGGGACAGGCGCGGAGCAATCTCCTTCCACCGAAGGAGGAATCCAGGGAGATTCCGGGGGCAAAATGGGATGTGACTACCTGGAACTGGGTGATGTGAAGGTCTCACGGTTGGGAAACTGGAAGCAGTGGTGAGAGCATTGCTGGGGATAGAGAGGGGCTGTTGTTCTAAAGGAGCTCAGACCCGTGAGGGTCGGGGAAACCTTCCTTGGTGTCAGGAGAGAATGAAGGTTCCCCTCACCCCGTGCTTGCTTCAAGACTCTGGGCTTTGAGGACCGCCTGAGGGTCCCCCCCCACCCCGGGGCGGGGGTAGGCCAATCCTGCCCTCTATCCCCCAAGACTTGGTGGTGGTCAGCTCAGGACAAGGCTGGGGAGCTTAAGAGTTTGATGTATTCTCAGAGCCTGGCTGCTCCTAGGTGGATGTCCCATTGGAGAGGGACCCACCCTCCCATCATGGGGCTTGTGCCATTTTGGGGTCCTTTGATGAGAAGCTGCCTTTCCCTGGCCTCAGCTGTCCTGCCCAGAGGGGCCCTTGCTAGTCAGCGGTGAAACTGGGGTCCCTTTTCTGTCCCCTGTGCTGAACAGCTGTAGCTAGCTCACTCAGCCTCTCTGGGCCTGCTTTGCTCCCCCAGGTTCTTCCCTGTTCTCAGAGCAGATGTGAGCTTGAGAGCCACAGAGAAATTCCTTTTGAGAGTGAGTTTTTTTTCATTCTGATCACACTTTTCAGTGCAAATGGAAGCCCAAAGTGCAGTTAACAAAAAAAACAAAAACAGTTTCTGTTCAGTTTTGGAAGACATGAGGGACTTTTTCTTTAAACACATTGGGCCAGACTGGGGAATTGGTTTGCATTGAGGGAGGTGACCCAGTTGCTGCGATATCAAGAGGCCACCCAGGGTTGAAAGCTTTGCTAGTGTAATCTGTTGCCACCCACTGGGTGCCTGGGAGTTGACCATACTGGATGAAGGGCAAGAACACTGATTTTGGAGGGGGGCAGACATACTCCTGGGGGGCCCCCCCGACATTAGCCTAGCTACAGATTCAAAGAGTTGCTGGGAGGGAGAGGTGAAATGTGAGTGAAAGTTCCTTGTAAATAGCAAGCCCCTGTAAATTTACAAATGCTAGTGCCTAGTCTTATTAATGATATTTCGGGCTCTGCCATGCTGTGTCATCTGTGTTGGGATCCCTCAAGATGGTTTACCTCTGACAGTCCCCTTGTTAACGTTGGTCTGGTCTTATTAGTATCTAATTAATATTATCTAATAATTATTATTATCTAACTAATGACGTTAATTTTGCCTTCCATACCAAGACACAGTTGTCTTTAAGGGAATGGGTTGAACCACCAGGGCCCAGAAAAAGAACAATGAATATTTTGCATGCCAGGAAGGAGGCAAAAGAGGAAGTAGAATTATAATTAAATAATATTTAAAATAGTTAGGTGCTATTTAGTTAGGCAATTAAGCTCCAAGAGGGCAGGATATTAATACCTTTAGGTGTTACCCTAAGGTTACTTAGCTGGTAATTGGTTGGGCTATTAGTTCTACGAGGGTGGTGTTTTAACTGCTGAAGCTCCCTCCTGACACATAGTAAGCCTAAAACAAATATTGTTGGACTGTCTCAGGGCCTGAAGGGCCCTCTGAAGTCACTGGTGAAGTCACTCTCTCCTTTGACAATTGGAGACACAGGGCCAAGGGTGGAAGGGAACGGTCCAGGGTCACCCAGGGATTGAGTGGCCGAGCCAGGACTAGAATTCCACAAAAATGGTGGAGCCAGTGCCGTGCCAGAGCCAACACCTAGCATCTGTGACTTTGTTCTGCTTTCGTAAGAGCCCAAGAGCTAGCTATTATTATCCTCTGGTTACAAGTGAAGAAACAGGCCCAGAGTGGTGAAGGGAATGTAGTAAAGTCACACAGCTGGTTACATTCCAGACTTCAGATTCCATCCTCACATAAAAAGAAGGACCTGGCTTCCTTTTTTTTTTTGTCTTTTTGCCTTATCTAGGTCTGCACCCGTGGCATATGGAGGTTCCCAGGCTAGGGGTCTAACAGGAGCTGCAGCTGCCGGCCACAGCCACAGTCACAGCCATGCGGGATCCGAGCCGTGTCTGCAACCTACACCACAGCTCACGGCAACGCCGGATCCTTAACCCACTGAGCGATGCCAGGGATTGAACCCGCAACCTCATGGTTCCTAGTCGGATTCGTTAACCGCTGAGCCACGACGGGAACTCCGGACCTGGCTTCTCCTGAAGCAGCTGCCCGAGGTGAGTGGTAGATGCTTTCCTTGGGGACAGCGGTTCGCTCCAGTTCTCCATGGTTGCCAGTGGGTGGCTTCTCTCTAGGCTGGATTTTCCTGGGCCTGGGTCCATGGGCATGTCATTTGTGCGATGTGGGTGGGTCCCGTTAGGGCAGGGAGCCTGCTTGCCTCGTTCACCACGCTCCCCAGCTTTGCAGCCTTGTGCCTGGCCTATAGTAGGCCCTGAGTACAATCTGTGTGATGGGTATAGCCCAGGGCTTTCCCACTCCAAAGTCCACTTACTACGCCATCCCCACAACCTGGTCTGCTCTTTTGCCCCCAGAGGTATTTGGGGCCTGACAGTGTGTATCAGGTAGAGAGCAGGAGGAGCTAGGGGTGGCAAGCTTTGGTTGAGGAAAGAGGTGAAGGCATTGACCTTGAGTTTGGAAAGTGGGAATGTGAATTGGGAGGGCTGGGGAAGTGCAGAGGAACTGCTCAGACTGACAAAGGAACTCCCACGTGGACCCTGGAGATCTCAGTGCTGAAGTTCAGCCGACCCAGGAGCCTCCCAAACCTATAAGACATGCCCCAATCAGGCCACATGTCTTTTGAGTTACCTGCTAGCACAGTCTTCTCACTTTACTCTCCAGCTCTGGGGTGGGGCTCCTGGGGCTGCTGGGGTTGAGGCCCTTTTCCCTGGGGATTTCTACTTCCCAGCCCCTTCTCTTGGATTAGTAGGCAAGTGCAAATCTTCAGGGCTCTGGATCCTGAATGGTCTTGGCTGATAACACCCTATTTATTTATTTATTTATTTATTGCTTTTTAGGGCCTCACTCACAGCACATGGAGGTTCCCAGGCTAGGAGTCGAATCAGAGCTACAGCTGCCAGCCTACACCACAGCAACATGGGATCCAAGCTATGTCTGCGACCTGCACCACAGCTCACAGGTCACACCACTGAGCGAGGTCAGGGATCGAACCCGCAACCTCATGATTCCTAGTTGGATTCGTTTCTGCTACCCCGTGATGGAAACTCCAATGATAACATTTTAATTTTTAAACGAGGTCAGTGTCCTCAGAAATCCAAACTCAGCCAATTTCCCTCAGTGTCTGAATGCACCCACAGAGAAAGGTAAATATTTAAAGAGATGCATACCTTTCTAAGGTCCCCAAACCCAGTGGAATAAGCTATTGAGGGCTAAAAGAGGACTGAGTGTTTTAGAAAACTTTTCAAGCTGGGGGTAATTTGAATACTAATACTCAGGCTGGGGAAATTTCAAATACTACGACTATTAATAATAATTAATTATTACTACTCTTAGTAATTAATACTAATAATAACCATCATTTATTGAGTCCCTAAACTGTGCTAAAACAGTTCTAGTAAATTTAATCTTTGTAGCAATCCATGAGGTAGGTAATATTATAATTCTTATGAGGAAGTTAAAGATCAGAGAAGGCAAGTCACTTGTCTTGGGTCACACAGCTAGTATGTTATGGGATCATGAGTCAAACCTGGTTTGTCTGAATCTGAAGTCTTATTTTGTTCACAAGCATTTATAGTGTCTGTTTTCTCCTTGATTCTTAACTTCCTTCCCTTCTGATTCTTGCTGCCTAGGGGACAGAAGCCAGTCAAGTTTGCCTGATATCCATCAGCTAGGGCTTGGACGCCTGGTCTCAGCCCAGCTTTGTCTGCCTTGCTGTGTGATCTTGGGTAAGTCACAATTTTTCAGCCAGCCCTCAGTTTCTCCAGAAGTTTCTTGCAGAGGTTAGCCATGAGCTTCCTTCTGCAGCTGGGGCCTGGCTAGGGGGGTAGAGTTTAGGCTGGATTTGACCAGTGTGGGAATGGTGATGGGGAGAAGGGAGAGGGTGGAGGTTGTCTTTAGCCCCACCCTCTGGTGACATCACACAAGACACCTGCAGTCCCTAGAAGCCCCGCCCCTAGTGACCCTGGCTTGTGGAAGTGCCACCCACTGCTTGGCATCTGGTGAATTTGCTCTATTCCACAGCAGAAGTCATCAGGCCCTATGTTCAAGAGAAGCCCTTAGGTAACCAGTGCAATTAGGGAGGCTTGGAGCAGGGCCATGGAGGGGCACTGAACTGGGGTGGGATGTCTGGCACAGCCAGGTTTTGGCAGCCTGGTGGGCAGACTACTCAGAGGTTGCCCGGGAGTGCCCTCTTGATACCCATCCTTCCAGCTCATGCTAGACCCCTGCCTCTGTTTCTTTCCCCTGAATCCAGGGCCCCTTTCCATGGAGTCAGGAGATGGAAACTAATTCTGAAAATAGAGCTATTTAAATGGAACACGGCCCCTGGATGAGGTTTAAAGGAAAAAGGGCAGCTTGACTTCTATCATCCCGGTATATGGCCTCTGGATTTTCTGCTAGGTGACAGTGTCTGGGGGAGAGGAAGGGCTGGGAATGAGCTATTGCCCACCTGAGGAGGTAGCTGTGAGCCAGGCCTTCACTGGTGCTAGTCACTGGGGGACACTGAGGTCCCCTGATGCAAGGCAGTTGCTATAAACCTAAGGAAGGAATTTATAGGAAAGAACTTGGTTATTTGCTTTAGACCAGTGTTTTTCTTCTTCTTTTTTTTTTTTTTTTTGTCTTTTTGCCTTTATGTAGAGCCGTACTCGCGGCATATGGAGGTTCCCAGGCTAGGGGTCTAACAGGAGCTGTAGCTGCCGGCCTTTGCCACAGCCACAGCAACGCGGGATCTGAGCCGCGTCTGCAACCTTCACCACAGCTCACGGCAACGCCGGATCCTTAACCCACTGAGCAAGGCCCGGGATCGAACCCACAACCGCATGGTTCTTAGTCGGATTCGTTAACCACTGAGCCACGAAGGGAACTCCTAGACCAGTGTTTTTCAAAGTAGTTCTGAGGGATGAAGGTAGGGGTAACAGGAGGCAGGGCAGCAGGAGTGGCTGAGAGCATCTGTGCTTTTTAGTCGGAGAGCTGGATCCAGATCCTGACTCCACCTGTATGTGTGTATGTGTGTGTTTCTGGCCTTGGGTAAAAAGCTCCTCACCTCTCTGAATTTCCCTATCCTCAACAACAAAATGGGCATAATAATATAATAATACCTACCTCATGGGCTACTTATGAGAATTAAGTGCAACAAGGCTATGAAGAGCAAACATAGTAAACACCTATTTCTTTTCAGCTAGCTTTATAATGTAATTATTTCCAGGAAGGGAATCCTTGTCATGTAAGCTTGACAAATGTAGGTTCAACACAGTGAAGCAAGCTTCTTTGGTGCAGGACTTTTCAGAGACTTTAACATGCTGTTATGACTCGGGAAGTTATAAAAGTAGGATATGGGACGCTGGGCTGGACTTAACAGATCACAGGGACTCAGGAACTAAGGCATCACATGGCATCATTCTCTGGTCTTTGCTCTCTTGGTGAAATGGGAATCTGACTGGATTGGGCAACTCTGGGAATAGCCTTCTTGTCTCTGGGCTCTTGATCCCTCAACATAAAATGAAGGAGCTGCATGAGATGCTTTCAGAGGCCTTTTCTGGCCCCTCGAGATTCTGAGTTGGGAAGATAAAGCTGTAGACAAGGGTGGAGGCCAGACTGTTGAGGCTAAATCCTGCTCTCTTGGGGAGGAGAAGATATTTAGTGTTGGCTCCACAACCAGCAAGTGGGGTTCTTCTGCTCTGGAAAGAAGTGGCCCCATGAATTAGTTCATCAGCAAGGTCTGCTTCCTAAACCTGCCAGGCTGTCTGGGAATAGAGAGTAGAGGAGGAGTTCCCACTGTGGCTCAGCAGATTAGAACCCAACATAGTGTCTGTGAGGATGCAGGTTTGATCTCTGGCTTCGCTCAGTGGGTTAAGGATCCAGCGTAGGTCACAGATTCGGCTCAGATCCTGCATTGCTATGGGTGTGGTGTAGGCCAGCAGCTGCAGCTCTGATTCGACCTCTAGCCCAGGAACTTCCATATGCTGCAGGTGCAGCCATATAAAAAGAAAGAAAGAAAAAAAAGAAAAGAAAATTGAGGAGTCTGTAACCCCCCTGTCAAAGCACCTTGCATCCAGTGGTGTAATGACATTTACCTCCTACCTCCCCACCAGCCTCGGAAAGGCCAGAGACCAGAGCTGACTCCAGAATGTAATGCTGGAGGAGCTCAGGAATGCATTTCAAGCTGGGGGTGAGGAAGAGTATGCGCTGGGGGCTTGTCTTTTTTTTTTTTTTTTTTTGTCTTTTTGTCCTTTTATGGCTGCACCCGTGGCATATGGAGGTTCCCAGGCTAGGGGTCTAATCAGAGCTGTAGCTGCTGGCCTATGCCACAGCCACAGCAATGCGGGATCCGAGCCACGTCTGCAACCTATACCACAGCTCACAGCAATGCCAGATCCTTAATCCACTGAGCAAGGCCGGGGATCGAACCCGCAACCTCATGGTTCCTAGTCGGATTAATTTCCACTGAGCCATGATGGGAACTCCTGGGGCTTGTCTTGATGTTGCCCTTGCACAACAAGCCCCCTGCATTTACTTGGACTGTGTGCGAATTATCGGGTGGCTTTGGATGATCATTGGTGCCGCTGGTGGTAGAGAGCTTGAGTGCTTTATCCTGCCCAGATCTTCTTGCCTCTTAGAGTGACTGTACAAAGGAGGTCGCAAGAAATATCTGATGAATGATGGACATAGTACATCTATTTGCTGAGTCAAATAAGCTTCTTGGGAAGAATTTGAGAAAGGGGAGTTGTCTAGCAGGTGCTAGGTTTTCAACAGATACTTGATTTAATGAATGACACAGTGAAAAATGATAGGCCTGAATTAAGCAACTGGTGTCAGACAAAACCATATATAATTATGAAATGGTTAATAGTAATTTCCATCTGGTCATGCAAAGGGCAGTTTAGGGAAGTGGTTAAGGTTGCAAACTGAGTTTAGATTGTGCCTCTGCTGCGTCCTAGGGAGGGTACTTAATTTCTTTGTGCCTCAGTTTCCTTACCTGAAAAATAGGCATAATGATAATACCTATCTCACAAGGTGTTAACGATGCTTAAATGAGTCAAACATAATGTTCTTAAGACAGTGTCTGGCATGTGGCATGTGCTGTGTAAGCCTTTGCCCTGCTTTGATTGCCTCTCTAGACCTCTACCATATCATGAAGTTCCTGAAGGTGGGGATCAAATTCTTTCCCACTCTGCCTTCCTCTGGACCCAGCACAGGACATGAGGCAGAGTAGAGGCTCAGTAAGTGTTTGCTAAATGAAGAATGAATGAATGAATGAATGAACGAATGAATGAATACGTTTTAAATGCTAAATTAGGAGTTGCCGTTGTGGCTCACTGGTAACTAACCTGACTAGTATCCATGAGGATGCAGGTTTGGTCCCTGGCCTTGCTCAGTGGGCTCAGGATCCAGCGTTGCCATGAGCTGTGGCATAGGTTGCAGAAGCAGCGAAGATCTGATGTTGCTGTGGCTGTGGTGTGGGTGGAAGACGCAGTTCGAATCCTGTGTTGCTGTGGCTGTGGGGTAGGCCAGCAGCTGCAGCTCCAATTTGACCCCTAGCCTGGGAACTTCCATATGCTGCAGTGAGGCCCTAAAAAGAAAAACAAAAAACAAACAAAAAAATTAAATTGTATAACCCATTATTTATCTCCCATAGGAGAAAGTGAGGGGCCATTAAGGAGGCCCCCTGGAGGTGCAGCTTGTACTGGTCTTAAAGGATTTCAGTAGAGGGAAAGGAAGGTGGCACAAGGTCTGACATTTGGGTTAGGTGGGAAATGAGGGTGGAAGCAGGTCATGGGGTCTTGAATGCCAGGGTGAGGGGTTAGTTTGGGTTTATTTGAATTAGCAACTGTAGAAGGGATGGAGGGGGGAACTTTTGAGTGCAGGTGTGGCTGAGGGAAAGGGCTGTTTTTATAGGATTAGTTGTTGCTAGGAACTTTTGGGGGAAAAAGTGGCTTTTCTTTTTTTGTGTGTGTCTTTTTGCCTTTTATGTAGAGCTGCACCCGTGGCATATGGAGGTTCCCAGGCTAAAGGTCTAACAGGAGCTGTAGCTGCTGGCCTTCACCACAACCACAGCAACGTGGGATCCGAGCCGCGTCTGCAACCTTCACCACAGCTCACGGCAATACCGGATCCTTAACCCACTGAGCAAGGCCAAGGATCGAACACGCAACCTCATGGTTCTTAGTCGGATTTGTTAATCACTGAGCCACGAAGGGAACTCCAAAAAAAAGTGGCTTTTCGAATTGCATCTTGAAGGATATGAAGTGTTACCAGGATGCTATTATGTTATTTTTTTTTCATTCAACAAACATCGAGCACCAGCTACTTACTCAGCACCCCCAGGGGTTCACAGAATAATAAGACAAACTGCTTACCCTGAAGGAGCTCACATGAACAATTTAATGTCCATGAGAAGGATGATAGGCACTCAAGTAGAGGGGTCATTCATTGGAAGTTTGGGGGGCCAGAGAAACCAGGGAAAGTATCATAGAAGAAATGGGTTTTGAGGGATGAATAAGAGTTTGCCAGATAGACAAGATGAGGCAGATGTCTCAGACAGAGGGGACAGCTTATGCAAGCTATAGACATATGAAACAGCAGACCCAGGGTTTTGTTGAGGCTGTGGCTGGATGTGAAGTACATTGTTGTTGAGTAATAAGGCTGGGAAAGGTAGTAGGAACCTGATCATGTAGGGTAATGGGGGGTCGGTGAGAGACCTTGGCCACTCTGAAGGAGCTAAAGGTAGAGGCAGTGGGCTGCAAGGTCATCGTTGCCACCATTGAACACTGATGGCAACATGAACACAGGAGAAAATAATGGGGCTGCTCTGTGGAGCGTGGACAGGAAAGTAGTTGGCTGATGTAGTGAGCCTCATTAATTAATGCATGCCTCCAACATTTTTTGAGCACGTACTATGTGCCAGGCACCATTCTAGGCACTTGGGGTACATCAGGGAGCAGAACAATCATGAGTCAGCTGAGCTCTCTGTTAGGATGACTCCTCTTAAACTCAGTGTAGGGATAAGGGAGTGAGGAAGCAGGGGCGGGGTGGGGAGAACTGGGCGGCACAGCTGCCCAGCTGCTGCTCTTGGGGCTGGAGGGTCAGCACACCAGCCCACTGACTTTGCTCCGGCCTCTCCCCAGCTCCCTGCCCCGCCCACAGCCATGGCCACGATGGTGGCCCAGAAGCTCAGCCACCTCCTGCCCAGTTTGCGACAAGTCTACCAGGAGCCTCAGTCATCTGTGCAGCCAGAGCCTGTGTTCACAGTGGACCGAGCCGAGGTGCCGCCCCTCTTCTGGAAGCCATACATCTATGTGGGCTACCGGCCGCTGCACCAGACCTGGCGGTTCTACTTCCGCACACTGTTCCAGCAGCACAATGAGGCGGTGAACGTCTGGACCCACCTGCTGGCGGCGCTGGTGCTGCTGCTGCGGCTGGCCGTCTTTGTGGGGACCGTGGACTTCTGGGGAGACCCGCACGCCCTGCCCCTCTTCATCATTGTCCTGGCCTCCTTCACCTACCTCTCCCTCAGTGCCTTGGCTCACCTCTTGCAGGCCAAGTCCGAGTTCTGGCATTATAGCTTCTTCTTCCTGGACTACGTGGGTGTGGCCGTGTACCAGTTTGGCAGCGCTCTGGCGCACTTCTACTATGCCATCGAGCCCGCCTGGCACGCGCAGGTGCAGACCATTTTCCTGCCCATGGCTGCCTTTCTTGCCTGGCTGTCCTGCACCGGCTCCTGCTACAACAAGTACATCCAGAAGCCCGGCCTGCTGGGCCGCACTTGCCAGGAGGTGCCCTCGGCGCTGGCCTACGCGCTGGACATCAGCCCCGTGGCGCACCGCATTCTCGTATCCCCTGAACCTGCCAGAGACGACCCGGCTCTTCTCTACCACAAATGCCAGGTGGTCTTCTTTCTGCTGGCTGCCGCTTTCTTTTCCGCCTTCGTGCCTGAGCGCTGGTTCCCTGGCAGCTGTCATGTCTTTGGGCAGGGCCACCAGCTCTTCCATGTCTTCTTGGTGCTGTGCACACTGGCTCAGCTGGAGGCTGTGGCGCTGGACTACGAGGCCCGGCGACCCATCTATGAGCCTTTGCACACCCGCTGGCCCCACAACTTCTCCGGCCTCTTCTTGCTCACTGTAGGCAGCAGCATCCTCACTGCTTTCCTCCTGAGCCAGCTGGTACGGCGCAAACTCGATCTTGATCGGAAGACCCAGTGAAGGGTGGGGTGGCAGCTGGGAGGCAGGGAGGTGTAGTGGGGACCCAAGGGTCCGGGCTTGGCTCCAGATGGGAACAAGCCCTGGTAAAGTTGTTTGTGTCTGGCCCACGATGACTTTCTGTGCATGCCTTAGCTGCCAAGAACAGCACCAGCCAGTCCTTGAATTTGAGGATTGGCTGGAGATGCTGGGGTCCAGTCCTGGGCCTGTCCCAGCTCCCTGCCCTGTGAGAGGGAAAGAAGGATGTGGGCCACCCTGGTTTGCCTCCTCCCATTGCCTCTCACTTAGAAGTGAGGATGGGGGATCTGCAGGGGCCAAGACCCTGGTCTGGGGCTTCCAGACAATCCGGGAGGGGGTGAAGTTTGGATTTAGGTCAGAGTCAGAACTGAGCTGAGAGATGGGAAGCATCAGCAGCCAGGCCCAGAATGTGTGCAGGACCTTGAACCCCAGCCCGGAGTTTTGGTGCTCCAGAGAGCCCCCAAAGGTAGAAGATTATGCCAGGTAAAAATGGATCCCACCCAGTGTCCCATCCTTTTTTAGTCACTGTCCCAGACAGTGAGCTCTAACCCTCTGAGCTCAGACCTCTGTGTCCTTCACTTCCTGTTCCCAGCAACATTCCCAGTTCCCTTACTCATGATTCAGTGTTTATCCATTCAGTGTTTCTTGGGCCTTTTCTCAGAGCCAGGCCACCGACTGGGCCCTCTGGATCAATACAGGATGGTGAAGGCTTTAATATTGGAATGAACTGTCAGGGGAAGCCCTGAGGAGAGAATAATTAGTATTGCCTGGGACCCTCAGGGTCTTGGGTTGGGAAGGGTGAATAGGAGTTTGCAGATGGAAAAGGAGAAGGCCATTCCAGGCAGAGGGAAAAACCTGTCCAAAGGCTAATAGGTATGGAAAGGAGAGTTCACTGGGGCTGGAGTGAGGGGTAGTTTGGACTCTGACATGTCCTGTATGCAATAAAGTGACTGTGATAACAGATTCCTCTTTGTTTTTTGTGTCCTCTCCTAGAGAGGGGACCCTGGTGCCCCTTTGGACCTGATCAGGGTATTGGAGGAGGTTTTCACGGGGAAGCTGGGAGTGGGCACAGGGAGGAGGGGGGTAGTTTCTGCTTTATCTTTGCCTGGGGGTGGGGTTGGCACCTTATTCTCTATATATGTGAACTTTTTTTTTGGTAGGAAAGGTGGGGGAAGTTTTATTACTAAATATAAGTTTTAGAAATTAAAAGAATGTGGGAATTCCCATTGTGGCTCAGGGATAACGAACCGGACTAGTATTCTGAGGATGAGAGTTTGATCCCTGGCTTTGCTCAGTGGCTTAAATATCCATCACGTAGGTCACAGATGTGGCTTGGATCCCAAGTTGCTGTGTCTCTGGCATAGACCGACAGCTGCAGCTCCGATTTGACCCCTAGCCTGGGAACTTCCATATGCCACATGTGTGGCCCTAAAGAGCAAAAAAATAAAAATAAAAATAAATTAAAAGAATGTGTTTAAATATATGCTTAAACAAAGATTTAATTTTTTTGGACTTTCAATGGAGGATCTTTATGTTAACTTTTTATAATGTGATATGTTAATTTTTTTTGTCTTTTCTAGGGCTGCACCCGTGGCATATGGAGGTTCCCAGGCTAGGGGTCTAGTCGGAGCCGTAGCCACGGGCCTACACCACAGCCATAGCAACATGGGATCCGAGCACTGTCTGCAACCCACACCACAGCTCATGGCAACGCCAGATCCTTAACCTACTGAGCAAGGCCAAGGATCAAACCTGCAACCTCATGGCTCCTAGTTGGATTTGTTAACCACTGAGCCACGACGAGAACTCTGTGATATGTTAATTTTTACAGTATTGCCATTTCCACAGTACACAAGTAATATAGAGCAATATATGTACAGAGAAGGAAATTCGGAAGCACAGGTAGGTAACCAAAGCAAAAAAAAAAAAAAATCCTGGATGAAAAAGAAGTATCGGAGTTCCCTTCATGGCTCAGTGGTTAACGAATCCGACTAAGAACCATGAGGTTGCGGGTTCAATCCCTGGCCTTGCTCAGTGGGTTAAGGATCCGGCATTGCCGTGAGCTGTGGTGTAGGTCGCAGACGCGGCTCGGATCCCGCGTTGCTGTGGCTGTGGCGAAGGCCGGCAGCTACAGCTCCTATTAGACCCCTAGCCTGGGAACCTCCATATGCCGCGGGTGCGGCTCTACATAAAGGCAAAAAGACGAAAAAAAAAAAAGTATCACTCCATTGCTAAAATAACCTGTTATATGTATTACATCTATAGAGACTGTGGTTACAGATAGAAGAAGGATGGATGGGTTACCAGCGTTTTTCCATTTCTGAAGAGCTTTCAGAATTTACAAAATACTTTCACAAACCTTAATCTTTAAAACCCAACACCATACAGTAAATGGTGAAAGCAGGACTGTGAAAGACCCCCAGAGGGTGTCTTTCGTCGGAGAGACCCTCCTCCAAGGACCAGTCGAGACCACCAGTGCGGATGCAATCAGCAAGAGGCTTTATTCGAATACACGGGTACCCGGGGCGACAAGTCTTTCGGTGGACTTGCGCGCCTCGCCTGGGTGAAAAGGGGTTTATATAAGGCAGGGGAGCAGAAGCGAGGGTACAGAAGCGAGATGCATGGTTGCGGGGATCTTATTGGCTCGTTTAATTGGGGTGGTCTGGATATCGTCTGGGCTGACTGTTCAAGGTTGCCTAAGATTCTTCCTGTTTTGAAGAAAAATGTCTTAGGTCGTTATTTTATTTTAG
>PVHT021183551.1:14720732-14739315 GCA_004024745.2 Catagonus wagneri | reverse complement strand
GGGCTCGGGTCTTTATCTTATCTTAGCCAGATGCTCTGGCCCTGTTTTGAAAAGGAGGCTCAGGTCTTTATCTTATCTTAGCCAGATGCTCTGGCCCAGGGTTGTAGTCTGGAATTTAGGGCCCTTTCTCCTGTAAGGTTGTTAAAATGGCATTCCTTTCGGCAGGAAATGGTTTAGTAAGGACGGGGGTCTTTCAGACTGAAAGCTAGTTCCTGACTCCAAGTTCTTATTTTCATTCTACTTAACGTTTTCTAAATCGTCTCACACATGTGGTTTCATAGTTAAACTTGTTTTTTTGTTTTTAATTACAAAAGTAATCCATTTAGGGTAGTGTTGAGGACCCCAGCTTTGGAGTTGGAGGTCCAGAGTCTCGGCTTCTCCTCTCCCTTTTGAGATGTTCTTAAGATTCACCTGAGAGACATGGAAAACTCTGAGCCCTGATGGTCCTGAGTAAGAAAGTGCAACAAACTCAGCAAAAGGAAACTGCACATTTCTTGTGCAATGTCGCGAACACGTTCACACAGCACAGTTTCGGAGTACAACTCTTTTTTTTTTCCTGCGTTTTAGGGTCGCACCTACGGCATATGGACGTTCCCAGACTAGGGATCGAATCGGAGCTGTTGCCGGCCACGGCCACAGCCACGCTGGATCTGAGCCGCATCTGAGACCTACGCCACAGCTCACAGAAATGCTGGATCCTTAACCCACTGAGCGAGGCCAGGGATCGAACCTGCGTCCTCATGGACGCTAGTCAGATTCGTTTCCGCTGAGCCACTATCGGAACTCCCGGAATACAACTCTTGATGAGAAATCCAGAAAGAACGTGGCTTTGGTAATTGGAGAAAGCTCACCACGCACCACACCTATTGAGGTGGTGGTGAAGGCGTCCAACCCACTGTGCTTAGGAAAGGGGCGGAGCCTGGGCCGGGGCGGTGCTGACGCTGGGGGCGGTGCCTGCTCCAAGCGGAAGCGCCGTCGCTCCGCCCCCAGCGTTGGCGCGAGATCTAAACCTTGGCGGGGTGTGTTATGGCGGCTCCCTGAGGCGGCCTGAGACTCTTGCCGTGAGTCGCTTTGGTTTGGTCTTTTCGCCAGCCATGAGGCGGAGAGACCCGGAGGAGGAGGAGGAGGCCTGCGGCGTGTGGCTGGACGCGGCGGCGCTGAAGAGGAGGAAAGTGCAGGTGGGGTGTTGGGGCCAGAGGGGTTGGTAGGGGAGGGTTTGAGAAGGGAGGAGTCTGGGGGGACGCGAAGGTTATGGAGGTAAAGTCGGGGGCCGAGTCGGAACAACTTTGGAAGTTTAGGGGAGAGAGGGGTTGGAGTCTGAAGAAGGTTGAAAAGCAGGCTTTGGGAGGGGTGGAGAGAAAATGCGGGCGGAAGGCAGGCAGGTCGTGGAGGGCTGTGGAGACCCTAGGGCAGCAGAATTTCGAGCTGAGGGGAGAAGGTGGAGGGGAAATTTGCTCGGAGGAGCGTGATGGAGCGGACTCCTCAGGAGATCACAGTCCGTACGAGACGGTAGCTGAGGCTGAATTATGGAGGGCTGGGTGCATAGGCAAACTTGGCTAGTTCTTGACCTGTGGGTCCGTTTCTTCCCTCCTTGCCAGGTTGCCGGCCATTTACCTGCCCAGAACTTGTAAACTGTAGGGGGAAAATAGATGAGACTGGAAGGGGAGCTGGCCTAATATTTATTGAGCATACTTTGGGTGCCGAAAATCCTGTGCTAGGTATTTAACATGTATTTTATGTAGCATCGCCCTTAGCGGAATGAGGAAACAGAGGTGAGGTAATTCACCCAGGTTCAGGCAATTAGAATTGAAAATTACACCCAGGTTTGGCACATATGCAAGATTATCTGTTATTACAGAGAAGCAAAAGAATGCTGTAATAATAGTTTATGTTTATCGAGCATTTTAAGCTAGACATTGTGCCGAGTATTTCAGATGAGTTACCTTGTTTGGTGCTGGTCTACATAGTAATAATATAATGATATCCATTTTACAGTTGAAAGTCTCAAAACAGATACTAAGGAAACCTCCCCGCACACACACACTAAGGGCAGGATTCTTGCTCTCAAGTTGCTTACAGTCTTGTGGGGAAGAAAACAGATGTATATGTAATAGCAATATGTAATTTATTGAGTGCTTACTATGTGTCAGGCACTTTGCTGGGATATCACATTCCTTATAAGTGGCAGGTACTCAAAAAAAAAAAAAAAAAGGTTAAGTGAGACAGGCTCCAGGTGGTGGTGGGTGGGGGGGAGCCTGTTTTTCCCTAGAGTGGCTCTGAGCATGCTGAACTAGGTGATCTACGTTGGGCTAGTCAAGTCAGCTTTCCATTTCAAGGAATGGGTTGGCTGCAGGGAAGGGACCCCTGAAGAGACCAAGAGAATGTAGCCTCAGCTCCCAGATGAAGATGGTGATCATAGTGACAAAGAAAATAACTTCTAAGTGGTGGTTTTAAAAAAGGGTGCCTTGTCAGTTGAAGAAGTCAGGAAAATTAAAGCAGAAATAAAGGCTGCCAGAGCAGATGAAGAACCAGCTTCAGCTGATGGAAGAATGCTGTATTGAAAACCAGTGAAGTGTTGCTCAGATGAAAAATATTTGGGTTTAACAGCAAACTCAAAAAAGACAAAGATGAAATAAATAAGCAAGACCTAGTTAAAAAGAACTTAAAAAGCAAATCAGAAACAGTAGCCTTCTGGAGTTCCTGTCGTGGCTTAGCGGTAGTGAACCTGACTAGTATCCATGAGGATGCAGGTTCGATCCCTGGCCTCACTCTGTGGGTTAAGGATCCAGTGTTGCCGTGAGCTGTGGTGTAGGTAGTAGACACAGCTCGGATCCAGCATTGCTGTGACTGTGGTATAGGCTGGCAGTTACAGCTCAATCCTAGGGATTCAGTCCCTAGCTTGGGAACTTCCATATGCTGTGGATGCGGCCCTAAAAAGACAAGAAAAGGTCAAAAAAGAAAGAAACAGGAGTTCCCATCGTGGCGCGGTGGAAATGAATCCAACTAGGAACCATGAGGTTGTGGGTTTGATCCTTGGCCTCGCTCAGTAGGTTAAGGATCTGGCGTTTCCGTAAGCTGTGGTGTAGGTCGCAGACGCAGCTAGGATCCCGCTTTGCTATGGCTGTGGTGTAGGCTGGCAGCTGCAGCTTCAATTAGACCCCTAGCCTGGGAACATGCCGCGGGTGTGGCCCTAAAAATGACAAAAGACCAAAAAAAAAAAAAAACAAAAAACTGTAGCCTCCTTTCTTTTGACAGTGAAGATGAAAATGAGTAAGTGTAAAATATTTTGGACTTAGTCTTCTTTAAGAATTTAGGGGGTATTTTTAAAATAACATTTCTTCCTATTATAAAGATATAATGTTATTTAACACTTTTTCCTATTTTAAAGATGGTATCTATTATAAAGATAATATTGGAGAAAATTTAGACACTACAGAAAATATTTAGTCAGATAAAAACTGTCTATCCACCAGTAATACCCTTTGGGAGTTCCTGCTGTGGCGCAATGGGATCTGTGGCATCTCTGCAGCCCTGGGACGCAGGTTTGATCCTTGGCCGGCACACTGGGTTAAGGATCTGGCATAGCCACAGCTGCGGCATAGATTGCAACTGCAGCTAGTTTTGTAAACAGAGCTGTGATTTTATTCTATATGTTCTCTGTTCTGATTCTCTTTTGACATATCACAAATATTTTTCCAGGTCAGTAAAATTAAAAAAACCTGACATTAGTAGCTATAGGGGATTTCGTAATTAAACAGATGCTGTGTTTTGTGTTTTACCTTCCTTATTAGCAGAACCTCACTTTGCCTGGTTACTACTTCCCCAGCTCTTGTTAAGGGAGGCCATGTGATAGCTCTGGCAAATTAAATACATTCAAGTGGATCTTGAACAAGTAAGAATCTAATACAAGGGACCATAATACAAGTTAGAATCTGTCCTATCAGATGGTTACTATAGTTGATAAAACTAAAAAAATACAAGTGAAAGTCTGTTTGATACAACTGCTAGGTTACAGAAGGACAGATTTGGCAAGCATGAACCTTTGTCCTTCTCTCGCCATCCTGCATGGAGTACAGACATGAAGCCAAGGAGTATCAGAGTCATTTTGGGGGATGAAGATAGCCCTTGTTCTGCTTGGTACAATGAAAAGACTCAAGGAGCTTGGGTAGGAGTTCCCGTCGTGGGTCAGTGGTTAACGAATCAGACTGGGAACCATGACGTTGAGGGTTCGATCCCTGACCTCGCTCAGTGGGTTATGGATCTGGCGTTGCCATGAGCTGTGGTGTACGTTGAAGATGTACGTTGAAGACGCAGCTCGGATCCCGCGTTGCTGTGGCTGTGGTGTCGGCCGGCGGCCACAGCTCCGATTAGACCGCTAGCCTGGGAACCTCCATATGCCACTGGTGTAGCCCTAGAAAAAGCAAAAAGACCAAAAAAAAAAGCTTGGGTAGAGCTGCTGCACCAGTCTTGGATTTCTTGTTATATGAGGATAAACACCCTCTTGGTTTACATCCTTTCTCTCAGGTTTCTGTTACATGTGGCCTAAGTGATACAGTGGTGGAAAATGTGTGCACAGAAACCTCCAAGTGTATTTCTGATGATTTCTTTCGAATGAGTTGCTGGAAACAGAATTACTATATCAAAGTATTTCTTAAGCTTTTAAAAAAAGATTTTATTGAAATTTAGTAGATTTACAATATTGTGTTGGTTTCAGGTGAACAGTAGAGTGATTCCTTTACGTATGTATTTAAAAAAATTCAGTGGAGTAGGTACTGTCCATCTATT
The DNA here is from genome assembly GCA_004024745.2 of Catagonus wagneri. Taxonomy (NCBI): domain Eukaryota; kingdom Metazoa; phylum Chordata; class Mammalia; order Artiodactyla; family Tayassuidae; genus Catagonus; species Catagonus wagneri. The sequence goes on along the minus strand of PVHT021183551.1, from coordinate 14,734,530 downwards.
TTTTTAAATCTCTGTTTTATAGATGAAAAATTGAGGCTTGGGTTAGGAAATTTACCCGAGTGAGCAGGGGTTCAGGCAAAGGCCCATGTCCTTAACCACTGTACGACTGTATGTATGTCCAGATGAGTGGTCCTAAGGGAAATATGATTTTGGAGGCCAGAGAGATTATCATGATTTGGAGTTATCAAGGAAGATTTAACTGAGTGGATAGAAAGGGATTTTGAGACTGAAAGGGTATGCTGGATTTGGAGAGTTTGGGCAGTAATCTAAAGACCAGGTGGTTAACCTAATCTAAACCATTAATGAGTCTTTCCTAGGTAGCGACAACCTGTTAAACAAAATCAATTGAGGACCATTAAAACAGTGTCTTAAAATGAAAGTCATTTTCAACAAATGAATCACCTCAAAATTTTTTTCTTTAAACTTAAAATCTTTTTGGGGTAGCTAATACATTCACATAGTACATAATTTAAAATGTATAGCATATGCAGTGAAATATCTCTCTAACATTTATCACCATCCTTCCCCATCTCAGAGTTCACAACTTTCTTGGGTATACCTTCCAGAGATAATCTCTGCATCTATAAGCAAATGCGTAACAGTTCTTTTAAATAGTAGCATCTCACATATTGTTGTGCAGCTTGTCTGTTTCATTTACTGTATCTTAAGGATTATTTCATATGCTTCACAAAAAGCCACTTCATTCTTTTTAAGGACTATAGAGCATTCCCTTATGAAATAGCATCCATTATATACAATAGTATCATCTTAGTCAAGTGGGGCTGCCATAACAAATTACCAAAGACTGAGTGGCTTAAACAGCAGGATGTATTTTTTTAGTTCTGGAGGCTGGAAGTCTGAGATCAGGGTGCCAGTATAGTTGGGTGGTGAGGACTTCCTGGCTTACAGATAGCTGCCTCTTTGTGTCCTCACATCGCCTTTTCTAGTGTATGTATGTGTGGAGAGAGACAGATGTGTGTGTTCTTGGCTGGAAGGCAGCAAGAAAGCTAGTGTACTGGATTTGAGAGGCAAATAGAAGAGGAGCAGATGAGAGCTAAAAGGTATGAGAGGGCAATCATTGCCAAATACTGCCTTGTGCACCTTAGAGCTTCATCATATGAATTTTAGAGGATATAATTCAGCCATAGCAAGTATATATAGTCAGTCTTTATATTTACCAATCTTTTCTTGATAAAAAGCTCTCTGATCTTTTCCTATTAAAAGTACTTCTGAAATAAAGAGTTTTATACACACATCCTTTGTTTCATTTGCAAATAAACCATCTGTAGGATGAATTTCTAGAAGTGGAATCACTGGGTTAAAGATATCTTTTTTTGGGGGGGTTTGGGCCACACCTGTGGCATATGGAAGTTCCTGGGCTAGGGATCAAATCCAAGCCACCTGTGTGCGAGCTGTGCCACAGCTGTGGTATAACCGGATCCTTAACCCACTCACCCTGGCTAGGGATTGAACTCGAGCTGCCAGAGGTAATGCCAGATCCTTAACCTGCTGCACCACAGCGGGAATTCCTCTGTTTTTTAAATCAAGAACATGAAGCATATAACATCATTTAGTAAATACAGAAGTCTCTTCCCTCTATCCAGTAGTTAAAATGTAGGTCACTTCAGGAAACTGAAAGCATATTTTCTACAGCTCAGGAATTCTTGAGAGAGGTTCTCTGTCTTTATTTTTTATTAACTAAGCTTGTTGACTCAGCAAAGTTATCTTGCTTCCTTCTCAACCTTTTTGCATATGTGCCAAACCTGGGTGTAATTTTCAATTCTAATTGCCTGAACCTGGGTGAATTACCTCACCACTGTTTCCTCATTCCGCTAAGGGCGATGCTACATAAAATACATGTTAAATACCTAGCACAGGATTTTCGGCACCCAAAGTATGCTCAATAAATATTAGGCCAGCTCCCCTTCCAGTCTCATCTACTACCCATACTTCTACCTACCTTAATCTTGCTTTTTCTTTTTTTCTCCATAGCATTTTTCACTATCAGACATACTATATGCTAATATTTACTTGTTCATTTATTGTTTTTTTTTTTTGTACTTCTATAATGAAAGTTCCATTAGGCAAGTCCTCCAGAAATTTTCTGGTATATAATGGGTACTCGTAAATATTTATTGAATGAGCAAATGAATGAATGAATTGATCTATCTGGTGGGCTTTGCTTTCAGAGACCTTTTAGATAGGCTTGTAGTTGCTTATTCTCTCTTTCTTACTCTGATGAGAGGATAAGTGGAAGAACTTTGAGCTTTACAGAGCGAAAGTGGACTGGAGACCTCCAGTAAATGTCAGTTAAAGTTACACACTTTAACTGTATTTAGGTATCAGGGAGGCGTTTTTGGTTAAAAAAAAAAACCCTCCCTGATACTTACTGAAGTAATTAAAAAAAAAAGAAAAAAATAAAAACAGAGAAGAAAAAGTTTATTTTCACTGAAACAGAAAAGTTTCAGTAGAACTGCTAAGTCCATGGTAGCAGTACTATAAGGCTGGTAAAGATCCGAAAATGTAACTGAAGTATTTATCAATGTGATCTTATCTTTTATTTTCTTATAGATACTCTTAAATCAAATTTCCTATTCAGATTCCACAAGTATTTTATTTTTATTTTATTTTTTTGTCTTTTCAGGGCTGCAAGTGTGGCATATGGAAGTTGCCAGGTTAGGAGTAGATCTGAGCTGTAGCTGCCAGCCTACACCACAGCCATAGCAACACAGGATCTAAGCCACGTCTGTGACCTACACCATAGCTCACAGCAATGCTCGATCCTTAACCCACTAGTGAGGCCAGGGATCGAACTCAAGTTCTCTTGGATACTAGTTGGTTTTGTTACTGCTGAGCCACAATGGGAACTCCTCCACAGGTATTTTAAAAACCAACTCCTTTTGTGCAGATGTATCACATCTTCCATATCCATTCATCTGTTGGTAGAACGGTGGGCTTTTCTTTTTCACAGGAAATTTTAGAACTACTAATTCAGTGTCTGTCTATTCAGGTAAACACTTGAAAAGATACACAACATCATTAGTCGTTAGGGAAATACAAATCAAAACCAAAATAAGATAGCACTTCATACCCACTAGGATGGCTATACTAAAAAAGATAATATCAAGTGTTGGCAAGCATATGGAGAAATTGGGACCCTCATAAATTGCTGGTGCACACATAAAATGGTATAGACAGTTTGGCAGTTCCTCAAATGTTAAAAATATTTACCATATGACCCAGCAGTTTTACTCCTAGATATATACCCAGGGGATGTCAAAACATATGTCCACAAAGAAACTTGAACGTGAGTGTTCATAGCCACATTTCTCATAGTCACTAAAGAGTAGAAACAACCCAAATGTTCATTAACTGATGAATGAATAGATGAGTGGATAGATGAAATATCTAAACCTTGTCAATAAAAACAGAATGAAGTATCTGTTCATGCTAAAACATGATGAACCTCCAAAACGTGCTCAGTGAAAGAAGCCAACACAAAGACCAATACTGTATGATCTAGGAAAGGTCCAGAATTGGTAAATCTATAAAGGACAGGAGTTCCCGTCGTGGCTCAGTGGTTAATGAATCCGACTAGGAACCATGAGTTTGCGGGTTTGATCCCTGGCCTTGCTCAGTGGGTTAAGGATCCGGCGTTGCCGTGAACTGTGGTGTAGGTTGCAGACGCGGCTCGGATCCCGCGTTGCTGTGGCTGTGGCGTAGGCCGGCAGCTGCAGCTCCTGTTAGACCCCTAGCCTGGGAACCTCCATATGCTGTGGGTGTGGCCCTAGATAAGGCAAAAAGACAAAAAAAATTAAAAAAAAAATCTATAAAAGACAGAAAGTAAAATGAGTGGTTTCTTGGGGCTGAGCTGGGGTTGGGTGGGAATGGGGAACGACTGCTAATGGACACAGCGTTTCTTTGGGGGGTGGTAATGAAAAAATATTCTAAAATTAGATTGTGGGATGTTTATACAACTCTGAATATACTAAAAAACACTTAAATCGATGAATTTTATGGTATATGAATTATAGCTCAATAAAGCTGTTAAAATAGAAAAAAAGACTTTGTGGAAGAGGTGGCATTTGAGGCAGACCATTAAAGCAAGGGTTAGGCATTGTTGGAAAGCAAGGGAGATGCCGTGGCACTCTGGGACCATTGTGAATAGTTGCACAGGGGCAGCAAGTTGACGTTTGTGAAACAGTGAATGAAAGTTATGGAGTCCCTAGGACCACACTCTCCTCTGACACTAACTGTAAGTATGAGGGTTTTAGAGATTACCAAATCAGGTTTGTTTGCCCAGTGCACAGCAAGCCCAATACTGAGACATCAAAGTGTGCAGCAGAGGAAATATTTGTTCACGAGGCAGCCAAGCTAGGAGACTGGAAGAACAAATCTCAGGTCTGCCTCCCGGAAGATAGGGTTTAGGGATATTTATGGAATAAAGAGGCAGGGTAGTTTGAGGCGTGGGGAAAGGTGATTGAAGGTAAGAAAAGTGAGGTAATCACTGACCTCTGCAAGTATAGTCAAGTTGTATGGCTCTTCATAGGATGCATGTTCAGAAAATGGTGGTGTTATGTTCTGTGGGTGGAGTTTTTGGCCCTCTGGTGTCAAAAGACCATCCACTGGACACTCACCCAGGCCCAATGTTGGTGGTTTTGACCCATCTAACAGGGCAAGGACTAGCTCTGAGTACCTAAAAATAGCTTAAGCAACTGTTACTGTAGTGATCCGTACATCAGAGGTGTTGTCTATAAGGAAACTAGTGGGAATTTCTCTTTTATTGTCTTTTTAGGGCCACACCCGTGGCATATGTAGCTTCCCAGGCTAGGGGTTGAATTGGAGCTGTAGCTGCTGGCCTACACCACAGCCACAGCAACATCAGATCCAAGCCGCTTCTGCCACCTACACCACAGCTCACGGCAATGCTGGATCCTTAACCCACTCAGTGAGGCCAGGGCTCAAACCTGCATCCTCATGGATACTGGTCAGGTTCATTTCTGCTAAGCCATGACGGGAACTCGGCTAGTGGAAATTTCTCTCTCTTCCCTCCCTCCCTCCTTCTTTCTTTCCATCCGTCCAGGCTACTGACTGTTAACTGTATGGGTATTTAATTAATTAATTAATTTTTTTATGGCTGCACCCACAGCATGTGGAAGTTCCCTGGCCATAGATCAAATCTGAGCCACAGCTGCAACCTGCACCACAGCTGCGACAATGCTGGATCCTTAACCCACTGCGCTGGATCCTTAACCCATGCCACCACAGAGACAATGCCAGATCCTTAACCCTCTGTGCAGCAGGAATTCCTATATGACTTTTTAAATCAACTAAAAGCAAGAGAGGTAGTTTAAGTTTAGCAGGACTAATCAGGTTAGCCCTCTGTTTCATGGTAAAGGAAAAAGAATTTTCCCTCTATCCTTCTAGTTTCTTGGCTGAGACACCACATTAACAAGAGAAAAACAGAAGTTTAATAACATATATACCTCTTTTCTACATAGGAGATACCCAGGAAAATAAATTCCTGTAAATGGACCAAGCCTTCACTTTAAATAACATCTCCAGCTAAAGGCAAAAAATGTTGGAGGGTGGGGGAAGGCCAGTTATGGGAAGTTATTGGGAAAAGTACGGTAAACAAGGGTAAGGTTCACATACAGATTTAAGCCTTTGCCTTCTCCATTGATAAGTGTTTCTAGAGATTTAGAGTCTTTTCTGGGTACAGAGGAGGACACCCTTACAAATGGAGATTTCCCTTATAAATGTAAATTTCTCTTATAGAAAGGTAACTTGGTGTTTAAGAGCTTTTCCTTGTCTATTGTTTCTTAAAAATAATCAGACTAAAATAATCCTTATGCCAAAGAGACATATTTTGTGTTGGCAAATTTTATTTCCCTTCAAGGTTCCCACAAACCATTCTTAGGATTGATAATTTACTTAGAAGTACTTACGGAACTCACTGAAAGCTGTTATACTCATGGTTACAGTTTTTTAAATAGAGGTTTAGTTGATTCATAATTGATTTATAGTATTATATTAGTTTCAGGTGTATGACAGTGATTCAAAATTTTTATAGATTATAGTTATATTTGCTATATTCCCCGTACTGTACAATATATCCTTATAGCTGATTTATTCATAGTAGTTTGTACCTCTTAATCCTTTTTTTTTTTGTCTTTGGTCGTTTTAAGGCCACACCTGCGGCCTGTGGAGGTTCCCAGGCTAGGGGTCCAATCGGAGCTACAGCTGCTGACCTACGCCAGAGCCACAGCAACACGGGATCCAAGCTTTTTCTGCAACCTACACCACAGCTCATGGCAATGCCAGATCCTTAACTCACTGAGCAAGGCCAGGGATCGAACCAGCAACCTCATGGTTCCTAGTCAAATTTGTTTCCGCTGAGCCACGACGGGAACTCCAGATTCCACAGGTAAGTGGTAGCACAGAGTATTTATCTTTCTCTTACTTATTTCACCAGACATAATACTCTCCAGGTCCATTCACATTGTTGCAAATGGCAAAATTTCATTCTTTTTTTTTTTTTTTTTTTGCCTTTTGTCATTTTAGGGCTGCACTCGCAACATGTGGAGGTTCCCAGGCTAGGGGTCTAATCGGAGCTGTAGCCACTGGCCTACGTTGCAGCCACAGCAACGCGGGATCTGAGCCGCGTCTGCAACCTACACCACAGCTCATGGCAACGCCGAATCCTTAACCCACTGAGCAAGGGCAGGGATCGAACCCACAACCTCATGGTTCCTAGTCGAATTCATTAACCACTGCGCCACGACAGGAACTCCCTTCATTCTTTTTTTATGATTGAGTAGTATTCCTTCGCACGCCGTGTGTGTGTGTGTGTGTGTGTACACCAGTACTTCATTTTTATCCATTCATCTGATAGATGATTAGGTTGCTTCCATAGCTTGGCGATTGTAAACATGGATGCTATGAACTTTGAGGGGAATGCGTGTATCTTTCTGAATTAAAGTTTTCATCTTTTCCAGATGTATGCCCAGGAGTGTAATTGCTGTATCATATGGTAGCTTGCTTTTAAGTTGTCTTAAAGAACTTCTATACTGTTTTCCATAATGGCTGCGCCAATTTATATTTCCATCAACAGTGTATGAGGGGAGTTCCTGCTGTGGTGCAATGGGATCAGCGGTGTCTCTGGAGCACTGGTTTGCAGGTTCAATCCCGGGCCTGACTCAGGATCCAGCTTTGCCACAGCTGTGGTGTAGGTGGCAACTGCAGTTCAGATCTGATCCCTGGCCCCTGACCTGAGAGCTCCATATGCTGTGGGGCTGCCCAAAAAAGCAAAAGAAAAAGAAAATGGTACCAAAGTTTCCTTTTCTCCACACTCTTGCCAGCATTTGTTATTTGTGGTTTTTTTGATGACAGCCATTTTTTTTCTTTTGGCTGCACTTGTGGCATGTGGAGGTTCTTGGGCCAGAGCAGTGACCTGAGCCACTGCGGTGACTGTGCTGGATCCTTAATCTGCTGAGCAACATGGGAACTCCAATGAGAGCCATTCTGACAGGTGTGAGGTGATACCTTATTGTGGTTTTAATTTGTATGTCTCCGATGATTAATGATGTTGAGCTTTTCACGTGCCTTTGGAAAAATGTCTGTTTAGGTTTTCTGCACACTTTTTAATCAAGTTGTGTATGTGTGTTTGATTTTGAGTTGTATGAGCTATTTATACATTTTGGATATTAAACTCTTATTGGTCGTATCATTTTCAAATATTTTCTCCCATTGAGTATGTTGTCTTTTTGTTTTGTTGATGGTTTCCTCTGCTCTGCAAAAGCTTTTAAGTTAATTAGGCCCCATTTGTTTATTTTCGCTTTTGTTTCCTTTGCCTTAGGAGGTAGACCAAAAAAAAAAATTACTGATTTACCTCACAGAGTTTTCTTTTATGAGTTTTATGGTTTCCAGTCTTACATTCAGGTCTTTAATCCATTTTGAGTTTTTGTATATGGTGTAAGAAAATGTTCTAATTTCATTCTTTTATATGTAGCTGTCCAATTTTCTCAGCACCACTTTTTTTGTTGTTGTTGTTGTCTTTTTGCCTTTTATGGGGCCGCACCCGCAGCATATGGAGGTTCCCAGGCAAGGGGTTTAACAGGAGCTGCAGCTGCCGGCCTTCGCCACAGCCACAGCAACGTGGGATCCGAGCCGCGTCTGCAACCTCCACAACAGCTCACGGCAACGCCGGATCCTTAACGCACTGAGCAAGGCCAGGGATCGAACCCGCAACCTCATGGTTCCTAGTTGGATTCGTTAACCACTGAGCCACAAAGGGAACTCCAGCACCACTTATTTTTTATTATTACTCAGTGAATCGTATTACATTTATAGGTGTACAACAATCATCACAACCCAATTTTACGGCATTTCCATCCCAAACCCCCCAGCGCATCCCCCCATGCCCCAACCTATACCATTTGGAAACCATAAGCTTTTCAAAGTCTGTGAGTCAGTATCTGTTCTGCAAAGAAGTTCGTTGTGGCCTTTTTTTAGATTCCACATGTAACTGATAGTATATACTATTGTAAAGTGATAACATAATAGTCACTATATGACTAACTTAGCACGATAATTTCTAGGTCCATCCATGTTGCTGCAAATGCTGTTATTCCTTTCCTTTTAATGGCTAAGTAATATTCGGTTGTGTATATGTACCACTTTTTCTTTATCCACTCCTCTGTCGATGGACATTTAGGTGTTTCCATGTCTTGGCTATTGTATAGAGTGTTGCAATGAACATTGGAATACATGTGTCTTTTTGAGTCATGGTTTTCTCTGGATAGATGCCCAGGAGTGGGATTGCTGGATCAAATGGTAATTCTATTCTTAGTTTTCTAAGGAATCTCCATACTGTTTTCTACATGGTTGTACCAATTTGCATTCCCACCAATGGTGTAATAGTTCCTTTTTCTTCACACCCTCTCCAGCACTTATTGTTTGTATACTTTTTGATGATGGCCATTCTGGCTGGTTTAAGGTGGTGCCTCATAGTGGTTTTGCTTTGCATTTCTCTAATAATTAGTGATGTTGAACATCTTTTCATGTGATTTTTGGCCATCTGTATGTCTTCTTTGGAGAATTGTCTGTTTAGATCTTCTGCCCATTTTTTGATGGGGTTGTTTGGTTTTTTGGTATTGAGTTACAGAAGGTGTTTATCAATTTTTAGAGATTAATCCCTTGTCAGTCACTTCATTTGCAAGTATTTTCTTCCATTCTGTGAGTTGTCTTTTTGTTTTGTTTATGGTTTCCTTTGCTGTGCAGAGACTTTTAAGTTTAAGTCCCATTTGTTTATTTTTGTTTTTGTTGTCATTACTCTAGGAAGTGGATCTAAGAAGATATTGCTGTGGTTTATGTCAGAGAGTGTTTGGCCTCTGTTTTCCTCTTAAGAGTTTTATAGTGTCTGGTCTTATATTTAGGTCTTTAATCCATTTTGAGTTTGTTTTTGTGTATGGTGTTAGGAAGTGTTCTAATTTCATTGTTTTACTTGTAGCTGTCCAGTTTTCCCAGCACCACTTGTTGAAGGGACTGTCTTTTCTCCATTGTATGTTCTTGCCTCCTTTGTCATAGATTAATTGAATGTAGGTGTGTGGGTTTAATTCTGGGCTTTCTGTTGTGTTCCACTGATCTGTATTTCTGTTTTTGTGCCAGTACCATATGGTTTTGATGACTGTAGCTTTGTAGTATAGTGTGATTCCTCCAGCTCCATTTTCCTTTCTCAGGATGGCTTTGGCTCTTATGGGTCTTTTGTGCTTCCAAACAAACGTTAAGATGCTTTGTTCTAGTTCTGTGAAAAATGTCCTTGGTAATTTGATAGGGATTGCACTGAATCTGTGGATTGCCTTGGGTAGTATAGTCATTTTGATAATGTTGATTCTTCCAATCTATCTGTTTGTGTCTTTCTATCTGTTTGTGTCTTTCTATCTGTTTGTGTCTTCTTTGATTTCTTTCATCAGCATCTTACAGTTTTCAGAGTACAGGGTCTTTGTCTCATGAGGTAGGTTTATTCCTAAGTATTTTATTCTTTTTGCTGCAATGGTAAATGGGATTATTTCCCTAATTTCTCTTTCAGATCTTTCATCGTTAGTGTATAGAAATGCAGTTGATTTCTGTGTATTAATTTTGTATCCTGTGACTTTGTCAAATTCATTGATGATCTCTAACAGGTTTCTGGTAGTGTCTTTAGGATTTTCTAGGTATAGTGTCATGTCATCTGCAAATAGTGATAGCTTTACTTCTTCCTTTCCAATTTGGCTTCCTTTTATTTCTTTTTCTGCTGATTGCCATGGCTAGGACTTTCAAAACTATGTTGAATAGTAGTGGTGAGAGCAGACATCCTTGTCTTGTTCCTGATCTCAGCGGGAATTCTTTCAGCTTTTCACCATTGAGAATGATGTTAGCTCTGGGTTTGTCATATATGGCCTTTATTATGTTGAGGAAGTTTCCCTCTATGCCCACTTTCTGAAGGGTTTCTATCAGTAATGGGTGTTGGATTTTGTCAGAGGCTTTTTCTGCATCTATTGAGAGGATCATATGGTTTTTATTCTTTGGTTTGTTAATGTGGTGTATCACACTGATTGATTTGCAGATACTGAAGAATCTTTGCATCCATGGGATAAATCCCACTTGATCATGATGTACAATCCTTTATATGTATTGTTGGATTTGGTTTGCTAGTATTTTGTTGAGGATTTTTGCATCTATGTTCATCGGTGATATTGGCCTGCAATTTTCTTTTTTTGTGGTATTTTTGTCTGGTTTTGGTATCAGTGATGGTGGCCTCATAGAATGAGTTTGGGAGTGTTCCTTCCTTTGCACTTTTTTGGAGTAGTTTCAGAAGGATAGGTGTTATTTAACTCTTCTCTAAATGTTTGATAGAATTCGCCTGTGAAACCACCTGGTCCTGGACTTTTTTTGTCTCTTTTTTTTTTTTTTAGGGCCACACCTGCGGCATATGGATGTTCCCAGACTAGGGGTCCAATCGGAGCTACAGCTGCCAGCCTACACCACAGCCACAGCAGTGCATGATCTGAGCCTCATCTGCAACCTACACCACAGCTCACAGCAATGCCAGATCGTTAACCCACTGAGCAAGGCCAGGGATCGAACCCACAACCTCATGGTTCTTTAGTCAGATTCGTTAACTGCTGTGCCATGAAGGAACTCCCTGTTGGAAGTTTTTTAATCACAGTTTCAATTTTAGTACTCGTGATTGGTTCATTCATATTTTATTTTATTTTTTTTTTTTGCTTTCTAGGGCCACATCTGCAGCATATGGAGGTTCCCAGGCTAGGGGTCAAATTGGAGCTACAGCTGCCGGCCTACACCACAGCCACGGCAATGCCAGATCTGAGCTGTGTCTGTGACCTGCACCACAGCTCATGGCAGTGCTGGATCCTTAATCCACTGAGCAAGGCCAGGGATCGAATCCTCAACCTTATGGTTCCTAGTCGGATTTATTTCTGCTGCACCATGATGGGAACTCCCCATTCATCTTTTCTATTTCATCTTGGTTTAGTCTTGGAAGACTGTACTTTTTTAAGAATTTGTCCATTTCTTCTAGGTTGTCTGTTCTATTGGCATATAGCTGCATGTAGTAGTCTCTTATGATCTTTTGTATTTCTTTGATGTCCATTGTAACTTCTCTTTTTTTTTTTTTGGTCTTTTTGTTTTTTCAGGGTTGCACCCACAGCATATGGAGGTTCCCAGGCTAGGGATCTAATCAGAGCTGTAGCCACCAGCCTATGCCACAGCCACAGCTATGCGGGATCTGAGCCACGTCTGCGACCTACACCACAGCTCATGGCAATGCCGGATCCTTAACCCACTGAGCAATGCCAGGGATCAAACCCACAACCTCATGGTTTCTAGTCCGATTCGTTAACCACTGAGCCATGATGGGAACTCCATAACTTCTCTTTAATTTCTAATTTTATTGATTTGAGTCCTCTCTTTTTTTCTTGATAAGTCTGGCTAAGGGTTTATCAATTTTGTTGCTGTTTTCAAAAGAACGAACTTTTAGTTTCATTGAACTTTTCTGTGGTTTTCTTCATTTCTATTTCATTGATCTATGATTTCTTTCCTTGTGCTAACTTTAGGTCTTTTCTCTCTAGCTGCTTTAGATGTAAAGTTAGGTTGTTTACTTGAGCTTTTTCTTGTTTCCTGAGGTAGGCTTGTATTGCTATGAACTTGCCTCTTAGAACTGCTTTTGCTGCATGCATCCCATAGGTTTTGGAATGTTTTATCTGTTGTCATTTGCTTGTAGGTATTTTTTAATTTCCTCTTTGATTTCTTTAGTGATCCGTTGGTTTTTGAGTAGCCTGTTGTTTAGTCTCTACGTGTTGTGTGTTTTTCGCAGTTTTTTCTTGTTGTTGATTTCCAGTCATGTAGTTATGGTCAGAAAAGATGTTTGATATGACTTCAATTTTCTTAAAGTTACCAAGGCTTGATTTGTGGCCCAAAATGTGATCAATCCTAGAGCATGTTCTGTGTGCACTTGAGAAGAATGTGTATTCTGCTCCTTTTGGATGGAATGTCCTATAAATATCTATTAAGTCCATCTGGTCTAATACTTCATTTAGGGTCTGTGTTTCCTTGTTGATTTTCTGTCTGGATGATCTGTCCATTGCTGTAAGTGAGGTGTTAAAAGTCCCCACTATTATTGTGTTATTGACAGTTTCTTCTTTTAAGGTTGTTAGCAGTTGCCTTATATATTGAGGTGATCTTATGTTGGGTGCATATATATTTGCAATCATTATGTCTTCTTGAATTGATCCTTTGATCATTATGTAATGTCCTTCTTTGTCTCTTATAATATTCTTTATTTTAAGGTCTCTTTTGTCTGATATGAGTATTGCTACTCCAGCATTCTTTTGATTCCCATTTGCATGGAATATTTTCTTCCATCCTCTCACTTTGAATTTGTGTGTCCCTAGAAGTGAAGTGGGTCTCTTGAAGACAGCACATATATGGATCTTGTTTTTGTATCCATTCAGTCAGTCTGTATCTTTTGGTTGGGGCATTTAGTCCATTAACATTTAAGGTAATTATTGATATGTATGTTCTTATTTATTTATTTTTTTTAGGGCCACACTTGCGGCAGATGGAGGTTCCCAGGCTAGGGGTCCAATCGGAGCTACAGCTGCCGACCTACACCACAGCCACAGCAATGCCAGATCTGAGCTGCATCTGTGACCTACACCACAGCTCATGGCAGTGCCAGATCGTTAACTCACTGAGCAAGGCCAGGGATAGAACCCGCAACCTCATGGTTCCTAGTCGGATTCGTTAACCACTGAGCCATGATAGGAACTCCTTCTTTTTTCTTTTAATTACCGATTCAGTTTCATTACTGGTAATTGGTCTGTTTATACTTTGTTTCTTCTTGGATCAGTCATGGAAAGTTGTACATTTCTAGGAGTTTGTCCATTTCTCCCAGGCTGTCCATTTTCTTGGCCTATTGTTCACAGCAACCTCATGATTCTTTATATTTCTGTAGTGTTGGTTGTAACTTATCCTTTTTCATTTCCAATTTTATTGATTCGGGCCCCTTTTTTCTTGACGAATCTAGCTTAAGGTTTATTGATTTTGTTTACTTTTCAAACCATCTCTTGGTTTCGTTGTTCTTTTCTGTTTTGTTTTTGTCTTTATTTATTGGTCTCTTTTTATTTCTGTTCTGACCCTTATGATTTCTTTTTGTTTTGTTTGTTCTTTTTTTATTTAGTTTCTTTAGGTGTAGGGTTAGGTTGGGGTTTTTTTGGTGGCTTTTTTTTTTTTTTTT
>PVHT021183551.1:14598984-14720632 GCA_004024745.2 Catagonus wagneri | reverse complement strand
TAGGTTGTTTTTTGTTTTTGTTTTTGAGATTTTTCTTTTCTTTTCTTTTTTTTGCCTTTGTCATTTTAGGGCCGCACCCATGGCATGTGGAAGTTCCCAGGCTAGGGGTCTAATCGGAGCTGTAGCCACTGGCCTACACCGCAGCCACAGCAATGCAGGATCCAAGCCGCTTCTGCAACCTACACCACAGTTCACGGCAACACCGGATCATTAACCCACTCAGCAAGGTCAGGGATCGAACCCGCAACCTCATGGTTCTTAGTCTGATTCGTTAACCACTGCGCCACGACAGGAACTCCTGTTTTTTGAGATTTTTATTGTTTCCTGTATTGTGTAAACTTCCATCTTAGAACTGCAATAGAATACAAGGTTAAAGTAAAAGAAACAGATTTAATATGGAGTCCCTATTACAATGCCTACTCACCTGTGGGTGAAACCAGGTCCTGGGGCTAGTGCCAGCCCACTGGCAGGGAGAAGAAGGTCTTGGTGTCTGGCTGCAAGGCCCAGAATCCCATGACTGATGCTAGCCTGCTGGTGGCAGGCTGGGTCTTGCCACGGCAGGCAGTGGGGGTTATGGTTGTCGTCCTGGGGCTCGTGTCCTCCCACTGGTGGGTAAGACTGGTCCAGAGGCAAGAAGAGGCTTATTGTTGAGGGAGGTAAGGCCCAGGGTGTTCTGGGGCTGCTGTCTTCCCACTGATGAGTGGAGTTGGGTCCCAGCTTCTCTGGTTGTAAGGCCCTAGGGGTCCTAGGTCAGATGTCTGCATACTGGTATTTGGGGCTGGGTCCTGGGCCCTTCACTAGGGAAGGGGGAATTATAAAGTGGGCTTGCCAGCACCAGTATCTGTGCCCCAGTGTGAGCTCCAGTTGTCTCTTGCTTCTCCAGGAGACTTTACAAGATCAGCAGGTAAGCCTCACATAGGCTTCTTTCAAATTACTGCTTCTGCTCTGGGTCCCAGTGTGTGCACCCAGAGAAGATTGGAGTCTCTTCATTGTTATAGTTTATTACAACAGAGAAATACAGATTAAAGTCAGCCAAGGAAAAATTCTAGGAGAATTTCAAGCATATAGGACAGAGCCTAGGAAAATTCCAAGCATGATGTTTCCAGTGTCCTTTCCCAGTGGCATATTGGGCAGCACTCATTAATCTCAGTGTCTTCTCCCAGTGACAGTAAACACAGAGTATGGCCAACCATAGAAGCTTACTGAGTTTTCACTGTGGTTTAGTCATGTAGATATGTTTGATACTCGTGTGATTGATTCTTGTGTGCCTGACCTTAGTTTCTGTTTCCTGTGCAGGACAAGCTGCTAACATTTGGCCCAAAGCCCTTGCCATAGATCACATTGTTAGTACAGACTATCTGGTGTGGCCCAAAGCATCCAGGTAAACAAAGACATTCCCATCAGGATATTCTAAGGATTTAGAGATTGCCTCCTTAACTAGAGGAATTGAAGGTAAGACTGAGAGGGTAGATTCTTGCTATGTGGTCGGAAATTCATGGAAGGCATTTGACATAATGGGAGGTGTCTCTAAGAAGATAAACTCAAAAGAAAAGTGGTGTGAAAGTAAGTGCTACACTGAAAGGTAGGCTGGAGGAATTTGGAGGATATTGCAGAAGTTCAGGTAAGAAATAATCAGGGCCTAATCCAGGATAGTAGAAATTTAAGTTATTTATTTTTTGTAGATTACTGATCTCTACAAGTGTAATCAGGTTTATTTGCCTGATATGCAGCAAGCCAAATGCTGAGATGCTGAGGTTTGCAGCAGAGAAAGAGTTTATTCATAAGGTAGCCAGGCAAGGCAATGTTTATGAGATAAGGAGCCAGGATGGTCTGAAGTGTTGGGATGTTGCATGAGAAGATGGCCATGTCCCAGGTCTCGGGTGAATTCCTGGGTCTGGCTGCCAAGTGAGGATCCTTGGCTACGTGCAGGAAAGAATTCAACAGCAAGCCAGAGTAATGTGAAAGCAAGTTTATTTAGAGATATACACATTCCATAGGCAGAATGCGGTCCTTCTCAGGAGGCAAGGGTGGCTCTGGGGTATGGGCGTGGTTAGTTTTTATGGGCTGGATAATTTCATAAGCTATTAAGTGGGATGATTATTCCAACTATTTTGAGGAAGGAGCAAGAGTTTCCAAGAATTGGGTTACCACCCACTTTTGGCCTTTTATGCTTAGCCTCGGAGCTGTCCTGGCACCTGTGGGTGTGTCATTCTGTATGCTCATATGTTACAATGAGCATATAATGAGACTCAAGGTCTACTGGAAATGGAATCTCCTGCCATCTTGGGCCTAGCTGGTTTTGTTGTATCCTCAATGGCTACATCATTCTTTTAAAGGTTGTGTCCTGCCCCTTCTCTCCTGTCTCAGGGAAAGGTGACTAGAAGCAAGAAAAAGGTGTTCTGTGCAGGCCTATCTCAGTTACATGCTTCTACCATGGGGGCGCATGTTCAGAAGATGGTGGTGTTAGCATGCTCTAAGGGTGGAGTTTTTGGCCTTCTGACATCAAAAAGTCATCTGACACTCATGCATGCCTAGTTGGATGGTTGGTGGTCTTGACTGGTTTGAACTAGGCAAAACTAGCTGCATGTTCCTGAAAAACAACTTAAGCAACCATTACTATAGTGACCCATAATTCAGAGGTGTTATCTATAGGGAGTAGTTAAAGGAGCCTTGTGATTTGTTTTCTTAGCTATGTGAAGCTTTGTTGCAGTTTGCAACAAAATTAAAGCATGCTTCATCAGCGAAGGCAGGTTACAGAATTATTTTTATTTTTTTGTTTTTTAAGGCCATACTCGTGGCACATGGAGGTTCCCAGGCTAGGGGTCCAATTGGAGCTATGGCTGCCGGCCTACACCACAGCCATAGTCACATAAGTTCTGAGCTGCATCTGCGACCTACACCACAGCTCATGGCAATGCTGGATCCCCAACCCATGGAGCAAGGCCAGGGACTGAACACGCATGTTCGTGGATATTAGTCACATCAGTTTTTGCTGTGCCAGGAAGGGAACTCCACAGGGTATTTTTAAGCAAGTTAGAGTTTAAGGGTTTTTTTTTTTTTAATGCTTTTTGGGGCTGCACTCACTTCATGTGGAGGTTCCTAGGCTAGGGGTCCAATCAGAGCTACAGCTGCAGGCCTATACCACAGCCACAGCAACGCAGGATCTGAGCCACGTCTGCGACCTACACCACAGCTCACGGCAATGCCAGATCCTTAACCCACTGAGCAAGGCCAGGGATCAAACCTGCATCCTCGTGGATGCTAGTCAGATTTGTTAACCACTAAGCTACAACGGGAACTCCAAGGGATTTTTTTTTTTTTGAGGTTTGAGATTATTCTTTTTTTAAAAATTATTATAGTTGATTTACAGTGTTCCATCAATTTCTGCTATATAGCAGAGGGACCCAGTTATTTATATATATATTCTAATTTATATATATATTCTTTTTCTCATATTATCTTCCATCATGTTCTGTAGTTTAAGGGATTTAACTGATGGTTCCCCTTGGCTTATAAGTATATATCTAAAGTATAGTTATGCTTAAGAAGGACCTAAATGTGGGCTTTGTTGGGGGAGGGGGTGTTGCTTAAATATTTTTTTTTAAGTTGTGACTTTGATCCAGTTATCTGCATGCCTCAGTGTCTCACCTTTTTAGGGACCTTTGCATTTTCCCTTCTGTTTATATTTAGGAGCCAGTAATTGGTACCTGACTGGTAGAGGATGATTATAGAGACAAAAAATTAAAAATGTAACTTGAAGTAGTGCTTGTAATTAGGAGAAGAGATATAGTATAGGCTGATTTGTGTGTGTGTGTGTTGTGTGTGTATTTAGGGGCACAAAAAATTTCCCTTCTAGGCTCTTTGGCTTATCTAATAATTAAATTAGATATGAAATAGATTAATAGAAAAATAAAATGACAGTTCAATAATATATATACCTCCTGTATAAATGAAAGTTACTCAATTTTATGCAGGCAAACTGAGTAGCTCTCAGAAATGGCTAAAGTATCATCCTAAATACCATCTTTAGCTAAAGACAAAAGAAGATGTTAGGGGTGGGGAGTCAGTTGTGGGAAGTTACTATTTAAGTTTTTGCCTTCTCCATTGATGAGAATTTCTAAGTTTAGAGTCATCCTATTCCTGGTACAGAGAGGGAGGTTTTCTTACAAATGGAGATAGCCCTTTTAAATATACTTTTTTTAAAAGGGTAACTTATACTCAGTTTTCAGAGCTTTTCCTGTGTCTGCTGTTTCTTAAAGGTAATCTGCCTAAAATAATCCTTATGATAAGAAGGCATATTTTGAGGTGACAAATTCTGTTCCTTTTCAGTATGTGCATATGTGTGTGTATTATACAAACATATAATGCTTCTTTTTTGAAAAAAATTTTATTGACGTATAGTTGATTTGTAATGTGTTAATTTCTGCCATACAGCAACCTGATTCAGTTATACATAACTGGCACATATGTACACACACACACATTCTTTTTAATATTCTTTTCCATTGTGGTTTATCTCATAATACTGAATATAGTTCCCTGTGCTATACAGTAGACGTTGTTATTACACATATTATGCTTCTGTTTACAAAGCTGACATTTTCGAGGCAGATTTGGGAGTTGTCCCAGAGTAAGGATTCCCCCTCCATTGCATTTCAGTTGACATACCTACTTTCCCATTTAAGTGAGCAGAGTGCCCTTTCCTTCTTTCTTTTATGGGACTGTCATCTTCGCTATTGAGAGGGTCACATGTGGTCATTCCTATATTGGAAGTAGTTAAAGCAGGATGTTTAAACAGGTCTTCAATAAATAGTCTTTATTAGGGCAAAACTGATTATAAATGTACTAAAACATTGTACTGTAGTGAACTCGGACACGCATGACATCCTTTGAGAACAATCTCATTAGCGAGAAGCACCTTTGTATGAGACTTAGTATTGCTATTTAGCGTAGACATGTCAAGTTTTTAGGAGTTGACATACTTAGAAGAAATTGCTTTTCTCTTATCCTTGCTGAATTTTCATTAGATTTAGATAAAAAACAGTACCAGTGTTTATAGAGAAAGTTCTTGCAGTAATTTTCTAGTGTTGGATTACTTTGGGAGGAAAATCTTCAGTTCTCAGTGTGTGTATATCCTCTTGTCTGTATTCTAGACCTTATGTGTGTGAAAGGAAAATCAAAATGGGGTTGTTATTGCTGTGAGAGCTCTCTAAAATGGAACGGGGAGGCCATTAAGGAAGTGTAACTTGGAGTTCCCGTCATGGTGCAGCGGAAACGAATCCGACTAGGAACCATGAGGTTGTGGGTTTGATCCCTGGAATCGCCCAGTGGGTTAACGATCTGGCGTTGCCGTGAGCTGTGGTGTAGGTTGCAAACGCGGCTCGGATCCCGCGTTGCTGTGGCTGTGGTGTAGGCCGGCAGCAATAGCTCCAATTAGACCCCTAGCCTGGGAACCTCCATATGCTGTGGGTGTGGCCCTAAAAAAAAAAGACAAAAAAAAAAAAGGAAGTGTGACTTATGTATATCTCAGCCTGGATGGAATCTGACACTTTGACCATTTATTGTCTTAACAAAGTCATCCGGAACATCTGCCAGAAACCCAAGATACTTAGTGGACCCCTACCCTAAAATAACTCATGATTCCTTAATGACAAATATTTGCTGACTCAACGTCAGAGTCAAGCACAGTTCTTACCAGAGAACTTTGAACAACTTCATGGATTTTATTTTTATAAGCCCCTGACCCCACCTCACCTTCCTCTTGAACCTTCCCCCCCCCTTTTTTTTTTTTTTTGCTTTTTGTCATTTTTGGGCCGCATTTGCGGCATGTGGAGGTTCCCAGGCTAGGGGTCTAATCGGAGCTGTAGCCACTGGCCTGCGCTGCAGCCACAGCAACGCAGGATCCGAGCCGCGTCTGCAAACTTCACCACAGCTCACGGCAACGCCGGATCGTTAACCCACTGAGCAAGGGCAGGGATCGAACCCGCAACCTCATGGTTCCTAGTTGGATTCATTAACCACTGCGCCACGACGGGAACTCCTCCCCTTTTCTTTTTATGGCCGTGCCTGTAGCATATGGAAGTTCCCGATCTGGGGATCGAATCAGAGCTGCAGCTGTGGTCTACGCCACAGCCATGGCAGTGCCAGATCCTTAACTGAGTGAGGCCAGGGATTGAACCCATATCCTCAAAGAAACAACATCAGGTCCTTAACCTGCTGAGCCACAATGGGAACTCCTCAAACTCTCTTATTACTTGCAGTCTTCCGCATTGTTTTTTCCTTGGTTGACAAGCGTGACATCAACTACAGTGATAGGAGCTCATCTTAGCCTCGATCACAGTATTAGAAAAGCTTTAGTTTTTCTGACAGCTTTATTGATGTTGAAAATGTAATGAGTAGGTATATATAAAACAGAAACTGAAATGTATCTTTCCTGTGTATCCACTTCCTAAAATGTTTGTTGAATTGAGTACCTACTATGTGTATTAGGCTGGTTATCTGGAGGATAGGAAAAAAGTATCTGAATCAAATGTTACTCTCAGGATTTTGTAGTGTAAGTCTTGAAATACCAAGTGATAAATGTCAGGTCTGAAGGAGGAAGAGGTCGCATCTGGCTGTGGGAATCAGGAATGCTTGGCACTAAGTTGAAGAATACTAATATTTCATATTTGGGTGTGAAAAGGGTGTGAAAAGGTCCCTTCTGTGTGAGGTACAAAGGTGAGGAAGGTGGAGGCCATAATAGTGACTGGTATCTGACCATTATGTTACAGTGTGCATAAAGGGTTTTTGTTAATGGAGAAAAAGGAAACTGGAATCATATCAATATTTGCAGTCTAAGAGTGTACATTTTATGCTATAGGTTCTTGCCAGAACAAGATTGTACGATCACAGTTGTGCTTTAAGATTAATCTAGATTTTGGTGTGGGACTGATTGAAACAGGTAATAAATGGGGCCTGGCCAGTCAAGAGACCATTATTGAAGTAGTCTAGGACTGTGCAAGAGTTTATGAAATTCTGAGCTAGGGTAGTGTATTATTTGTTTGAAGAGTTTGAAGCAAGTTCTGAATTAATACCTCATTTCTAATTCAACAGCTTTTATAGTGTTGGCGATGATGAGAATTCTGATAGCTTTTCTTGGTCAAACTCTTTAAACAGTCCTCCTTAGGGCATCATTATTAGGTGGCATCATCCTTTCAGTCTGACTTGAATGAGGCATGATAGTGACTGATGGGAAAATGTTTCAAAATGTCATCTAATTAGTGCTACGAGAGACTAAAGAGGAAGGGGGGACTTGATGATGATACTTTCAGTGACTCTGGAAGTGGGCAGAGATGAGTATGGGCCGCAAGAAGCATGAAGGAAGTGGTAGTGGGGCAAAAA
The DNA here is from genome assembly GCA_004024745.2 of Catagonus wagneri. NCBI lineage: Eukaryota > Metazoa > Chordata > Mammalia > Artiodactyla > Tayassuidae > Catagonus > Catagonus wagneri. The sequence goes on along the minus strand of PVHT021183551.1, from coordinate 14,713,252 downwards.
GAACTAAATACTCATATATTTCAAAGCTGTCACTTTATATGGAAAGTGATACTTCATAACACAAATTCAAGACCAAAGTAACCATTATAAAAAAAGGAAGTTAGATCAGATTATGTCCTAGGCTTGAGTAGGATATTAATCATTTAAAAAAAGGAATTAATAGGATCTGGTGTTTTCAGTGTAGTGACTTGGGTAGCTGCTGTGGTATAGGTTTGATCCCTGGCCCAGGAACTTCCAAATGCTGTGGGTTTGCCGCCCCCCCCGAAGGAATTAATAAATTTGTTTAAAAGTAGAACTTTAAGACAAAGTTGAAGATTAATTATCAGAGGAGGTAAGGATAGAATGAGAACTAAACAGAGCTTAAATGCTATGGACACATGAGAAAATTTTCTAATCATAAAAGAGGTGATGTATAGGATGCCGGATTTGCTTTGCTACCTGCCAGAGTTGTGAGTATAAGAAAGGGTCACTCTTGGGGTAACTTGTACCCCCCCCCAAAAAAAGTGCTTCGCTCTATGGGAACACATGATAGGAGATCTTTGTAAAATAGCAGGAGTAGCAGCAGCTCCATAGTTGGAAGAAGTCAGTTTTCCTACTACCACTCTGAAAGAAGAAAACTTGATTGGGTTGAGTGTGATATACCAGAGGATCAGAGATTCCTAGGTTTTGGAGGGAACATTTTTTTTTTTTCCTTTTCAGGGCCTCACCCATGGCATATGAAAGTTCTCAGGTTGGGGTCAAATTGGAGCTACAACTGCCAGCCTACACCACAGCCACAGCAATGCTGGATCCTTAACCCACTGAGCGAGGCCAGGGATCCAACCCGAATCCTCGTGGATACTAGTCGCATTCGTTTCCGCTGCACCACATCGGGAGCTCTTGAATTTAAGTTCTTCAGGGTAAAAATTGTCAGTACCTAGGTTATGGCTTACTACGGTTTTTGGTCCTGTGGGAACCCTGTACTTATTAGACAGGCTTTCCTATACTATGTAATGTACAAGGACTGCCTTTATTTTGAGGTTGGGATAATCAGCTGAAGGACTTTGTACTGGGGCCCTCCTCAGTTCCACGTGACCTGTTCTCAGAGTCTTAACATTTTACTGAGATAAATTTAGATCCTTGAAGCCATAGGTTTTCTGAGAGGGCTGTACCTGGGCTGGTATTACTCCTGACATTGCTCTGACCTAAAGTTAAGCAGTCTTTCTAATCCTGCTAAGTATGGCCAACTTGGTAAAAAGCTTATTCCCAGATGTTTTGCTAATTGAGGTCTTACTGTTTTTTGATAATCTGTAGTTTTCTGTAAGTTGTCTTTATAGTAGATTTAGCATACTTGTAGTAATTTTTTTTTTGTCGTCTTTTTCTTTTTGCCTTTTCTAGGGCCGCACCCGCGGCATATGGAGGTTCACAGGCTAGGGGTCTAGTCGGAGCTGTAGCCACCAGCCTGCCCCACAGCCACAGCAACGCGGGATCCGAACCACGTCTGCAACCTATACCACAGTTCACGGCAACGCCAGATCCTTAACCCACTGCAAGGCCAGGGATTGAACCCGCAACCTCATGGTTCCTAGTCAGATTCGTTAACCACTGAGCCACAAGGAGAACTCCTACTTGTAGTAATTTAAATGACTGTTAGTAGTTTGTTCCCCCTTAAGCTGTAAACTTTACCATAGCAGAAACACTGTTTTGTTCATCACTGTTGCCCTAGTACTCAGTATATAGGTGCTTAAATACTTGTTGGCTTACTAACTCACATTATTTCACATATTTAGGATGTGTCTCCCATACAATATGAGAGCCATATGCCTGCTTGGGCTTCCTCATAGCATGGGGACCAGGTTCCAAGGCTGAGCATCTTAAGAAAGCAAGGCTACATGACATTTTTATGACCAGTTTTGGAAATCATGTAGTGTTAACTTCTTTCATACTTACTGATCAGGCAGTCACAACATTATTCACAAGTTCAAGGTAAAGGAATATGGCTCTCACCACTGCAGGTCGAATTCTTTTTTTTGCCTTTTGTCATTTTAGGGCCGCACCCGCGGCATGTGGAAGTTCCCAGGCTAGGGGTCTAATCGGAGCTGTAGCCACTGGCCTACGGCGCAGCCACAGCAACGCAGGATCCGAACCGCGTCTGTGACCTACACCACAGCTCACGGCAACGCCGGATTGTTAACCCGCTGAGCAAGGCCAGGGATCGAACCTGCAACCTCATGGTTCTTAGTCGGATTCATTAACCACTGCACCATGATGGGAACTCCCACTGCAGGTCAAATTCTAAGAGCATGTGAAATGGAGATCTTATATTGGTCATCTTTGAAAGACACAATCATAGTTGTTTGTAGTTTTCATCAAATTTAGAAGAATTGGCTGTTATTTAAGTATATTTTCTGCTCTCTTTCACCTTGTTTTTGGAATTCTTGTTATATGTATGCTTGATACACTACAGACCATTAAGAATTTGTTTATTCTTTTCAATTTATTTCTCTGCTTCATTTTGGGTAGTTTGCATTGTTCTGACTTAAGTTCCACTGTTTTTTTCAGTAGCGGTAATCTGTTGTTAAATCCATCTATGAAATTTTCCTATCTTCTGTTTCTCACATTATTTTCACGTTTTCCTTTAAATCCCTGGGCATACTTAACAGTAACTATTTTAAAGTTTGCTAATTCTGTCGTCCCCGATATTTCTGAGTCTGTTTTCATTAAGTGATCCCCTTTTCTCCCGCCCCCCACACTGTCCTATATTATGGATCCTTTTCCTGCTGCTTCACATACCTAGCAATATTTTGTTGTGTGCTAGGCGCTGACTGTTACATTGCTGGGTATCTAGATTTTGTTTTCTTCAAAGAATACTGAAATTCGTTTGGCAGTTAGTACTTGCTAATCAGCTTGCTTTTAAACTCTGTGAGGACAAGTTTGGAATAGTTTTTGTTCTGGGCCTAGTTTAGTTCTCCTGCTAAGGGGTGATCCTTCTGCGAATATCGCTGAATGTCAGTGGTGTTAAAAAGGTCTTTCTGGAGTTCCCTCATGGCTGAGTGGCTTAAGGATCTGGTGTTGTCACTCCTGTGGCTCTGGTTACAGTTGTGGCATAGGACTGATCCCTGGTCTGGGAACTTTTGCATGCTATAGGCTTGGCCAACAAGTAAATTAAAAAAAAAAAAAAGTCTTTCTACTCTGGGAACTAGTGGGAACTCTCTCAGCCCTGTGTGAGCTCTGGGAATTGTTCATCCTGCAGTTCTTGGCATTTCTTTGTCTGGCCTTATGGGGTTTCGCCTAACACATGTGGAGGTTCGTATTCAGTAATGAACTGAAGGGATCTCTGTGTAGACTTCTGGATCTGTTTCTCTGTGCTCCAAATCCCAGCCATCTCATCTTCCCCAAATCCCAATCTCAGTCTACTTAGTTAATCAAAGCTGCAGTGCTCTGCCTGAGTACTCTTTCTATACATTGCAGTCGGACAGGTGCTCTCAAGCAGAAAGCTAGGGTGATCCCAGGGTTCACCTCATTTGTTTTCCTGTTCCCAAGGAAGCACAATCCTGCACTGCCTGTTACTCATTATCTTAAAGTCAGTTATTTCATGTATCTTATCCATGGTCTTCTCGTTTTGTAAGGTGGAAGAGAATGTTCCATACCAGTACTGGAAGTATGAATTTTATGTCCAGGATTTCTTTCATCTTTTTTTTTTTTAATGGATTTCATTTCAATTATAGGTGTACATAACAGGATTTCTTTCATCTTTTAACCACTTAAAGTACATACTAGTTTCCAAATGCAAAAATGATGAGTTCCTGCTGTAGTGCAGTGGGTTAATGATCCAGCTTGTCTCTGTGGTATTGCTGGTTTGATCCCTGGCTTGGTGTAGTGGGTTAAGGATCCAGCCTTGCTGCACTTGTGGTGTAGGTCATAGATGTGGCTTGGATTCTATCCCTGGCCCAGGAACTTTCATATGCTACCGGGGTGGCAAAAAAGGAAGGAAGGGAGGGAAGGAAGGAAGAAAAGAAAAAAAAAGAAATGAAGTCAACTTTGGGCCAGAATTAATAATTTGGGTTCAGGCCTACTTTCAACATGGCACATGGATATTGGCAAATCTCATATTCTGTGGCTTTCACAGCCAAATTGAATTGAATGTAATTCTATTCTCCCTACTTGGTATTCCATAACAAGCTAATGGAAACAAAACCAAATCACACTAAATAAGGATTAGGTATAAAAGGTGACACATTCCAGACCGCTCTGGCCCATCTTCCAATTCATAGTATAAAGGGGCCTGAGATGAAAATGTGTAAAGGCTGGTGCTATTTCATTGCTCCTTCTCTTCATAATAGCCAGCTATTATTAAATGCTATCTGTGTGCCAGAATGCTATCTGTGTATAAGCTTTTTATGTGAATTATCTCACCAGATCCTCATAACTGCCCTATAGGCTTGGTACTTTTGTCATCCCGATTTCACACATGAGATTGAGACAGATCAGACTACTTGTAGAGGGTCACACAGCTAATAATGGCAGTGGCAGAACTGGTATTGATTTGAACAGAAGCTGGGTGACTTGGGAGCCATGCTATTAACCACTGTGAGACTATTTAAAAACTATTGAAAATGTATCAGCTACTACCAATGTAGAATCATTCGTTATCTTTTTTTTCTTCTTCTTTTTAGGACGCACCTGAGACATGTTGAAGTTCCCAGGCTAGGGGTCAAATCAGCTGCAGCTGCCCGCCTATGCCACAGCCAGAGCAATGCTAGAGCTGAGCCTCATCTGCAACCTACACTGCAGCTCATGGCAGCACCAGATCTTTAACCCGCTGAGCAAGGCCAGGGATTGAACCAGCATCCTCATTAATACAAGTTGAGTTCGTTTCCGCTGAGCCACAATGGGAACTCCCATTATTTTTAAATAAAAGGAGACAGTGTCATCCCTGGAATCCCTTAAACAAATCCTGTTTAGTCAGTCTGCTTGATTTTCCATGGCGGTGCAGAAAGAGTGGGCTCTAGTTGGAATATGTGCTTTTGGAGGAAAAATGAATGCCACCATTAAGGCAGAAAATGGTGGAAGATGATATATAGCAAAAACTAGAGAACAGAATATGAGTAGACCAAAAGGTCCAGTGTGGTTCCAAGAAGGTTAGTGGTATTTATTGAATCTTTCCTGTCTGGCAGCTGTTTTAATATATTAAAATCTAATAACCTACTAAGTTTCTATTATCCTTTTTCTTCCCCTTCTCAGACACATTTAATCAAGTCAAGCACCAAAATGCTAACACTCTTTCCTGGAGAGAGAAAGGCTAAGATTTCTTTCACTCAAAGAAGTCATCCACCTGCAGGCACTCGGCAGACCAGCATTGCTTCCTTCTTCACCTTGCAGCCAGGTATGGTGACCAGTCTGGAAGCAGCCAGTGAACAAAAGGCATTGCATTCATTTTCCATTGCTGGAACATTAATGAGAAGTGATATCACTAATGCAGTGTGCTAAACTTAGCTGGCCTATTAGAAAAGGTTATAAAGCACAAGAAAGCACCATCTTTTGGAAAGCAATATATACGTGCTTTTACAAACATGCTTTTCTTGTTCTGTTTGTCTCAGTCTAGTATTAAGTACTGGTATTCCCTGACAGAGCAGTGAAGAAAGGTATACTTGGGATTTGGAGGTTTGGCGGGGGGAGCTGACCTGCAGCTAGTAAGGTATATATATATCTTCTTGGATTGGTCATAATTGTATAAGATTGATATGTCTGTCTGAAGCTCTTCAAATTAATCAAGGTTTGGAAGTGTTTTTTTTTTTTCTTAGAAAACTTGCCATAAAGGTGGCTTGTGTCTTATCATCCTTTGGCAGTGCTTTGCTTGCATGTCCCTCCCCTCTTCAGGGGACCGGCTGCCTCAGAACAGGTTGGGGCTTACAGAACAAGGCTTTTGCCAGTTGAAGAGTGTGTGGAGGAGAGCTCTAACTCTTGGTGCTATTCCCAGAATTGCTTCAAAATGCTTCTCCCTACCACAAACAAAAACTTAAAACTTTTTTTTTTGCCTGTCATTTTAGGGCCGCACCGACGGCATGTGGAGGTTCCCAGGCTAGGGGTCTAATCGGAGCTATAGCTGCCGGCCTGCGCCACAGCCACAGCAAAGTCAGATCCGAGCCGCGTCTGCGACCTACACCACAGCTCACGGCAACGCCGGATCCTTAACCCACTGAGCGATGCCAGGGATTGAACCTGCAACCTCATGGTTCCTAGTCGGATTTGTTTCCGCTGTGCTACGATGGAAACTCCTTAGAACTCTTCTGCTTTAAGTAACAAGGGCAGATTTTTTCCAAAACTACTTTCCTTTCAGAATTCTAGTATATTCTAAATTTGTCTGTACTGAAATCTTAGGCAAAGTTGAGAATTTTTTTTTTTTTGTCTTTTTGCCTTATCTAGGGCTGCACCCGTGGCATATGGAGGTTCCCAGGCTAGGGGTCTAACAGGAGCTGTAGCTGCCAGCCTTTGCCACAACCACAGCAATGCGGGATCCAAGCCGTGTCTGCAACCTACACCACAGCTCACGGCAATGCCGGATCCTTAACCCACTGAGCGAGGCCAGGGATCGAACCCGCAACCTCATAGTTCCTAGTCGGATTTGTTAACCACTGAGCCTCGACGGGAACTCCCTAGAATTCTTTTACAAGACAATTTCTGTAGTATAATTCTTGGAGAAGGAAAGAAGAAATCAGTTATTCAGGTTTGTTTGTAATTAGATCTTAGGATAATTTTGGAGCAGAGTAGAAATTTCATGTCATTTACCCTTAAGGCAGACAGGATCCATTCTATACCTGATAAAATGGACAGGCTGGACACTAATACTTTGTTACTGTCCTTTCTACTGATTGACTTCCCTTCTAATTGTCCTTACTCCCTCTCCCATGAAATATTTGGGGAGCAGGAGATCCACACTGTCACCAGAAGGTTTCTCAGAGTTGGCTGGTTAATGTGACCTTTGAGACTCTACCGTACCATTTTACATACTGTCTCAAAATATGCAAAATGGTACATACTGAACATGTTTCTCAAAGGATAATATCCAGGAGTAGTATCTGACCAGGAATGCTATTTAACAGAAACATTAAATAAAAAGCAAAAGCGGGAGTTCCCATTGTGTCTCAGCAGGTTATGAACCTGACTAGTATCCAAGAGGATGTGGGTTCGATCCCTGGCCTTGCTCAGTGGGTTAAGGATCCTGCATTGCTGTGGTGTAGGCTGGCAGCTATAGCTCCGATTAGGCTCCTAGCGTGGCAACTTCCATATGCTGCAGGTGTGGCCCTAAAAAAAACAAAAACTATTGTGTCCTATGTTAAACCGTATATGAAAACTCAGCTGCAGAAGTAGGCCATGGTCTGATTGTGTACCATTTTTTACTTTATAAGGTCATGGGAAACATTTGCATATTTGAATAGGGGAATGTAAGAGCTGTGTTTTAGAAAGATAATTAAGGAAAGAATAGAGATTGAAACAGGAAGATCAGTTACAAAGGTCTGTGAAGAGTCTTAAGACCCCTGAGCTAGGTAGTTGCAGTAGCTGATACTGATTTCAGAAAAAGCCACTTAAATCCTACTCGGGTGTAATTTTCCTGAGGAATGATATTTGTTCATCTGTTTTACTAGGAAGGACAAATGATGGTGACCAGAGGAATGTTTCATCTCATATAGGAAGTCAGACCAACAAAGAGTCTAAGGAAGATGCAGCCCAGCTAGACCATCTGATCCAGGGCTTGGGGGATGATTGCACAGCACCCCCTTTAGCCACTTCAACCCCTGCTGACATCCAGGAAGCTAGACTTTCTCCGCAGTCCCTCCAGACTAACTGCCACCAGGAAATGGGAACCCCATGCTTGACTGTGCTGTCTCTGTTTCAGCCTGATACCTTTGTCTGTGCTAAAGAGGGTAAAGCCTCACTGGCCCATTCCTTCACCCAAGACATGGAGAGTGCCTGCTTGCTGGACCAAAAGGAGGGAGAAGATTCTTCTTGGAAAAGGGAGTGGCTTCTTGGGTCTAAGAAAAATAACTATCAGTGTGTGGAGAGACACAGTAAAACACCTGGGCGCAAGCACCATCAGCTTTTGGACAAGACTAACTTGGAAAATGTGTCTTCCAAAAGAAACAGCCAGTCCCCTGTCCTCCTTCAAACATACAAGGAATTCTGGAGTGGAGCAGACACAGAAGCAGTGAAACAAAGCCCCTGTCCTACTCCTGTGTTTTCCTGGGACAGTGAAAAGGATGACAAGGACTCCTGGAGCCAGCTTTTTACTGAGGATTCTCAGGGCCAGAGGGTCATTGCCCACAACTCTAGAGCTCCTTTCCGAGATATAACCAATGACCAGAATCAGGGCTTAGGGCAGTTTCGTAACAGCCCTTGGGCTCAGTGCCAGGACAGGACCACGCAGTTAAATCTGCAGCCCGATTTGCTCTTTACCCAGGACTGTGAAGGTAATCAAGTTATCAGGCACCAACTCTAAATGTCTTTGTGAGGGTGTGGTTCTGAAAGTACCTTGAAATGACATAGAACAAAGTTATCTTCGTGGAGTTTTTTGTTTTGTTTGTCTTTTTAGGGTTGCAACCACAGCATATTTGGAGTTTACAGACTAGGGGTCTAATCAGAGCTGTAGCCTCCGGCCTACACCTCAGCCACAGCAACGCCAGATCCAAGCCACATCTGCGACCTACATTGCAGTTCATGGCAACGCTGGATCCTTACTCCGCAGAGCAGGGCCAGGGATTGAACCCAGGTCTTCATGGATACCAGTCAGGTTCATTACCGCTGAGCCTCAATGTGAATTCTTTTTTTTTTTTTTTTTGAGGGAGTTCTCTTGTGCAGTGGGTTAAGGGTCTGGTGTTGCCACTGCAGTGGCTTGGCTCGCTGCTATGGTCTGGGTTTGATCTCTGGCCCAGGAACTTCACAATACCACAGGCATGGCCAAACAAACCCCTCAAAGTATCTTCAGAGGAGTATGTCTGAGTAGGGGAATGTAAAAATCTTTGTTTTACAAAGGTCATTCAGGAGAATGACCTTGGGTGGGAAGGAGGCATGAGATGATGCTGTTATTGAGCATTTTCTTTAAAAAGAGGTAGTGCCACTTGTTGAGACAGTAGGATTGGCATCATGCCCCCGTGAGGAAGTGGTGGCGGGTAAATTACCTGCATGAGTCTCTGGTGAGCACTGAGGGGGCAGGGCAGGTACACATCCCTCTGCTGAAGAGCCTGCTACCCAGCCTGCACAGAGCCACCTCTCTGCTCTTTTCAGATGCCTGACTGGGATATTGCTTCTTATGGAAATATGTTCTTTTAATCTCTGGCTGTAGTCTTACCCACTCAACCTAAGCTTGTGAACATTATTCTTGACACTTTTTTTTGGGTGAAGGCAAATCTTCCAGATCCAAGTCTACAGGGGCAGGGATGACGGTGAGAGAGGTAAAATGATTAGTTCTGTTATTTTTGTGGTAACATCATTTTAAAGTTACACATTCTATATTTAAACATCTCCCTGAAAAAAGCTGACCTGTATAACAATCTAAATGTGACTGTGTCATTCTTCTACTACGAGGCGGGAGAGAACCTCCTTTGTAAAACTATGAATCCCAATAAATGACTATTTACAAAGCTGGCTCTGATGGTATTTAAAACATTACCAATTTTATTTTTGAAAAAGCAACTCTTTAATAGTAAATGCTCTGTCATTACCATGGATCTAATCTGAACACAATAATTTGACTTGTGTTCTACTCAAGACATCATCCCCCAGGTAGCAGTTTCCCATGTGGCAGGTGTGGTACCTAAGAGGCTTAAAAATAAGTCTCTAGGGGGCAAGCTTGCAAGTTATAAGATGGAACTGCTTTAAGAGCTTAGGGCAAAATTTCTACAGAAAGGGACAAGCAGCTCCCTAGGGAAGCAGTCTCTTATAAAGGCAAGACCTTATAAGGAAAGGGGCAGCCAGGAACCTGTTTATAAAAGTTCATATACCTTAAAATAGGAATTCTGTACCCGTGGGAGATACTTGGTGATCACAACTCTCAGAGATGGACACAGCAAATGTAACATCTCTCCAAATCCTTCCTTTAATGTCAGGTGCTTCATCCCAAACACACACAGGATACATACCGTAGAGAAAGTGACCTGAGGGTATCTGAGTCATGCATGGTGTGGTAGGTACAAACCTTGGCCCAATGCAAAGGAAGAAGGATGGTACTCTTTCCCCTCCCATTTCCTTTTCCTACTGGGCTTAAACTACTGTCCACGGAAGAGAAAGAGCTTCAATCAGTGGAACCAATAAGGCCCCAGGGCCTTGGCGGGTAGATTTGGTTGTACAATATTACAAAATATAAGAAAAAAACAGCCTGGGCCTCCCAGCAGCAGCCCAAGTGTCAGTGGCCTGACCTCTACATGTAGGTGCTGGACAGGAGAGGGAGCGAGAGTGATTGCTGGGCATTGGTGTCAGTTCATGACGGAGCAGCATAAGATTTTTCCCTGCCCTGTGAACATGTACATAAACATAATTCCCTCCCCTCAGCCCTGCTCTGCTGCAAGGAAGTGACTGAGTGAGTGACAGCTGGGTACAAAGTGTTCGGTGAGACCTTATGGGGTCTAATGCAGTGAAGACAGTCATTTAGGACCTATTTTCACACAGGGGCAAGGAAAAACAAACTTCTATCTCACGCTTTAAACTGGGACATTCCAATCTACACCATTACCTGTAACGTGTCTCAGCTCAAAAGAGGCCTTAGCTTCTGCTAAGGTTTGAAGTATGGAAAACATGTAACGCAGCTCTTAGTCCAGGCTCTAGCTTTCAACAAGACTGTTGCAGAAGATTTCTGAGCCAGAAACATCTGTGGTGAGGAAGGCAGCTATTGAAGGAATTCCAGGAGCATGAGACAGTTTGCAGAGCTGAGTGCTATCAGTTTCCTTTTCTACCGATATCTTCCTCCTTCAGAGCAAACTTCCGTCTAAGGACCTCAGAAATAAGGACGGCAGGGTCTTCCTCCTTCAATAAACTCCGGTTCCTAGAGGCACAATAATAGCTTGTATTTACTGAGTACTTATCTACCCTGGGCAGTATTTTGTGTGTTGGAATACAGTCTGACTTAATCCTCATAACACTCTTGTGAGGTAGAGGCTACAAAGCTCTTACAGAGTAGGAGGCTGAAGCACAGGAAGTTTATGTCATTAGTCATTCAGTAAGTGGTGAATCCAGAGTTCAAAACCAAGCTAGCTGGTTGCAAATCTCATCTCTTAACTAGACGTGGCTTTACTATTTTTCTGAAATGGCTATAAAATGTGGTCAAAGTAAAGGACCACCAATCTGTTGGCACTGGCCTATGGTCGCTAAGCTGCTCCTAGTTTCTGGCCCTATCTTTTCTAAACATCTCCCCAGGTCAGCAAGGGAAGTGACTGATGACTTTTGACATTTCTGACCTTTATCAGTCTGGGGTAAAGGTGTGCTGAGAATTTACTACCACCTTGTCTCCCGATCAGAGGAGCTGAAAGGTTTTTTATAAGCGATCTAGAATTTACAGTAAGATGTTCACAATATAAGGGCCACGTGGGTGAAAACAAAGCCAGTTCCAGATTAGGGTAGGTTCAGATTACCTGATAACATCATAAAAGAGGATCCTAGATACCTGGAAAATAGTTGCTTGGAATTCTAATGAATTTATGGCCTCATGAAGGCATTTTATTGGTCATTACTCTAGATATAAGGGTCAAGATGGATTATTAAACTTTGAAAGAAAAACAGGAGAAAACGCCTTCAGTCTGTCACATTTCTAAACCTTGTTGATTGGGCTACTTTCCCATTCTTGGTCATCAACCCAGCTCTTTCTACCAACAAAGGAGAAAAAAATCCCAGGTCATGAGTGAGATGAAGTGCTTGACAGTAGGGGGTCACAGATCCAATACATGGTACTAGAAGCAGGTATAAGAAAGTTGGTGAATCAGTCTATAAAACATTGCCAAGAAGAAAAAGGCTCAAGGTGGCCCCAAAGCAGTAATCTGAATTTGGGACTGCAGGAGACCAAAGACTGGATCAGTATGACCAGCTGGGCTAGGGCTAAGGCTAGAGAATGAAGGTACAAGTGACTTTCACATAGGCTCAACTACCAGGACCCTTGTCTTGTTTTCAGAAGAAAGCGGGGCCAGAAAAAAAGGGATCCTTGTGCGAGGTAACTGTCCCTTCAGGAAGATCATCCATTCAAGAGAAAGAGATGGTCTTTATCACCCCAGCCTCCAAAACAGCTTTTTAACTGCATTAGCAAATACAACTACACACCTGGCCTCTGGACTTTGAAGTCCGGATGTCAAATATTTCAGTGCCCAGGAACCTGCATTTGAATAAGCTTTTTGGGTATGTCCTGCACTGTAGAGAAACTGGAAGGTGGCAGTTCCCTCAGACTGCAATGCAGCTCTAGGGCTTCTCTGCTAGATGAGTTCCTCATGGTAGGTATTTCCCAAATTCCTTCCCATTCCCATCAGAAACACCCATGGCTCTATTCCTTGATGGTTCTGCTTTGCTAAGTTTAAGGTGTGTATTTAAGAAATCTGAGGAACTCTGATGGGCAGCAAGGTTTAGGCTACCTTGGAGTCTCAAAAGCCTCCTTGGTAAATCTGAATTTGCAGGGCTGGTTTGATAATGGACCATTGTGTTTAAAAGAACCGCTCCTTCTACCAAATAAGTCTACTTTTTTGAGATACCAAAATAGCTATTATGCAACTGTACTCTGAAGAGGATGGGCCATGGGGACACTTGTCATTAACAGCATGAGAAGTGATGGAGCCCCTCTGGAGGACAGATGTTGGATCAGATGAGCCTTCTTGTAAAATCTCTATGAGATTAATACCAATTGGTTGAGTTAGATCACCCCAACCAAATGTAAGTGTTGCTCTTTCCTCAAACTGGGGCCCCAGGCATTAGCAAGCAGGGAGCAGGCTTTGCGAACGAAATAACATGGCTACTACTGAGCCATGCAAGTACCTTCTATTAGATAATTGACCACAGGCAACTTAAACAGTCAACAGATCATCATAACTCCTTATCATATACTTACAGGTCTTGGCTCTGTTTCATCCGGTGAAAGTCCTTTAGGATACCCATCATATCTGCAAAGCTGCTGGCCTTGGACAGAGAGACGCAGTCATCCTCTTCAGACGAGCTGCAGGTAGCTTTGTGTTCTGGTTTGCAACATTCAGGGCTGGCAGAACAAAGCAGGGGGACTGATGGAAGCTCAGGGACCTCTACCTCGGTCTCCTCGGTGATGTCACTAATGACAAAGGAAGTTGTAGAGTGGAATGAGGATCCAAAACAAGGTAAGGGAGAAGAGACATTTGAACTTCCTGGAGATAAGAAATCTGGCGTTAATGAAGCCGAAGCTGAAAGAGAAAACAACAGGCATGGATGGACACTGGAGCTATAATACAGCAGTTATATCTTCTCCCCACAAGCACTGCCTACCAAACATTCATTTCCTGGGCTGATACGATGGCATCCTGGGTTCCTCCACTACCTTCCCCTCTCAGGATCTCAAGAAGGTGTAGAAGTTCTGGGGTCTTCCTTCCAGGAGGGCAGAAAAACCTACCCTATAAAGGCCTTGCCTCCTAAAGGCTCCCATTCTGCAGTGGGCTATGCAGTGACAGCACTATTTAGACTAAACAGTGCAGAACCAACGTCTGAATTTTTCCTTTTCCTTAACTAGGCCAGTACTTCTGACTCTGCACCTTTGGATCTGGCTATCTGTGACTGGAAGAATTGTTCTGCGGAAAAAAACAAAGAAAAAACAGAATAGCAATGGTCCTCCTAGGTCCCAAATTTTAATGGAGAGAATTTTCTCAAATCTAAGTTTCTGGGGAACACTCTGATTTTTCCTACACTACTTCAGCTTATCTCTTAGATGCCAAAACTATAAATGGAAAATTAAAGTCCAATTCCTCTAGAACAATGCCACATGAGGCAATTAAATACTTGAAGATTTTAAAGAGAATACCATGATTTTCACGTGTTCTACCAACTGACAAAGTTTGGGAGCTATGGCTTTAGGTCAATGAGGAACAAAAAAGTGAGAATGGGAGGAATATGAGGGTTAAACCCTGAACATCTTAGGAGAGATCCATCTGTTGGTATTTCCTGCCTCTGGTCAAGGCAGAATCCCATCCATTTCTAGTGGTTCTGCCTTAAGCGCAGACAGAAAGGTGGAGGGATGGAGAGGCAGTCTCTGGGAGAAAGGGCAAGGAAAGGGAAGACAGGTGCTTAAAACGGTTATGACCTTTAGTGGTAAGGAACGCTACTTCTCATATTGATAAGGAAAGCCACTGAGTGCTCATGGAAGACATGATCTTAAAGACACCTGGAAGAGAGTGTTGGTTTTTGTGGCGAAGGGAGGGAACCTGCTCAGGTTAAGCGAAGATTTTGTTCCTAATCCAACCAGTCAGCCCCAAATGACAGAAACCATCCAGTGATTATAACAGGTTAGCCAGGTCTCTGGGCAACCCCAGAGTCCTAGGCCCAAGCACCCCTGAACCAGGGACCACCCTTATCCCTATCCTGTCCAAACCCAAGCAAATAGGAATAGCCTGCTTGAGCCTGGCCTGGCTCAGGGGCTCTTACCTGCATCAGCTGCCACTATTTTAGCAATCTGGCTACGCAGGTGGCTCAGCTCATCCTGCAGCTCTGTGGTGCGGCTTAGTGCTGGCAGGGCAGGCTTCTTCAAGGCCAGGAGCCTCTCCTCAGACCCACGCAGGTTGGGCACTGAGGCATTGCGATGCATGACCATCAGCGGGCTGGGCTTCCAGGTGTGCCTCAGGGGGCGTGTATCACTCCTAGACCAGGGAAAGACAAGTGTGTCAGAGACAGCAGGCCACTGCACCCCTTCTAAAACTCCTTTTTCTACTTCTGCGAGAGTAACACAGCCAGGTTCTACTCCCAATCTGAACCCACAGCTCTCATTCCTATTGCCCTCCACCTCTCACTCTTCCTGTTGCCTACCACCTCATCTGGGAAGAGCTTTCTATTCCCCAGCCGGCAGGCCATAGCCTCAGCTACCTGACCCGGGCATAAGTCTCCTCTTCATCTGCAGCAATCCAGGCAATGTCAGCCAGAGTAGGGACTGGGGGCACATCCCTCAGACAGAGGTCAGAGATGTTGGGCAGGGTCTGTGGGGAAGCAGAAGTCATCAACAGTCTGTGAAATTACAAATAATTCAGCATGGCTAGAACAGAGGACTGGGGGGTTGGGAGAGACTAGAAGTTTTGATTCTAAAATCAATAATGAGTTCCTGGAGTTCCCGTCATGGCTCAGCGGAAACGAATCCGACTAGAAACCATGAGGTTGTGGGTTCGATCCCTGACATCACTCAGTGGGTTAACGATCCGGCGTTGCCGTGAGCTGTGGTGTAGGTTGCAGATGTGGCTCAGATCTAGCTTTGCTGTGGCTCTGGCACAGTCTGGCAGCAACAGCTCCAATTAGACCACTAGCCTAGGAACCTCCATATGCCGCAGGTGTGGCCCTAAAAAAAAAAAGAGAAACCCCCCCAAATTTTTTTTAATTAAAAAAAAGATTACTCTGGCATAGAAGGGAAGGTTAAGAGATCAGTCATGAGCCTGCTGTATCCTCTAAGCAAAACACGGTGTCCTAGAGCAGAGCAGGGACAGGACCTGTTTTCATATGTAAAGTTTTACTGGGAAAACAGTAAACATCCATTTGTTTAAGTATTATCTGTGCTGGCTTTTAAGCTACAACTGCAAAAGTAAGTAGCTGAAATGGAGACTTATATGGCCCTCAGGCTAAAATATTTTCTAACTGCTCTATGATGACCCCAAGCTAGAACAAAGGGGTCTTCAGTGGGATTGGCCAGAGTTATTTTTTAAGAGACGGCCTCTAAAAGTGTCTTGCCTTCTGGTTGTGAGAACACAGGTGGACGTGGACAATCTGTTAGACCAAGAGGAAACTTCTCCTGGCAAGCTCTTTACAATACCTTTGAAGCTAACTGGGATCTATTATTTATAAGCAAACTTAATGACTGTTTAGATTTAAATAAAAATAAATGCTTAACTATACAAAAGGAATCATAACTCCTTAAAAATAGCTTCTCCGATCAAATGAACTAGGGAACAGAAAGACTGACACTAGGTTTAAAAAAAGTGACACTTTTTTACAATTTAATCTTTTTATATAGATAAATTAAAAAAAATAAATCAACAGGATTCCCTTAAAAATATTTAAGGTAATCAATTTGCAACAAATCAAGAGATAATTTCTTAAAAACCCACCTATACATTAGTTAAATTCAGATGTTTCTGCTAAAGGCTGTTTGGTAGGTAGATCAGGAGTTGATAGCTCTGACTTTTTCGATCAGGAACCTGGGTCTCACAGGAGTGAAGTGATACTCTTAAGTTTACATGCCGACCCAGGAGCTAATGATAAGATGGGCCACTGAGGGGAAGCTTTCATTAGCTTTCCTTGATTAGCCACAGTGCTCCTCTACTGGCAATGAAATGAGTTAACCTATACAAAATACTTAGCACAGTGCCTGACACATAGTAGGGGCTCAATAAATGTTAGCTAGTATTACTGCTACTACTCCTGCCCGGTGGGAGTCTGTGCCCTTGATCGTCTCTGCCCAATAGCATCCGGCCAAAGGACCAGAGAGTTTATAGCCAACTGTGGGGGCAACCTCAACTGACTCATGCTCCCTAGCTGTCCTTCCCTTTGTTCCCGATGCCTGAGGCAGCTAGGGCCATATCCTGCCCTAGACAATAACTGGCAACTGGGTCATGGAACAATAATATCTTGCAAATTGCATTCCTGTCTCTAATACCAACCCTGATGCCAAGTCAGACTCCAGAACAAGCAGTTCAGCGTCCTTTGCAGTTCAGCATCCTTTATTTCTGTTTCCCCCTGGGCCCACACCTCTTCGGGCCTATATTTCTATCTCCTTTGCAGGCAGAAAGATAAGTGTTTCTTTTGTGTCCCAGCTCCCCAAGCTCACATACCTTAGACATCTAGGCTGGAGCTGATGCTTAACCATTAGTTCTCAGAGGGAGGCAGCTGGGACTAATAAATGGTACTGAGCTTTCCACTGCAGAAGGGGGTCTCACTCACCCGGGCCAGTCAAGAATCTGCTGCAGGGTGGGTGCTAAAGGCCCCCTAAGAGGTGAGATTGAAATAGCCCAGTAAAGGAATGGCCAGACTTGACCAGAAAGATGAGGAGTAATGGCCTTAGGGAAACACTGAAAATAGACTGCTAAGCGGGCAAGTCTTAGGGCTGGTGAAGAAAAGCAGAATTCAACTCAAAATCACACACAGCCCTTAGTGTCCTGTGTGGGGACCTGCCAGGGCTGCAGGAACGCATCTCAGAGCACAGACATGGCTAGTCTAGAAATCCAGTTCAGCAAAAGTCTCTGGCCTACTCCGATAAACTTGATTACTGGAACCTAATGAAACCTGAGTCACTTAGCAGAGGCATCAAAGATGCAATATGATTAATTTATGAGCAAACTGGATGCCTGACTGTTGTGGTCACAGGTTTATGTGTGATCAGGAAGCCACAGTGACCAGGATCCATTAAAGCAGTTAATAAAGCAGAGCTTCCTTGCCTGCCTGCCTGCATCTCTCACAAGTGTCGTATCCTAATAAATCTATTTCTTGCCTATCAAAAAAAAGCAGTTAATAAGTATTTCTTGAAACAATGACCAGGAAAGCAGTGACAGGAAAGCAACCTGCCTTGGCCATGCCAAGGAGTCTGGGGCACAGAAACAGCACCGTCCTTCCATACACTCTGAGCCTCTACTCTCCCTGCTCTTCCAGCTCACTTACCTCAAAGGATGCCCGAGGACATGGCTTTAGGGGCAGGTTGGTCCCTATTCTTCTCACTACACTTCGAGCAGCCCCATGCGGCTTGTTTTGCCAGATTGGGATGGTCTAGAGCAGAGAGAGACAGGGACAGCCACAATTTCAGAGAAAATCCAACAACTGTCCCCATCCTCTCCCCCCGTCCCCTTTAGCAGAAGCCAGCCTTCACCTTGGCCAGCCACCTAAGGGGGCATGTGCCGCCGCTGAGGCCCAGTCGATGATGGGAGGGTCCAGTGAAAGGGTGAGGAGTTAGCTGGGTGTAGAGATCAGCCAGGCTGCCCACCCTTCCCTTTGCACAGAAAAACAGAAGCACATTGACTCCATTACTGCCCCAAGATCATAGCTGGTTCAGCCCTGGGGGAGGGGATGGAAGGGAGGACCCTTCAATTCCAGGCCTGGGTGGGGAAGAATTAACTTGAGAATCTCAGCACTGCCTACAGAACTTCAGTAGGTCCAGTGCTTAACCTCCGTGCCCCCTCCCTGGGAACACGCCTTACCACATTGGCTTCCATTCCTGACATTTAACTGGCTCCTGCACTTGAAGGTCAAGGCAGCCACAGGGCAGCTCTGAAGGCCTGGGGAGGCGGGAGGCGTGACACCTTCATATCAGGCCATCTTAAGGAACACCAGACTTCTCTTCCTGCGAAACAACCCCCACAGGAGACTCAGTGACCACCATACAAGCCCCACAAAGCCAGGCCCTGCAGAACCATGACTAACACCAAGGCTTCTCTAACATTTCACAGGGGAAAAAACCAGCCCAAGAGGCTTCAGTCACCCAACAATGGATTTTCCAAATCCAGACCCTTAAACGTTCTATTCCAGATTCACTACGTTGGCTTGCCCAACCCTGGGAGCCTTCTGGAGCCCTTAGATTTTCCTGAGGCAAAACTTCTGAAGACTATACATGTGTAACTATATATGTATATATGAATCACTATGCTGTACACCTGAAACTGATACATTTTAAATCAACTACAATTTAAACAATTTTTTAAAGAGTTGATAAGATTAAAAAAAAAACACTTCTAGGAGTTCCTGTTGTGGCTCAGCGGAAACGAATCTGACTAGGAACCATGAGGTTGCGGGTTCGATCCATGGCCTCGCTCAGTGGGTTAAGGATATGGCATTGCTGTAAGCTGTGGTGTAGGCTGCAGACGCGGCTCGGATCTGACGTTGCTGTGGTGTAGGCTGGCAGCTGTAGCTCTGACTAGACCCCTAGCCTGGAAACCTACACATGCCACAGGTGTGGCCCTAAAACGACAAAAGACCCCCCAAAAAACAAAAACAAAAACAAAACCCCACATCAAAAGATTAAATAGAACCCTTTGGTAGTTAAAAAGCTCATGGGAAAGCCAGAATATATGTACCATCCAAGCCCGACATTTCTTAAGATGAGAAGTTTTACTCTCATGTGCACCCAGTCTAGTGCTGCTGGGTTGTCACAAGGGGGAGAGGTAAAACAGGTAACAGTGTGGGGGGAGGGAGAACAGCCAGCCAGCCAGAAGTAGCCAAACTCAGTCCACTGGGCTACAGGGAAAAGTGCCCAAGTTTTTATCTTGGGTTAGTTGCCTTAGGCAAGTCACCTAACCTTTCTGAATGTTGGTTTCTCCATCTGTAAAACGGTGACAGGAAGAGCTGCCCCTCTTGGTTACCTTAAGGGTCAATCAGTGAAACAGGGGATTTTAAAGTGCTTAATGAACTGTTAAAACAAGACACAGATGGGTAGAGTCCCTACTAACTGGGTTGCTCACAGCTGCTCTTGCCTGGTGAGCAGATGTAGTCAATGAGTTCATTCAGTCCCTTGTTCATCAAACATTAACAATACTCATTCTGTGCCAGGCCCTGTGCTGGGCACTGTAGGGGCTATGGAAGGAGTAAGACACAGCCATACTCTCAAGGAACTCACAATCTACAAGAGAGATGGGACCTGAATACAGTAATTCTAGCAGAGGATGAATACCATTGTTTAAGAAAGGCACACCAGGCAGGTGGCCAGGTGAGTTCAGTCCCCTGGCCCCAAAACCACATGGTGAGTTCAGAAGGGGTAAGATGGGAAGGAAAACCACAACAGCACAGGTCTAGGCCAGGAAGGTGAGAAATACGTAAAGAGCAGAGTATGACAGGGCCACAAAGGTAAGTGAGGGACTGGGATGTCAAGCCATGAGGACTGGGAATGCCCTCGGTGAGAAGTCACTGGGGAGCCAAGGGCAGCATCTGAAGAGGGGATGGGGCTGAACTGACCAAAGCAGCTCTTTCTGGAAACCTCCCCAGGAGGAGGATCTCTCTCCCACCTCTAGGAGAGGAGGTATCACTCTAGGATACAGGGGGAAAGGAAGCTGGAGAGAGGACAGTACTAGCCTAAGGTCACTCAGTGGTCATATCAGTAGGAAGCACCTAAGTCTAGTCCAGATCCTGCTGCCTCCTACATGGGCTCCATCTCTCGGCGAAGTTCAAGTATTTTATCAAAGTCATCCGCGTTCCAGGCTTTGTGCTGAAGGCCAGTGCCTGCCACAAGTTCCACACAACAGTGCTGCCCTGTGTTTCTCACTTCAGTCACTGCAGCCACTTCTCCAAACTTATGTCCAAACTCAGTTGGGCCTAACCCTCACACAACAGCCAGAGGCATCTTTCTAGAACTCATGGCTAATCATGTTCCCGCCAGGCTTAAAACCCACTGTGCTTGCTAAAGCCAAGAGGATAACATCCGAACTCCTCAGCATGGCCCGCAGGCCCTCCCCAATCAGGCCCAACCTCATCTTCATCCTTCTCGGCCCTGTCTACCACTCACCGCACCCATCCCACAGGGCCTGTCCACTCTGGCCCCTGCACGCTTCACAGCCACGCCAGCTTTCCCCTTGCCCTCCAGCCACGCTGGCCCTTCAGCCCTTCGATGATCTTGTCCACACTATTCCCTCTGCTTGAAACACCAGCACCCTCTTCACCAAGTTCATCTTTAATCATTCTTGGAGCTCAGCTCAAGCACCGCCTCCCCTTCCTTGACAGTCACCCCGTGGCACCCTGCGTTTCCTTCGGGGGTCCTTCGGCAGTAACTAGGTAACGGTGTGCCGTGCAGTTTGTCCCAAGGGCGAGGACTTCCCAGCAGGGCACAGCGCCTGCTCGGTACACGGTAGTTACTTGAGCATTTGTTCAATCTAGAAACGGACGAGAACGCCGAGTTCAACCCTTCACCCCACCCCAAGTGTCCGGCTAGAAGACCTCCCAGCTTGCTGGCCGCGCCGGCCCGATCCGACCACCTCTGCGCCCCCACAGGCCCCTCCGAGGGTGCCGTCCCAGTAAACACACGGCTTCCCGCAGGAGACGCAGCGCCTCCCGAGCTGGGCCTGGTCCCATCACCCCCGGTCTCCGCCGAGGCCGCCGCGCCGACAGCCTGAGCGACCCCAGGGACCTCCCCCCGGGACACGCTTCCCCTCCCCCGCAACAGCCCCGACCCGACAGGGCCAAGGTCGGCCAAGTTCTCGCCGCGGCTCGGGCGGCCCTTAGACCCACAGGCCCGGGGCCGGGTCCCGGCAGGAGCGAGGGGAAGGCAGGAGCAAGGGGGCGTCCTAAACGAGCAGCCTCTGGCGCAGCTGGGTGACTCGGGCGAGCAACTGCCTCCGGGGACTCCATTTCCCCCCCGCCGAGTGAGGCGGACAGCAGCTGCTGCCGCGAGAACAAGCGCGGGCACCGGAGCCGCGGGCACCGCACACCGCCTGGCACTGGGCCGCGCGACAGCCGGACGGGAAGGCCGCGCTCCCGCTCCGGGGCGGCACTTGTACCTAGTCTCACCTCAGCCTCCCGCTCGGGACTCTCACCTCACGGCCCCTCCTACCACCGCGGGCAGCCCAGCCCCTAGCACCTTCACTTCCGCTGACCCGCCCCCCGGAAGCGATCCCTCGCAGCTGCGCACGGAGCCGCGGCCCCGCGCGCCCTCGGCAGGCGGGCCGCGGAGGGCGGGGCGGTGGCACGTGCCGATCCCGAGGGAGGAGACAGGCCCCGAGGCCACGCCCCCTCCTGTCTGCGCCTTGGGGAAAGCTGGCTGTGCTTAGAGATCCCTGAGGCCGGCCTAGTGGTCATCTTCTGCTGGTCTGGGCCTCCTTGCCCTCCTTGCTACTCTCTCTCTACGCTTAGTCCGGCTCCTGCCTCTGGAAGGGGCCTGTGTTGCTGCTCGACCCCCAAACTGATCGGTGTCAGCTCTCCCCAGCCGTACTGCAAACTTCAGAATTCTCCCTCTGGCATTCAAGGCACCAGACTTAGTGCTTGCCTTGCCTCATCCCCCCTCGGTGGCTTTATAGTTCATGCTTCCCAGCCAAGACCCTCAACCCTCTCTGTGGCAAGAATGGGCCTTTCTCCTCTGACTCTGCTTTCCAGTGCTTTGTAGCTTTCTTCTATTTTAGCAGTTATGTATGTCACAAAGACACACACAAGGTATACTCAGTGAGTTGGCCGATCAGATGGCTAGACTGGCAAAACACCAGATGCTTTGGGAAAGAGACTCACATTCCTTCCAGGCTCACTCACCCACTCCCTCTTTGTGCTCAAACCCTCAGAGTCCCGGTCTCCATGACATCCAAGCCTGGGTCACTTGTCCTCCTCTGACCTCAACACGTGGCTGTGCTTGGCTCCCAGGCTATAGTTCTTTGGTTGCAAGTCCTAGCTGCCAGGGACAGACCAGCCTCTTGGGGAGAGAGGCTGTGCAGTCACACAGGCCTCATGTTCAGACTAACTGGTGCCTGCAGTTGCCCTCTTGAAATTAACAATTTTTTTTTTTTTTTCAACAAAGACCCTGTGTTTTCATTTTGCACTGGATCCTGCAAACTATGTAGCTGGTCATGGTCAGAGTCGGTATCCGTCCTGATCCCACCATATTTTAAATGACGAAATTTGGCTTCCAGTTCTAGCCCTCTTTCTAGGATAACAAATTGATACTTTATTTTTTTTCTTTTTTTTGGTCTTTTTGCCTTATCTAGAGCCACACCTGTGGCATATGGAGGTTCCCAGGCTAGGGGTCTAACAGGAGCTGTAGCTGCCGGCCTACGCCACAGCCACAGTAACGCGGGATCTGAACCACGTCTGCAACCTACACTACAGCTCACGGCAACGCCGGATCCTTAACCCATTGAGCAAGGCCAGGGATCGAACCCGCAACCTCATGGTTCCTAGTGGGATTCGTTAACCACTGAGCCATGACGGGAACTCCACAAACTGATACTTTAATCATTACTTTCCTATCCTAGGCAATGGCAGACCTTGCAAATCCACTCTAGTTGCCTTTGCTTGGTGTGACAGATGCTGTCTTGGTTCTTCACGAAGATCCCTTTTACCCAACTGGTGAAACCATTCCCTAGCAGCTCTATTGACTGCTCACAGCTGCCCCGTTTTCCAGAAAATTGCCCTTGCAGGGGTAGAATAACTTCCCAAATTAGGGCTTCCATTCTCTTCCTGCAATGACTAATAAAGGGTACAAGAGGCCAGTTCAACTTGGCAGTGTGGCTTATGATCCAGAGCCGTGCTCCAGCAATTCGGCCAAGGCTTAGCTTTGAGACCCTATTTCTTTTTTTCTTTTTTTTGTCTTTTTGCCCTTATGTAGAGCCGCACCCGCGGCATATGGAGGTTCCCAGGCTAGGGGTCTAACAGGAGCTGTAGCTGCTGGCCTACACCACAGCCACAGCAACGCGGGATCCGAGCCGCGTCTGCAACCTACATCACAGCTCACGGCAACGCCAGATCCTTAACCCACTGAGCAAGGCCAGGGATCAAACCCACAGCCTCATGGTTCCTAGTCGGATTCGTTAACCACTGAGCCACGAAGGGAACTCCCGAGACCCTATTTCTGCTCGTTTTTCCTTTTCCCCTTTTACTCCAATCTTTCTTTTACAAGTTTTTCCTAAAGTTCACACACTCAAAAAAAAAAAAAAAAATTACCTAATGCCTGTCTCAGGCTCTACTTCTAAGATGACGGCTTTAACTTCAGAATCTCTCTCAACACAAAGCATCAGTTTCTAAAAATAGTAAGTTCTACTAAGCCTATTACAATTTTTTTTTTTTACTATTTATTTTACGGCCACACCTGTGGCATATGAAAGTTTCCGGGCTATAGATCGAATCCCAGCCCCAGCTGTGACCTATGCTGCAGCTTGGGCAATGCCAGATCCATTAAGCCACCACACTGGCCAGGGATCAAACCCGAGTTGCTGCAGTCGGATTCTTAACCTACAGCTTAACTGCAAGGGGAACTCCTTACAAGCTTATTTTTAGCAAGTCATTTAAGCCTTCTGGTGACAGGTAAGATAGCCCCCAAAGGCAGTCCAGCCATGCTCCCTGCCCATCTGCCAAGCCAATTCCAGCAAAGGAGTGAGACCAAGGACAGAACTGAATATCCAGGTCAAAGAAAAGGCACTTAGAAGCACTCCAATCTCTCCAGTTTTATTGTAGGACATGTTGGGGACAGGGGAGGAAAGTGGCAGAAGGTAACAGGAGGACAGCTGGGAGCCTACCCCCACCATGAGCCTTAAGACACAGTGGGGGTTGGGCAGAGGCATCAGGTGAGGATGCAGAGAGCCCAAGCCATCAGCACCTTCCATGGGACAAGGACTGCTCAACATGTCGCTGGCCTCCCAGACCAGCACAAGGGGAAGAGCCTGCTGAGCGGGAGGGCTGAACCTCTGCTGACACTGGATGGCTTGTGGGACAGGCTACTGCCACCCATGCTTACAAGCCCTTAGACAGGCTTAGTGCCCCCCCCCGGCCCGCCCCCTGTAAGCAGCATGGAAGCACTGCCTCCCAGAAGGAATACAAGAATCTGGCTGAGGAGTTCCCATTGTGGCTCAGTGGTAATGAATCCAACTAGCATCCATGAGGATGTGGGTTCGATCCCTGGCCTCACTCAGTGGGTTAAGGCTCTGGCATTGCCGTGAGCTGTGGTGTAGGTCGCAAACGCAGCTCTGATCTGATGTTGCTGTGGCTGTGGCGTGGGTCGGCAGCTGTAGCTCCAATTCAGCCTTTGGCCTGGGAACTTCCATATGCTGCAGGTGTGGCCCTAAAAAGCCAAAAAAAAAAAAAAAAAAAAAGAAAGAAAGAAAAGCATCTGGCTGAGCTTGCGGCTCATGCCTCATTTGCTCTGGAGAACAGAGAGGAATGAGACAATTTGATTTGAAAAGGATTTCTTTTTTCACCTCAGTGAAAACAGGCAGCGGGGGAGAGAGGAGTAGAGGGGTGTAGTGCAAGACAAAACAGTCCAACATCAAGACACAGGCTCGATTTCAACTCTACCGCTGAGTGGTCTTGGGCAAGTCACTTCACCTTCCTGAGACCCAGTTTCTTCATCTGCAAAATGGGAATGATTAATATCCACCTCACCTTTGTTCTGAGTATTGCACGCAAGAAAGACCTGTAATCTTCAAGTGCCTCAGACAGAGGACGCTCTTGACCACTGGCTATTATGATGGTACCTGATAGTGACATCGAGAACCAGACGTCTGTGGGGAAGACTCAGTGTGGGAATCCCGACGGCAGGCAGAGGCCTGGGGCGCATCTGGGGCAACGTCTGCCTTCCTTCCCTTCCGGGTTGAAGAGGGGGGCCCCGTGGGGCGGGGGAGGCGGGGCAGGCTGGACGAAAGCCAAGGGCCCCTCGTGGAGAGCGAGGATAGAGCTGGGGGTATAAGGACTATTTTTAAAAAGCTGGAAGAGGAGAAGGAGGAGAGGGCTGCTTCTTCCCGCAGGAGCAACTGCAAAGACATCAAGCTGGATCCACCTAGGCTTTCGGATCCAGCCATCATGGGGCGGCTGCCGGGGCTGCCCTGGCCCCCTTCTTTCTCCTCTGCGCCAGGGCTGTATCAAAAATACATACAAAGTTCCCATAAAAACACTTTTTACATGTATAAAAAAGAGACTGGCTGTGGTCAGTGGCTCGGCATGTGGGCCCAGGCCCTAAGAGTGGCCAAGGAGAGTGGGCGGCCACTCAGTGGTGGACAAGCTGCTCTGGGCTGCCCGCAGGCCGGGACAATGCCAGCTCCGGGGGAGGCCGTGTTCTTTGGCGGGGCTGCACTTCTGCGGGGTTGAGGTCTGAGGGGCAGGAGGAGGTGTTGTGGGGACACCGGCTCTAGCAGTCCTGCTGTGACCTGCACTAGGGTAGGCGGTAGGGGTGCCAAGGAGCTTACTTCGCAGTAAACCTCCCCTGAGAGCTGGCCTCCAGCAAGTCCTGAAATAGGTTGTGGGGTCCTGTCATCAGGTCGCATTGAATGGCCTGGGGAGCAGCAGGGGCACAGTGTGACCTCCCCTTCTGAAGGAGGGTTCTGCCCTGACAGCTTCCAGAAGGCTGTCTCCACTGAGACTGACCCCACTGGCACAGGAGGGAGCCAGGGCCACGGCTGAGAAGAAGGCTCCAGACAAACAGGAGTGCTTTCCTGACAGCTTCCCCCACCCCCAGGCCAGGGCTTCTTGATGCTTCTTCTGGGAGGGGGGAACGTAAGGAGAGGGGGTGGCCCTTTCTTCTCAGCACCCACTCTTTCCTACTGTTCACTCCTCAAGGGCCCGGGCTATCTGCCTGAGTGGGTGGGGTCCAGGGAGATGCCCCCAGGCCCTGTTTGGGGGCCCCTGAGCAGCTTCCGGGGCCAGGCCGGAGCTAGAGGTCCCTCCACCTGGTCAGCCAAGGACCCTTGTCTCCTCATCACCGAGGCAAAGCTCAGATGCGACCCTTGGCTGGCCCTGGGTCCACAGGCACCTGAGAGGTGGAGCGGGAGGCCCTGGCGCGTGAAACATGCAAGGACCGTGGGGCGGAGGGGCCCGTGCAGCCCCCGTCAGGCCTGGCTTCTCACGGCTGCACCGGCCGGGCACACTAGGGCTGGAGGAGAGGCAGGCCGCGCCGAAGGCCCTCCTTCAGGAACTGCATGTATGTGGCCGTGGACGGGTCTTCAAAGGTGGACGAGAAGCCGAAGACGTTGTTCTCGATGTCCTGGGGCTTCACGGAAGTGATGTCCAAGAAGTAGTTGGCGTTGATGTGGTGGACCTGGGAGGAGGGCTGGGTGAGGAGCGCGGGGGCGCCCTCGGCTCGGTGCCCCTGTCCTCACCGAAGCCAGTGGCAGGCGGGCAGGCAGGGCAGTGGTGAGCACGGCCAGAGCACGTTCCCTCACCTCCGCTGCTCACCTCTGACTCCAGGCCTCCACACCTCGCCCACCAGACGAAAACCTGACACTTCGCACTATCTCCTTTCCACCCATGCCTCCTGCCCGACCCTCCCTCCTCTGTTTCTGTACCCCCCGTGCATACTCACTTCTGTCAAAATGCCCCTCTGCCCACCCAGGCCTGCGTGCCCTTCTGCCTCCTGCCCCAGCTAGCGAGCGCCCTGAGGGCAGGTGCCTGGTAAACGAACAAACAAGGCAACAAGTGGGGTGCCTGCACCCGCTGCCCAGGCAGGGTCCTATCTGCCCAGCTCTGAGATCGCAGAGCCTGCGCTCACGGTGGGCGCCCATGAACGGGTGTGAGCTGGCTGGCTCCCCAGGCCTTTCTTCCCCTGAGCTTGAGGCAGAAGGCGGCCCCTGGCTGGCGCCCTCTTCCT
Organism: Catagonus wagneri; assembly: GCA_004024745.2. Classification (NCBI taxonomy): domain Eukaryota; kingdom Metazoa; phylum Chordata; class Mammalia; order Artiodactyla; family Tayassuidae; genus Catagonus; species Catagonus wagneri. The sequence goes on along the minus strand of PVHT021183551.1, from coordinate 14,685,846 downwards.
CACCACCAAGCGCTCGCTGGACCCTTCTTCCAGGCCAGCCCCAGCTCTTGCTCCTGCACGGCTCCCCACCACCTACATCCCCCAGTCCCACGCTACCCATTCCTCGGGACTTAGAAGATAAGGGGCAGCTTTGATCAGAAGAGCAGGAGAGACTGAGGCTCATGGGTGGGCACCTGTTTTCAAAGCCGGCTTATACTTAATTGTGCGGCTTTTGCCAAGTCTCTGAACCTTTCTGAGCCTGTAACCTTATCTGTAAAACCGGCCTTCATGATCCTCAATCTCCCAAGGCTTCTGGGAGAATCCGACGGAGGGCACGAGTGCTGTGTGAGGAGCCCCGAGGAGGGGTGTCCCAGGTCCTCTCTGCCGTCACAAAGCCTGCCCCTCCCTCCCCAGGACCCCGCAAGGGTCTGAGGCGAGCCTTTCCCTGCCAGGTCGCAGTCCTGTCCACTCTGCTGCTAGACTGTGCCCGCTGCTGCCAGGCCCCCAAAGTGCTGCTGAGGTCCCCCCTTCTGAGGGAGTGTCCCTGCACCTGCACGAGGCAGGCCGAGGGGACATCAGGGGATAACTGAGGCTCAGACCGGCTAAGGGACCAGCCAGGAAGCGGCAGAGCTGGACCTGGAGCCGATGAGGTCTGTAAGCCGTGCCCCTAGCTTGCTGCTTCCTCCGCCGCACGGAGCCTGGCCCGGGGCTGGGTGCGGGTGGCGGGGGACCTACCACGGTGCCATTGGGCAGGCAGATCATCATCTCCACCGGGAAGCTGTACTTCTCCAGGTGCAGACCGGCCAGCTTCTTGTGGGTCGGGTTCTCCTGGTTGTTCTACGGGGACAGTTGGGCACATTCCTGACGCCTCCACCCCCGGCGCTGTCCCAGGGGCTCCCGTGGGGCTCTTCCCACCCACCTGCCACTCACCTGCAGGTCCTCCAGCTCCTTCACCAGGGACCAGGTGCTGATGAAGCTCTCGTTGAGGAGGGCGAGGATGGGCGAACTTTCCAGGACGGTCTCCCGGAGAGTCCGCCCTGAACCTGTTTGGGGAGAGGCAAGGCAAGGTGGCCGAGGCACCCCACATGTCACAATGGGTTTTCTCCCAGCCATAAACCTCATGGGCTAGCACGGTCTGTGCACCCAGGTGGAAGAGTCTACCACAGAGGAGGTGCTGAATAAATTATAGCCGTAATTAACATCAATAATATACTAGCATCCCGGGCTGAGGCCTGGGGTGGGGGCCTACCTGGCCCGGCGGCTTGCACAGTGACAGTTTCTAGAGGCCACTAAACTCTGTGCCCCAGGGCCTCTGCACACATTCTTCTTCTACCTAAAACACTCCCCGCCCCCCCCATTACTTGACAAACTCCTACTCATCCTTCAAAGTCTTAGTTTAAATGTCACTTTGTCTAAGAAGACTTCCCTGCCCTCCTGTTACGCACTGGACCTTGCCTTGTGTAAACGCACCGCGCTTGCACTTATTCATTCAGCGTCTGCCTTCTGCGCACATCGTGTGTGCCCTGAGGACAGGGACTGCCTCTGACGCCCTTAATGCGAGATACCCAGCACCTAGCCTACGGCTTGGCACAGGAGGTGCCCAGGATGTTTGCTGATCAGCTGGATGGGGGTTCGGGCACTGTTTGCTCATCTTTGAACCCACTGTCAGGCACCCAAAGAACTTTGCACCCAGCACGTCTCCACTGAATTTTGTGAATGAGCGAATGCAGCCCAGCCTCTGGCACTACCTTCTCTCACCCGCGTGCAACACTTCACAGAGCACAGGCACTGGCACATCTCTTTTCACATCTGGGTGAATGTTACCCCCTCACGGCTGAGAAAACAGGCTCAGGGAAGGAAAGTCACTTGGCCAAGGTCTCTGCGCTGAAAACGGCTGAGCTGGGCTCTGCTACCATGTCCAGCAGCTTCCTCCGAGCTTAGCACAGACCCCCGAAGCCCTCACCCCACACCCCTGCCCCATGTCGCCCCGAGTCCCCTGTGCTCAGGTAGGAGACCTCCGTTGCTCTTAGAGCCTCCCGCACCCCATTCCCCGCTCAGACTGGCGGGGTGTCCCTCACCTCAGCAGGACTGGTCGTCCAGGGCCCCCCACAGCAGGATTGAGTGCACCAGCTTGTTCTTGGCCTTGGCTTGGTCAAAGGCCTCAGTAAACGGCAGGTAGGTGACCTGGGGCCAAGTTGAGACGGAGAGAAGCTATCGTGTGCGGCCGGTGTCCCATTCGGGGGCCGAGTGTGTGATGTGTGCGTGGGTGTGTTGGTAGAGTGTGTACATACGTGTATGTGGGCAGTGTAACTGTGTGCGTGTGTACGTATGTCTGTAGCACATGCGGCGTGTGTGTCGGTGTGAAGGGTTCATGCTGAGCCTGGGGGATGTCTCCTCCAAGTTCTGAAAGGCAAACGGGAGGCTCCCCTGCCCGCTGGGCCCACAGGGAGGCAGGCTCAGCAGCAAGCCCTGCCCAGCACCCCCACCCAGGGCCCACCCGCTGCTCCCCCAGCTCCGGCCCCAGTCCCGGGGAGCCTGACTCGGCCTCACCTTCTTGAAGGGGTACATGGCCACCTCCAGGCGCCGGGCGGCCTCCTCCCAGCTCAGCTCCTGCTGCCACTTGATCTCCTCAAACACAAACTGGAGGGGCTCCCCCGAGGGCAGGCGGCTGTCGATCATGTTGCCATCCTCGTCCAGGATCACCGAGGGCACCGAGGGGCCCGTGGCCTCCAGCTCCATCTGGGCCGGAGGTCAGTGAGGCATGACATCAGTGAGGCTGTCTCGGCGAGGGACAAGAGCCCTCCGGGGAACCTGAGAGGCCCTCAGAGATACCCCAGTCACTGCAGACGTGGGGAGACAGGCCCAGGGCAGGGCCTGGTCAGGGCTGTGCAGTGACCTGGGGACAGAGCCAGCGTCCAGCCAGGGCTCCACCACCTGAAGCCATCGGAAGGCCTGTGGCAGATGGTGGGCTCTGTGTGCAGAAACAGGTGGCTTTCCAGGATCCTGCTTTGGGGACAGTGGCTTTGGTCTGCCAGGAGCTCTGCCCTTCACTGCTTTAAGGCTCCTAGCCAGCTGGGCCCCCTCCAAAGCCGAGCTCCGCCTTCCTACTGGGCTAAGGACCCCTGTGCACTCACCTGGGGTATGTAGCCGATGTCCACCTCCATGCTGCTGCTCTCACTGGCCCCGTATAGCCACTCCATATCCACATTCAGAGACCTGGGGACACGTGCGAGGGTGGCCGGGGCAGAAATCACCACCATCAAGGCCCACCAACCATACGCCAGACCTTATCTCACTGAAAGTAGGCAACTGACTCCATTTTACAGAAGAGGACACTGAGGCTTGGCAAGGTGAACCCAAGGTCTCAGAGCCACTGGGATTCTGGTGGCAGAACCTGGGCCCTTTCCTCTCCCCAAGCTGCCTCCTCTGAAGGCATTGCGAGTACAGCACCCTCCGCTGGCCCAGCCCTTTACAATTCACAAAGGGCTTCCCCATCCGTGTCTCACGCACTGCCCATGACCCGTGACTCTGAGGCGGAGATCACCAGTGCCTCCCCCAGGACGCAGGGTGGGGCAGGAGAGAAACGCCGCCGCCAGGGTCCTCCCTGAGCTGGCCTCCTCCCCTCCCTCTCTAGCGGGAAGCCTGCCTTGATCATGTGCAACCTGAACCTCTGCCACACGGGGGCGCCCCAAGACCGACAACCAATGGCCTAGGGCCAGTGAAGCCCACGTGGTGAGCTGGGCGCCCTGGGAGGGGGTCAGGCGCCTGTGGCTTAGTTATGGGACACAGGCCCAGGAGCATTTGCTCCTGTTTCTCCCAGGCCAGGACCCCAATTCCAACCCCTGAGCTGAGCCCTTGCAGCGTGGCGCTTGCTTGCTGAGGGAGGGAGGAGGAGGGCTTGTCCTTCCTCCTCATTTTTCCCCTGTGAACTGGGATGCCCCTGCTTGGGCACTGAGAGGAAGCTACTCCTGCTCCTGGGGGCAACTTCCCCTTCCCAGGCTACCCCACCGACCCCCTCACTCCTGCCCAGGAGCCAGCCCCCCATCCAGCAGATGAGGACACAGGCCTGGAGGGGCCAGGGCCCTGCCCACAGCCATGGAGTCCACTGGTGCCACGGCTGGGACTTAGCTCTGGGCCCCTCAGCTCCCAGCCCACAGTCACTCGGGCCCCTTAAGCGGCTACTTGCTATCGGGGAGGAACCTGGACTCTCTGCGTCCCCCACTCCTGACAAGAGGCTGGGCAGGCCGGTGACCGGCATGGAGCCCTCCCAGGAGCTCCCTTCTGCCCCCCAGGGCCCATGGTAGCAACTGCAGGCATGGAGGGCCGGCCCCTCAGGCCTTTGTGTGTGGTTCCCTTTGCCTGGCTAAACTCTCTTGGCCCCCAGGTCCCTGCATAGATGCTCCTTTCTTTGGGAAGCCTTCCTGGACCCTGACCAGCCAGGTCCCTGTCCACCTGCTGGCCTCCCCCTAGGGTGGCATGAGCAGGCTGTGGTGACAGGACTGTCAACAATATGAGGGTGGAGAGGCCGCAGCTTCAGGGAGGGCCTGCTGGCTGCTGCACTGGGTCCCAGCACAGAGCTGGCGGGCCTGACCCACACGGCATCCGGGACGTGTTTATCAGATGATGGCGTGACCCTCCGCTCAGCCCACCTCAAGCTGCCTCGTCCTGTGTCAGGTCCAGGCCCCTCCCAAGAGAAGCGGCTCTGGGGAGAGACTGAGGGGGCCTCTGGGCCCCTGCATATGAGCTCCTGGAGCTGGCGGAGGGCAAAGAGGAGCAAGATGCTGGGGCTGGGCCGGGGCCAAAGCTCTCACCTGTGGTTGGGCACGAAGAGCCGGAAGTCGCGGACGTGGGTGGCGTCTTTGGAGAGGATGATGTGGCCGGTGAACTGAGCCGGTGAGAACCAGAAGGGGAAGTCGGGCGGCTCGCTGAGCTGGAACTCGGCGTGGATGCTGTGGAGGAAGGGGCCCGGCTGGCAGCAGGTCCCCTGTTGAGCAGAGCCCTGCACTTGCCCGCCCCCCACTTCTGCCCCAAAGCCTGGGACCCCTGGGCCAGGCCGTGTCGGGAGGGGAGGAAGGAGAGCGTGCGCAGGGAGAAGGGAGCGTGGGCAGGGCGCTGCCCGGTTTGCGTCGCTGCCTTTGCCTGGCTCTCCTCTGAGCTCTCACAGCCTCTCCGGGGAGCGTGTGACCTGGTGTCACAGCTCTCACGCACCCCAGCAGTGTGGATGGCAGTCGCAGCCACCAGCCCTGTGCTAAAGCACATCTGATGGCTTTCCTCTTCCTCCCGGAGGAGGTCACCACCTCCCTGACACACAACAAAGAAACAGGCTCAGGGAGCCAAGCGGCTTGCCGGGGACCAGAGCGTGGTGGCGGTGGAGTCGGGCCCTGCCCTCCCGGTGCTGCACCCTTCTGTGCTACCCTGGAGTCCCAGGCCCGGGGGGAGGCGAGGACGGGGCTGCGAGGACCCCTTACCGGAACATCACGGTGTAGTAGAAGTCACCGACGGCCGTCAGGCAGGCGACGGCCCCCTGAGGGGCAAAGCGGGTCTTCACGAAGGGCCGAGGGTGGAACATGCTCAGGAGCCGGTGGATGATGACCTGGGGCGGGGCGAGGGGACCCGGGCTGGTTTTCTGGGCTCTGCTCCTCGGGGGAGAGTCAGCTCTGGACTCGGGGCCTGGCGGGGGGCAGGGGGGAGGCAGGCACAGCTCTGGGGGTCCAGGCGCAGACTCTGAGGGGCCGTGCCAGCGCCGGGGTGCCGGGCCCGGGGGCTTGCCCTGGGCTGCCCTCACCTCCTTGCCCTTGGGCGGTGGTGGGTAGAAGCGGTTGTTGGACAGATAGCCGGTGAAGACGCTCAGCTCACTGGGGATGATCCACCAGGGCTCGCCCAGCTCCACGTGGCCCCGAGGGGGGAGGAAGGGCCGGAAGTGGCGGGCGGCAAACACCGCACTTGGCGAGGCTGCAGACGTCCAGTTGCGGAGGCCGGACAGGGCCAGGCGGGAGACCTGGGGCGGGGGGAAAGCGGGAGCTCTGGGGCACTGAGAACCCCCTAGCCCACAAGCCCAGGAAGCAGAGGGTCTAGGGAGGCTCCTGCCCTGTCGATGGCCATGAACCTGGCACCGTCCTGCCAGAGCCGAGGCTCATCAGGACGGGACCCCTGGGCCAGGCCGTGTCGGGAGGGGAGGACAAAAGTCCTCAGCCCAAGAAGCAGTACCCCTGTGGTCCCTCAGGCCCGGCCCAGACCAGAACTGCTGACTTGAGGGGAGAGGAGCCGAGGCAGCTGGAGGGGCCAACAAGGACCGGAACGGGGGGCTCTATCCAGGAGATTCTCTGTCTCCTCTTCCCGCCTTCTCAAAGCCCAAGTCCCAGGCCTCACATGGTCCTGCCTCGATTTTGCAGAAGCCAGCAGGCCAGCCCTGTCACTGCCCTGCCCTGGGCTTCCTCGCCTGCTCCATCGGCCCTGCTTTCCGCTCCCTAATCCCCGCTCTGGGCAAAAGGCCTTCCCTGAGCTGTCTCCTCCTCGGTAACCCACCTCCCTGCTGTCTGATGAGCGGACGGGCAGGAGACAAGGAGGGTCAGACACTGTGCAGGCCTGGCTGCAAAAATGCACATGTGCCTGGAGCATGCAGGTCCCCTGATAAAAGCTCCACCTTCAGGAGCTCCTCCCTGCCCTTCTGGGCCTATCAGTGGCCACCGTGACAGTGAGTGCCTGGTCCCCCTCCGGGGTGCTCGGCTGTATCACTTTTGACAGTAGCAGGTCCCCCAACGCCCTGGTGGTGGGAGCCGGGCTCAGCGGGAAGCTGAGGTGGGGGGAGAGGGGTCTCACAGGCAGGTTCTCAAAGCAGAGCTGGCTGTGCGGGGGCCTGCTCACAGACTGCTCACAGACTGGCGAGCTCTTAGGGGAGCAGCCGGCAAAGGGGGGCTGAGCTAGGGAGGCAGGGCTGGGGGCCGCTCTGGCCCCGCTCCCCTGTAAGCAGGGGTGTAGGAAGGACTCGGCTCAGACACCACTCCAGCCCATCAATGCCAAACCCTTCTCCACCCAGACCTCACTGGGCCCTTCTCCTGCACATCCCCCTGGGCCTTAAACTTCAATACACCCAACCTATCAGACCCGCGCCCCTCCTCCAGACCCTGTCGGGCAATAGGCCACCATGTACACGGCCACTAGCCAGAAGCCTGAGTCCCGCTGCCCCCCCTCCCACACTCACTCCTCCACTTTCCATTAGTAGCCACGCCCTGCCTTTCTTCCTTTCCCGGCATCCTCCAGGCACTCCTTCCTGTCCATCACCATGGCCTCTCCCAGACTGGCTTCCCCCTCCCTCCTAGGACCTGGTCTTCTGGTCTCCCGTTCTCCCCAACTGCCATCCTGGAAAGCCTAGATCTGATGAGGGAATTCTATTTCAGAATCTGTTATTGTGTTTTGCTGCTGCAGAACGAAGGCCAGAGTTAGACAGCTGAGGCCCTTTGCCATCTGGCAACCTGTCCTCTAGTCCCACTGCCCGGGGTGCCTCTCCGTGTGTCCCCCCCGGGCCCCCCCCCCCCCCCGCTCTGGGTCCAGCCAAGCCTTCTCTCTGTCCTTGGTTGGCCCGCCTGGCACTTCCTGCCTTTAGGCCTTTGTTCATGTTGAAGTGACAGTTCAACTGAGCCGTGAAGGCCTAGTAAGTGTGGGCTAGGCAGAGAGAAAGCTGTTTCTGCTGAGGGACCAGCATATGAGAAGGCTCAAGGCTGGAAGAAAGCTGGGACATCCGGACTAGTGGAGAGCTGAGAGCAGAGGGCAGGGGAGAGGCCAGAAAGGCAGGCAGGGTCTGGGGATGCCTGGATCCTGGGAGGGCTTGAGACCCAGCCCACAGGGCCTCGGGTCAGGGTAGGGCTGGTTAGGATGCCACCCCACGCCCCCTGCCAGGGGCTGGACCTCAGAACTCAAGAGAACTCAAGAGAGCACCAGTCAGGTGCCAGGCACTGTGCGAGGGGACTGCAGATGCACAAAAGTGTGACTCACAGGCTTGGTCCCAAAGAAATTCAAAGCCTGGGGAGAAAGACTGACTTGCAGAAAGTAATGATTATGAGTGAGGCGGCTCCATCAGCACGGGCACTTGCTGTTTCCTCCAGCTGGATCCTTCCAACCCCTGCTGACACGGGGCAGAGCCTCTGTCCCCCATAGTCACTGTCGCAGGTCCTTCAGAGGCTCATGCTTATCCTTCCTACCTCCCCCACCAGACCGTGTGCCTGGACAGCGAGGAGGGCATGGCACCCACCTCAGGACCCACACAGCCTGGCCCACTGGGGCACAGAGGGCAGCCGATAAAGGAAGAAAGCAAAGAAAGAAGGAAGGCTGAGCAGAGCACAGATCCACTCTTAGGAGGTGACTGCACACAGATGGTCCCTGTCTCTGGTCCCACGTGTGGGGGCTCCCTGCCACCCCTGCCCCAACTTACCCCCAGAAACCCATCTTTGCTCTTGGTCATGGACTCTGGGAGCAGAGGCTGGAATCGGGCTTCTATGGTGAGTGTCTCCTCGCTGGGGTCAAGCGGCAGCTCCTCCTCCTCGTAGCTGGCCGAAGGAGTTGACCCTACGAGACACAGGTCGCTGGAGAGAGGTGCTGCCTTAGATGGCAGGGCCTCACTTCTCTCAGAATGTCCACAAGGGCCAGGGATTAGGGGAGCCCGGCTTGGGAGGGATAAGGGTGGGGAGGGTGTAACAGGTAACAACCACCAAAGTAACAATAGCAAACATATACAAACAAATGATCTATGTATGATTTACAGTACATACATATAGTATAGGACAAGATATGTCACACATACACATTTGCTCTAACATATCACATCTTAGTTTCACAGTAGCCCTGGGAGGCAATATTATCCATTTCATTTTACAAATGAGAAACTGAAGGCTCAGAGAGGTGAGGTCAGTTCGCCAAGGTCACACAGCTAGGTAATGAAGGAAACAGGATTCAAACCCAGGCCTGTTTTACTCTAAACCCACAATCAACTACAACCCTCTCCTGGGGCATTAAGATCTCAAAAGTTTCCTCAAAGGCTCAGGAACCAGATGCCTGAGTTCAAATCCTATGCACCCCCCCTCACCAGCTGGGTAACGGCTGGCCTAGTGGCTCACTATGAGGCTTAAATAAGCCACATGATGTTAGCACCAGGCCTGGCACAGAGTAAACCTATAATAAATTTTAGCTGCATTACTATTACCAGAGGCTTCAAGGACGGGGATCCACGGAACCAGAGCTCAAACCTAATTCCATCTCTACCGTGTGCTCTCTCCTCCAGGCTGGGCTGGCTGCAGAAAGGCCATTCTCACTGTTTCACTTCCCTTTGTGCTCCAGACCAAGTCTGAGATGAATCTGGTGCTGTACCCACAAAAGGCGGCACCTGGGCAGGCAGCTGCCTCTCCCAGTAGCCGGGATCCTCAATGTCAAAGAGACATGCTACTTCCTAGAGCTTGGAGAGGAGAAGGCACTGGGCCAAGCGCTGTCAGCCCAACTCTAGCATGAGATGGGCTCCATTTCTTGGATGTTCTGGGCCCAGTCGCTCAGCCTCTCTGGTTTTCCTACAGGAGAAGTGGGGACCACGCTACCGTGCATGTCCCATCGTGGGGAGGGGTCTCATGAAAAAGTAAAAGCTGCTCAGAGAGGTGCTCAGCCGGGGGACGAGGAACATTGAGCAACAGCAAGAAGCAGAACCAGTGGATCTTTGATGTCACAGAAAGAGCACTGGTCCGGAAGGGAGGAGACCTGCTTCTCTCTGATTTCCTGGGTGCCACGTTTCCCCAGCTGGAGAGGGGCTGAATGGCGGAGTCTGAACTTGATCTGTCAGATTTCTTCCTGCTCAGAGTCTGTAAGTCTTTCAAGGGAGGAGGGAGTCACAATGAAGGTTTGGGAGGAGGGACGCCTGCTTCGGGAGTGACTGAGAGCAGAAAGGCCCCACAACACAGATTAAGATAACCTCCGTCTTGTCATGCCTGCACCCTCAAGGCAGAGAGCATGTTTGGCATTTGTTGACTGACTGAATAACAGACAGAATGAATGAGTACACTCCAGGGCTAGGGGTCCAATAGGAACTGCAGTTGCCGGCCTATGCCACAGCCCCAGCAACACCAGATCGGAGCTGTATCTGCCACCTACACCACAGCACACAGCAATGCTGGATCCTTAACCCAATGAGGGAGGCCAGGGACTGAACCTGCACCCTCAAGGATACTAGTCAGGAGCTATAGCAGGAACTCCCCGAAAGCAGTGCCTTAACCAGGAATCATCAGAATTGCCCAGGATGCCTTTTTAAACTACCAATGCCCAGAACCCTCCTCAGAACTATTGAGTCAAAGTCTTCAGGGACTAGAATTAGGAAAACGTGCTTCCAGTTAGGGCCCCCCAGTGGCTCCTGATGCAAATCCCTGTTCTAAAGAATCAGGGTTAGGAGTTCCCGTGGTGGCACAGCAAAAAGGAATCTAATTAGGAACCATGAGGTCGATCCCTGGCCTCACTCAGTAGGTTAAGGATCCGGTGTTGCCGTGAGCTGTGGTGTAGGTTGCAGACGCGGCTTGGATCCCGCCCTGCTATGGCTGTGGTGAAGGCCGGCAGCTACAGCTCCTGTTAGACCCCTAGCCTGGGAACCTCCATATGCCATGGGTGCAGCCCTAGATATGACAAAAAAAAAAAAGGGGGGGGGGGAATCAGGTTTATGCCTGGATTTGTAAGACAATGCAGAAAATTTCAAAAGCAGGCAGGCCGGAAACCTCAAAGGAAGGGAGCAACAGGAACGTGCAGGATTATTGGTCAGCCCTGTTTGTCCAATTATTTTACGTTATCATAGATAATTATGAATAATAATGCCCAGCATTTGATGCTCCTTCGTTTTTCTTTAAATAAAATGTTTTATTTCCTGACTTATAAATAACATTTACTCATTACAGACAATTTGTAAAATTTCTACAGTCTAAAAGCCGAAAATGAAACACATATAACCATACCAACTAGAGAGGACTGGCTGCCTCTATTTCCTACTTAGAATTTGGTGTTTTTTGCTTTGTTTTGTTTTGTTCTCCTGACAACGTGGTCCAGTTTTGCACTCACAGTGGCCTAGGAGTTAATGGAGGGAGAGACTATTTGCCCTGATAGAGAAAAAGATTTGTGTGAAAAAAATTAAAAGCACCCCCAAGCCCAGCAAGCTTGGTCAACATGTCATCGTAAGGGAACTCTTGCTCTCTGGCTATGAAAGAGGACAAGGAGGTGGCTGTGTGGATGCTCGAAGAAGTGTGTTCAAAATAAGAGGTCAAAGAAAAGCCGCACGGGGTTGACCAGTAAACCCGCGCATCTGCTTTCGTGATAGAACTGACTGCTCCTGGGGCACTGACATGTCCCCTCCAGCAAATTATCGCTTTTATCTGACCTTCCTTCTCTGGCAGTGACCACAGGCCACCGGGCTAGCAAGTGGCTGACCCACCTGACCCATCCTGAGACAGAAAGCCCACGGCAGTCCTTTCATGTTTCCCCACCTGAGAGCAGCTGGCATCTCCTCATCTTTCCCATCTACTGACCTACCTCCACCAGGCAAGACTTGGGTGACAAGTAGATGACCAAGATCATAAGTTTAAGAAATGTCACCAGATAGGGACACAGAGGTCAGGGTGTTGATGGAGCGGTGAGTGAGGCATTTTATAATTCATTAGAATGCTTCAGCTCCAAACATTTACCAAAAAAAAAAAAAAAATCACTGATTACAACCAGACAAAAATGGATGACAAGATGGGATAGGACTCTGACAGTATCCAAGCAGAGTTAAACATTTAGTAGTAATAGTGGTAGCTCCTATCTATTGAATATCTACTGCTTGTCACTTTGCAGACAGTTTCTCTGATCCGCAAATGAGCTGGTGCGGGACCTGAAGACATGAGGTCCCTAATCCTGGCTCTATACCTTTGCAGCCCATGCTTGTCTCCCAAACTATAAACATGAGGATCAGGTCAGTGTTCGTCTCACAGGGCAGTGCAAAGATTAAAGGGTTAACTCCCAGGTGGTGCTTAAAGTGAGGCCTGGTCCTGAGAAGGTGGTCGGGGAATATTAGCTACTATTATTCACACGTGAGGAGAACAGGCTCGGCGGGGTGTGTGTATGTGTGTGTGTGCACGTGCGTGTATTAAAAAGTGGCTAGAAAGTGTCAGAGATGGGAGGACTCCAGGGCTGCTAGCCCCACAGGCCTCCCCCCACTCCAGGCAGCCCTCCTGTTTAGAGCAGACACAAGCAAGAAGCAGAAGGCAGGGCCTTGCCTCCTCCCCCCAAGCCCCCAGGCTCTCGTGGTACCTGTCAGCTTCTCAGCGATGGGCTTGAACTCCTCAGGGCTGATGTACATGTCCTGGTCAGTGTCCAGGGAGGAAAAGAGGAAGAGGCCTTCTGTCCCCAGGGCTTTCAGTGCTGAGTCCTGCTTGGGAGGAGGCCACTGTGCTGAGCAGCTGGATTCCCAATCGGTATCCCAAACGCTTGCAGGGAGCAGCTCCTGCCACCATCTTCCTGAGTTCATTCAGCCCACTTGGCAGTTTGTCTGTCCAAACGCCACCTCTGGGTGCCCCAGAACCCCAGTCGTCTTCCCACCCCTCCTGGTTCCTGCTTCACTCCGGGCCCTCATCCACTATCCACTCTCTTAGTGCTCCCTTTCTATCTGGACCCATCCCCCGGCACCCTCCGGGGCCACCCATTGTCCTCTCCCGACTCCCCTCACCACTGTCCCAGTGCTCTCTGGACCCATTCAGATGCTCCAGGCCCCGCTTCTAAGGGCTTTGTTTGCGGTCCACTGTCCTAGTCACCCATCTACACTGTTCCCCTGCAGCCTGTCCCAGCCCCTGCTGCACGCTGGGCCAGTCCTTTCACCTCCCCCATCAGTCCTTCCAAGTCTGCCCGGCCCCGTTTTCCTAGCGCTTCCATGCAGCCCTCCCGGCTCTAAGGCGCTGTCCCCCTCGCCCGGTCCTCCACCCGCCCCGACCCCTCAGAGCCCAGCGCATCCCAAGCCCACCCGAGTCTCCCGGGCGCCGCGCCCTCCCCGCGGCCCGGACCTGCCGCGCGGCCGCCTGGGCCTCGGAGTGGCGGGCTAAGGCCCGCGCGGCGGCAGCGGCAGCGGCGGCGGCGAACAGCGCTCCGAGCAGCGCCAGGGTGCGGCCGCGGCGCGGCGGGGGCGCGGGCGGCTCGGCGGGGACGGGGCTCTGCGGCCCGCGCTCGCCCGGCCGGGCCCGGCCCATGTCGGCGACTCGCGGAGGCTCGGGGCAGCCGGGGACGCAGTCTGGCAGCGGGGCGGCGGCGGCGGGGCCGGAGACGCGGGCGGGGCCGGGGGCGTGGCCGGAGGAGCCCGCGGGCCGGGGCGGGGCGGTCGGGGGCGGGGCATCCCGCACCGCTCGGCGCCAATGGGCACGCTAGTCAGTGACCCGGCCCCGGGCCCCATCCCTGCCGTTCGGTGCCTTCTTCTGGCATTTCATCTTCCAAAACGAAACCGGGTCTCCGCGTCCCATCCGGTCTGGATGTGCCAGGCCGAGGCCTGGGAGAAGGAAGGGGCTGGGCGGCGGGTGGGGAGGACGCGCACATCCGAAGTCTGTCTGCTCAGGGGCCAACAGGCCTCGTGTCCAGTTCTATTGGCTCATGTGAGGGACCCAAAGGACGGCACTTAGGTACTCCAGCCGCTGCCAGGAATTTAGCCTCCACCCTTTTCCCACCTGCTTTCTAAAATGTCTTCAGTCATCTAGAAAGAGAAAAACCACCAGGTCCAACCTTTTCATGGTACACCTGGAAAGGCACCTCGGCGAATTCATTGGGATGGGAGCCACCTGTTCAAGGCTACACCCAGGGGGTGCAGCCTTGAATCCTCACCTGTGGGGCTAAAATTTCTTCACTTATAAGGAGAATTCAGGCCCTTCTGTGAGTTATGGTGAAGAGGAATTACCGGGGTTGGCTGGGGTGGCAGTTCCCGGGCACAAGGCAAGGCTGGCTGTGAGTTGCCCCCTCTCCCCTGCTGGACCTGGCCTGGGCACAGGAGTGGTTTTTCTGGAGAACAGCACTTGGAGGATGACCTTGGAAACAGAGGCAGGTGGAATTTGAGGACGTAAATTCTTTTTCTTTTTTTAAAAAATTTTTATATTATTATTATTTTTGCTTTTGGGGGCTACACCCATGGCATATGGAGGTTCCCAGGCTAGGGGCAGAATTGGAACTACAACTGTTGGCCTACACCACAGCAACGTGGGATCTGAGCCACGTCTGTGATTTGCACTACAGATCGCGACAGTGCAGGATCCTTAACCCACTGAGCGAGGCCAGGGATCGAACCCACATTCTCATGGATACTAGTCGGGCTCTTAACCCGCTGAACCACAATGGGAACTCCCAGGAAGCACTTTCTTTCAAGTCTGTCAAGTTCCTGGGAAACTTGGGCCTCTTCCGTTGTTATGTCAAAGCCCCCTGGAGCTCAGGGGTGGCTCTGCCTGCACTTTCCCACCAGAGGGCAGCAGCGGACAAAGCTTCTAGACAAGAACCCGGAGACTAGGGCAGTGGTGCTGTCCTTGGAGATCATTGCCAGCCACAGGGCCTGTGCACCCAGAAAGTGCGGGATGTTGGGGGAGGGATTTCACAGGTGCTGAGCACTCACCTGGTGCTGGACTTGGTGTTGGAAGATTCACAATATCTTAGTTTGTTCTCCAGCCACCCAGTGAGGTGAGGATTGTCTTCCTCATTTTTAACTTTAGGAGCCTGAGGAGTTCCTGTCGTGGCGCAGCAGAAACAAATCCAACTGGGAACCATGAGGTTGCAAGTTCGATCCATGGCCTCGCTCACTGGGTTAAGGATCTGGCATTGCTGTGAGATGTGTTGTAGGTCGCAGATGCGACTCAGATCTGGCGTTGCTGTGGCTGCTGTAGCTCTGATCAGACCCCTAGCCTGGGAACCTCCATATGCCGTGGGTGCGGCTCTAAAAAAAAAAAAAAAGGCAAATAAATAAATAAAATAAAGAGCCTGAGCCCCGGCACCCAAGTCTGAGTCCAAATCTCTTGCTGTGCTGCCTGACGGTCTAGCGGACTGAGTGGGGGCAGGGGCTGGTCTCCATCACCACTTCTGTGCTCAGCACCTCGCCCAGCGCTCTGGCCCCACATCCTCCGAGGGACCCACTGAAGCCCTGACATCTGGTGCTGGTTTCCGAAGGCCTCCAGCTGTGCCACTTCCAACTCATTATTGCTAATGTTTGGGGATACCCTGCATACGACAGATGCTATTAGAAAACCAGCTTCCCTTTTATCAGGAAGCAAAGCTAACAGAGCACAAAGCAGGTTAAGGGGGAAAGATGGACGAGCCAAGTTCCCTGGAAAATAAATGAGGGAAGTTTTCTTTGCCAGATTACTTTTCTTTATTACAGTTGCTTTTTGTTAAAGACACAGACACCCCACTGGCGTCCATGGCCCAGGGCTGGAGAGATGTGGCTGGACCAGGAGGGGCGTGTCTCTCAAAGCTCAGGATGACTGGGTGGGGTGGGGAGCCGCAACTTACACTATTTGACTCAGATCAGTGAGCCTCTGGGAAAAGGGTCAATCTTGGGATCCGGCTCTGGAGAGACATCAACTCTGGGCCTTGGCCACGGAGCAGGGCTGGGTATCTCGCTGGTGGGCACCCTTCCCAGGAGAACTGGCCTCCAAACCAAGGCCCAGGGGAGAGCAGGGTAGGGCCTGGAGATTGGGCCAGCGGGGCGGCCCTGCAGGAGCTCTTGTCTTTGGCCCCTGAGTGGGCAAGAGTGGTATTTGGCACTAGCAGCAAGTGGAAACTGCGCCAAGATTAATGGCACGTTGGCCATGCTCTTAAGGAGCTCACAGGTTAGCAGGGAGATCGTTCATTCACCCACTCAACAGACAGTCACAAGTGTGTCCGTGCCCTGTCCTGGGCACTGGGGATCCTTCGGAGAAGAAAGTGAAGTCTCTGGTCTCCTCGGAGGTGAGCACTTGGTGAAAGGGACATATGCAGAGGAGTGTCCCCCCGACTGTCGGGAGGGATCAGCGGAGGCTTCACAGAGCCCAAGTCCAGCGGGGTTCAGGAGTTCAGGGGGCCACCCACCAGAGTAGTGGGAAGGGAATTCCAAGGGCAGAAAGAACAGAGACAAAGGCCCCGAGACGTGTCCATGGCATTGTGAGGGCGTTGGCCGGGGAGTCTGAGCAGAGGGCCTGGGGCTGCTGCAAAGGGAGAGGATGCAGGAAATGCAGGCTGGACTCCAACCGGCTTGTGAAAAGCCTGGACTTCAGCCTGGAGACAATGCAGTCATCAGGAGGGAGGGACATTCTGTCCCTGAGGCCAGTTCAGACTGCTGGGGGTGGTCCCTCCCTGCTGTGTCCCTGCTTCTGCCTGGAGGCAGAGGAGGTCATGTTTCCACACCCTGGGTGTCCATGCAAACCCTCCCAGCACTCCACCTGCCCCCTGGAAGAGGCAGCGGGCGGGGCCTTGCTGCAGCCTTGGAGCAGGGTCACAGCCTCAAACCCTGGCTGTCATTCTTTCTCTCTCACACATAGTGGCACCTACCTGCCTTCTGGAAGCATCCTCTTTTCTTCTGCTTCCTGTCTCCCTGGGTTAAGCTCACCAGGAAGGGGTCTCCTTCCTGCAGTGGCTCTGCTGCTCTCTAGGGAGTAAGAGCAAATTAGGACTTTCCACACCGGCTCTACCAGGATAACAAACCCGGTGGCGGTGGGGGGGGCAGTGAGAGCCACTGGCTCTGTTGTTTTGTGTTTCTCTGGTATCATCTGGGATCTTGGAGAGTCAGAGGGGTGATCTGCCCCATACTCAACCCTGATATCTTGGAAGCCAATAATAGGACCAGCTTTTGGGAGTGAAACATCACTTGAGAAAACTGAGGCTTCTGGGGCCATTGCAGGAATGGCTTTACATGCCTGGACCTCGTGGGCTTCCCAACAAATTAAGTACTCTGTGCTGGGAACTAATCTTGGCCCCAGGAACACAGAAGCGAAGAAGACAGACAGCGTGCTTCCTCCTTGGGAGCTGAATATTCTAGTAAGAGGAGAAGGGGATGAACAAACAGAGAAGATAACTTCAGATGAGCATGTAGGGATAAGACGAGGTGGCACAGAAGGACACAGGCAGGGGCTGGGTGACTTCAACTAGGAGGTAGCTTGCACCTTGCAACCAGAATGGAAAGAAGAGGCCAGCTCTGCGGGGAATGGAGGAAAGGGCCTCCGGGCAGAGGGAAGAGGAAGCGGCAAGTGTAAAGGCCCGGAGGTACAAACAAGATGTGTGTGTGCAAGAAACATCAAGAAGCCAGAGTGGGTTATTGGGAGAGTGACAGGAGAAAAGCCAGTGACAGGCTGGGGCCATGTCATCAAGAATCTTGCAGGTCATGGCAATGAGTTTCATTTGGATATGATGGGCGTCCATCCTAAGATCGCAGGCAGGGGAGTGAGACGTGATTTGCTTCTAGTAGCCAAAAAGGAGAAACACCCCAGATTTCCACTGATAAGCAGATAAACAAATTGTGGCAAATCCATACAGTGGATGTTATTCGGCAATTAAAAGGAGCTAAGTGCTGGAGTTCCCTTCGTGGCTCAGTGGTTAACGAATCCGACTAAGAACCATGAGGTTGCGGGTTCGATCCCTGGCCTTGCTCAGTGGGTTAAGGATCCGGCGTTGCCGTGAGCTGCGGTGTAGGTTGCAGACGCGGCTCGGATCCCGCGTTGCTGTGGCTGTGGTGTAGGCCGGCAGCTCCAGCTCCTGTTAGACCCCTAGCCTGGGCCCTAGCCTGGGAACCTCTGTATGCCGCGGGTGCGGCTCTACATAAAGGCCAAAAAAAAAAAAAAAAAAAAAAAGAGGAGCGAAGTGCTGATACGTCGTGTTGTAGCGTGGACAGATCTCAAAATACTTGTGTCGCGTGAAAGAAGCCAGACACAGAGACCATATAGTGCATGGTTCCGTTTATAGGAAGTGGCCAGAATGGGCAGATCTGCAGAGACGGAAAGTTGCCTGGGGCTGGAGTCGGGGAAGGGGGAGAGAGAGGATGGGGAGGGCCTGCCAGTGGGTTCAAGGCTTCTCTGGGGGATATAACATGTTCTAAAATTAATTATGGTGGTGGCTGTACAACTCTGTGAATGTACTAAACACTATGGGAGTTCCCAACATGGCTCAGTGGTAATGAACCTGATTAGTATTCATGAGGACACAGGTTCGATTCCTGGCCTCGCTCAGTGGGTTAAGGATCCGATGTTGCCATGAGCTGTGGT
Source organism: Catagonus wagneri (assembly GCA_004024745.2). Taxonomy (NCBI): domain Eukaryota; kingdom Metazoa; phylum Chordata; class Mammalia; order Artiodactyla; family Tayassuidae; genus Catagonus; species Catagonus wagneri. Next base: position 14,667,625 of record PVHT021183551.1, on the reverse strand, counting down.
GTAGGTCGCAGACCTGCATTGCTATGGCTGTGGTGTGGTCTGGCAGCTGTAGCTCCAATGCAACCCCTAGCCTGGGAACCTTCATGTACCACGGGTGTGACCCTAAAAAACAAAATAAAATAAATTTAAAAAATAAGAAATAGGAGTTGTATGCACTAAAGGGGTGAATTTTATGGCACATGAATTATAACACAATAAAACTTTTTTTCTTTTTTTTAAGAACTTTCTGGTTTCTGGGTAGAGAATAGACTGAGAGGAGCAGGAGTGGAAGGAGGCAGACAGGAGCTCAGTCTCCAGCCGGAAGGTATTGGGGCCGGAGCTTATGATGAGCTGGAGAGGTGAAAGGATGCAGCCAGTGATGTGGCTGCTGACAGGGCGAGCTGGCGGGTCAGAGAAGGGCAGCTGGGTACATGGTGGTGGCCTGCCTGAGGCAGGGGAGCCTGAGAGGCTGGGGCTGGGTTGGAACTCGGTCAGGTCTACTGCGTGCCGATGCCCCGAGCTGCCTGCGTGCAGCAGAGTGTGAAGCTGTCAGGAGGCAGTGCGCGTGGGGGTCTGAGCTGTGAGCCACTGGGAAGGCAATGCGTGGCCTGTAGTTTTGGGGGTCAGGAGCCTAGAGATAACATCGAAAGCCACCAGATTCAGTGAGATCTCAAAGGAGAGAGAAGAGGCCTTTGGCCTGTGTGACCACAGCAGCAGTCCATGGTCACAGATGTGGCTGTGCCTTGGCTTGCTGAATGGCTTTGGCTGGGCTCACAGGCACTGGGCTGGGCTGTGATTAGCCAGAAAATAGATTAATTGTAGGGGTCACAGCAGCCTTTGGCTAGACTCTCATGCTGTCCAGGCAGGGGGAGAAATTAGTTTCCCGGGGTCAGGAAGGCCCCTGGGACTCTGCCCACACACACTGCTTTATTCTAAGCATCTCAGGCACAGCGGCCCTGGGCTATCTAGCCTGGCCGCCACCAGTGTTGCCTGGGACCTTTGAACAGAGACCAGTGCCCGCACCCCCACCCCCGAACCCCAGCTGGTCTGGGAGAGTTTTTACCAGTGCAGGGGAGGTTCTGATGCACCGTCAGGGTTGCCAAATGCAGAAGAATTTTTCCTTTTTGAAACACCACCCTGTCTGCAATCCTGTTGCTCATTCTGAGCTGAGAGTTCCAGAGGCAAATACAGCCAAGTTCCACGTAAGCTACAAAAAAAATGAATCTGACATTTGGGGGCCCTCAAACAGTCCGTGTCTTAGGCTCAGGAAGATGGCGTGGGGTTAACGGCCCTGCAGTCGGCTCCTTGGGTCTGTTTTGAACTGTGGCCAAGGCGAGAACAGGGGTTTGCACAGGACTGAGGGCCTCTCAGTAAGAAAAGCTGCAAAATCCTGGGCGAGCTGGGGTAAGCCGGCTGCCCCACAAGGGAGGGACATGTCTCAGGTGCCTCCAGGATGCTTTATTCATAAGCTCTGACCTTGGTGTGTACTTGAGGTTTTAACCACAAAGGGTAGAAAAGGGCTTTGTGATGGCCAGAAAAAAAAAAAATCACAAAGGCCCTTATTATATAGGAAATAAGTTGTTGTATGTTGTCTCTGATGAATGGAGACAGGAAAACTCAGTGGAATTTTTACAATTCAAAGACTAAGAAGGAAACAAAGATTTTGTGCTGAAATTAGCGGTAGGAGAGGTCAGCCTAGGGTTCACTCCGGAGATGCAGGTATTGATAGGAAGCAGCAGGAGGGAATTTTCTGGGGCTGGGACTGTTCCGTCTTGAGGGAGGAGGTGGTCATAAGGGCTGTATGTGGGTCAGCGTTTCTTGAGCTATGCATTTAAATTACTCTCCTTTACACGTGTTGCTGGATCTACATTAAACCTTAATCAAAAAGTTTGCTTTTTGGAGTTCCCGTTGTGGTTCAGCGGGTTAAGAACCCAGCTAGTATCCATGAGGACGTGGGTTTGATCCCTGGCCTTGCTCAGTGGGTTAAGGACCCAGCATTGCCGTGAGCTGTGGTGTAGTTTGCAGACCTGACTCGGCTTCTGAGTGGCTATGGCTGTGGTGTAGGCCGGCAGCTGTAGCTCTGATTAGACCCTCAGCCTGGGAACCTCCATATGCCATAGGTGCGGCCAGAAAAAGAAAAAAAAAATTTTTTTTTTTAAATAAACTTTTCCCTATGACATTAGACACCTTCAATTTTCAGCTGTGTCTTTCACTTTATTTTCAGTACTGGGGGGGGCTAAATTAAAAATAGGAAATTACACTCCCCCAAAAAACTTTACAAGAAAAGATTCATTTAAAAACTAAAGGAGAAATAGGACTATTTTATTTTATTTCATTTTTTTGTCTTTTTTTAGGGCTGCACCAGCAGCTTATGGAAGTTCCCAGGCTAGGGGTCGAATTGGAGCTGCATCTGCCAGCCTATGCCACAGCCACAGCAGTGTGGGATCCAAGCCATGTCTGTGACCTACACCATAGCTCATGGCAAGCCCAGATCCTTAACCTACCGAGTGAGGCCAGGGATTGAACCTGCCTCCTCTTGGATAATAGTCGGGATCGTTACCACTGAACCACAATGGGAACTTCCAGGACTAATTTAAACCGTGGAAAAATGGGAGTTCCCGCTGTGGCACAGTGGGGTGAGCGGTGTCTCCGTGGGTGAAAGGGGAGTGGAGGCTGACGGGCTGGCCAGATGGGAACAGGGGGTTTGGAGCTACGGGAATTGTTCCTCAGTAGGAATGACCCAGAGATTTACAGAGACAGAGGCAGGCTCTCAGCAGGGCAGATGTTTCCCCGGGGCTGCGGCCGGGGACAAGGTGGATCCCTCGGCCCTCAGGCGAGTGCTGGGCAGTGTGGAGACCACCTAGCGATCATAGGAGGGTAGGAGGGGAGCCGCAGGCCAGAGGGAAAAGCCCTGGAAACGTGTGGAGTCAGGAGCCTCCGGGAAGTGCCGCAAGCATGACGGGGCAGAAGAGGGTGCTGCGGGCACGCGGGTGGCACCCAGGCCTATACTGGATGCTCGTGGAGGGCCTTCTCCCAGCTGGCATTTGCTGCAGGGAGGGGTGAAGCTGGACAGAATATCACATTCAAGACCCAGAACTCACTGACATCATACCTGCCACAGATCCAGAAGGTTCCAAAGAGTAAAGCGTAGAAGGCCCTGGACCCCACAGACAGCCTTGGTTCCGCATGTGTGATGGGGGGAGGAGAAGGGTTATCTTGGGAAGCGGCTTCAATTTTTAAAAAACACAGCTGGGCCTGCTGGAAAGGAGCTGGGGAAACAGAGGGAAGTACAAGCTATGGGAACAAGGTCAGAGGAAGCCTCCGGTGGCTTGAAGCCTCCCGGGCCCAAGACTGAAGAGTCCAGAGGCCGAGGAGGGGCTGTAGGGACCAAGGCAGAGGACACTCGTCTCTGCACACATGGGTCCACTGGTTCCAGAAGCTTCAGCTTAGGAACCAAGAGCGGTTTTTCACTGAGACAGATGGAAGGGGAAAAAGAATTCCCAGGAGTTTCCGCTGTGGCGCAGTGGGTTAAGAACCTGACTGCAGTGGCTCGGGCTGCTGTGAAGGTGTGGGTTCAATCGCTGGTGTGGTGCAGTGGGTTAAAGGAGCCGGCATGGCTGCAGCTGTGGCCTAGGTCGCAGCTGTGGCTCAGATTCAGTCCCTGGCCTGGGAACTTCCATATGCGGCAGGTGCGGCCATATAGATTTAAAAAAAAAGAATTCCTAGGCCTCTCTACTCAGAATTGACAGGAAACTTGCAAAAATTTAAAGTAGGTCACCAAATGCCCTGGCTTTAAACCCTTCCCCTAGCTTCTTGCTGCTCTCAGATTAAAATCCAACTCTGCCCAGGTTCTGGAGGCCCTGCAGGGTGGAGCCGCATCTGTCGGACCCCCTCCTGCGCACAGGACAGCGCCTCCCCCTGGCTTGCAGCCTACTCATCCTTCAGACGCACCAGAACTTCCTACCTCTGAGCCTTTGCACTTCCTGTTCTCCCGGGGGCCATCTGGTGTCTTCCCCCACCCCCTCCCCCACGCCTGACTCTTGTCTGTGGCCTGCACTTGCACTCACCTTACAGAGATATTTGTGTTTCTGTCACTAGCCTGCAAGCCCGTGGGAAGAGCTGCAAGCCTCGTCTGTCTTGTTCACAGCTGCAATTTTAGCACCTTGCTCATTGCCTGGCAGAGATGGTTAATGGCTACTTGTTGAATTACAAAGCCTGGAGGATTCTGGAGCAGCAGCAAGGAGCCCCATAACCCAACCTCAAGATTTTACCGGGTGGGGAAATGCAGAGAGAAAAAGCTGAGCCTGGTAGGGAATAGATCTGTGACAAACACGGCATTCTCTGCTTACAGAAGGGGTGGAGGCTGTGACCCCAAACAGCGCCCATGCTTCAATCAGCACCAGGAACCAGACCTAGACATTAAAAATATGCAGAATCAGGAATTCCTGCTATGGTGCAGTGGGTTAAGAATCCGACTGAGGCTTGAGTCGCTGTGGAGAAATGGGTTCGTTTCCTGGCCCAGTGCAGTGGGTTGAAGGATCTGGTGTAGCCACAGCTGTGGCTTGGGACACAGCTGTGGCTTGGATTCAACATCTGACTCGGAAACATCTATATGCAGGGGGTGTAGCCATTAAAAAAAAAAAAAAAAGCTGAATCAGTGACTGAAGAAGGTCCCGTGCAGGTCCTAAGGTCTAGGACTGCCACAGTTGAAATTTTCTAAAGAATTTCAGAAGATGGAAGTCAAGCTGACAGCACTAGTGGCCTGAACCTAGCCAGAACACAGATTGGGACTTGGACCCTGGTGCCAGGGCTTGTACCCAGACAAAACCCAGGCTGGCACTTGAACCCATGTGCCGGGACTTGAACCCAGCCTAAAGCCAGACTGGGACTCAAACCCAGCCCAAAGCCAGATTGCAACTTAAACCCACGGTTTTAAATTCAAATTACTCACCCTGTGTCTGGATTCACTAAGATTCAGGTTCTTTATGCCTCCGCACAGAAGGAATTCAGTGATAGGCAAGAAACAGATTCATTAGGATAGGACGCTTGTTAGAGATGCAAGCGGGCAGGCACGGAAACCCCACCCTGATGAGGACCCGGTGGGCCACGATTTTATCATCCAAGGGGAGTGGGATTGGAAAGGCCGGCCTCTTCCTTTCTGGGAGCAGTAGCTCTTCCTTCGTATCTGGTAAGGTGTGTATTCAAATCAGCTGCAGGGCGTCCTCGAACTCTTACCCTTGGTCTGAATCTGAATGCAGGCCTCATCCCATCCCCCACCCAATAACCGAAGCAATTCTTGCAGCTACACTAGCCTAGCAAGCCTGCCTAACAGTGGTCTCCCAATACCCCCCCAGGTTTCCCTCTTAATCTGTGAAGTCCCCTTACTGGGACTTCAACCACATGTGCCTACTCCAGCCCTATCAGAAGGATCCCTAATGCCCCGTCCTTGTGAGGAGGCCCAGCAGGTACAGGGCTTCTCCTCCAGGCTAGACCAAGTGGCCCCCTGGTGCTACACTACCTGTCCCCACCCCAGCCCCCACTATCTGTCACCGCTTCAGTCTCTGCATGTTGAGGGCATTATGGGGCTGGATTAGCGGGGCTCTGCAGCATCATTTTGCTGGGAAATTGGCCAGAAGAAGACGAGTTTGCTTGTATATTCTAACCTCTGGCTGGTGCTGGAATTCTTCAAGTCCTATTAAGAAGAGCAAAATGTTCCAGAAGCTCGAGTCAGGCCAATTCGGCATTGGAGGAGGTGACGAGGCCACCCCTAGTGAGGTAGGAGATGGCCCAGGAGGCAGCTGGGGCCCTAGGAACCCCAACATCCGTGGGGCCCTGACATCTAAGGAAAAAGTTTGAGAGCAGAATTTTTGTTTGGTCAGGACTGAGCAGGATAGACATTGGAGATGGAAGAGTTTGGACTTTCATTCTTTTGGATTTCAGTTTTCATGACGAAGGGGATTTCGTTGTGAAATATATATATATATATATTTTTGGCTTTTTGCCTTATCTGGGGCTGCACCCGTGGCATATGGAGGTTCCCAGGCTAGGGGTCTAATAGGACCTATAGCCTCTGGCCTTCGCCACAGCCACAGCAACGCGGGATCCGAGCCGCATCTGCAACCTACACCACAGCTCACGGCAATGCTGGATCCTTAACCCACTGAGCAGGGCCAGGGATCGAACCTGCAACCTCATGGTTCCTAGTCGGATTCGTTAACCACTGAGCCACAACGGGAACTCCTCGTTGTGAATTTTATTTATCATTTGAGGAGAGACTTAAGTGGTTGGAGGCCCTTCCTGTTGTTCAAAGAGGGACAGGCTGCTTCTTCTTATTTGCTTAATGGCAGAACCTCTGATGAGCCCTGTCCAGAGTTGCGGTGGGGGTGATACGGGGAACAGACTCGGGTTTTGCTCTGGTTACAGGGTGGCCTTGGAGATCAGCCAGTGCTGGTTCTCCCACCTCTGCTTGCGTCAGTCACCCCAGGACTTGTTACAAACGCGGACGGCTGGGCACCGCCCCCCCAGCTGCTGATTCAGTCGGTCTGGGGTGGAGACTGATAATTTGCATTCCTGACAAGCTCCCAAGGGCTGCTGGTGCTTTGGATCCAGTTCCACACTCGGGGAGCCACTGATCTAACGAGTGTCCGGTTCTAAATCATTCTGTGGCCCAATGCAACAGCGCCCTTGCCTTCTAGGTCTCAGGGGGGCTCGCAAAGGGCAATGACTGGTGGTGAGGCGCTCCTCAGGGTCAGGGAGGGACGGTCTGGGTGTGCTCCCCTCACCTCCCAGAAAGACAGCCACACCCCTGATGACGGCAAGACTGGCCAATAAGTCCTAAGGCTTAGGAGAGGGAAGTCGAGGGGTGTTTCGTGGGTGTGTATTTGTGTGTATGGATGCGTATGTGTGTGACTGTGTGTGTATGTGCGTTTGTGTGTGTGCATGTGCAAGCGTGTGTGTGTGAAACTGTTTCCTCTACTTAGCAGGCTCTCACCTCAACCCCCAGACTGGGGACGTCCCCACGTGGAGAGTGATGAACGGGTCTGGCCAGGCCCCTCACTCACTCTCTCCAAGGGACAGGGCTGGACTAATCAGATGTTTCCTCCTCTGTCAATCGCTGCTGGCCTCGCCTCCCTTCCAAATTTGTAGAAAGGATTCTGGGTCCAGGAAGAGGAAAGAGCACCTCCCAAAGCGGAGAGGCCTCTCTGGCAGCATCCTGGACAAGTTCTCAGCATCTTCCACCAGCCGTCCATCCCTGCCTGAGCATCCTTCACAACCAGGCTGCCCCCCCGGAAGCCCTTAGACAGCCAACAAACCTTCCTCCCAATTTCCCGTTTTCCCAGAATCAGGGCTAACGGCAATCTGTTGTTCTATGCGAAAAGCAGAAAATGTTCAGATTTATTGCTTTGAGAGGTTTGGTCTGTCTCTTGGGCCTGGTTGATGAGGCTTATTCTTAAGTTTCATAGCACTTTATTTTTAAAAAAAGAATTTTTGACAGCAGTGTTTCACCCCATATGTACGCCAGGTTTGGGGTTTACAAAGAGTGTTCACATAATAGCAATAATAATCATCATTATATGTCCCGAGTCCCCACACTGCGGAGCTCAATTCACCCTTGAAACCACCCTCCCTTTCCACAAATGGAAAAGCAGAGGCTCAGAGAGGTTAAGGGGCTTGCTCAAGGTCACACGGCCCAGGGAAAGGGCAGAGGGGAGCAGAACCCGGATCTGTTTGGTTTTAGCCTGGGCTTCTCCTCTCCTGTCCTTCCATTTTGCCTTTCTTATCATCAAACCAACTGAATACATGCCAATCTGTAGATAAACAGTGAGTGAGAAAAGACACAAAACCAAACCCAAACCAGAGGTTTTGTGGAAAACAGAGGCTAGAATGCATTTAAAAAATAACACCGGGAGTTTCCGTTGTGGCTTAGTGGTTAACGAATCTGACTGGAACCATGAGGTTGCGGGTTCAATCCCTGGCCTTGCTCAGTGGGTTAAGGATCCGGCGTTGCCGTGAGCTGTGGTGTAGGTTGCAGACGTGGCTCGGATCTGGCTTTGCTGTGGCTGTGGCGAAGGCCGGCAGCTCCAGCTCCTGTTAGACCCCTAGCCTGGGAACCTCCACATGCTGCAAGTGCAGCCCTAAAATGACAAAAGACCAAAAAAAATAAATAACCCCGTATATTCAGGGAATTCCTCAGGTCCCCAAACAATACGTTTTGTGCAATGATGCCATTGATGGAGGGTCCAGTGGGGACGGGGAGTCAGCGAGCAGAGGACTGGCTGTCTAAGTTCTAAGACTGCACTGCCAAAAGGCAGCCAGTAAGCACACATGGCTATTTAATTTAATTAAAATGAAATAAAAGAATTAGTTCTTCAGCTGTACTTGCCACATTTTAGGTGCTCAATCACCACACGGGGCCACCCTTTCAGACAGCAAGGGTAGAGGACATTTCCATCATCACAGAAAGATCTACTGGACAGCATTGTTCTAAGCCACCAGTGAGCCTGCTTCTGTCTTACCCTGACTGTCCTGGTGGTGGTGGGGAATGGGAGGGCACAGGTGATAGTCATCCTTCTTAAGGTATGTCCCTCTATAGCCAAGGTACCTGTAGATGCCATCCCAACACCCAAGATTGGGATGCAGATTGAGGGCAGAAACCAAAGGAGTGGCCATTAACTTTACTATGGAGAGATTACAGCTCCAGGGATGCAAACTGAGGGCAGAAACCAAAGGAGTGGCCATTAACTTAGGCCATGCTCCTCAAAGTGTGGTCCAAGGACCAGCTGCATCAGCATCTCCTGGGAACTTGTTAGAAACGCAGAATCTCGGCCTCCATGCCAGATTCACTGAATGTGAATCTGCATTTTAACAAGATCCCCAGGTGATTCCAGCACACATTCAAATTTGAGAATCTCTGACTTAAGAGACAGGCTGAGCGGGATCAAAATATTGTCCCAAATATAGGAAACCAATCAGATATTTTTAGACACCAAAAATAGCACCAGCACCCTATCCCCCCAGTAGTGTGTGATTAAGCGTGAGTCACAGAGGGCTGAGCATCTCTGTGCCATGTGATCAATCAGTAAATTTCCAAGGACAGCCCCTCCTAGGGAGCAGCTGGAGGGAGCTGGCCCGTTCCCCCTTTCCAGCACCTTCTCGAACCACGATGGGGTCACCTCGCCCAGGAACAGAGAACAGAACTAAGAATCACATGCTGGATCTCAGGGACGCTGCCTTTAAATCAGGTTTTCTATTTTTGCCTTTCTTTCCAATGCATTCGGCTCTTGAACTTTGCAAACTGCCGAAGACACAATGCAGTGAATAAAGCCAGTCTGAACAAACACAGTCCTTTAAAGGGAGGCACCTGGCCAAGGACCGTGTTCCCCCTTTCCAGGGATGTGGTGCCCCAAAGGTGCCAGTGCCTGAAGGCAGGTGCTAATGAAGCTTTCTGGGAAGGAAGGAACCAGCGTCAAGCCCATCCAAGAAAACTGATGAAAAAGGTACCTCCGTCCGCAGGGATGGCAAAGATGAGGCTTGAAACGACACTGGCAGCACACTGGCCCCGGCCGGGGACAGAGGGTTCTGTTTTGGGAATGGTTCCAAAGCTGGATCCTGTGGTTCCTCCTTCAGTCAGAGTGACTCACCCCTTAATTCCTCGCTCCTCTCAGTCTACCTTGGGTCCTACTTATTTTTATCCCTGGAATAAACTTTGGTTAAGTTGCCAAAGGAATGATATTTCTCCACCTGCAAGGGTCCTCCTGGAGGATGAATTTTAAATTATTCATTTTTACAACTTGCTCCCAGCGATAACACAGAAGACAAGAATGCTATGGGGAGGAGAGGGGGAGAGTGACACAGGCCCAGCGGGGGAGCTTGGGGCCATGAGGGACTGTGGAGTCATTCGGCCACAGAGAGGCACTCCAGGAATTGACCCCAAGGAGCTGAGCTGGGGGAAAAGGGGAAGGGTCCAGGATGTTTTCATAGCTCTCTTCATAATGCCAAAAAAAATCAAAGCCATGCCTGGAAAGAGTCCTCTTGTTTTTGCTTTGCCAGCAGGCAAATCTGTTACTTTGGTAGCAAACGTCATTCCGCCCCCCTCCTCCCCCACCAGGGAAGAGCAACTACCTGGTTGCCCACTGCATAGGTTCTTGATGGGTCTGTCAGTCAAGATGCCTTGTCACCACCCCCTAACCTTGGCCAGGGGCTCATGACCCAGGCCAGGCCATTTGGAAGCTCATGTCCTTGAAGGGAGATGCAGTAGGATCTGGAGTAAACCTTTAGAGCCACTGGTCCTGGTGGTGGTGCCTGGGGAGGCTGCCCCCTGGTTCTTGCAACCTGGCTCCCCAGCCAGATCCTCTTCCTAGTTCTTCTTGATGTCTGGCTATTCACTTTACTGAGATTCCATGAACCACTCCAAGGCCTTTTTTTTTTTTTTAATGGCCGCACCCGTGGCATGAAGAAGTTCCTGGGCCAGGGGTCAAATCCAAGCCATAGCTACAACCTACACCATAGCTGTGGCAACGAGAGATCCTTTCACCCACCGCGCTGGACCGGGGATAGAACTTGCACCTCCGCAGCCATCCGAGCCGCTGCAGTTGGAGTCTCAGTCCACTGCACCACAGCAGGAACGCCTCGCTCCAAGTCATTGTGATTTTTTTTTTTTTTTTTTTTGCTTAAGTTAGAGTTGGCTTCTATTATTTGTGGTTAAGAACTCAAACTGCCACAAACCCAAATGCCCAGCAATAGGGGCTCAGATCCAGAAAGCGTGATACAGCACATGATGGAATAGTCCCCAGCGGGTACAGCAGGGAGATAAATGTATGTTGACAGGGAAGGATGTTTATAATAGATAGTTTAGTGCAGAGGGGACTGCATTAATACTGGATGCCAGGGTAGGATACCATGTTTGCAAAATACGTTCTGTACATTCATGGAAAAAGACCTAGAAGAAAATATAACAGTATTCATTCTGAAGGGTAGGAAGGTGAATGATTTTTCTTTTGGCTTATCATAATGGTATTCCTCACCTTTCTATAATGTTTGTGTAAGAAATGTTTTTATTTGGTTTGCTTTTTTCTTCATGGGCCCAAGCAAGTTACTGGAGCCACGTTTTCTCAGTACCTATCAAGAGCGAAGTGGTAAACATGATATCACTTACATCTGGAATCTAATGTACGGCACAAATGAACCTTTCCACAGAAAGGAAAACCACGGACTTAGACCACAGACTTGTGGTTGCCAGGGCGGAGGGGGAGGGAGTGGGATGGACTGGGAATTTGGGATTAAGAGATGCAGACTATTGTCTTTGGAATGGAGAGGCAATGAGATCCGCCGTATAGCCCTGGGAACTAAGTCCAGTCACCTATGATGGAGCATGATAACGTGAGCCAAAAGATTGTATACTTGTATGTGTAACTGGGTCACCATGCTGTGTAGGAGAAAATGGACAGAACACTGAAAACCAGCTATTAAAAAAAAAAAAAGAGTGAGGTGGTGAAGACGTCTGTTGGGTTCAGAAAGTGACTTATTTTCCAAACTCCAGGACTCCTGCTAAAGGGACGGCTCCCCTTAGTTCTGACTCTGGTGTCTGGGTTTCCAGAAGAAGGAAGCAGCACTTCCCGTGCTCCCAGGGCACCAGCACCATCCCACTTATTCTCATAGCAACCCTACTGGGTGAGGGGTCTGCCCCCCATTTGGTGGAAGAGTGGTCCAGGGAGACAGGGACCCGCCCAGGTCCCCGCAGTGGGCTCAAAGCCAGGTCACCCGGCCAGGGCCCCAGCACCCCAGGGGCTACTCAAGTTGACAAACAGCCAAAATGAAACGGCTGAGTCTGGGGAAGGGCTCCGAATTACCCTGTGAAGACAGCTGCGTGGACATGCTGCACAGGGGTGAGGGTGAGGGAGGGGACGCTTGTCCCCTAGTGTGGGGGTCTGAACTCCTTGCCCTGCAGAATGGCCTCCTCCCAGGAGAGGCGGTCAGCGGGGAGAGCGGGTCTGTGGAATATTCTTACCCTCCAGGTCTCAGCCTGAAGGTCACCTGCTCAGAGAGGCTCTCCTTGACCCCCTAAGGCAGCTCCAAGCATTAGCACCCCGGTGCCCACTTGTCTCCTGTGGAGCATTTCATGTAACTGGCAGTCATTTTACTTCCTGCCTGTCTCTCCCTGAGGGCGGGGCTTATGGCTGTCCCCGCTCACAGCTCTGTCCCTGGTCTTTGGCCCTATGTCTGGTCCCCTGCGGGCACTCACCGAATATCTGTTGAATGATGAATAGATGCACACAGGACTCGGGTGGTGAGCAAACCTCATGAGCAGGGCTCACCTCTGCCTTTACCAGCTGTGTGAGCTCAGGCAAATTGCTGCCCCTCTCTGGGCCTCTTCCAAGCCTTGATGGAAGTATAAATACTCAACTCCGTTTAAAGGAATGGCCTCATCCTTCCTGAATAAACGAGAACCAGTTTAAGGGAGGGTAACAGAATTGGATATCTTTATTAAATTACACCTTAAAATCAACTGCTGGTTGATTATTCTTTCTGACGACATTGCAGTGGTTTCCCCAGGAGTCACTGATGTGCAATGAACCCAATCAGATTTCTTATTCAATAAATTCTTTTATTGTAAGTTTACAGATTTTTTCCATTACAATAATGAAAACAGCACTAGTGATTTGTAACACTGAGGCCCAAATCAAAGGGGAACCCCTCTTCAAATTATAAGGTAAATCACACACAATTAAATGTAGAGTAAATGTTGGGCAAAAGGAATTGAAAATATAGAAAATGCGGTCAAGATTTGTGTGTGTGTGTGTGTGTGTGTGTGTGTGTGTGTGTGTGTGCGTGCGCGTGCGCACAAACACTTTAAGGTTCGTTCAGTTTATCGAGATGACACCCTTTTTGAAAGCACATGATTTTGAAAGCTATATTTGTAATCTGTGATAAAACATAACGGTAGAGAAAAGGCAAAAATCAAGCAAAAAATGAAAAAAAAATCTTCAGCAAAAGGAAGTGGATCAAATACACGAGGTTGCAACGCAGACCTCCAGTGCTTTGGCCCTGGAATGCCAAGTGAGCGGGTTTCACAGAAATTCTCCGTGGAAAGGAATGTCTGGGCCGGGGGTGACACGGTCGCGTCTCCAAGTCATGTCTCCTCACAGAGGAAAAGAAGTTGCTTGTCCAGCACATCTCTGCCAGGCAGGGGCCCCATCCCCAATCCGTTTGAGAACAGCCCCAAATGCAGAAGAGGCGGCGGCCGAGCGGAGGGAGCCGGTGCGCGTCAGCCCCCGCCCCGGGCCGAGCTGTGCGAGTGGTTCACGGGGAGCGGGTGGGCCTCTGTGTTGAACACCCAGTCCTCCAGGGAGAGCACGTCATCTTCAGAGAACAGAAGATAGAGATACCTGCGTCCAGGCCGGGGGCGGGGAGGGAGCAAGACACAGCCCGTCAGCGCTCTGGGGCCCGAGGGCCCGCTGGGGAGGACTCGGGGGTCTCTGAGATGGGCCTGGGCCCAAGGGTGCAGGGAGGTTGGAGACCCCGATTCTGCCTGGAGGGCCGGCCGCTCCCTGGGAAGGTGCTGAGGACCAGAGCATGCCGATTCGGGGCAGACAGATGGCACTTAAAGCCGCCCTCAGCCCTTACTCTGTACCCGCCCCCCAGCTTCATTCTGGACTTTCCCCACCTGCCCTGTGAGCACCCGCTGTGGCCTCCATTCCCTTTTCTTTGCTGGGAGGCCCAGGCGCTGCACTGGTACACAGGCTGCTTCCTTAGGTACCGGGAGGTTCCACACTCTAGCGGGTGTTCGGGCACTAAAAGTGAACAGGGGGTCGTGACTCCAGAACTCCAGCCTCCCAAGCTCCCCGCCCTGGGGGGGGGGGTCGTGGAAGGAACGGACCGTCCGAACCCACCCTAAAGAGCTAAGGCGCAAGGGGACTGCTTCAGGGAAGAGCCGGGAAATGAGGAGGCCCACTTCCGCCCCTGGAAAGTGAGGGGAGAGGCAGGGGCGGTCGGCAGCAGTGGCCTCTGTGGACACCGCCATGGTATCCTCGTTCGTGTCACAGAAGGGGACGGTGTCAGAGAACGTAAGTAACCCGAGCAGACAGGCTAGAGGAGCTCACTGCTCACAGGAAAGGCTCAGGGGGGTGGGTCTGGCCCATCTCCCAGAGTAGAAACCGGCCTGACCCCAGGCCCACCTGGTGGTGTAACCCTCTGGATCCCCAGCCCCCATCCCTCTTGGGCCTCCTCCTGGGAGGCCAGGACCTGACTATGGGGGCCGGGGGGGGACTGCTGACCCCTCCCCCTCCCCCAAGAAGAGCCCGAGTTGTGCTCCGGAAAGAACACGGCTGAGCCCCAACTCACTTCAGTGTCTCCGCCAGAAAGAAAGTCTGCTGCTTATTGTCGTGGCTGGGAGCTGTGCTGTACACATCTTGGATCCCAGAGAATCCGGCTTCGGTCCGACAGTACTTCTCCAAGGCCTGAAGGAAAGGAAGGCAGCCTTGGTGTGCGGGCAGGAGAGGCCCCCAGCCCAAGACGCGTGCCTGGCCAGGTCTCCACGGCAGGACCCCAGCCCCTCCACTGAGCACGCCCCCCCCGCCCCCGCCCCGGCGGCACCGGTGAGAGCAGCAGGTCGGATGATTCTCCCAGGGCTCAGCTGTGACCACGCTCCCCGGACCCAAGCCAAGAACTTCTTCCCTGGCCGCCTGAGCTCTCACCTGCTGTGAAGTTAGAGGAAGTGTCTCTGCCTTTGGGGGAACTAGCCTGATCTGGCAGATGCACTCGCTGTGGAGGACAGAGGTCAGGGAAGGTCTTAGAAATGTTCTTGGGCTGGGATTTGGGGACCGGACTTAGCACCCCCGGGGATTCCCCATAAAGATGTTGTCCCTGGGCGAGAGGCTCTGTCTGCTTTTTTATAGAATTGCAGTTTTGGAGTTGTGCCACAGCGGGTTAAGGATCTGGCATTGTCACCGTTGTGGGGAGTTCGATCCCTGGTTTGGGAAATTTCATATGCCACAGGCTCATCAAAAAGAAAGAAAAAGAAAGAGAAATGCAATTTTTTACCCACTGATGGTCCGCAGGTGAGGCTCAGGAGTATAAAAAACTTGGCCTTCAAAGGTCAAGAACCAGGGCCTTCAGGAAAGCAGGGGGACTGGCCAATGACGCATGTCACTGAGCCTGAGCAGGCCCTGCGCCCCACTGAGTATGGTGCTCTGGATGTGTGGCTCTCCCCATGAAGTCTGTGCCTCTGACAGCCATGGGCCAGGAGAGAACAACAGAGAAAGCTCAGCATCCAACAAAGAACCTTCTGGAGTCCTCACACCTGCCTTTGACACCTCCCTTAGGGGAAGGGGCGGCAGAGCCCAGAGAAGGATAGGGGCCACCTGGGGCTGGGCTGGCTTTGGGACGAGGACGAGGATGGAGGTGAGTCGGCAGCCCCTTCCTGTCTGAAAGGAGAAATCTAAAGTCTTCCGCTCAGGCTCTGGGGTCGGAAAGCAGTGACCACCTGTGTGCTGGGCCGCCTCTGGCTGCCGCCCTGCATTTGTCACGCTAAGCGTGCTAACACTGGCCTAGGCCCCCAAGGCCACTGGGCACCTGGAACACTCTTCACAAGTCCCTGTCCTGCTGTTGCCTGCTGGGGACTCTTGGCTCTGCAAATAAACTTTGACCGCCACCCCTTCTTTTTAGGGCAGTACCTGTGGTAT
Source organism: Catagonus wagneri (assembly GCA_004024745.2). NCBI lineage: Eukaryota > Metazoa > Chordata > Mammalia > Artiodactyla > Tayassuidae > Catagonus > Catagonus wagneri. The sequence goes on along the minus strand of PVHT021183551.1, from coordinate 14,651,966 downwards.
ATGGAAGTTCCCAGGCTAGAGGTCAAATCTGCTGTCTGCAGGACTTATCAGACCCTTTCATTTGCTAATATGCAGGATGCTTCTCCACAGGCTGCCAGCCTACATCACAGCCGTTGCAATGCCAGATCTGAGCCACATCTGCAACCTACATGACAGCTCATGGCAACAGTGGAACCTTAACCCATTGAGCGAGGCCAGGGATCTAATCGTTATCCTCATGGATACTAGTCAAGTCTGTTACCACTGAGCCACAACGGGAAGTCCTAAACTTTGACCCTTTACATTCAAACTTTAGCCAGATACCAGCCTGGCTCGACTTTCCTCTTGGTTTTGGAGCCTGACTATGAATTCCCAGGGGCGCCTGCCACCAGTTCAGCCCCCCCGCACCGTCCCACCCCCACCACTCACCATGACCACATCCCAGCCCCACTCCCTGTAGATGGGGTTGTGGGTCTGCCGCCACAGGTACATGTAGCTCTCCACCACCTCCGGCCGCAGGATGTAGTAGCTCTCGCTCATCTGCGTGGCCATGGCCTCTAGGCCGGAGTTAAACCAGAAAGCCTCGGGCCCCAGTTTGGTATCTGTGGGAAGGATCAACCAGGGGGCCTGGGTCAGACCTCCCACCTCCTGCTCCTCAGGATCCTGCCGCCCCAGGAGGGATGGAAGTGGTCTGGAAGCCCTGGCCGGGCTGGCTGGTGATGGGCGGGCACAGGGTGGGCCCGCCTGGTTTGCCCAATAAACTGCCTGGCGGATGCACAGCTCCGCTCTTGGCCTAGGCTGGCCAAAGCAAGACCCTTAGGCCTCGAAACTGTTGCAGTTTTAGATGCTGAGGATCCACATGAATTTCCCAGCAGTCCGGGGAGATGAAGGTTTGGGTAGAATTCCCCAACTGTGTATTTTGAGTCTTTAGCTCTGTAAGATGTTAACCAGAGCTTAGCCAAGAAAGGGTTGCAGATTTAAACACCAGTGGGGGAACAGTGGGTCAGACAAAGTGAAAGTCTCCCATCTGCAGGACTTATCAGACCCTTTCATTTGCTAATATGCAGTGATGCAGCTCCACAGACCCCCTTTCTCTGAGAGGTGCTTTTGACACTTCCCAGGACCAGCGCCCTGCAGCTGATGGTCTGGGAGACTGCTGAAGTGGAGAAGGAAGATTTGCCCAGAAGGCGGAGATTCAGGCAGGAGCTGAATACAGAAGGTCTGGGTTTTGTTGTTGTCACTGTTTGGGGACAATTTTTTCTTTTCTGGATGACTGCTATGATCAGCACTACTGCAACCGCTGTTTATGATCTCAAGGGCTGTGCTGGGTGTTTTACATAGATTTTTTTCAGAACTTAAATACTGTTTTGGTAAGGCAGATGTTATTACCCCCCTCTCACGTATGTGGAAACTGAGGATCAGAGAGGCCATGTAATTTTGTCGAAGGTAACACAGCAAGTTGTGGCTGAGCTGGGATGTGACCCTGGATCTGCCTGATGCCCTTCCCCCGGGTTGTCCTCTTCTCTTTCTCTCCTGGGTGTGACTCTCAAGGTCCAAAATTCAGGGTGTATAGGTCAGCTCATCCTCCCTTTAATGCCTGAACATCCGGGCCCCTCCCACCCTCCGTGGTGCAGCCATCAGAAAACAGCCAAGCTGCTACTGGGTTGAGGGCAAGAGTGACTGTTGCAGCCATCCAGGGCCGAGCCGGGCTGGCTGAAACAACATGCTCTATTAAGCAGACTGTCTTTTTACGGTCTGGGCTGATTGTCCCCAACAAAGAGCAAGCTTTTTATTATTCCTGAGATTTCCCATCCGTTTATGGTGCGGGCAGAGACAGCTCTTTGATGGGAATTGAAGACCAGTTTTAAGGACCCATTGCGAATCGCTGGCTTCTCGCAAACAGCTCCAGGAGCGCTGGATTCCGCGGCCTGCTCACAGACACATGTTGGGTGGACCGCTAACCAACACCTTCCTTGCTGCTGGAGGCGGGCGGCTGGCCAGGTGCTTCCTGTGGGGCCCTCCACCTTGCCTGGGAGACCTGCGTTATTGTTCCCATTGAACAGATGAGAAAACGGAGGCCACCAGCTGGTGAGTGGCAGAGCGGCACTTGAGCCAGGAATTGGTACTGCAGATCTTGGGTCCTCTCCTCCAACCAGGGCTGGGATTACAACTCAGAGCAGTGGGCCCCTTCTGGGGTCAAGGGGGCTGGGGCTTTTTTTAGGGGCACTGTGTAGAGAGGCAGCACACAGGGTGGGGCTGGACATCAGCAGACCTGGGTTCTAGTCCTGGCTTAGCTACTCACTTGCAGCGTGGCTTTGGCTAAGCCACTTCCGCTCTGGGCTGTTTCTCCATGTGTAAATGAGTTGGGCTCTGCTCTCTAATGCGGCTTCTGAGTCAAGTCTTTGACAGTTCTGCTGTGAGTGTTGCTGGAACGATCCAGAAGCTCTCAAGCTCTCTGGGGGTCTTGGGTCAGAGAGTGATTGCGGGGTGGTATCAGGAGGTGGTGAGACCCCCTAAATGGGAGGGTTCCAGGGGGAGGGGAAATGAAGCATAAGTTTGGGGATTGGGGTTCAGGGAGAAGTAATTTGCTAGGCTCAGGGGCTGGAGGACCTTCTGCTCTGTGCCCCTCCCATGGGGGCTTGGCCAGGTCATCTCTGAGCTTCAGTTTCCTCATCTGTGTTGTGAGGGTCAGCGATTGTCAAGTGCCGAACCACAGTCAGCACACCACTCTTTCAAGTTCTGCGAAACCTCCAAGGCGAGGTTTCCCTAAGACCATGTGGTCCCCTGACTCACTGCCGCTCTGCTGGTCTTTCTAGTTCTTCCTGGTGTCTAGCCTCAGTCTCTCCTGCTGCCCCTTCCCCCTGCAGGGTTACCTGAGCGGGCGTACGATTCGTGGCACGTCTTGGTGATCTGGGCCGCGAGCTCTCGGTAGTGGGCCCTCTTTTCTTCCTTGGCATCCTCAGCGCCGAGGGCGATCATGCCCCCGGAGAAACAGGCCAGGTGCCCCATCTTGTGGTCCAGAATCCCCCCTCGCCACTCGGCAATGTAGGTCAGCCCCCCGGGAGAGACATTCAGCAAGTGGGTCTCTATTGCCTGGGAGCAAGGTGGGAGGAAGGGCGTGGGAGGGGACAGAGAAGGGAAGGGAGAGGACGGAAAGTGAGCGCTATGGAGACAGCAGCGAGTGCAGCTCTGTCAAGCCCTCCATCCCAGGCAAAGGAGGCCCGCTGACCTCCCCGGGGGGCGGTCCCTGAGGGGGCCCGAGGGGTGCCCTGTCACTCACCCAGCTGAGGCTGGTGCCTGCTGGGGGGCTTGGACACAAGGCAGCTCCCCATACACAGACTTTTAAATCTTTTACACTCAAAAAAGCTTTTAGTAAAAAAAAAAAAATCTTTAAAAATTATCATTCTCTATTATATCCGCCGTTAGGGAATCTTAACCTGAAGCCCGGTTGGCCTGTGGATGAGTCTGAGCAGTGCCCTTAAAATTGTATGTGACCCTTGAGGGCATTTTCATGGAAAGAGGGCCTGTATATTTGATCAGATTCTCATAAAGGACCAGCAGAAAATAAGAGCTGCCCTGTACAGGCCAGTACCACATGCTTCCACGTTTAACGCCCACAACAAGCCAGGCACGTGGGGTTGACTGACACAGGGGTTGACTGGCTTGTCCCAGGTCACCCACCACACCAGGATCAGGACAGGGACCTCCGGCTACCCAAGCATGGCTCCTTCCACTGACCAAGAGCTGCTCCTTTTGGTGGCCAGGGGCCCTGAGAGCCCTTCCCCGCGCCCATAAGAGGTGATGCTATTGGGCCAGACTCCTGGGATGCTGGGTGTAGGTGTCAGGCTGCTGTGCCCCCTCCACTCTCTCCCTGAGAACCCTGGAGACCAAGGTGCTGGTGGCTGCAACCCACACAGCCATAAAGCTGGACTCAGTGGACTCCAGGACGGACCACAGGGGCCCTGGCCAGACCTCTGACTCCACTCTTGCCCTCCGATTCGTTTTCCGGCGGGGGTGGGGGGGGGCCTTTACGCTCTGTGGCTACCGAACCGGACTGCGTCTTATGCCCGTTTAACACCCTCCCCTGGTCTCCTAGGGGCTTCAGACAAAAGTCCAGCATGGCCTCCCGGACTCCCTCATTTATACCCTGGGATTTAACCTCATGCCACGGACATGGCCCCTGGGTGCAGACTCTAGTTCAAATCCCATCTCCGTCAGTTCCAAGCCGTGTGACATCGGGCAGATTCTATGTTCTCTCTGGACCTCAATTTCCTCATATATACAACAGGGATAAGAACACAAGCCACTTCAAAGGGCTGTGAGGATTAAATGGCATGTGTCTGCAGAGCTTGGCATGTTTCTTAGCGCAGAGCCTCAAGAAAGGCTGGCATGGCGATTCCTCTCCAGTCCACCCCCCGCCCCCGCCCTGCCCCCGCCACACTGGTCCTTTTCACTCATGTGGCCCCTGCTGCAGTGAATATTTTGAGCTGAGCACCTGTTGGTGCCAGCGCTGCGCTCCATGCAGGGGGTATAGCTCTGAGGAGGGGCCTGGACCCGGCCTCAGGGAGCTCACCCGTGGGCGCAGACTTCCCAACAAAATCACATGCTCATGAGAATTATGACTTGTGATCAGCGTCTTGAATGAAACAAATTAAGGGGAGAGGATGGAAAAAGGCTTGGGGACAGGGTCCTCCTTTGCAGAGTGAGGTCAGAGAAGGTCTCTCGCTGGTGACCTCCACAAAGACCATTTTCTTCCTGCCTCGGGGCTTTGCTGCCACCCCTGTTTTTCCTGAAAACTCCAGCTCCAACTCTGCTCCCTCCAGCTCTGCCTTTGGGCCCCTCCAGGATGTCACTTCCTTGGCTAGAACACCCCAATCTAAGCTAATGTGACTGTGTAACTCTGCTACCCTGTTTTCTTCCTCGGCAGTGCTGTTCCCACGTGCGTGTACCTATTTGTGTAGGTTTCTATGGAGAGTCCATCTCTCTCCCACGACTCTGAGTGCCTGGTGACAGCAGAAGCCACCATCACCACCCTCCAGCCAGTGCCTGGCATATGGGAGCTGCTCAAACAACATTTGCTCCTTGATCTGTTTTTTTCCTTTTCCTTCTGCTATAAGGCCCAGGCTGGTGGGCTGGCCGCAGGGCCCTTGCTGAGTAGCAGATGGGGAAGCTCTGATGATGTGACTGATAGGCCAGGGCACCTGCTCCCGTGGGGAGGAGTACTGAGGAGGCCCGGGGAGCTGCCATGTCTGGCCAGGCCCTGGCTTCTGGGCACAGCTGGGTCCCCAGCAGCTGCTCTGAAGGGCTAAGCATGCTGGTGCTGAGAGAGGTGACAGGGCTGGTCCCGATGCAGAAAGCACAGAACCCTGGTTCAGTGACCTGTTATCAACACTTGGGAGAGCACACAGACCTCCAGGGAGATCCCAGGAAGCTTTGCACTGCAGCTGGAAATCTGCACCTTTCAGGCTGCCTCCCATCCCTTATTTCTATTTGGGGTTAACCCCACGTTAAGTGCAGTGAAGAGGAAATGATAGGCCAGTCTCTCTTGGAGGATATAGCTGAGACAAACAAATGCAAAGACTAAAAAAAACACCCCCCCCCAAAAAAACCAAGGTTTTCCAAAATCCTAAGCAAAACACAGACAGCACAGGCTGGCAACCGACTAGAATCATAGCAAGAGACATAGCAAAGAGCTGAGCTGGAATCCCAGCTCTGCAATTGGAGAGCTGGGTGACTTTAGGCAAGTCATTTCACTTTTCTGAAGACTCCTTTTCCCTCATCTGTAAAATGGGAATAATAATTCCTGGGGTGGTTATGAGGCTATTCAAAGACTCTAAGTGCCTGGCACTGACCTCCCTTCCTGCATCTCCTGGAAGGCACCTCGTCTCTATACTCCCAAGAGGAGCTTCCGGTAAGCCAGGCTCCTCAGTGATTTGGCAGCTGCTTAGGGGAGGCAGGGGCCCCGCATCTAGAGCCGGTGAGACCCATGTTTGCGCCCTGGCTCTGATACTTGTTGCTGTGTGACCTTGTGCCTTTCTGAACCTCAGCTCCGTCATTTGCAAGAAGGGGGCTAAATAAGACCAGGCACCCAGCACGCCTGCCTGGAGGAGGCTGCAGGGGCAGAAGCTCCCTGTTTCCTGCTGTGCCTTCTCCTGTGCTCCCCAGGGTGTGCCGAGCCAGCCTGTCTGAGTCCTCCACGCCCACCCTTGCTGGTCATTGGTCTAACCTGGGCACTGACACCCCAGGGGAAGTTTTTAAGGCTGTGGACTGGGCCCCAGCCCGGAGGTTCTGATGCAACCTTGTTGGGGTGCAGCCCGGGCATTGGGAAATTTACAGCTCCCCAGGTGATTTTTAACTGCCAACAAGGTTGACAACTGCCAGAACATTCTTCAAAGACCCAAACTCGCCAGGGGCCCAGCCTTTACCCAGGGTCAGAGACACTGCAGGCTCTTCGTGGGGGAGATCAAATGCAGGAGCAAAGCTGAGTTCTCTCCGGTTCAATCGAGGGCTTCTATGAAGCTCCCCGTTTGCTTAAATAATTCATGACCATTTCTTCTCTTGAAGCCTCCACTATGGTGTGCCCCGAGGGCTGGGAACCGGGCTGCTCGTTAAGTTTGTGTTTACTCTGCAAGGAAGGCAGAAAGGGCAAAAAGGGCCTCTCCAGGCAGCACACCCCACCACCCGCTAAACCTGAAAGCTAATCCTGATAGAAGCCGCAGTCGGAGTTCAGCCACGGAAGTTCAGGGGGTAGCCGGGGCTGAGCCAGACTGAGCTGGGACTGGAGCCCCAGGGGCTGCTTCGTGACAGAGGTCTTGGTGCTGGGGAGCCAGGCAAGAAAAATTCATCACTGAGCCCACAGTTTAAAGGGTACAACGGCTCAGGAAGCCTGTTCTAAGGTGCTTCCTTTAAGGACTACCATTCCTGGCCAGATTCATGTGAACAGAGTAGAGTTAGATATCATTCATCCATCCAACCAACTGCTCACACCCACCCATCCACCCATCCCCACCCACCTATCCATCTTTCCACCCAGCTGCCCAGCCAGCCATCCAGCCAGCCACCCGTTCATCCGTCCATCCACTCACACGTGTATCCATCCTGCCTTCCTTCCAGCCATCCATCCACCTACCCAGCTAGCCTTCCTTCCTCCTTCCTTCCTTCCTCTCTCCCTTCCTCCCTCTTTCCTTCCTTCTTTTCCATTTCCTTCCTTCCCTCCTCCTCTTCCTTCCCTTTCATCCATCCTTCCACCTACTCATCCACCCATTTATCCCATCCACTCAACCATTCATTTGTCCTCCCCTCCTCCCTCCCTTTCTTCCATCCATTTATTTGTCCACAAAATAGTGATTCGTATGTATCCTAGGTACCAGGCACTGTTTGGGGAGGGAAGCATACAGGGTGAGTGAGTAGGCAAGATCCTTGCTCCATATAGCCCAGGAGTAAGCAAGGAAACAAATACATACATGTGATCATTTTAGATGCTGATAAAGGTGAAGACCCCCAACGATAACAGACCTAAGCTACGCGAGACAGAGAGAAGCTGGGGAAGGCTAATTCAGTGGCACTGGAGTTGACCAACAAGCAGGACACGGCCATTTGAATGACATTCCAGGTGGAGGGGACAGCATGTACAAAAGCCCTGGGGTGGGAATGAGTCTGGTGTGTCTGAGGAAGACTGGGGACCAGAGCTCAAGAGCAAAGGGGAGCGAAGGGTGACTGGCAGGCCCAGATCAGGGACCATGGGCAAAGGTGAGGAGTTTGGTGTAATCTGAGCGCTAAGGGAGCCATCAGGGGAGGGACACGCATTTGCAGCTCCTCTGGCTGCTGTGGAAGAAGTGACTTAGAGGGAGGGCGGTAGGGGTGGGTAGAGCAAGGAGTCCAGTTTAGGGGACTTAAGGCAGTGGTGGCAGATCCAAACTGCTCAATGTACTTTATGAGGAAACTGAGGCCTGGAGCCTGCTCAGGGCCCTTTCCTTAGTTGGGCTCAAAGGGTATCCATCAATGGACTGATGGAATTCCGTACCCCCTTCTCAACAACCCGACTTCTACGCTGTCCTACAGTCTCTGCCTCTTTGGAGGGCCTCGCCTCCCTGTCCTCCCCGCACCCCGTGGACAGACCAGCAGTGCTGAGGGACAGTGGGGAGCACCTGGGGGCTGGCTTAGGAGACCTGGCTCTAGCCCCAGCTCCGCCAGTTCTGTGCTGTGTGGCTTTGAGCAACTGCCTTCCCCTCTCTGGGCCTTGGTTTCCATCCACATAAAGAGAAGGAGCAGAACTGGATGCTCCACTGAGGGAGGCCCCTCCCAGCTTGGACGTGCTTAATCATGTCACCTCGGGTGCAGCAGGAAGACGGCTGAGGGTCTTGCTTTGGCAGCCTCACTCGGGGACTCCCAGGCCACTGTCTGGCTGTGTTCCGGGCTCGGACACATCAACTGAAGCACAGACACCGTGGTTTCTGAATCAGACTGCCTGCCACTTCCTGGGAGACCTCGGACAAATGACTTCACCTCCTGGAGCTCGGTTTTGCATTTGTCAAACGAGGACACTCACAGGGCCCTGATTTCAAGGTGTTTGAGACGAGTCGCAAGACAGGGTTGCAAAGCGACAGGCTGGGGAGGGAACAGTCTCGTTGCTCTGGCCGGCTCACCGTGGGGTGTGGGACAGCGTGGGGTGGGGTGGGGAGCAAGCCACGGCTCTCAGGGACCCATGCGGGAGCTGGTGGCGAGTGACTGACCGCCCATGACGGGTCAGGCCCCCGTCTTACCTCCAAGGCTTCGTAGTACATGTCTTTAGCCTCCATATCAGTCTTGGCCGACATCAGCCAGGATTTGATCAAATATTCATAAAAACTGTCCCCGAGTCCTCCAACCGAGACATGGTCTGCAAGGGGAGAAAGGACAGGGACGTTATCTTCCCCTGCGAGGCTGCCAGCGGGACTAACCAGGCGGGACTGACCGGGCGCGACTTGTCCCCCGAGCCTGGGCCTGGGATGGGGGGGCGAGCACTTAATCCACAGCCTCCCAGCCCCCAAGGGAACAGGGGCCAAGGGAAGGCACAGCCTGAGACCAGGGGAAACCAGGGCCGGCTTGAGCACCATCGTCCTGCACAGAAATGCAGGGGCTCATCCGGCTGCTATAAATCATGGCTCTTTAGCAGGCTGAGAACGGCAGAGCCCCTGGTTATTAACTGTAAATGAGTTGCATTTCTTTAAAAAGATAATCTGGTGGCGGGGGGGTTCAGAGATTTTTATTACCGGGTGACAAACATGGTAATTAATGCTGGGCAGGTTCATAAAAGGCCACGGAGAGCAGGGAAGAGAGGCTTAATTTAGTTGGTCAGAGCACAGAGCCGTTTTGGAAGAGCCGAGTTTAAATTTAGCAAATTGGAATGAACGGAGTTCAAAGGAGCAGGGGGAGGGGAAAAGGGGTTTGAGGACCGTTCTGTCTGTCCTGATGGAGCGGGACCTCCAGGTGTGGCTGGATGAGCAGGTGTCCCTACTCAGGGCTGTGCTGGGACAGCGACAGTCCAGTCGAGAGAGGAGCCCTTCATCACAGAAGCAAGACACAGAAACACCTTACTCAGGGGCTCTAACAATTAACTGGGAGACGTCAAGGTGTTTCATAGGTGCAACAAAGAGCAGACTGCAGTTCCCTGTTCAGCGGAGGAACAGAGATGAAGGGAAGGGGGCTGGGTCAAGGCAGGGTGGGGGGAATGGGAAGAGGCCTGTCAGCTCCTCTGGAGAAAGAGGGGGGAGGAAGAGCGAGGAGAGGGCAAGCGGGTGAGGGGGGAGAAGGAAGTAGGGAACACGGCAGCAGCCGCCCTTTATAGCGGGGCTCCTGCGGGCCGGGAGCTTTGTTGTATTATTTATAACAATCTTCCCAAGAACACTGTAAGGTAAGCACTATGAACCCCATTTCCCAGGTGGGAAAACTGACAACGAGCCTAAATAGCCATGGTCACCAACCCAGTAGAGCCCCCACTTCCTGCAGCTTTACAGCCAGCCAGGGAATGAAATTAAAGGTACAGAGTGAAAGAAGGGACAAGTGTGAAGAGAGAGGGACAAAACGTCAGAGGGGACGGACAGATGGGAAGCAGGAAAGGGGGTGGACAGGAGGCCCCCAGAGTCAAGCAGCCCTTCCGGCCGGCCGGCTCCCTAAACAAATCCTGGCCCAGCAAGGGCTCAGGACCGGAACAAGCCCGAAGCACTTGCAAAAACGGGAACAGACCAGAGAAAGCCTGAGGCCTGCGGAGGGCTGGGAGGGGGTCAGCGTGGGCTGGGTTTGGTTCCACGAAGAGAAGAGACAGATTCAGCCCAGCGTGCCCCTTGCCCTGGTTCCCGGAGGGGAGGACACAGCTGGACAAGGGGAGCACGTGGATGGCGCGTCAACGGCCAGGCCAGGAGCTCTGTGCAGAGCAAGGGTCGGGGAGGCTGGGAGTCAGGCCGGGTCAGCCTCCACTGAGGGCCCCGGCTTAGGGCACCTGGCCAGGGGCACGGTCACCTCCACACTCATCCCCTGGGCCTGCCTCCTTTCCTGTGTCTCCACAAACACTGCTAGCCCCCACCGCCCCCACTCCGCCCCACTGCCGGGAATACCTGTCCCCACCTTGCGTGGTTAACACCCCCTCACTGCCTCTCCTCCGTGTTCTCATTACACAAGGTCCCCACAGCGTGACCGCGAGGAGGCAGTGTAATAAGACACGTGCGCCCTCTGGCCCAGCGCCCTCCCGCGGCAAGTGCTCAGTGGCAGCTGCCCCACCGGCGCTGGGGGCCAGCCTCGCCCCCGGCTGCTCCCAGGGCTGCACTATCAGCACCTCTGCCTCCCCTGCCAGGCTGTGGGCTGTGTGGGGAGGGACCGTGTATGATTCACATCTGTGCCCACTACCTGTGTGGCACCCTGCAGACGCCAGGTAAGTCCTGTATGAGTAAAAGGCTGAAGCACCCAGTTCTCATCTGGAGGTATCGCTGCCTTGTAGCTGTGTGTCTTCCCCAGCATCGAGGGGTGCACAGCGACAAGTGCAGGACTGGGAGTCGGAGGCGTGGATCCACCATTAGCTCAGGGCAAGCCAGTGTCCCCTGGGCCTCAGTCTCCCGATCCGTAACATGCAAAAGGGAGCAGAGCTGGTGGGCGGGAGCCCGAGAGCCGAGATGCATTCTGTCGCTTCCTGACCATGTCAACAGCACTGCCATCACACTTGGCAGCCAGAGGCGGCCCCCACTACACTGGGGGAACCTGCTGGCAGGAAAGTAGCATGAAGCTGGGGGAGGTGGCCAGGCTGGGGCTGACACTCCTGCACCCCCAAGGGACAACGCGGACTCACCACTTCCCTCCCACTGAGGACGTGCGGGATTCAGGCAACGGACAAGGAGCATAAGCCACTCTGGGGGCCAAGCCGAAGGGCTGGCAGCTCTTCAAGCTCTCAGCAGCTCTGCTAGGGTCAGTCTTAGCGGTGCTTGCTGCCAGCAGAACTTCTGGCTGTGAAGTCCTGGTGGCAGGAAGGTCTTAGCCTCCCCCACGACCCTGAAGCTCAGCTCTCAGCGGGCGTGGGGAGCGGCCAGAGCAGAGGTCTGCGGCTGGGATCCCCACTGGCCCTTTGCCTCTCCCAGGATGCAAAGTCTGTGGTTGCAAATGGGCTGCACAGAGGATTCAAGAGGAGAAGGGAAGGCGAACCTAGTTTATGCAAGTTCGAAATGTTATGTCTGCTGGAAAAACACACAATCACCAGAAGAAAAGCACAGAAAACCGGAGGTGAGCCCGGGGGGCCAAGGCGGGGGAGGAGGAAGGCAGGCGCCCAGATGAGCAGGGTTTTCCTTATAACCTTCCCTCTGCGATTCAGCAGGCCTTGGATTCATATTTTATTAATATGAAACAATGCTCCATATGTGACTGACTCTGCCCAGCCCTGCGATCTGGATACAGCCTGAAAAGAAAATTACGCTTCTCAGTGATGGGGCTGGGGGCTCCCCTGTAATTTGCCAAGGTAGCTGTTCAGGCTGGGGAGCCACGCCCCTCTCCTTCTTTTTATGGGTTCTGCTGCATTGTCCTGGAGCAGCTAAGGCCGGTAGCTGTGTAGTTTATTTCTTTATCCAGTCAGGCCTTACAATTAAAGGTAGTAACAGCGAACTGTCTTGTCTCGTGGCCATAATATGTAATTCAAACCTTAATTTTCTTCTGGCATTTTTGGATCTGGCAGTGTGTTTGGTTAACAATACCCTGCATTTCCGATAAGCGTTTTTTGCAGGAGGCTCTTGGGAGTGAGGTCATCACCAAGGAAGATTCCTGGGTGGAGGTTCCTGGGCCCCCTGGACCTGTGGGTTGCAGAGGCTCTGGGCTGGGAGGACAGGCCCCTACAGTTTCCTCACCGTATCCCTGCTGGCAGGCCAGCTGACCCTCCAAGCATACTTCAGGGACGGGAGCGTCTTACCTTTTGGGACAGACCACGTCATCTTTGGAAGATGAACCTATACGCTTCCTGCCACTTCTGACCATTATCCCACAGCCCCCACCGCCCACGGCACACAAAGAACATGTCTCCAGCTCTTCTCCCATTTGGCAAAAGAGGAAAGTGAGGCTCAAGGAGATAAAGTGAACTTCTCCCAGCCATGCAGTCATTAGACTCTTGCCCACTTTCTCCCTGCGCCCTTGCTTATGCCATAACGACTGGGGTCGGAAAAGGAGAGGGGTCCTTGTCCGGGTAGACGCAGTGGAGATGGGGGACTCTGGGCAAGTCTCAGGCAAGTATAGGGCCGGGGCTCACGGAACCTGTTGCCACCAGTTCACGCTGACTGTGACCACACGAGCAGAGCCTTGGTCAGGAGGACAAGGCTTCTCAACAGGGGTGCAATACCGGGGCCTAGAGACTTTCCAACACTCTCCCGCCTGAGGGTCCCCCAAACCCCATTCTGTTCCAGTGGGCAGACCTGGGGCTGTGAAGGAGGCTCCACAGGTGACCCACAACTGTCTGGTTGAAAGAAAAAAAAAAAAAGCCTCTGAACATAGAACAACAGGAAATCCTGGGACCGATTCTTGCAGGTGTACGATACCGGTCATGATCCTTCTACGGCTGTTTAGTTAGGATCTGTTTCAATGTGGTTTTGCTGTTGTTGTTTTCTTAGAAATTAAAGTTGGAAGTAGGGAAGCAGATGAAAGGGGCTGGGCGCGGAAGCCTCTCTTGGAGTCACTTTCAGAGTAAACCTCTAGCTGGAGCACTCTTGCAAGTTTGAGGAATGATGCAGGAGGCTTTGGCGGGCACCATAAGAGACCCAGGGCTGTAGCCTTGATGGAAGGCTGGGACAGCTACTGTGTGTGTGTGTGTGGGGGGGGCTGTGTAGGGTGGGGCAGGTGATAGCAGCCATCACATCTGTCGCAACGCCAACGGCAACAGTAATGAACATTCCCCACAGGGCCTGGCAGGCAAGTGGTATCCAGGAGCCCTGAACAAATGCCTCGCTGGTAGGCGGCTCTGACAGACGCACCGCTCCTCACTCAGCCCGGATGCCTCACCCAGCAGGGCCGGGAGGCCAGGCAGGGGTCTGCTGAAGGAGGGGCAGCAGCGCCCCCGTACTCACGTTGCATCCAGTTCCCGCTCACCGGGCTGAGGAAGTTGGGGTAGAGGCCGAAGGGCTTGTCAAGATCCCTAAGGACCCTTCGGATGTTCCTGACCTGCCGAGAGATGGACACCAGGCACATCGTCACTTTCCCCAATAAGCCGGTCGGCTCCCAGCCCACCAAGGGCCGCGGCAGCCGGGTCGGGGCCAGAGGAAACCAGTCCGATGGGGCAGGAAGGCAGGGCTGCGTAACCGACAGCCGGTTCTGGTGCCAGACGGCCCCGTCCCTGTGCTCAGTGCGGGCGGGGCAGCACGTGGCCATGGTGGGGCCTGACCCCTCACCCCTGCGCGGACCCCTCCGCCTGGGGCCCCGCCGGCTCCCCTCGCCCACCTCACCCCTTCCTCACTGCCTGCTGCTTTGGGGAATGGGTGGGTCTTTTTTGGGGGGGGGTTTGTATAAGTGATAGCAGCTCACTGTAAGCGCTAGACAACACTGCCTAGTTAATAGGTCGGAAATGGTTAAATACTGGCAGTTTCATAGAGTGCAGCCTGGTAATACGCTATTTTATCTGACAGCATAGGAACGGTTCCAGAGGGGAGGCCTGGCTCCTTAGCATCCCGGTGCCCTAACAGGCATCTTAGGGTTTTAATAACAACAACTACAACAGCTGCTAACATTTCTCAGCTGCCCCGAGCCAGACTCATTAGACACATTATCTGCAACCCTCGTAGCAACCTACACGGTATTATTATCTTAGTTTAACAGACGAGAAACCCGGATCTGAGAGTTTCAGTCACTTGCCGGTGGTCATGGGGTTTGTAAGCGGCAGAGCCAGCACGTGAGGCAGGTCCGTCTAAACACGCGGAGCAGCCCCGGGTCCAACTCGGATCAGGGCAGTGACTGTGCAGCAACGTGGAGCGAAGGCCCCCCCCCCCCCGCCGCCCGCTGGGCCAGGAGACTGGAACCGCAAACTTCGGGGCTATGAAGAGCGAGGAGCGGGATTTGGGAGCCCTTAGCCACCGGGGCCTGAGCCTGGCAGTACATGAAATCCTCCCAGTACAGACGGAAAGGCCCCGGGGCCTGAGCAGCAGCAAGCTCGCAGATTTATCTACAAGGCCAGCAGCAGGGAAAGCAGCCTTTTAGCTGTCAGACCCTTCTTTTCAGGGGATGGCCCTTTGCTTTGCCACATTAGATCTCACAGCCATTTATGTTAACGGAACCCATTATGGGGACAGGAATGTGCTTGTACCTGAGTTATTCTCCACTGTCCTGGCGGTGAGCAGTGAAGCAGGCTAAATTAGCTCCCCCTGAGGGTGCGGCTGCTTCTAGAATTTGGGCCAATTTGTTGACTGCCAATAATCACCTCTGTGGGAGACATGACTAGGGGATAAAAGCGGCTGGAGGATACAAATGGAGAGAGAGCCGGCAACCCAGAGAGGTGGCAGGACTCTTGAGAAAAAGCCTGAAGCCTGCTGTACTGATCTGATCTTGAAACGGGGGCTTCAGAGCCAGAAAGTCTTGGGTTTTTTTTTTTTTTTTTTTTGTCTTTTTGCCTTTATCTAGAGCCGCACTCGCGGCATGTGGAGGTTCGCAGGCTAGGGGTCTAACAGGAGCTGTAGCCACCGGCCTACGCCACAGCCACAGCCATGCGGGATCCGAGCCACGGCTGCAACCTACACCACAGCTCACAGCAACGCAGGATCCTTAACCCACTGAGCTAGGCCAGGGATCGAACCCGCAACCTCATGGTTCTTAGTTGGATTCGTTAACCACTGAGCCACGACGGGAACTCCCAGAAAGTCTTGGGCTGGAGTCTCGGCTTTAGCACTTACTAGCTGGATGACCAGGACAAGGGGTTTAACCTCTGTGAGTCTCAGTTTCCTCCTCTGTTAAACGGGGATAACAGAAGCCACACCTCACAGGACTGGCGGGAAAATCAGAGCTACTGCATGGTGCGTGGCACAGAGCAGGTGCTCAGGCACTGGTATCTCCAGGCTAGCCAGGGCCTGGGGTGAGCTCCTGGAGCCGGCCATGAGGGGCCTGGCTCAAGAGCAATGGAAATGGGGAGGCTGGGGGCGGGGAAAAAGGACCAGAAAATAAGACCCCATCTGAAGTGGGACTCAGTTTCTTCCATGAGCTCTAAAGATGGGGGTGTCCTATGCAGGCAGAGTCCTCTCAGTCTAAGGAAAAGCTTCTGAAGGGAGGACTGACAACAGGCGGGCTGTGGGAGCCACAGTGCAGAGGAAGTGATCAAGGGGTTGAAAAACTACTCTGGAGCTTCTCAAGAAGGCTTGGGTGGATTCCCACCCCGAGTAAGCAGTGGTCCTAAACCTGGCATCGAAAAGCACACGGGTCCTACTGTATAGCGCAGGGAACTATATTCAGTCTCTTGGGATTGATCATGAAGGAAGATAATATAAGAAAGGGAATATATATATATATATATGCATATACATATGACTGATCACTTTGCTGTACAGCAGAAATTGGCACAACATTGTAAATCAACTATACTTTAATAAAAAAAAAGCACTTGGGTGCTTATTTAAATGCAGATTCCTGTGCCTGGAGAGACACTCAGAAACCTACATCTTCACCAGGGTGCTAGGTGATGTTTGAGGCTGGTTGGCTGACACGAGACTGGGAGCCACTGGTGGAGGTGTGACTCTAGGATCTCCCAGCTCCCCGGCATTTGAAGAGACTAACATTTGGGGGAAGAGATGGCTTTGGGAGTGGGGGTCTCCTTCTGGGAGGGCAGGGCTTCATCTCTCTAGAGGGGTGGGACTCAGGAGGGGACCAGCGCCATCTGAGGGTGCTGTGTGTACACTTCCCTTCTTTGGGTTTAGGGTTGGACCTACAGAGACACTTCCAGACAGAGGGAAGGCCAAAGGCTGTGACACTGAGGGCCTGCTCCTTCTGGAGGGCTTCACGGGGCGTGGGGGCAGGAGTGGGCAGCTGTCGGGATGGATGGAGGCTTGGAGGTCAGCTCACTGCACCCCTTGTGGCCTTAGCTGACCTGACCTGGCAACAATGAGAAGGAACAGAAGTGAGCCTCTGCTGTGCAGTGAAGCCTGCTGACAGCATGAGCTAGACGGGCATCTGGAAGAGAAAGGCAGGCAGGGCTCACACGAAGAAGTTAAATGTCTCTGGAAAGGGGACTTTTGTGCCGGGTGGCCAATTCCTGCCAACACAAGCTGGTGCCTAGATTGCCTTGGTTGGTTGCACTTTCTCCAGACTTCACACGTGTGTGGTGGCCACTGAGCTCACTCATACCAGGGAAAACCTTGCTGGCAGTTGTGTCTCTTCCCTGCCCTCTGCAGATGCCGGGGCCTCACTGCACTCACCTTCCCTGCCGCCTGGCACCGCACACCAGCTAGGCAACTATGTGCTACACGGGTGGTGACTGCAGGCTTTCGACCCCACCCTCCTGACCCCCGCCGGCCCACATCTCTCTCTCCCTGCCACAGGCTCACCCTCTGCTGCTCTCCGTGGGGAGAAGAGGGAGCAGTGGAGAAGACTTGCCTTTTCCGCGAAGACCTCGTTGCCAGAGAGCTCGGTGAGGTGTAGGAACTCCAAGTGCAGGGATCCAAACTCCGCCAGGATGCTGCTGCTCCCGGCCATGGCCCAACCCCAGCTCTGGCTGGAGCCACGGTTGCTGAAAAGACAGAAGCACCCCTGGTCACCCCCTGGCAGCAGGGCTGGCTTCGTGGGGGTGCACCTACTATGTGCCGGGCGCTGGACCGGGAGCTTCACCATACGATCCCCGCAGTTAATCTTCCCTGGGGTCGGCCCCAGCCCCATTTAGCTGATGAGGATGCAGAGGCTGGTGAATAACCTGATGAAGGCCAGTTGACCCCAGGCCTGTCTCACGTGCAATATTCTTTGTTTCTGTGGTCGAGCAACTTCTGTAAGACGTGTGGGCTCCAGAAGGACCTTAGCAGAGCCGCCTTGGTGGCCCAGACCCGGCACATATGTGATGCTAAATTTACAGGTGATATTGACAATGCCGTTAGGGGCCACAAAGACCGCCCCCCTCTCCCCCCCGCAGAACCCTACATTTCCATCCACTGGCTAAAGGCAACTGGACGGCTCACCATCATTGTTGTTGAGCGTGGAGGGTAAGCGGTGGGTGGCTGGGGTCCAAAGGGGGCAAATGAAGAGCAGGGACCCCTCCTGGCCCCTGTCCTCCCTCCTCAGTCAGTGCTGCCCACGGACACACAATGGTCCCCACCTGGAGCTTCATGGAACCCATACCCGAAGGGTGGGTGGCTTTGCTAAGACCACACAGCTGGGGATGCTGGACCCAGGGGAAGCGCGAGGTCAGGAAGGAAGGCAGCAGGGGCTCTCAGAGCAAAGGTCTCCTCACCTGCTAAACACGCACGTCTCACCAACATCTTAGATGGATCACCAGCATGACCCCGCGACCCCCCGGAGAAGGGTGTCCACCAACTGCCTCCTCGCCCCGGGTGCTTTCAAGGAGGAAGAATGCAGAGGCAGGGCCCCGGGGAATCCTCCCATCGGCCGCTTTCCCAGATGAGGAACAGGCACGAGACGGTGATACCGCCACCCAGGATCACACAGTCAGTGGTGCGGCTGGGACGCAGGGCTGGTCTGACACCAGAGCAGGTCCCAGTCACCGTGTGGCCGGCCTCTCCTTTCATCACGTACTAAGAGGCAAGGATGCTGACTTTCCAGGAGCTGTCCCTCAAAATCTGCCCGGGCCCTGCGGCCAGGAGGCACAGGTTCAAGGCTGTTAGCGAAGCCTTGGGCAAACCATTTCCTCCTGTGCACCTTGGTTTCTGCATCCGACAGGCTGGGTAAGGATCATTCCTTCCAGTCTCGGCTTCTAGGGTTTTGTGGGGACTGACTGAGAGAGAAGAAGAAAGTGCAGAGTGGGGTGACCTTGACCAAGCTGCTTCCTCTCCCTGCCCTCAGTTTCCTCATATGATCACGATGCTCTTTCCTGCGGGACATTTAGGACAACCCTGCAGACACGGGTCAACCTCTCTCTGTAGGGAGGCCGTGGGGGGCAGGGGCGGGGGCACAGTCGGGTGGGCTGACCCTCTATCTGTAGGGGCGCCAAGGCGCATTCAGTCCACGGGGGACTCAGCCAGGGCCTCTGGAAGCCCCTCTGCTTCTTGGCTTGGTGGCTCTGGCTCCCCAGAAATTGGCCTCTGTCAACCCCTTCTCCCAGGCACAGGACCTAGGAAGGCAGGCGTGGGTCTAGGAGGTCACGGCTTGCCAGCTGAGCGGCACCGCTTTATCTGGGGTGGGCTGGGGCTCCCCTGAGGCTGCCCTCTTATCTGATGCGGTTTCAGGCAAGTCAAGAAATTCATCAGTCTCCCAGCTTCCAGAAACAGATGGAATCTGCTTAGGATCTTTAAAAGCAGGTGCTCTCAATAAACACACCGGCTTCCTTGGTCTCTCCCTGACCTGGGGGCGGGGGGCTGTTGCACAGAGAAGGGAAATGCAGCGCCTGGGGAGTAAATAAAATAACTTCCAGACATAGGCACTGGGGCAGGCTGTTCACATCATGCCCTCATTTAAAGCCCATAAGGTAAAGCATCATTAATCCCTAAGGAAACTGAGGCTTCTAAACGGAAGTGAGTCACCTTCAGAAGGTCAGGGCTGGGAGGTGGCGGAGGCAGGATTCAAACCAAGGTCTGCTGGCCTCGGCCTCAGAGGGCCCTTCACTAAGGGGTCTCCCCTAGACGGCCCCATATGCACCCTGAGGGAAGGGGAAGCTGACCCCTCTCTGTCCCCACGCCCCCCTCCTCAGTGGTACCCACATAGGATTTCCTGAATAATTGATGCCTCCCGCACGCAGAGAAATTCAAGGTTAAAAAAAAGGTCCCAGCCACTCAGCCACCTTTTGTTCTTATTTTCCCCCACAAGCCTCTCCTTCCTCTCCCCCTCCCTGCCACTGCTCACCCTCCCAAGAGGGCCTCCTGTCATGGAACCCTGGGCAGAGGTGGGCAGTGGGCAGGCCTTCTCTCCAGCCTGGCTTCAAACGCTGCCTCTCCCACTTTCCAGCTAGGGGACCTCAGGCAGGTTAGCGAATCCCTTTAGACTTCAGTTTCCTCATCTGTTAAATGACGGTAACGACACCTTATAGAGTCATCGTGAGGTATAAAGTATGTCTGTAATGACTGCCGTTGCTGCCATTATATAACTAGGCTCATCTAAATGATGTGTTAAGTTCCTGACATGTGCCCAACAGCTGTGCTATCCTGTTTCACCTTCACATTCCACCTCAGAGGTGGGTACCAAGATTCTTATTTTATAGGTTAGGATACTCAGAGAGGGGAAGGCACTTTTCCAAGGTCACACAGTAAGTGATTGCGCTGGTCTAGCCAAAACCAAATCCAAATCTGAGGTACTTTGTGCCTCAAATGTATCTGATCCCGGCAGCGTCCAGAGACCACGATGTCTTCTGATCAGTCCTGGGGGTGCTGACAGAAGCTCCCCCTCTGCTCCCCTCCCTGCCTTTAAGCCGGCAAGTGGGCCTGCAGCCTGTGTTCTCTCCCCGGATGGGAGGGGCTGCTCCACAATGCCCTTCCTCAGGCAGGTGGAAGCATCTACATGCATGTGGGTGTGCCTCTGGCTGCACACAGGCCTATGGTGTAATCATTAACTGTGCAGCCAGACAGACCTGGATTTTATTTTATTAAAATTTTTTTTTTTTTTAATTTTAGGGCTGCACCCGTGGCATATGGAAATTCCCAGACTAGGGGTCCAATCGGAGCTACAGCTGCCGGCCTACATCACAGAACAGCAACGCGGGATCTGAGCCGTGTCTGCGACCTACACCACGGTTCATGGAAATGCCAGATCTTTAACCCACTGAGTGAGGCCAGGAATTGAACTGGAGTCCTCAGGGATACTAGTTGGGTTTGTTACCGCTGGGCCAGGACAGGAACTCCCAGACCTGGATTTTAATTCTAACTTTGCTGCTGTGTGACCCTAGGTAAATTACCTTACCTCTCTGAGTCTGTCTCTTTTTTTTTTTTTTGTCTTTTTGCCTTATTTGGGCCGCACCCGCGGCATATGGAGGTTCCCAGGCTAGGGGTCTAACAGGAGCTGTAGCTACCAGCCTTCGCCACAGCCACAGCAATGCAGGATCCGAGCCGCATCTGCAACCTACACCACAGCTCACAGCAATGCCGGATCCTTAACACACTGAGCAAGGCCAGGGATCGAACCTGCAACCTCATGGTTCCTAATCGGATTCGTTAACCACTGAGCCACGATGGGAACTCCTGAGTCTGTGTCTTCACTGTTAAAATGTGGTGCATATGGTTGTGAGAAGAGAGAATCCATGTCATCGTGCCTGGGACACAGTGAACATTCAATAAACGTGAGCAATTATGATGATGTGATTGCGTGTGGCAGGAGCACGCACTTATAAACACATCTGTCTGAATCTATGCATATACATAGCGACGCGGGAGTGTGTATGACGGAGGTGAGCTTGTGTAGCTGAGCTACATGATTTGGGTGAGAAGTGGCACAGAGCCCGTGCGTGTGAGGCTGTGTGTGCATGAGAGGGAATGACGCTGATTCAGCCACAGAGGCCCTTGGACTGGTCACTGTCCCTCTCCCAGAGTCCAAGGGCCCCTGCAGGTCACAGGTCACAGCCGCCTCTGCTTCCCAGGCCTGCCACCAGGTCACGTTCACTCGGGGATGGCTTCACTCAGGTCCTCATCAGGCCTTTTGGGGACAGGGCCTGGTTACTGGCCCTCCGACTGGGGCCCAGGTCAGCGCTGCCCACGGCCAGCTCTGCCCTGAGCAGGGGAAGCAGCATGGCTCCAGCTCTGCCACCAGCGGGCCCTCTCCAAATGGAACACTCAGCACCACGTGGACTGTGTAGGTCCCTGACGTTTTTCCCTCGTGGAATGGGGAGGCATTTTTAGCAATAGACTCCCTTACCCAGAAAATGAGAGGGAGGTGTTGCCAGGAGATATGCATATACATACATATGTATACAGCACGGGCGGCATGCAAACAGCCTAAAATTAAATGGGCTTCTTAATCAGAAATGTCAGGATCCGTGTGCCATCAGGCCTGGGCTCTGAGGGACACGGGTGCGGCAGAGAGACAGGACTGTGGACCGCAGGGCTGCCGGGTGGTAGGGGTGCCACGCACGGAGGGGTGAGGGCTGCCTGAGCTAAGGCCTCATCCTGAACCTGGGTAGTGAGGCCCAAGAGACTGGACAAATGGACCCAGGAGTGGGGGCCACAAAGACAGGGTGTTTGCGTCTTGACTCCAAGACGTCTGGCCGTGTTTCTCCAAGATCAGTTTGCGGGAAAGGAATCTGAGCCGAGATGCAAGTGTCCGGCTCTGAGGAGCCAACCCTGGCACTGAGAAGGGGCTTTGATGGGCCCTCGGGGCCCCCTGCCCACAGAATGCTTTCCAACCGCAGAGACAGAGGAGAAGAAGCCCAGCATAAGAGTCCTCTGCTCTTTGCAAGGCCCTGGAGGGTGGGCCCTCCCCGGATGGAGAGGGGCTGGGGGCTCTTCCCTGGAGCCCAGGGCGACTGCCTCCCTCCGCTGCTGGGCTGAGATCCCTGAGATAAGGCAGTGCTTCAGGAGCTGGAGCGGGAAGTCTGGTGTGATGGAACCAGTCCAGCCTTCCTCCTGGGCCCTGGCTCTAGCAGGGCTGCGAGGATGGCCCCAGGCCCCTGGGTGCCTGAGGCTGGGCACAGGCCTCTACCACATCTCCCTGCTCCATGCAGCACAGGGCGGCAGGGGTCCTGTCTGAGGGAAGCCTGGGTGGGTGTTAGGAGCAGAGCTTTTGATCCAAAACAGAATGGGTTAAAACTTGGCTCCATCATCTGGGAGCTAGAAGAGAGGACAGTGGGCGTAATACAAGTCCCCACCCTAGAGGAGGGTGAGCGAAATCCCTGGCATAATGCCAGGCACAGAGTGATTGCTCACTGAGTGGCAGGACCAGCAGTCCCCAGAGTCGGTCCATCCTGCACACGGTGCCGCGCCTGAGCATGGGCTGAAACAACGAGCAAAGCCAGGGACATGGACCCTGCCCTCAGGAAGCTCTGGTGTCACCGGGGGGATGTGAAGACGAGTGTGACGAGGGCCATGGGAAGCAGGGAAAGTGGCTGGAGGCTAGAGAGACAAAGATGCTTCTGGCTTCTGGAGGAAGATGGCCTTTGAGCTGGGCTCTGATTGGCCTGGGAACCTGAGAAATGGGCGATCCAGGGAGGGACAGGGCGAGGGAAGGCAAGACGGGGGGGGGGGGGCACCCCCGGGTCTCCAGGAGCGAGATTCATGCTCCTCGGTGAATCTCAGAGCTGGCCACTCTTCTCTCAGATGTGACCCCATCCCTTCGCCTCCAGGTCTCAGCTGCCACATCTGGTTCCCACGCTCCCAGAACAGAGCAGTGGGGGCAGCTAAGTCCTTGGAGGCTCTAGCTGCCACCCGGGGTCGCTTCCACTCTGGATCTGTGACGTGGTGAACGCCTAGAAAGACGCTCTTGTTCACACAGCGAACCAAGCAACCGATCAGAGGGGAAGTGATGGAAGCCGCCAATTAAAACCCATGTTTTAAAAACAGGACTAGTGGGAAGAAACATACCAGTGGTTTCTTGATTAGCAGAGTCATACGTGGGTTTTTTGGGTCTTTATCCAACACTTCTGGCATAATCCACATTTCTTACAATGGAAATTTATTTTTATTGGGGATCACAATACATATTATTGAGAATAGAATTGGAAGTCCTAGGCTCTTGCCCTGGACGGCCTATTACTGGCTTGTGTGACCTGGGCCAGGGTTTTTTCTCGCTGGAGGCTGAGCCTCCGTGGGCTTGATGCTCTCAGAAACCCTTCCAGGTTCTGATACTGGGCTTCTGGGACCCAGCCCTGACGGAAACTGACAGTGGGGGTCAGCAAACCAGGGGTCCCTCTGCCCAGGGTCCTGGCCCCCAGCAGCTTTGGGGTCCTGCTCGTGGTGGGGGGAGTGCTGTGTCTCCCTGCCCAGCCCGGGATCCTAGCTGGGGCGCAGCTGCAGGGCTGGGAGTCACGGCGGTGTTACAGGAGGATCACACGCCAGGAAGATCAGGCCTTGTGTGGCCTGAACCCGAGACTCAGGTTTCGTGACGAAGGCCAGCTCAGGCGAGCCTGAGGCTAAGGCTGGTTTTCACAGTGCACTGACCCCCACCCCTGTGGCTCTGTGGGTGGGGGTATCGTTCTATCCCCGAGCCTCAGTGGCCACATAGACGCAGCAAAGGCCACATGTGGGAAACCAGAAGGGGTCCTACCTTTTGAAGTTTACCACGCCTTTTGGGATTCCTGTGGGGGTGTCGAAGGCCGGCAGGAGCTTCTCTCCCAGCTTGATGGCCTTTATTCGGAACACCTGTAAAGGGAAGGTCGGAGGGCACTGTGAATCCTGGGGGATAAACTCACCAAGGCTGCTGGGCTCAGAGTGGAAGGTACACTAGGCTCCGGGGTCCGAAAGGCTCGGATGTGAACCTGACTCCGTGAATCCCTGGCTCAATTTCCTTTTTTTTTTTTTTGGTCTTTTTGCCTTATCTAGGGCCGCACCCAGGACATATGGAGGTTCCCAGGCTAGGGGTCTAACAGGAGCTACAGCTGCCGGCCTGCACCACAGCCACAGCAACACAGGATCCAAGCCGCGTCTGCAACCTACACCACAGTTCACGGCAACGCCGGATCCTTAACGCACTGAGCAAGGCCAGGGATCAAACCTGCAACCTCATGGTTCCTAGTCGGATTTGTTAACCACTGAGCCACGACGGGAACTCCTCAATTTCCTTTCTTGTTTATAAATCAAGGACAATATTGCCTTCGCGGGGAATGAAAATTAGGTCACAGTTGTAAAGCACTGACCGCAGTGTCGAGACTAGGATGAAGGTTCAGTGATTACAGGGTGACCACTGGGAAGATGGACGAGTCAGGGCAGTGGGTCACGATGGTCAGCACCTGCCGGCCCTGAAGGACCAGTGCGCCCCAGGCTGAGTGCATGGGAAACACATTTCAACAGAGTGTAAGGAACACTGCAGTGGGAGCTCCAGGCCTTGCTTCCCAACTTGGCTTCCGTGTGCTTCTCAGCAAACCCCTACTTCACCTGTAAGCCCAGGGGAAGGGCTTTTCCCTTTGACATTCTGATTCTGTGCATCATTCCTATTTTTCAGTGGTAAAGCTGAATGGCTAAACTGGTGATGTGACGGTCAGGGAGCCATTCGGAGGTCCCCGGGGTCAGGGCCTCTGCCTGAGGCTGTGAGCCCCGTCAGAACGCTCTTCTGATGAATTCAAAAGCACCTCTGACCTTCTGGCTCAGCAGCTTCCCTCCTAGGAACTTAATCTAAGGAAATAAATCATCAAGGGTGCTGCGAAGACTTAACTTTATGGCTGTTTATCTCAGAGTAGTTTACAACGGTAGACCAACTAGAAATACTCTAAATATCAAGCAACAGGGAAGTGGTGAAATTCTGGCTTCTCCATGCAATGGACACCAGGCAGCCGGGGAAGTGATGTTGGGCAAGGTTATTTATTTCACAGCAAAGAAAGGGTTTATCACCTATTCAGAGAAAATACTTCAAGATAGTGTAACTCAACTTTTGTAAAAATTAGACACATCTGGATGTGTGAGGCAAGGTTGGGAACGTGCCAAAATATTAACAACAGTCTCCTCAGAGGACTAGACTCATGGAGGATTTTTATTTTCTTCTTTTGGCTTATCTCTATTTTCTGAGCTATTTTTATAATAAAAGCAACCTCATAATACCGTTATTTACTTTTTAAAAGATGGGATGTCAGTTCGCACGCAATCACTCCTGGCGGGATAAGTGTTTCATCTCTGGGGCTTGAGGGAGACGCGGTGTGCTGACCCTGCGTGTCACTGCAAAACAAGGTCTTCTTGAGGGCTCTCCTTCTAACACGTGTGATTTAAAGAGGCTGAGGCGGCTGTTTGGGGACCGAGATGGGGAGGAGTTTGTGAATACTACGTGGGATGTGGATCAGAGGCCGCTGTGGGGTGGGTGTGGTTCTTGTTTAGGAAAAGGGAGGGAAGGGAGGGAACCGCACCAGGCGCCTGGCAGGGATGGCTGAGAGAAAATGATAAGGTGAAATGCCAGGCAGTGGGCACAGGGGCAGACACAGCAGAAGTCAGATTCCAAGGCCTCAAGTCACCCCGGAAGCCATGGTTTAGCGATAACAAGGGGCTCTTGTTTGAAGCTCCCGATATCTTCTTTTGACCCTGGGGAGGCCGAGCAGAGATGCAGAAGGGGACAAAGGAACCTGTGGGAGCCTGACCCAAGGCTGGGGCTCCAAGCTAATTCTTCCGAAATGCTCCTCTCTGCCAGCAAACCATGTCTCCTTCTTTGGAAGGCTCTGCTGCCGGCTGGCATGACGGGGTCTCAGCATCCTGGGAAGGATGCTGGGTGAGTGTGTGGACAACTGTGGTACCATGGGATACAGAACACGTGTCCTCCTTACCATTTGGAAGTGAGTAGTGTGCTGGGAATCTTACCTATGTGACCTTCAATCCCTGCAACAGCCTTATGGGGAAGGTGCTGACCCACTTTGAGGAAGACAAACTGAGTCTCAGAGAAGCAACTGACCCGAGGTAGTGGAGCCATGAAGTGGCTCTTTTCCAGGACACCAAGCCGCCTCACCACACACAGAGATAAGGCCTCAGACAGCCGTAGCAAGCAATGGGCCATGGCCTAGTGGTTCCAGAAGAGAGGTGAGAGAGACCAGCAAAAATTATTCCTGTAGAGTAGAAAGGCCGCTGGACTGGGAGTCAGAGCCCAGGGTCAGCTCTCCCCACTTAGCAGCTGTGTGACCTTGGGTGGGCCGTGTACTGTCTCTGAGCTTCATCTGCGCAAAGGGTCTTCTAGAAATCAAGTGAGAGGATGTATACAAATGAATGTGCTATCTAAACTATAAAGTGTGGTGCAAATGTCACCGGGTGTGGCTGTGGTTGTGCTTGTTATTCTCATGGGAGCTGGGTCTCTTTAGGGTCACCATACCCAGTAGGTTCCCTCTGCAGCAAGAAAGGCCTCAGCCCAGGAAAGGGTGTGGGGTCTCTTTCACGGTTCGTTCCACAAACACTCAAGGGAAAGACCCACTCCACGGGCACCAGTGTGTGCGAAATGGAGGACAGAGAGAGGCCTTGGTCTGAGGTGGCTGAGTCCTGGTGACAAGCAGTGAGGCCAGGCCAGGCTGGACAACGGCTAGAAGCCAGACCCACGGTGGAAAGGCCAAGTCAGGACTGTGCAGCCAGGGCCAGTCACCTCTTCTGTGATTCCGGCTCTGCCCCGCACGTGCAGCAGGATTTCTGTCACATGGAGGTGCTGGGGACGGGAAGTGGGGGGGCTGCCGGCCCGGGAGCCTGCTTGCTCGGGGGTTCTGGGCCACTAGGGCTGCCCCTGGCTTTCTGAACACAGGTGCTCCCACCACACCACACTGCCTGGTCTGCCCCCTGCAAGGCCAGGGTGATGGCCCCTCCTAGGGAGCCGAGGCCTCAAAACAAGTTCTCAGAATCACAGCCGCCCTCCGAGGAGGGAGGAGGGGCCGGCGTCAGGTCTGAGGAGCCCAGCTCCCTCCGGAATCGCCGGCCTCACCCCGTGAGCCCTGAGCTGCATTGCCCCACCCACCTCATCCCTCCCGGGACCTGACACGGAGGGCCGGCAAGCCCCGCGTCACTTTCCTGTCCTGGGGTTTTCAAATGAAATTCAGGTCTCAGGTGGCTCCCAGAGTTCCCATGGACGATCATTTGGGGACAAACTGGTACAAGCAGTAATCTCTGCTGAGGCGGTGAGGCTCGATAGAGGGGCCCCGAGCGGCTGCAGCGATCCCGCCCTCCCCTGCTGCCTCGCCACCCTGGCTTCCGTCCGCCCCGCGCCCTGCGTGGAAGGGAAGCGGAAAGAAAGGCTTTCTCCCGCAGCGCCCCCCACCGGCAGGGGCAGCATAGTGACGCGTCTCCATGTGGACCGAGTAACCGTCACACCCAGCAGTGCACTGCCTCTGGGTAACCGGGACACAACTGATGGGTGACATGCTGGGGACCTCAGGCTGTGCTTTCTCAGAAGCTCACGAAGGAAAGGAGTCTCCCATTTCTGTGGTTCTCAAGATCCTTGGTACTTCGGAGATCGTTGACTTGGGAGATTTTTAACCCTGGGGCCAAACTCTTTCCTTCTCCTCGGTTTTGCAAGAGCTCTCTGACCCCAGGGGGGATTGGGACCACCCCACGGTGGGAAGGCCTGAGGCCCGGGGTGGGAGAAGGGACTTGCTCAAGGCCACAGGGAGGTGCCCTGATGGGAGGAGACGCTGGTTTTCTGGCTGTGCCCAGGGCTCTGCCTTCTTGCTGCACTTAACAGTCCTCCTAGAAGCCATGGCAGCTCTCCTGGGTCGAGGGGCTAGCAGTGGTTGCCCACCTTCCCTGGCACCCCCTTGAGACCTGGAGCTGGTGTCTGGCTGATGGCTGGCCCAGGAGCAGGGGGTAAGGGATGGCTATGAAGTGGCCAAGGCCCAGGGGCCCCGGGGCGGCAATGGGGAAACCTTGCTCTTGGCCTTGTCAGTCCTGAGAACCAGCACCTGTGAAAACCAGTCCAGCAACAACACAAACCCGGACGGAGCCCATATATCGCAGGTGCCATGCAGGGAGCCGTGAGGATGGTGGGCAGACCCAGCTGCTGCTATTAGAGAATTTACTACCGACTGTGGGCGCAGAATGGAAGCATCGTACAGAAGTGGAGGAGAAATCTGCAGGTGGCACCATGGAGGCGGGATTCGGGTCCCCTGGAAGCCGGTTTCCTCACTGGATGTTCTCCCAAGCCCTTTCCAGCCTGGATGGTCCGGGCGCCTGGAAAGGCCAACTCACCTCCTCCCCCGTCAGGTAGAAAGCTGAGAGGAGTCCTCCAATATATCGGATGTTCACTTCGAACAGGGACGCTTCTCCACTCTGCGGGGCAGAAAGACGGGGAGGGCAGTGGGGACGTTTGTGACACGGCTGCAGGCCTCCCTGGGGCAGCCAGGCCCTGGGAAGAGGTCACGTCTGCCACTGCCCTTGCTCCGCTGACCTGACCACACCTCCACCGGGCTCCAAGCCCTTGCCCAGAGGGCCAGGCTACCCTTGGTGGTTATCAGAGCAAAAGATGAGGTGGGCAGCTGCCGCACGCTGACAAGAGTTCCACATAAACACTGGGTCTGGCTTCCTGCCCCAGTCCTTGCCAGAGGCCATGGCAGCAAAGTTATGCCTGGCTGCTCTCCAAGGAGGTCAAGAACTCTTGTGACTGCAGCTAAGCCCGAGGAGAGGCCAGCTCCCTGCGCCCTCCCCTCTCCCCAAGGGAGTCCCTCGGCTTAGCATTAGGATGAATGGCATGGCCCTTCTTTGGGGTGACAGGCACGTGGAAGGTTCTCGGAGGAGGCTCTGTGGCGGAAAGGAGGGTGCCAGGCAGATCCTGGGAGGCAACCTGCAGCTTCTTGGCTTCAGCTCTGTAGCCCTCGGGGCACACCCACACTGCCTTAACCATTGCTGTTTTCTTTCTGAAGTCTGCATTGCAAATCAGGGGTATCGGGGCTTCAGGCCAAGAACCAGATAAAATCTCACCTGAGTCACTCGCTTGACTTTGTGACTTCAGGCAAGATATTGAGCCTTTCCCCTGCCCGAGTTTCTTCATCCCCAGCAGGGTAGGAATGAGATGCTGAGTGGCGCAGGTGAGATGCCTGCCAGGGCCGGCACGACTTCACAAAGGTGCCTATTATTACCCGCTACTCCCCTGCCCCAAGGCCCCTGCTTTGGTCTGCTTCCCACATGGAGGTCTTTTATTATTGATAAGTAATAATAAGGCTGTCCTTCTATCTGGGAGAGCTTTTCCATCCACAGAGCCCTTGCAAAGCTACTTTCTCTCTCTCACCTTTACTCCCACTTTCGGATGAGAAAGCCCAGGCTCAGAGAGGTGGAGAGAACTCATCTTGCTTTCTTCCAGGGACCCTAACCTGCCCCAGCCCGCCTGCACGGGCCTGGGCTCCCCAGCCCGCCCCCACCTGCCCCCGGGGCAGCTGCCTGGGGCCTGCTCTCTACCCACCCCCTGCACGGGGCAGAATAGGGGTAGGGAGACACTCCCTCCTCCCCTCTCGCCTCTGCCTCCCTCCTATTCAGTGTCCTAGAACATGGGAGGATTCTGCACTTGCAAGCGTCTCACACAGACCAGTGGAAGTCCTAACAAGCCCCAGAATCATCACAGTGATGGCACCACTTTACATGTGTATCGGATTTTAGAGTGTTACCAAATGCTTCCTACAGCCCTCTGTGGTAGTCAGTTCTCACACGCCTGTGAATGAGGTGCTATCATTGTATAGCCTCTTGGTTGGGAAAACCAAGGCTCGCAGGGTTAATGACTTTTCCCAGGCTGCGTGCTGAGCCGGAGAGGCTCTCCTGCACCACTGCTTTCCCGGACTTTCCCCACTCTGTCTCTACACTGCTCTGTGCTCACATGGGCCTCTCCAGAAGCAGAAGCCCCCATTCTGCCACGAGCTGTAGGAGCTGTCCCCGTTCCCAGCAGGAGCTGTCATTGGTGGAGCCGCAGATGGAGCCCTAGACTGTGACCCTCCCCCCACCCATCTGTCTCCGTGTCCTGCTCCCCAAAACCATCCAAACAGCCTGTCTCTGTGGTGAGCTCAGACCTCCAGGATGGATCTGCTACTCCACTGGGGATCGGTGGGGGCGGCGTCTGGCCATCCACACATATGGGCATCTCCTCCCCAGGGCCCTGGTCCCTGCCCAGATACCTGCAAGGCTGGAAGCCAAGAGGGTCCCAGACCTGGTCACGGGCCTCAAAGCAGACGGCCCCCCTGCCCCTCTCAGCCATCTCAGGAGGGCAGCATGGGGGTGAAGGGGCGGGGCGGGGGGGGGGGCTCCAGGTTAGAGCAGCTCCGGGCAGATAACCGCTTCTCTCTTTCCAAAGTCACTGCCCCTGTTGCTGCTGTTCTGACAGACTCAGTCCCAGAAGGGGCTTCTTGGGTGTGAGCAATGCGCCCGGCACCCAGGGAGGGGAAGCATGGCTGTCTTCCATCCCAGGGAGATCAGATTGGTAAATACTCATGGGCCAGCCAGGGTTGGCGGGAGGTCCCCCACTTTAAGGCTGGTTTTAGGGGAGAGGCCTCAGCATGAGCGCATGGAGCCCCACTTCCAAGAATGCTCCGCGGGGCAGCCTGGGTCTCAGAGACGATGGTGGTGGGGGAGCTGGTGGCTGACCTCTCGGCCCCCCTCTGGCCTTGACACCCCGGGCGTCTCTGACTCACCACATTCAGGTGGAAGCTTTCTTCTACCCAGGCCTTGGCCTCCTGGAACTCCTCCTTCAGCTCCATGAGGTAGAGCGTGTCGAGGGAGTCAATGACCGTGGCCCCGCTGAGGCCTCCTGCAGGCACAGAGGATGAAGGTGAGACTCAGGGTCATTCTGAGCCTTTCCACCCCAGCCGCACAAGCCGCCATTCCCCGGGCCTCCTCTGAACACCTGGGCAGGCTCTTGGGCACCATCCAGGGGGCCTCTGGGCCTCTGAAGGCACATCTAAGACCCAGAGCCCTGCAGTGGGCTGCTTCCTCCCCAGGGCAGCAAAGAGTGGGTGTCAGGACAGGGAGACCAAGTTTAACGGCTGAGCCGCTTCCCAGAACTTGGTCCACTCTTATGTCTGCCGGCAAGTCAACCATCAGTGCCAGCCGGGCACCCGCCACTTTTCTCTGATGCTGGGGGTTGGGGGGGATGGGGCAGATGAGCTGACTTGGGGCCTACAGAATCTTAACAAATGTGCTAGTCCTCTGACTCTGCAATTCTATTCCTTAACTTATTCTACGGGGGGGGGGAGATGTTTATAAATATTGATCCAGGAAGACATTTATTGCACTATATAAAGGGTGAAAGTTGGGGAAAAACACTTCAAGTCCAACAAGAGTGGATTCGTTATACAAATTGGGGCTCGTATATAAAATAGGACACAAGGCAGATGTTCACACAGGTGAGGAAGACCTGTGTTAATTGGGGAACTACCCATGGGATCTGTTAAACTAAAAAAAAAGAGGTAGATTGCAAAAAAAAATTTTTTAAAGCAATACAATTTCCTTACTGTATGCCAACATGGACAGGCTTAAGTCTGGCAGGATGGGATTCAGTGGTTATCTCCTCTATATGCTGGGATTACAGGTGCTTTTTCTTTCTCTTTCTTTCTTTATCCCTTCCTTCCTTCCTTCCTTCCTTCCTTCCTTCCCTCCCTCCCTCTCTCCCTCCTTCCTTCCTTCCTTCCTTCCTAAGGAAAGACAGTTTGGGCAAACCAACCAAACAAATGCAAAAACCAGAGATTGCGTGACCACTCTTGCTCTAAGCCAGTGAGTACACAAAGCATGAGCTACGAGGCTTGGCCCCTGCCCCGGGGCCTTAGAATCTTGTCCTGGAAATCAAGGCTGAGAAAACTGGGCAGATTTCCATATCACAAACTGGATAAGTAGAGTGATGAAGAAGACATCCCCTTGAGGGACAGCCAGGGCCTGGCTTGTGGAGTACAGTGAAGGAGGAAAGGAGGGGGTAAGAGATTTGCCTGGTGTCATCTGGAGGGCTTCTGAAGAGAAGGTGGCCTCCAATCAACTCCCTACTACCATAGTCATTGCAGGAAGCAGCAGTTTCTTTGAGGGACTAGAGGGTAGCTTAAGAGGAACAATTGTTTCTTCAGGGTCCTCCTGGCAGAGACTCAGAACATTGAGACTCAGGGGCTCCGCCTTTCCCCAGTGAACGCAAGAGCTCGCTGACAGGCACCGAGCCCCACTTGAGTCTGAAGCATGGCTTTGTGGCCCCTCCTGCATTCAGAGTTAACATCTAATCTCCTTAATTAGTGCTTCCCTAACTGCTCACTTGTGTTGACTTTGCAGGCAGAGAATCCTTGTGAAACCCAAACACTTAACCCCCTCTCTAGGCTGGGCAAGGTCTAATAAATAAAAAAAGGCAAGGCCCAGAAAAGGATGGGAGGGAGATGCACGAGAAGTTGGGAGAAAGTTAAGTCTGGAGGTTAAAGACCCATTTCCAGAAGGGAGGGTTTGCGAGGAAGAGTGGAGGGCGGGGGCACGCAGGCACTTCCCAATCCAGAGACACGTGGCCTGGGATGGCTTTGGCATTTGGCTTAAAGTGAATTTCCAGAGTGTCAACCCCTCCTACACTTTAGGATTAGTAAGCAAACATACTCAAAGCCAAACAAAGTTGATCTTTTTCTGGTTTATCCTGGCTGCTTCCCCTGTAGGTGTCAAAGGCTGAATATGGTTCAAGGAAACTCCATACTCGCCTGAGGTGCCCAGGCCTTGGGGGCACTGATAGGCGACACGTGGACAGAAAGAGATCGAGATATGCCCAGGCCAGGGGGCGCTGGCCTGGTGTCCACACTCCTGGCTCTGAAGCCAGGGCCTCTTCCTGTTAACCGCAGGGCCTCAAACCTGACTTCTTAAAGGCCTGGAGGGGTTTCTGAGATCCCACTGCCTCACCCCTAAATTTCATAGATGAGAACCCAAGGTGAGATGGAGGGAGGCATGGAGGCCCAGCCAGGGCCCAGGGTGGTGTATTTTCCACAAGGAAAGGGGCCTCTCAATTCCCTGTGAAAACAATTTCGACTCTGCTTGCTAACCGCCCCCCCCCCCACCTCGGGGCGGGCAGGAAGCTGCTCTGACCAGTGAAGAGAGGCCCAGAATATCTGATATCTGAATTCTGCCCCAGGCTGCCTGGTGTTTTCACCCCACGGGCCCTCCATCCCCTGGGCTGACCCTGAGCCCAGAGTCCCCACAGTCTCAGCTGGGCCGGGAGGGCAGCCAAGGCTCCTTGTGACCAGCTGTCCTTCCCGAACACTCCCGAGGCAGCTCACTAAGAGATCTGTTGGCAAGTTCTGCCCCTGCTCTCAGGTTCCTGAGGCCTCCTCCCCCCGCCACCACACAGCCAGGCTGCAGGCCAGCAAGTCACTTATTGGAACGCTTTTCCTTTCAGGCCAGGGGTTACCCAGCGGCCAGGCCTGGCAGGAGAGAAGGCCCTATCCTGGATTCAACTCTATCTGCACCTGCAGCGGCCTGGGGAGCTCCCTGGGGGAAAAAGACACTTGCCCATTCAGTAAACGGGCCCCCGACAGGAACGGTCAGGTAGCCGGCGTGGAAGCTTTGGTTCCTGGGTCTGGAACCCTCGCTGTGCACAAAGGACCCCCACTCCCTCCCCTTCTTAACAGGGCAGGAGGCAGTGAGATCTGTTAAAAGAACACATCTTTGGGTTCAAATCCTGACTTGTGCCAGCAACACATATGTTCTCAGTGTTGAAGTTCTCATCTGTAAAATGAGGTGAAGGCCACTGGGCTGGGGTACTAGGGAGCCACTGAGGGTTCCCGAGCTGAGGGTAAAGGTATCATGTAATACATCTGATAAAGACATCTATACATGCCTGGCACAGAGTAAGTGCTTGACAAGTCAGTTCACTGTTCTTATCGCTGGGGGCCCTTAGCTCACCTTGAAACAATGGCCTGGCCAGGGAGATGCTGATTCAAATCCTGGCTCCATTATGTACAAGCTGTGTATCAGGAAGTCAATCTATACATGCCTGGCACAGAGTAAGTGCTTGACAAGTCAGTTCACTGTTCTTATCGCTGGGGGCCCTTAGCTCACCTTGAAACAATGGCCTGGCCAGGGAGATGCTGATTCAAATCCTGGCTCCATTATGTACAAGCTGTGTATCAGGAAGTCACTTGTACCTCACTGAGTCCCATTTTTCTCATCTGCTAAATGGAAATTATAGTAGGACCCATCTTGTAAGGCTGCTGGGAGGGTTAAATGGGGCAGTGGATGGAAAGGAGGTGGCACAATGTTGGGTACATGTGAGCTTGCCCCATAAACAGAAGCGTGGCCCTCCTTGTCCCCAAGCTGGCCCTGGGCAGGCCCTCCACAGAGTCTTCTGGGCTCGCTGAGGCCTTGTGATGCTCCTGCAGTGTGGCCTCTCACCACCCTGTAGGGCAGTGTGGGCACGAGACGCAGCTTGCGAAAGTCTTGGCCCAAATTAAAGGAAAAGCATCATATGGGTCCCACCTGTGCCTGCTGCTGTGCCTCTGCACCCCTGACCTGAATGTGTCCCTGCCTCTGAAAGGGTCTGCCTACTTCCAGACCCTTTCGCTCAAACTCATCCTGTACACTGTCCCTGACCTGCCTTCCTTCCTAAAACCAGGTCCACTGTGCCCCTCCCCAGCTGAGGAACATGCAATACCCGTGCACTAAATACACGAGGGTGGTCAAGCCTTTTGGGCTTCAGAGGATCTGGCTAATATCATCTCCCAACAAGCTCTGCTTCCTGGACACAGGCTGCCCGCTCCCTGTGACACAGCCTCCCTACCCTTGCACATATGGTCTTATCAAGAAGACTTCTCCGTGCATCAGGTCGTAGGCAAAGTCTACACCTTCTTCCAGGCCTCCCCCCGGCAGCCTTCCTTGATTGCATGCAGCCAACCTCCTGCCCAGAGAGCTCCCAAAGCACTTTCTCAGGTGTCCCGCTCAGTGTCCTCCATTCCCACTCTGCACTGTAGAGCTCTGTCTTGCCCCCTAACTAGACCGGGAGCTCCTTGAGGCCAAAGGTTCCCACTGCTTCTCTTTCATCCCTTCCCTGCCTCATCTCCAAGCAGCCCCAAGGGCCAGAGCCCTTGACCCCAATAGGCCACTTGCCATTCCCTGCAACCTTGACTTCTGTGACTGCTACAAATTCTGCTAGGATTGCCTTCCCCATGCCACCTTCTCCCGTGTGGGCTAGAGCCCATCCCAGTGCCTCCTGGTCCAGGAAGCCATTGTGGTCCTCTGCCAGTGGTCCGCATGGAGTCTCACCCTCCCTGAGAAGTCTTCCCCAGCCCTCAGGGCCCACCCTCTGTGCCCTTACCCTGTGCACCCTCGTCCCCACGAGAAGTGATCCCGTCCTCATCACACTATAAAGGAGGCGTCCATTTACTGTCCCTGTCCTTGTAATAGCAGGGGCTCAGCTGGCAGCAGATTGGTCTCCATGCTCAAGAGCCAGCTGCCGAGTGAGAGGGGGCAGGCAGTGGGACTGGAGACCACGCTGGCCCATCTCTTGTGCCTGTCCTGACTCCCTGGCATCGTGCTCGCCCTGCGCTGGGTCTTGGCTTTCAGGATGCCACTCTTCGTCTTCCGGGTGATAGCTTCTTCCCAGTTCCTTTTGCTGGTCCTTCCTCCCATCCAGTTCTCTGAAGCCTGGGGTCCCTGGGGCTCTGTCCTTGGGCCTCTTCTCTGCCTTTTTTCCTTCCCTTGGTGATTCAATTTCGTCTCAAAGCTTAAATACCATCACCTGCCAATGATGCCCAGATTTATATTTCCAGCCAAGGCCTTGACCTTGAAGCCCAGGCTCTCTATCACATTTCCACTTGGAAATCCATAGATATCTCACCTTTAACTTTAGCTCAGCAGGATATGTCTGAAAGCATCTCCTGCTCTTCCCTCCAAACCTGTTCCTTCCACAGTCTCCCCCCCCCCACCCCCAGTGAATGTCAACTCCCTCCTCCCAAAAGCCGTGGCCGTGAGCCCTTGCCTCTGCCCGACTCTCGCCCCCACCTCTGGTCCCACAGCAAATGCTGGTGGCTCTGTCTTCACAAGCATTCCACCTCCACCCACTCCTCACCTCCTCCGGGCTACCGCCTTCATAAATGCAGGTCCTGTCTCACAGCTCTTCTGCTCAAACACTTCCCAGAGCTCCCCCGTGACCTGGAGGCTGTGATCTGGCCCTGACTTCCGTTCCCTGCCTGGCTCGCCCTCCGCTGCAGTTGCTCGCTGCTCCTGGAGCCCTCCAAGCCTTAGAGTCTTGACTTGGCACCTGTGCTCGCTCTGCTGAAATAGCACCTCCATCACTCTTCCCTTTCCCGCTTTCTTTTTCCTCAGTGCCTTTATCCTAGTGACGTCACACACGGAGCTGCCCTCTGCGCCCCGTCGATGGTGTGTGTTTAAACTCCCAGAGGGGAAAGCTCTGTTTTGTGCACCACGTGCTCCACTGCCTAGAATACTCTCCTGCCCATCACAGGTGCCCGATAAGTGTTTGGGAATAAAGGGCCTCTCCCTCTGGGTGGGGAGAGCTTCTGCTGTGGCTCATTCATATCTCTCAGCGCCCGACTACAGTCTGGCACCCAGAGGATTAGAGGTAAATGTGTCAGTTGAACAGACTGAGCCTACCGCACGGGCATCTGTGGGCACGGCGTCCAGGACAGCTTAACTGTGTGCTTTAGGGGCTGGTGCTAATAGACAGCGGAGACGCTCCCAGCAGGCTGCGGCCAGATCGGCCCGGGTGGCTGAATGTGTCCACACCATCGCCCTGCACAAAGCTATTTGGCACGTGTGTCGGTCTCTACAAGGGAATGGATCCAGGGCTCCCATAACCCCCTCCCCTGGGGGCTGCCTGGCCAGGAACCACCTTGCCCTGCTGGACTGTGGTTTGTAGCTCCTCTCTTGACTCTGCCATATTAATGATGATGAGGTTTTTATGTGACACTATATTAGCAAAGAGAAATGGGTCAGGCTGGGCAATACAAGCTCCGGGAAGAACATTTAGATAGAAAAAAAATCACCTGAGGTGTAGCCTATTACCGCAGTATCCCCAGAGCCATATACTAATGGTTGCATTTAATTTGATGGTATAATCCATACAGACTTTTCTTAATCTGTAAAGAAACAATACAAATGTTTTTCTCAGCTTCCAAAGAAACCAGTGGGGATGTGTGACAGGTCCCAGTTTCCAAAGATTGCCATAGGATAGTCCTTCCCACAAGGGGACCTCTGCCCACAGCTCCCCTCCCTGGACCTGCACAGAACTTTGTGACTGCCAGGAACAACAGAATAAAGCAGGAAGGATGACAAGCTAGTTTCCAGGCCCAGACTGAAGAGACAGGCAGTTTCTACTTCCTGTCTCTTGGAACGCTGGCTCTTGGGCTCAGCCACCATACTGTGAGGAAGCCCAAGGGAGCCCACAAGAAGAGACCACGTGGAGAAGCCATACATGTGTTTTCTGACCGGCCGCCCATCTGCAGATCCAGCCAACAGTCTGCATCAATTCCAGACATGTGAATGAAAGAGCTTCCAGAAGGTTCCAGCTGTCAAGTCACCCTTCCCAGCTCAGGGCCCATATATCCTGGCAGAGAGATAAACTGTCCCCCTTGTGCCCTTTCTGACTTCCTGGCCCACTGGATCTGTGAACATAATACAATAATTGTTGTAAGCCAGTAATTTTTGGAGTAATTTGTTATGCAGCAGTAGCAGCTGGAATGTTCTGCTACATGCGCTTCTATGAAGATTGATTAAAGTGATATTCCCATGACCCCAAAGTACAGTATCTAAAACCACATCATTCTGGATGGTGAGATCTTCTGGCTGCATGAAAAGTCTTTTTAGGGATTAGGACCTCTCCATTTCTATCAGGTCTGGGATTTTTGTTTGTTTGTTTTCTTTCAATAGGAATATTTCCCTTGAATCTTTCCATGATGGTTACTTCCTGGATCACGTAAAGTTGTTTTCAGAGGCTATTTCCAGGAAAAGGTTTCCTAGAGTCTCTGGAAGGACTCAAGATATTTTTTAAGGAGCTATTCCTGGAACCCCACAGAATTCTTTTCCTAGAGGCTGATTAGTAAAAGATGATCAGATCTGACCATGTCACTGCCCTTTTAAAAAGCTCTCAATGTCCCCCGTTCTCCAAGTTCAAAGTCTTGAGCGGAGTGTGCAGGGTACCTGTGGTCCAGGCCTTAGCAACCTCTCTGGCCTCACCTCTCCTGTTCTCTCTGCACATGATGCTCTTTCCAGAGCAGACCACTAGCAGCTCCCCAGATGCTCTGGGGTGCCTGCCGATGCAAGACTGTTGTGCTCCTCTCAAGATGTTCCAGAGCCACCAAGCAGAGCTGACCACTCCCTCCTTCGCAAGTCCACCCTGCTCTGCAACAGGTGCCTCCGTCACCTGATCGCACTACATCCTACGTCTTTGCCTGGGAATCCCAGAGGGGAATGCCTGGATCTGACTCCTCCCAGGAGCCCCAGCATCCATCCCCAGGCCAGGCCCCAAGAAGGCAAGACCAAACGGCGGTGGAAAGAATAAACAGCTGGTGGAAAGGCCCACAGCGCTCTCTTAGGGATCTCTAAACGCTTTACAAGGCCTCTTGGCCTCGAAGAAAACACACCACTTATAGCAGTGGCCAGCTAGCCAAGGAAAACACTGTCGGAGGGACGAGATGGGCAGCTGCAGACGTCAGGGCCCTAGTGGAACTAATGGCTTCCTCTATCCTTCCCAATCAGATGCCCTGCTTTGCTGCTGCAGCCGGCTGGAGAATGTTTGCCGTGGCTGACCGCTGGATGAGGTTCACAGCAACGAATGGCCGGACACGGTTCACTGAAGCAGTCTACTGGACAGGTTCCTCCTTGGAAAACAGGCTGTGTTAAAAATGTTAATGTTTTGTTTGTTTTTAAATAAGAGCTTAGGGTGCTGTCTGACCTGGGAGTGACAAAATTCCCCGTGACAATGCTGTATAGCAAACTCTGACCTGCCTTTATCTCAAAATACCTCTGAGAGAAGAAAAGCCCGACAGAAATTGGAACCCAGGATGCTCCAAAGTCACCCAGCAGCTCAGCAGTTCACTGCAGAGCTGTAACCAGACACTACCTTCCAGACCATGCGACCTTGCAGGCTTGGTTTTATCCCAGCTTTGTCTCTTCCCAGTTGTATGACCTTTGGCACTGACTTGAGCTCTCTGGGCATCAGAAAAATGGGACAATAGGGCCTCCTTTTCAGAGAGGCATGGCCAGTTCAGACAGACATATTCAAAGAGCACTCAGTAGGAGTTCCGTTGTGACGCAGCGGAAACAAATCTGACTAGGAACCATGAGGTTGCAGGTTTGATCCCTGGCCTTGCTCAGTGGGTTAAGGATCCGATGTTGCCATGAGCTGTGGTGCAGGTTGCAGACTTGGCTTGGATCCTGTGTTGCTGTGGCTGTGGTGTAGGCTGGCAGATGTAGCTTCAACTAGACCCCTAGCCTGGGAACTTCCATATGCCTTGAGTCCAGCCCTAAAAAGCAAAAATACAAGAGCACTCAGTAAGCACTCAATACAAGAGAATTGATACACCCAGCACACAGTAGGGGCTCAGTGGCCGAGGCTGTTATCGTGAGGTTCAGTTCCAGCAGAGGAAAAGCTAGGATCCCTTGCAGATCCTTGGTCCAGCAGGAAAGGACAGCATGGCCTTTGGGCCAGGCAAGCAAGAGGTGTGGGCTAGCAGAAAGGCAGGGCTAAACTGGGCAGGCACCGTAGCATTTTAAACACACCTCTTGCCTCAGTGGGAAGGGGAGCAAAAGCCAGAACCCTAGCTGCTTACCCCAAAAGACATTAAAACCAAGTACTGCTATGGGCAGCTCCTGAGGTCAGATCAGAGATGACTGCTCAGTGCTCTCCCTCCACCTCCATGGGAAGCGTAAACAGCCATGCCCCATCAGCCTTGGTCTTGTGCATGTAACTTGCTTTGGCCGCACGGTGGGTAGGGAATTAAAGCTGGCTCTGACTTTAGGCTCAGCCATGAGACTTGCCAAGAGGATTAGTGGACATGCTTGAACAGAGATTTGAAACAAGCCTGCATGAGTGGGCTTGCCCTCCTGTGTGCCCACCTTTCACCACGAGAAGAACAAGTCTCAAACAGCCACTGGTCCATGAAG
This sequence comes from Catagonus wagneri, assembly GCA_004024745.2. Taxonomy (NCBI): domain Eukaryota; kingdom Metazoa; phylum Chordata; class Mammalia; order Artiodactyla; family Tayassuidae; genus Catagonus; species Catagonus wagneri. The sequence goes on along the minus strand of PVHT021183551.1, from coordinate 14,611,728 downwards.
GATGAGAGATGGGTGAAGCAGACCTGGACCAGCTATCTGCAGCCACATGAATGAGAAATAAATGTTCCCCGTTGGCTGTCACGCACTGTAGAGTAATTTGTTACATGGCATTATTTTGGAAATAGCTGACTGACTAATGTCCTTCTAGACCTGCATCTTAATAATTTTGTCATGTTTTCCCTGTTCTGCCTAGACTCTGGATTCTATGAGGTCCATTCTTTCTGACATCTCAGCCCTTTTATTCAAGCTGTTCCTTCTGCTTGGAAGGCCCTTCTCTAACCCAAAATGTCCCCGTAAAAATGTTCAAACCCAATGTCTACTTTAAGTCCTGGAGAAAATGCTGCTTCCTCCATGAAGACAACCCTGATTGCCACACCTGGTCTTGAGGTCTTCTTCCTCTTAACTTTTATTAGAAGAACTGCTTCCAACTTTCATTACAGTCGTCTGTGTCCTTTTCTCAAGTCTATCAGTGAATGTCTTCAGGGCTGACTCCTAGACCTGTTTAATCAAAGCTGGCACAGACCCCACAGAATAAAGGCATCCTTGGGATCTAGCGAATGATGCCCTCTGCCCACTGACTCACACCTAGACGAGGAAGCCTCCTGAGAGCAGTGCCCTCACCAAAGGCTATTCCCATGCGGTGGGAGGTGTACGGGGCCAGAGACCATCTCCGATGCTCTGAGAACGTGGCCCAGGGCAGACACCAACCAAAGTCTGCTTGTGGAATGTGGATTCTCCTCAATGCCCACCACCGAGGTTAATAAGTACAACTGCAGATGGCGCTTTGTGCCAGGGACTGTCACCTGCTTATACACATCTTTTTTTTTTTTTTTTTGTCTTTCTAGGACCACACCTGAAGCATATGTAAGTTCCCAGGCTGCATCCTATGCCACAGCCACAGCAACACCAGATCCAAGCTGCATCTGTGATCTACACTGCAGCTTGTGACAAGGCCAGATCCTTAACCCACTGAGTGAGGCCAGGCATTCTCATGGATACTAGTTGGGTTCTCAACTGGCTGAGCCACAGTGGGAACTCCCATATCTTCTTTTTTAAACCACATGAAAACTCTATCATTGTCCCTCTCTTACAGAAGAATATAGATGCTTCAAGGAATTAAGTCACTTGCTCAAGATTTATTTATTTACCCAAAACATAGTGTGGTGTGCTCATGATGTGCCTGGGGCTGGAGCACAGTGGGGAATGCACAGCCTTGGTCCCCATCCCCAAGGAGCTGATGGTCTGGTGAGGGAGAAAGACACCAGCCAGTATTACACAGATGACAGCGTTAAAGGACTGCGTGTGACAAAGGGAAAGAGAGCAGGAGCGTGGTCAGGAGAAGGTGGCGTTTGAGCTGAGGCCTGAAGGAAGCACAGGAGGAAGGAGGGGGTTGGGGCAGGCCAGGCAGATGCACAGCAAACAGAAAGAAGTGGGGAAGTCCTGGCATGTTTGTGGAGCAGACAGGTGCAAGGTGGTGATAAAGAGGGAACACAGTGGGTGGTGACAGGTGGGACCAGACCACACAGGGCCTTGGGGCTCAGGGAGGACCGTGTGGGTGGCTTAGGGACCATATTTGTCTGACATTTTAAAGTGACACCTAGCTGCTGTGTGTAGAGTGTCCTGAAGGGGTTCTGGGGGGTCTGTGCAGTGTAATGCTGGGAGCTACTGTCTTGGTTGGTGAGTGCCCGCTAGTCACTTAGGATCGGGGTGGGGCATTGAGCACCTGGGCTATGCTTTGAGATGCTTTGAAGAAAGCTGGAGACGCCCTCCCAGCTGATGGGAAGCTATTGACCGGTCCAGGGGCAAGAAGAATTAACCACAAGCACAGGGCAACTTCAGTCCGTTGCCTCACTTTAGCCCCACTAGGGGAGCCTCCAGCTGCCCTCTGAAGGTGCCAGGGCCTCCTAGGCTACAGATGCAGGGCCAAATGTCATCTTGGGTATACATGGTGGCCACACAGAGCTATGCATTGATCATGACAAACACAGCCTGTGACCAGAGCCAAGAGGCACAGATGCGTGGCTCTGATAACAAGATGAACGATGATTACTGGAAAGGAGAAAAGCAAGGAAATCAAAGAGGCCTTATCCACCCCAAGAAACATAAAGAGATGGCAGAGGCTGTGCCGGGAGAGCCTGGTACAAAGCTGTGTCCTAGTCGCTGGGATGGCTGAGCTGCCCAGAATGAGCCAGGAGAAAGAGCCGAGCCCTGGAGCCACATGTACTTGTTTGCCTCAGTTTCCTCATCTGTACAATGGGGACAAGCATATCTCACCCTGCAGAGCCCTCCTGGGTGTTAAAGATCACACAGTGGATGCAGCAGCCCCTCCATGGCCAGCCTCAGCTGAGCCTGTGTACAGGCAGATGGGAGCACCTCTTTAAAAAGCCTCCGGGAGCTACTGGTGTGGCTCAGTGGGTTAGAACCCAATAGAGCGTCCTTGAGGATGCAGCCTTGCTCAGTGAGTTAAGTACCCACCACTGTCACAAACTGCAGTATAGTTCGTGGACGCAGCTCGGATCTGGCGTTGCTGTGACTGTGGCGTAGGCTGGCAGCTGCAGCTCCGATTCGACCCCTAGCCTAGGAACTTCCATATGCTGTAGGTGTGGCTATAAACAGAAGCGGGGAGAAAAGGCCCCCAGCAGCCCTACGAGGGGGGTGCAATTTGTGTCGCTCTTCTCCAGATGGGGCTGAGAGGTCATGTAAATTTCCCCTGGTTGACAAATGCAGGAGTTAGGATTCAACTCAGACCACAGGCCTCTGTGTTTCACTGCCGTGCTGTCCTGCTCGTGTGCAATTTCTGGGAACCTGGCCAGGTTCAGAGGGTCCGAGAGGGTCCCAGGGATGTGTCCACAGCCACAGGACCCCCGGACATCTCCTCTGGGCCTGGCAGCGCCTCTTGCCTGGGGCTGGAGCAGCGCCCCTATGTAGCAGGTATCACCTGTGTGAGAGGAGCTGGTGCCTTTCCCCCCAGGAGCCCTGCCCGTGGTGCTCACACCAGCCTCCACGAAGCCTTCTCAGGGCCCCTCCAGGGAGTGACGCCTCCTCCCTGCACCGTTCTGGGTCCCACTGCCGGTCACCTGGCCAGGCCAACTCACAGGAGGGTCCATGTGGGTCTAACAGGCAGGAGCCTGGAAGGCAGAGGTCCTGCCGTATTCACCTCAGAACCATCTATGACGCCAGGCGCTCAGGAGAGTCTGAGTAAACGTATATGGAATTAACCCAAGAGAACCGAGAAGGAGCCGGAGCAAGTGTGAGCAGAGGCCGGACCAGCTGGCCTCTCCCCATCGGGCCCATGATGGCCCCACCGGGTTCGCTCTCAGCATCCTGGGATGCCAAGGGGGCCAGCTCGCCCCCTCTACATACCAGGGAGCTTCCCTTTCCTCCACAGGCCACTTCCAGAATCTACTAGAAACCGCCCCAGCCCCTCCTTAACTGAAAGGACACTCGGTCTTCCCGTGTGGCTCACAACTGAAAGGACACTCAAGTGCATTCTACACAGAAAGTAACGCAAGTTTCCCACCAGTAGGCCTACCTGTGTCGATCACCTGAGATAAGGGGGCAGGGAGGTTCCTCTGGGCGGGTTTTTATTTCCTACAAAGGATGAGGCGAGGAATTCATTTTAGAGTCAGGTAGACGGAACCAGGTCCTCTCTGGCTATTCCTAGCTGTGTGGCCTCTGGTTGACTACTTTACTCGTATGAGACTCAAAGTTCTCATCTGTGAAATGAGGATAATGTCAGCTAATGCATATTATTAGAGAGACTGTGACAGTAGCTGTACAGGGAAGGTTTATTTTTTCCTCTTTAATTGTAAATGGACTGCAGGAGGTGCCTCTGAGTCACCTTTCATTTAATTTTATTTAATTTTATATTTTAAAGAGGCAGTAGTGATAGTGGAACATGCACAAGCTTCTAGTCAAAATGCTTAAGTCTTGGCTCTGCACATTACTGGCTCTGTGGCCACAGCCAAGTTGCTTAACCTCTCTGAGCTGAGTCTGCATCTGTCAAAAGGAAGTGATAACACCCCCCTTGGAGGTGTGGGTGGCTTTGATGTGGCCCAGAGTCTGGCAGAAAGAGGGAGCAGGAGGGGATGGGCCTGTGTCTGAGCTGAACGGGGAGAGGCCCCTCACCCACTTGCCCCAGTCCACCCGCCCCTCATCCCTGGCATGCTTCCTGTGTGAGGACTGCCTCTGTTTTAGATTTGGGGGCCGATGCGATTCACAAGTGAGCAAACAGACCACGGCCCGGAAGACAGCTCTCTCTGCTTCAGAGAAAACACACAGTTCAATTTCCTAAAGATCGAACCCCAGGAGCCTTTTAAGGCCTTCCCGGTGAGAGAGCAGTTCTCAGAACTCTCGGCGGCGCCACCCTCATGGAACTAAACAATTAAAGTCTGAGTATTTGTCATTCTCAGCAAAGGTTCACAAGGATGACTGAGAAGATGGGGGGGAAAAAAAAAGCCTGATTTCGGCAGCACAGTTTTCAGAAATATATGGTAATCCATTTTTGTCAATCCACAGAAGGCACAGCTCAAATCATTAAAAAGCCATCGTACTTAATCATGCATGGAGAGGGCTGGCCTATGCCTCTCAGATCATTTTCAAATGGTTTCAGGTTAACTTTCAAAAACTGACAGGCAAGCAGGGAGGGGATTATGACCGATGATAATCTGGGAAATTTCTGGTTCTCGGAGGATGAGGGATTTACTTGAGAGAAAACCGCCACCCAGACCTTGGGGTGGTGGCAGCGGGGACAGAAGTGAGGGAGATTCCAGGATGGATCAGCCATGCCTTCTGCCCTCGGGGAGTCTGCAGCTGCTTTCTCAGAAAGGCAGCAGATCCAGAGCAAATGATTAAGCAAGCAATTGTGATCTGTTGTGACAGGTGCTAAGGAAAGGCGGACGTTCACCCGGTGGTTAAGTCTCAGCTGCGGGCCTACAGACCTGGGTTTGGAATTTGTCTTTGCCACCTACTAGTTGTGTGACCTCATGCAGGGGTCTGAGTCTCTCAGAGACTCGAATTCCTCATCTATAAATGGATGGCCAGCTCGGGAGGTTATAAATGAGTTCATTCCTATAAAGCCTTATCATGTAGTGCCTGGTACACAGCGAACTCTCCATCAGTCCCACCTAAGCAGCTAGCTCTGCTGAAGGAAGCCTCAGAGACAGCCTCCGAGTTGGAAGGACAAGCCGGGGTCTGCAGGGTGAAGAGCTGGAGGAAGGGCATTCCAGGCAGAGGGCACAGCAAGTACCAAGGTCCTGAGGTGAGCGGTTGGCCAGGTATGTGGGGAGGGGGACGAGGGAGGGAAGCTAAGCTAGGTTGGGGTCCTCCCGCGAAGGTCGGGGAGTGCCAGGCTGAGGGTTGGGACTTTATTGAGAGGGCCGTGGGGAACCTTGGGGGTGTGCCAGCAGGCCAGGCCTGCGATCAGCTGTGTGAATCAGAAGCTGGCTGAGGGGCCGGGGAGCGGCTGTGGAGAAGGCTGGGCCAGGAACATCCCATGTCTTTCTCCAGTCTCAGTCCACGCTGGTGACCCGTTGACTGCTGAGTGACTACCTCCCATCAAACTCCGACCCATGGTCCCCAGCCTCTGTTTGAGGGGAACATCCTCTAACATGCTCAGCAAAGATTATGCTCTTCTTCCCGAGGCAGAGGCGCTGCAGAGAAATCACTGTCCAGCCAGGAGCTGCATTTCCCACACGGGGGCCGTGGAGCCCCACGACCAGGTTCTGGCCAATGGAATACGAGTCATCGGTGCACACACCATGTTCACGCCTGCGGGATCCTTCAAGGCGAGCCCACCTTGGGAGTCACGATCTGAAGATGACGGAGCCTCCATCACCTGGGGCCCTGACTGACCGTGATGAGAACTCCCTCCTCCTCGGCCAATTTGACTTTAACATGAGCCAGAAATCAAAGTCTCTTCTCAATTCACAAAAAGACCTCTAAGTTTATCTGTTATAGCAGCTAGCGTGACCTTAAACAAATCCACCTGTTATACAGCATGACCCTGGACATGTTAGTTTGCCTCTCTGAGCCTCAGGTTCTCTCATGCAGACTGTTGTGAAAGGCTAGTTAGACGACAGATGTGAGTGATGCTTTGCAAGCAGGGAAGTGCTGCAGAGAGGCCATGCATTGCTGGTGTTATGGCTTCGGTCTCGAGAGCCTGAAGGAGAGGGGACTTGGTAGAGCCCCTGCTGAGACAAGGGGAGTACAGCCAAGGGCTTGGAGAAGCTCCAGGCAAGGGGTCCAGATCTATCAGCAGATCCTGGCCCAGACTGGAGATCCTCACTCCAGGCTTTAGTTCTGCCTCTTGGCAGAGATGCTCCCCAAGTGGCTGAGCCCCCTGAGAGAGGTGGCTGGGGCCTGGCTTCTGTCTCCCGGAGGCTCCCCTGGGAAGGAGTCGGCCCAGCCTCCCTGATAACTTGTTTCAGCCTCTCACAACTCATTAACAGGAAATTGCATGCCCTGCCAGGAAGATGCACGTCTGCCTTTTCAGACATGTCAGGTAGACACTGTTATCACAAACGTGTCACGTCTCTGCACAGCCCCACAGTCATCCTCCTGCCCTGGGGTCCTCCTGCCAGGCTCTGCTGTCTTTGGAGATCTGAGGGCCTTGTGTGGTTGAGTGTCAGGTCGGCCAGGCTGGCAGGGGACAGGAGCTCAGGATGGAAGCCCGTATCGGTGGCCGAAGCTCATCCTGCACCCCACCCCTAAGCAGTCCTGCACTCCCAGCCCAGGACTGATGCTGAGACCCTCTGGGAAGACAGGAGGAAGGCCGAGCAGTATGTGATGTGCGGAGTTGGATCTGGTCAATGGCAGCTTTAACAGGACCCTGGTCGTTACATGTCCTTTTGCTGCGGGGGTTTCCTTTCCCACAGCTTGGAGGTAAGGATAGAAAATGCTCCTCCCCCAGCCTCCGGAGCCTCGAGTCAGGAGCAGCCACCTCACCCTGTACACATGACCCCACAGCCCTGCTCTCAAGCAGGCAGTGTAGACACTGGTCTTCTCCGCCTACCGTCCTTTCACCTCTGCCCATGGCCCTCTCGCCAGCTCTAGCTTGGGGCATGAGAGGAGTTTTCAAGTCACCCGACAGAGTAAAATCCACCAGCACCCTGGACCAGGCTCTATGGAGAGACGGAGAAGAAGCAACAACAAAAGGACAAAAAGCATCCACTCCCGCAATCTTTTCACACACACAAATTACCCTGTTTGAGCTTCACACCCACCCTGAGGGGCGTCATTACCCTTATTCCACTGAGGAGGAAACTGAAGCTCATGGTGATTAAATGACTGATGTTCAAGGTCACCCAGCTAGTGCACTTGCAGTAATCTAAGCTGCACCCTATAAACGTCCCATGATAACTACAGTCACTTGCTGAATAGGTCCTACATACCAAGTACTAAGCGGAGCATTCTGTAAGCTCTCCAGCAGAGGTTATATTATCTCCAATTCCAGATGACATACGGAGGCTCAGAAAGATTAAGCAACCTGTCCGAAGTCACACAGCAAGTTAGCAGTAACATAGCCTTAATGCCCATGGCGTCGGTGCTCTCTATACCAGCTGCCTCGCCAGCATGAAGGGTTCCACCTGGGGAGGGCAGGAAAGAGGCTACCAGATCCTGTCAAGCAAAAAAGCAGCATATAAAAATGTACACATGCTGGTCACTACTCCATTAAAATTTTGAGTGTGCATGGATCAGGTAGGGTGGGTGAATAGGAGCCAGGTGGGCACAGGTGTGGTGGCTCATCATTTCCTGGGCCCTGGCAGCAGGGGGTCCGCCGTCCCTCTCCCAGGTGCTGGAGCCACCCAGCCAGGTAACCTCTCCACCTCGCTGCATTCCAGACCGCCTTCAGGCAAAGTTCCAAGGAAACCAGCGACCACTGCTCTGAGTACCTAGCGCTTCTGAAATAGTGAAGACTTGCAGGACAGGGGCTGCAGCAGCAGCTACAGACCAAGCAGTGTTAGAGAGGCCCCTGGATGGGCAGTCCTCCCATCACAGAGGCCAAGGCCAAGGAGCGGGTCTCCAATTACCTTCTAAAAGGCCCTTTGTGATGTCGCCCCTGCCCACCTGGGCAGCTCATTACCCACCTTTCCGTTCACGCTGGAGTCACACTCAGTTCAGCACACCGTGCCGCCAAACCTCTGCCCTGGCTGCACCATCTGGCCAGGAAGTCCCCACTTCCCGCCCGCCTATTCTTCAGCTCTAGAAAGCACATCTGCTTTCTTAATTGCCCTGACTCCATCCCCCTGCTTTCAGGCTATTCAAAGTCTCCCTCAAAGCTCATGTATCTTCAACTTCTGTTAAAACAAACACTTGAGGAGAATCCTTCTAGAGCTCGTTCTAAAAGGCAAGGTGGGGTCGAGAGGGAGGAGCGGGAAGGGGAGAGGGGAACTGAAAGGTGAGATGGGACGGCCCAAGGACACACTGCACACCTATGCTCTGGGAGGCCAAGGGAAGGCCTAGGAAGCCCCGGGCAGCCTTGCTCTAATCTGCCTCTACACAGGGCTCCAGGCTCTCAAAAGGCAATTCCACTGTTCTTTGCCTGGGCAGCTCCCTCCAGCTCATCCTTCAAGACCCAGCTGTATATTACCTGCTCTGTGAAGCTCCAGAGGGAGAGTCAGAGGCTCCTTCCTTTGTATTTCCAGCACTGCATTCTCATTAATACAGCATATCTCACTATTACACGTGGGTCCCTTCCTCTCAGAGGAGAACCCTTTGGGGGCAAAGGACACGGTCCATTCACCTGTGTACCTCTAGCATCAACCCAGAACCATCTCAGAAATGTCTCATGAATGAATAAATGAGCCTCTTTCTCTAAGATCCCAAGATACCTAATTTCCCACTTCCTGCTGGGCCTTCCTCTCCAGTCCGGAATGGAGCAAACTGCGCCCTTTGTCTTCACACCACATTGGTATTGACCAGAGTTGGGTTTTAATGGTGCTTTGACAAAAGGCAGCACCCACATTCATTTTCCTTGGCTAATTACATTTCCCAATTGAAATGCTTATCTCTGGGCTGGTGTTAAAGACATAATCAGTTTCCAGAATGGATTCAAAAGAGGTGAGAAGCAAGAAAATAATTAAGCTAGCTTCTGATTGAATCAAATAATTAAGCAGATTAAATCAGTTGCCTGTGATCTACAGCCCAGCCCAGCCTGGGGAGTGCATTTCTCTATCGGAGAGATCATTTCTGATTGTTTTAGAGATGGAGTGCCTTTCTTCCAAGTAGTAAGTAAAGGGATGACTCTTTCAACTGAATACAAATCAGGGTGGCAGGATCCCAGCTTCCTGAATATTCTGGGTTCAGTAGAAGAAAGCTTGATGGGGGTAGCGTCCTGTCCCAGAGCCACACCTGGACACCCATGGCACAGAGGCGGCACTGATGGCTCCAGTTCCTCACTTCTCCCAGTGTCCATGCCCTCTGGCCTTCTGAGCAGGATTTCCTGGCCTGTCCTTTTGCTCTGGGCTCTGCCACGTGGCTAACTTTAGCCAATGATAGCGAGTGTGACAGAAGCAGAGGCCTGAAGAAACACCTGCATGTTTCCACTTGCTTTCTTTCCCCTCTGCCATCACCACGAGCACATCGCAGGACCAGACTGCTGAACATGAGAGACATGTGGAGCAGAGCTGGGTTGACCAGTTGTCCCAGCCAAAGGTCTCAGGAGCCCACAGTCAGCCACCTCCGTTCAAGAACAGCAGAGTCACTTATCTGATCCAGGCTGGAGCTGCTAAATCTGGAAGACTCCTGGGATAAATAAAAACTTAGCGTTATGTGCCAGTGAGGTTGGTGAGTATATGTTATGCAGCATCGTTGTGACAATAGATAACTGATAAAGTATCCCTCAGCCTGGGTTGGCCTATTCTCTAGCCCCAGCTTCTAGAAGGTACCCTCCACCCTCAGCCAGGGATCACTTAGAACCCTGGCATTTGAACAGCAAATATTTAAACAAGAACCTATCTGATCCTCACAAAGGCTCCTGGGCAGTTGTCAGGACAGAGACCATCTGCCCCATTTTTTTTGTCTTTTTTCAGGGCCACATCCATATCATATGGAAGTTCCCAGGCTAGGGGTCAAATCAGAGCTGTAGCTGCCAGCCACAGCCACAGCAAAGCCAGATCTGAGCCACATCTGCAATCCACACCACAGTTCGCAGCAACACTGGATCCTTAATCCACTGAGCGAGGCCAGGGATGGAACCTGCATCCTCATGAATACTAGTCGGGTTTGTTACCGCTGAGCCACAACAGGAACTCCCTCTTTGCCCCATTTTATATATTATGATGTTAAGGCTCAGGGAACCAAGCAATTAGAAGAGCAGAGATTATGTTTAAGGAGAGTGGATTGGATGAATGCATTAGTTTCTATTTCCAGCCCACAGCAAAACTCCACCAAAACAACAGCATGAGATTTTTTTTTTAAGGCGTCAATTTATAAGAACAAAACAAACAGAGGAGATGCAACAGCAACAAAGTCTTGGCCTCTGTTAAAGAGAGAGATGTGTAACTGACTTAGCAAAGTCAGAAAAGCAGAATCTAAGCCAGGATGCTGAAAGCACAGGCATTCAGGTCTACATCAGAGAACCTCAGAGGGTCTGGAATTCATGGCAACAGCAGACATCTCTGGAAGGATATACTGAAATTCAGCTTTAGAGGCAGTAAGACCCCTTTTCTCCTACATCTACTCAGCCAAGAAAAAGTCTCCCTCTCATCCCAGCAGAAAAGGGGTTGAGTCTCTGGACTGGGGAGACCCGGCAGAGGCAGGGGCAGCATCCTGAGAACATGGGGGTTGGGGAAGGTTTCTGGACTGTCCCACATTGTCCCCCAGCCTTTCTGCCCACCTGGCTCGCAGCAAGCAGAAATCAGGAGTCCCCTCTGAGATAGAAGAATGGAAACACCTTCTATGCAGAATCTGACCAGCCCTGGAAAGCAAAAACCTACATCAAGAGTTCCCCGTTGCATTACCCTACATTGAGGCATCAGTGAGTCCACTCACCACACAAGAGCCCCAACCATCTTCTTTTCTGGTCCCCATTTAACAGGCACATGGTTAAGCATCTCCAAACATTTGAGGGAAGACTCAAGTGCAACAGATACACATCTACCCAGACAAAGGGGAAAAGTATATTTAGAGGACACAGAGGCTCTGCAGGAAGAAGGAAACTACAAACAATAATATCTTCAGAGAGACAAAAGAAATTGCTGCACCCATGAGATAAGAACCGGATGCTCAAAAAAGCACATTCGCATAGTAAAACGGGACTCTCAGAAATTAATACGCAGTCTGACAGAAGAAAAGAAAAAAAAAATTCTAGAAGAGGTGGATGATAAACTTGAGGAACCTACTTCCCAGAGCAGAACCAGAGAGAGAGCGTGGTGAGGTACGGAGCAACGAGAACTCTCAAACACTGCTGGTGCGGATGGAAAATGGCACATCCACCCTGAAAAAGACAGTTTGGCAGTTTCTTCCAAAGTTAACCTACACTTAGCATGTGACTCGATAGTTCCACTCCAGGATATATACACAAGGGAAATGAAAATATACACCCCCACAAAAACTTCTACATGATATGCAAAAGAGCACTATTTTGTAACATCCCCACACTGGAAACAACCCAAATGTCCATCAACCGGTGAATGGGAAAAACCAACCATGAAAGAGCCATATAGTAGAACACCACTCAGAAATTAAAAGGGGCAAACTACTGATACAACAATGTGGGTGAACTGTAAAAACATGCTAAGTGAACCTGACACAAGCGTACACCCTATATGAATCTATTTATAAGAGACTAGACGGTTCAAACTAATCTGGAGTGACAGGAAGCAGGTAAGGGATTGTCTGGGACCAGAAGTTGAGGAAGGATGAACTGCAAAGGGGAATGAGAGAACTTTCAGAGGTAAAAGTGTTCTATAGCTTGATTTTGGTGGTGGTTAAAAGTACGTCTCAAAATGCACTGAATTGTACACCTGTAAAACTGGGTGTATTCTACTGTAAGAAATTATACATCGATTGGATGGACCTAGAAATTATCATGTGAAGTGAAACCAGTCAGACAGATTAGATAGCAACACCCAATGCTACCGCTTACATGTGGAAACTAAAAAGACACAATGAATCTCTTTGCAGAACAGACAGTGACTCACAGATTTTGGAAAACCTTGGTTTTTCAAATAAGACAATCTAGGGGGTGGGGGGATGCACTGTGGGTTTGGGACACAAAATCTACCAAATTGACTCGTGATGATTTTTGTATACCTAAAATTGAAATAAAATTCATTAAGTTAAAATAAAATAAAGTAAAATACACGAGAATTTTGAGCAAATGATATCCACCTTCTCTTTTAAATGTGTGTGCATGTGCGTGTATAAAAAAAAATTTAATTTCAAGATAATGTTTATACAAAAATAAAATGACACTATCCAAAAAAAAAAAAAAGAAATTATACATCAATATAGTTGATTTGAAAGTGAAAAAAAGGGGGCGGGGGAGGGGTGGGAGGGAATGGGGTTAACTACTGCTTTAATGATGGAATAGCAAGGAGCTCCAACTGTAATGCACGGGGAACCATATCTAATTACATGTGACAAATCCATATATGTACATGTAATCGGGTCACCACATGGTGCAGCTGGAAAATCTGACAGAAATCTGTAAACCAGCTATAATGCAAAAATAAAAAAAAATAAAAAAAGAAAGTGAAAAAAAGAGCTATTAATCCAATTGGGATTAATATCAAGGAGGTT
>PVHT021183551.1:14523484-14592155 GCA_004024745.2 Catagonus wagneri | reverse complement strand
AAAAAAAAAAAAAAAAAAAAAAAAAAAAAAAAAAAGAGAGATAGAGTCCAGGAGTTCCCTAGTGGCATAGTGGGTTAAGGATCCAATGTCACTGCTGTGGCATGGCTTCGATCCCTGGTCCCAGAACTTCCACATGCTATAGACATGGCCAACAAACAAACAAACAAACAAACAAACAAACAAAAAAAGAGTTTGAGTCCTTGGCCTTTTAACTTGCTTGACCAACAGACTATGAAGAGAGTGACAGTGTGCCTGTTCTGAACCTGGGCCTTAAGAGGATATGCATGCTTCCGCCTGTTCTCTTGGAGACCTTTCCTAAAACCATGTCTGCTAGTGAAAAGAAGCCACGCATAGGAACCACCACCCAGGATCCTTCCAACTATAACATACCCTGACCTTTCTTTAAGAAACCATTTGTGTGTGTGTGTGTGTGTGTGTGTATTTCTGTCATCAGACCTCAGGTTCTAAACAGAGGGCAGGAGCAAGTAGGTGACAGTTACGGAGCAGCCATAAAGAGGCAAAGTATATGTTATTAGTTTTCAGCTTACTGCCTCTGAGTTTCTAGAATCATGCTCCTACGAAGCCATCGGGTTCCCATCCATTGTAACCATGTGTTCTGTCATGACAAACCACAGTGGCCTTTTCCCAACTGGTAAAATATTATGGAAATCAGTAGGATTTTTAATATTAATAGTAATATAAAAGGCACTTAGAACAGCACCTGGCACACAGGAAATGTTCAATACATACTACCTATCATTTTGGCTCATTTCTCCTTTCACAATGTTTTCTTAAACCTTTGGTGCATGCTACCAGGTGTCAGCCAGCAGGCAAAACACATGGAGGGCAACAGTCACAGCTACCGCTCATTGAACACCTGTGCATTTCCTTACAGATGAGGAAACTGAAGCTCAGTGAGATGAATTTGTCCAAGTTTAGTCAAGTTGGGAAGTAGCTAGACTCACGCATAAGCCTGGGGGAGCAGAGACCATGAACATTCATCTCTGTTCTCCCTCATGCTTAGCCTAGTGTGGGCACCCAACAAAAGTGCCAAATGAATAAATACACTGCAAGAAGGTCAAAGAAAACAGTGTCTCCTTGTCCCAAGAAGGGTTGAAATTGAGAAGACTGACAATACTAAGTACTGATGAGGACGTGGAACAACTGGAACTCACGTGCAATCTCTCCTACCCGCCACCACCTGCCAGATCCCAGGCTCTCCTACTTGAAAGGACATTTACTGTAACCAAGAGGACAGGGCAGCCACCATGTCTGATGGACTAACACAACTAAAGGGCCTCACAGAGCCATGGTTAAGAGCATGGGCTTCAGAGTTGGAGGGTAGGGTGGGCAAGCACTATCTGTGAGTCTCTAGAGCACTGGTTTGATCCAGTTGTGTTCCTTTCCACAGGACTCACTCATTCCACAGGACTTCACTCATTCTTCACTGAGCGCCTACTATATGCCCACATGGAAACCCTGGAACTGCCACTGTCATGACTGCAATATAAATAGGTGGTCCTACTGGACTTTTCTAAACTGGATCAACCTGCTTGATCCTTGGTCTCCTCCTCTACAGGCTATATCAGGTCCCCAAGTGTCTTTTCTCTCTTTGAGAGCAGGAAATGTCACCTACAATGTAAGCTTCACTGTCTTAGAAATAACCAAAGCAGCAGGCACTTCCAGCCATGCCTGCCCTTCATTCCTAAAGCAGGAAAAACTGTCCCCTTCCTGGAACATAAAAGCCTAGGGCTCTTCCCCATTCAAGGGCACTGCAATGGCCTGAATGCTGTGTCTCCCCAAACTTCATATGTGCAATCCTAACTCCCAGTGTGACGGTACTAGGAGGTGAGGCCTTCGGAAGGTGGTTAGGTCATGAGTGTGGAGCCCTGAGGAATGGGATTTGTGCCCTACAAGAGAACTCCTTGGCCCCTTTTACCATATGAAGATACAGGGAGAAGATGGCCATTTATGAACCAGGAAGCCAGCTCTCAAGGAGACAATAAATTTGCTGGTGCCTTGATCCTTGACTTTCCGGCCTCCAGAACTGTGAAAAACAAATGTCTGTTCTTTCAGCCACCCCCCACTTGGTAGTATTTTTGTTATAGCTGACCAAGACAGGTGCTGTTTCATGGGGCCTCTTCAGTATTCCCTTTCTTATGGCCTTGGGGTTACTCAGTCCAGTGGATCCTGGACTCCTGCATGGCAGTGTTTCCTCTAGGCATATCTGTGGATTCCCATGTTTCTGGGCTCAGGAAAATGCAAGTGCTCAAGCCCCACGTGACAATGACTAAGAAACTCACCAGCGGCTCGCGTCACTACAGAGGTGTGGGTTCAGTCCCCAGCCTGGGGCAGTGGTTTAAAGGATCCAGCATTGCCAAAACTGCGGCTCAGGTAGCAGCTGTGGTTTGGATTCAGTCCCTGGCCCTGGAACTTCCATATGCAGCTGGTGTGGCCATAAAATGAAAAGAAAAAGTTCACCAGGGATTGTCTCATACTTTCTACGAGAGAGGCTCTTTGGTGCTATCCAGGGACTGAACTCTCCACCACCTCACGTTCTAAGATCGCATAAGCAGTTGTCCAACATTATATATTTAAAAAAATACTGTCAGTGATTCTTCTTGTTGAGTCTTTTGAACCCTAACTCTTTGAGGCCAGCCAGAGTTATGAATAGTCTCCCCATTTTACAGATGAGGAAACTGAGGTCTGAGAGGTGAATTTCAGGCCTAGGATCACACAGCCTCCTAACTTCCTGCCTAACTCAATTCAGTACTCTTTCTACTATATATTTCATAACTAAGGTGGGGTGGGGAGCAGAAAGATGGGGAGAAAGGGGTTAGCACTACAGTGCCCCAGCACTAAGTGCTTTTGTGGGTTATCCCCATAACCAGGTAAGATGGTACTGTGCCCATTTTACAGACGAGGAAATAAATTCAGGGAAGCTGAGGGATTTGCCCAACATAATGATAATAACGAATGACAAAGCAACATTCAAAGCCAGGTCTCGCATCTCCACGGCAGCAGGCAGAGACCCACTTGCTAGAAATGGAGTGCTGGGGTCCCAGTCTGGTGAGTGACAACAAATTAGCAGGACGTGATAATGCATGGTTCAGGCACTGACTCCTGAAAGCAGCTCTTGGTAGGCTCTCAAAGAAATGAGTCACTTGTTTTTCTGATAGGTTTGTTTTTTTAAAAAATATGTAAGTCTGAAGGTCAAATAAAATGAGGCTGTCAGTCTAGAAGGATGAAAGGGTCCTGGAATTATGGCTCCAGTGTGTCTTATTGTCTCTGGCCACATTCTTTGGATTTTGCCCCAAAATACTTATTTCTGCAGCAGACCTTCACCTGCTCTGTCCTCTGGGGCAAATTAATGTTACTGGCCCCGGAAAACAGGGAGAATCTAGCTGAGGTCCACCGCGTAGCTGTCACCAACCCCTGGGACAACTTTTCCATTAACCAAACTCTGGCCCAGGCCAGTTTGCAGCAACCGAACGCTTCACAGAGAAATGAACAAAAACGCCTTCTCCATAATAGTCGGTCCCAGACTTCTGATGTGGTCCATTCCAGGCACCCACAGAGAGGAAATGGAAGCGGAGCACCTGCACCAGGGCAGGCGCTGGAGGCTTCTTCCTTTTTGCTGTCAGCACTTGTTTCCCAACATCTGCATCTTAACTGTTTGCAGCTGTCTCTCCTGTGAGACATGAGCAATGTCAGGCCAGGGCCGGGTTCTCTCTGAAATTTCTAGCATCTAATCCAATACTTGGAAATCTGTAGGAGTTCAACAATGGTTTCTTGAATAAACAAGCGAACAAACGGTTAAGTCCTGTCTGGTGATTTCCTCTCTGGACCAGGGGACTGGCTGGCAGTGATGACTGTGATAACAAGGAGGAAGAGATAAAGTTGTCATTCAAAGTTATAGCAAAGTTCTGGGCAGGGAGAACAGACGCTGACCGTCCCAAGCTCAAAGCCTGCAGTAGCTTTTCCCAGTTGACCTACACCCTTTTGAAGCCCTCACATGCATTTTCTGCCCCAGATCAAGTTACCGCAGAGGCAAACCTATTCTCTGGTTAAGTAAAAAGAATGTGAGCAGATTATCCATTGATTGTCATCCTCCCAGGTTTTCTGTGTAAAGACCCCCTACCTGGGCCCAGGAAGGAGCACTGACAGGCCAAGTGGCCATGTGATGGGAGGTCCAGAGGCCAGAGCTTTGAAGAGCCTGATTTCAGCAGTTCGGAAATCTCTGCTGCATGTGATGGCTTTCTGCGCTGGCATTTCCGCTCCCTGGGTTTTAAAGAATGAGAAATCTGTGGCTGATCACATATTCAGCAACCAAATGTACTTATTCGAAGACCTAAATTGCAGAAATAACTTGTGTGATTAGTTGAATGAATATGAGTCAGATCATCAAGCTCAATCTATGGGTAAATCAGGAAAAGATGACGGGGCCGAGTGGAGGGCAAGCCCTCCCCATCAGTGTCTTCTGCTGGGCCAGGTCACACCTTCTCTGCAAGGTGGCCAAGGCGGGAATCCTTGAGCCTCCGCTCCTTAGAGATGCTTTGCCTGTTCTGCTCACATACCAGGACCAGCCACACCCCAAGCCCCAGCTCCAAGGCAGAGCTTCAGGTTTCAAGGCAGCTGGACCTGTGGTTATTTCCAAACGGCAGAGTCACTGACAATGAGCCAGGCCCAGTAAGGGACACGAGAAGAGGGTCCTGGTCTCACTCTGGGCCACAAGCCTGTCCTCATAAGTGCTCACTGGTGAGTTCCTGCAAAACAGGCCTTGACTTCTACACTCTGACCTTGGATTTTTCTAGTCCAGCAGCATTCTCACCAGGCAAATATCTATAGTCCTTGAGCATGCCTGACTATCCTAGAGAGGCCTGCAAAGGTTTCTGTAGCAAGAGCCCAGTTCCTGCAGCCAACCTGTCCTAGGAGGAGCACAGAGCCTCTGAGCACAGCGCATGCTCAGCCGGCCATACCTCAGCTCAGCCTGCAGGCCGGCTGACCCTGCTGAGTTGTGCAAAGACCTCCTGGCTCCCCTAAAGTGGGCCTCCAGTCACCTCATCTTCCTAGCTTCAGATGGTTTCTGAGACGGCACCTCCCACGGACTGAGGAGCCACCTTACATCAGAGTGGCTCAAACACCAGTTCTTCCTTTCCTATTATTATTATGCGATCATGGGTATGATAGGACTCCGAAAGACCATGCATCAGGAAAGGTAGTCACAGAGTAAAGAGCTGGAGGAGACCAAGTAAGGAGCAGGTACCCTTATAACACGCAGTGCAAGGCTATACAGACTTAACCTTTTCTTTAGAAAAATTTTTTTCAGTATCTTTCATCATGGCATATCCCAAGAGACTGATCTACAGTTCCCTGTGCTATATTATATAGTAGGACCTGATTTCTTATCCATTCTACATGGAATAGTTTGTATGCACTAATCCCAAACTCCCAGTCCACTCCCCACCCCCCCACCGGCCCTTGGTTATCACAAGTCTGCTCTCTATCAGACATAACATTTTGTATCAAAGCTTCTGGGATCAAAGCGCTTGGATTTCAATTCTGACTGTGCAATTTGCCAGCTGTGTGCTCTTGGCCAAAGTATATAACCTCTCAGGGCCTCAGTGTCCTCATCTATAAAATACAGATAAATAATGTATTTAAAGCACTCAATAGAGAGGCATGTGGTAAATGCTGAACATGTTTGCTAGTCCTGTTCTAAAAACTTATCCCAGGACAACATTAAGACAAGGATGCAAAGACTAGTGAACTGAACTAGAAGTTTTTCTTAGAATGGCAAAAAAAAAAAAAGCAGAAATAATCTAAATGCCCAATAACAGGATAAGAAAAAATTATAAAATGTATGTACAGACATGTGTGTATATATATATATATGTGTACACATATAGTCCATTCATACAAAACTACCACACAGCCACTATGACAATATAGTTGTTTAGTGTTTAACAGCCTAAAAAGATGATCACAAAATACTGTTAAGTGAAAAAAGGAAATCACAAAACAGCATTATCATATGATTCCACTTACGTAAAAATACAGATTTATAGCTATTCATTTTCATGGGGACATATCTGGAGAGAAGCACAAAACTATGGGTCAATTCTAGGTGATAAGACTTCAGGAACTTTTCTTTCTGGTTTTTATTTGGAATTTCTAATTTCTCTACAATGGGCATATATTACATTTATCATTTTTTTTTTAAATAAGGAAAAAAGAGATGGCGTAATTTTAAAGGTAGAAAAGGATTTTTACACTCAGATAATTCCAACACAGATAAAGGGATATGTTCAAACTTCATCACTCTCCAATCAAGAAGAGGCATGAAGAGTGGCAGCCTTAAGGGAGAAAATCCCACGTTTCAAGGTTTAGTGTCTGAGAAGAGTAGCTTAAAAATGAGAGTGTCCCTAGCCATCCTTATGCAGCCTTTCCCTTCCGCTCCGTCCCATGGGACACCGAACTTGAAAGTCAGCAACAAACCAGACATGCTACGTGCCTTCTTTATTGGGAACACAAAAGCAGAGTATCGGAATGACAAGGAATTTCTCTTTTACCTTGCAAAGTGACCCTCCCCGCTGAGATGCGGAAATTTGGAGCACAAATCAGCTCTCTGGGAGGAGAAGACATTTTCACAGGATCAGCTGGAGGTCGGGGAAAAAACTGCAAAGTCTAAACATTCTTCGTGTCATAACTTTGTCAGCTGTGTTGAACTTGACAAGATGCTTACCCAGCACCTCAAGTCATATGCCCAATTCAAGTGGTTAAATGCGTAAGCCATAATAACCACTGCGATTCTTCAGCAAGCTCGTGCCCAGCAGCCTGACTGCTTCTGCTCTCTACACAGCCCCACGGACCCGGGGCTGGGCCTCAGGACAGCAGCGGTGGGTTTATTCACCTGCCCATTTCTAGCATCTAGACTGCGGCTGGTGTCAGTACTGGACGTAAGGGTCAGTCAGAAGCTGTGCCTGCCTTCGGAAAGCAGGTTATACTACAGTTACACTTGTCTTTTGCAAAGAGAAAAACATCAATCCAACCTACCACACAAAGGGAAGATCCAGGATTGGAGGCAGGAAGGAAGAAAAGGTGGGATGGATGGAGACAGAGAGGCTGTCCTGCCACGCAGCCTTGAGAGAGAGACAGGGACCAAGGTTTGCTAGTTTCCTGGCTGGTTCCTATGATTAGAGAAGGGAGTGGAGATGTGCCGAAGGGGTAAGGAGCCAGGTCAGTGTGCTAGGCGGGGGTCAGCGTGCCAGGCAGGGGCCTGTGGGGGGCTGGGCAGTGTGGTGAGCTCCAGCAGGGGAAGGTGGGGCCCCGTCTGTGCCCAGGGAGATGGACCATTTGTGATAATAAGGCTCCTTTGGGGTTTTTCTTATCAAAAGCATCCAAAATCCTCTCCCTGGCACCACAGGAATGTGGGGCTGACATATATCCATACCCCCAGTCCCTTCTCAGCCACATTTCAGAAATAGTTCAAAGTTACACCAAGATCATTCTATGTTACCTGGGGGTAGGATTAATGCCCGGCACCGCATGGCCAGAAGGCACTCTCTTTTCACAATTGCTCCACCTGCCATTTGCAAATACCATTTTCACCAAATATCAGCTTGATGAAAACCCCTGGACATGCTGGACCTACTCACACCACATGGCTGCTCTCCAGGCCACCATAGCCTTTCTGCTGAACTGGGGGCCGGCCTGCCACATCCAGGAAACGGGACCCCTGTCCCTTGCAGGTGGCAGGCTCAGCAGCCACAGGGGGTAAGGGCTTGCTCTTGCCAAAGACACCATCTGGGCTAAGAGGGCTGCGGGAGGGGGCACTGATCACTTACAGGTACAATGTCCTTTAGGCCTGGGAGGATCCCGTGGTTCCTAACCCACTTCGTGTATCAGAATCACCAACAGAGATTCCATTTTTAACACAGGTCCCTGGGCCAGCTCCAGACCTGCTGAATCAGAATTTCTGGGAATGGAACCCAGAAGTCCCTGTTTGCAAAAGCCCATGGGGTAATTCTGATGCTCTTCCCCGGTTAAGAACCACAAATTGGTCCACACTGCTCATTTCCTAGATAGCAAGACTCCCCCAGGGAGGTGGAGGGGGATAGTGCGCTGTCCAAGATCACACGAGCACTCACTGGCAGGGCAGGGATGGGACCCACCTCCCTGGCTTCCCTGGGCAGTTTTGACAATATTAATGGTAAAGATGATGATGATGATAACAGCAATTACTATTTATTGGTACTACTCTAAGCCCTTCACATGTATTAACCGACTGAATTCTCACAGCTGCCACTATGAGGTACATACTATTGATTTCTGTTTTTTTCTGGGAGAGGAAACTGTGGCACAGAGAGGTTAATTTAATCACCCAAAGTCACACAGCCAGAAAATGGTGACCAGGCAACCAGGTGCCAAAGCCTCTGGTTCTAACCAGTTGGTTTAAGTGCCTCAAATCACCAGGATCCTCTGCTGGGCTTTGTTTCTTTCTTAGTCAGGGTGTTGAGCTGCAGATTCTGGCATATTTGCTGGGGGGGCGTGGGCTCTGGAGTTGTGGAGATGTAAGGAGGAGGCAGAGCCACAGCCTCGACCCTGGGAGCCTGGGGAACCTAGAAATGATGTCTTGTTGGCTGAGGGATCTGCTTGTGCACTTCCTCTTTTGTTTTATGGCCACACCCGCAGCTCATGGAAGTTCCGGGCCAGGGACTGAATCTGAGTTGCGGCTGTAACCTATGCCATAGCTTGTGGCAATGCCAAAGCCGGATCCTTTAACACACTGTGCTGGGCCAGGGATTGAACCCACACTGCTGCAGTTACCTGAGCCACTGTAGTTGGATTCTTAACCTAACGCACCACAGTGGGAACTCCTGCATGTACTTCTGAGTCTGGGTGTCATTCATGTCCCAGAAATTCAAGGCCCTTCAGATAAAGCCACATCCTCTGTGGAAAGAAGGACCCTGCTGCTGGATTTGGCAACTTCCCCAGTGCAGCCCCTGTGACATCCTCTTAGATGGGGGTGAGTGTCATGCAATAGCCTTCTCTGGGGAGCTAGGGATTTGTCCTCCTTGGTTTAGGTAAGATAAATAATGACTTTGGCTTCACTTCTGTAGCTTAATGCAGGGAAGAGGGACTCAATGAATCAAAGCTGAGCTGCGTCAAGAGAATGCCACAACCTGTTTTAATCCACACAGACCCTTCTTTGCCATTCACTGTCACCTCTAGACACCCCAAAACACCATCTGGACCTGAAGCCATGCTAGTATTGCACAAGGCAGGTTATGCGAGGACTCCTGGCCTGAGGGGGGTTCACAGTCCCGGAGGCAAAGGAAGCAGGATGTGGGAACTTCTGAGGTTAGACAAGCCTGGGTTGGAACCCTCGCTCTGCTTCTTCGCAGGTTTGGGCTAGGTACTCCTCTTCCGAACACGACCTCGAAGAGGCACCGTATACATGACACGCACAAGAAGGTGCCTGTGCTGGCAGGTGGGCACCTGCAGAGTGGCCCGCCCCCACCCAACTCCAACAGGGACAAAACAACCAACCTGAGCTGTGGGTAAGTTTACTGCCAGCCTTCCTTACAACACCGAGAAGGAAGGGGACCCTGCCATCAGGTCTGAGCAGCTGCAGGTTTTCAGAACCCTCACCCAGCGAGGAAGAGAGGTATGCAGGAGCAGGGCTCCCTGTGACTTTCATGGGCCCTACCTCGGTAAAAAATATTAAAAACGATCATTTACAATTGCCCTGGAATTGGCATGACATTGTAAATCAACTATACATTAATTTTTAAAAAGTGAAAAAAACAAAACCAAAAAAAGGTTTGCATTGATATAGAGAAGCTGGATTCACTGTTTTATGTTTGTTATTACATTTACATGTTTCTCTGGTTTTAAAAGAGATTGAAATATTTTTGTGAGCCCTAGGCACTGCGCGGAGAAGGCCGGGCTGTGTGCTGGATGCTCAGGCTAGGTCTCGTCCCTTCGAGCCCGCAGCCCCTCTCCTCCCAGCCCCGCCTCCCACCAGCCACCTTCCTCTGTCTGAGCACTAACACTCTACCCAGCAGGACCACCTAACCTTGGTCCCCTACCTATTAGAGAGATTTCATTGATGTTTGTTAAAAGCTACCCCCTGAGCAACTCTAGGGGCGGATCCACCTCCTCCCACGTGACTCCTCTCAAGTGCCACCCTCTTTGTGACTCCCCAGCAATGAAATGCGGGGAACTTTACAAAAGCTTTTCAAATAGTCTCAAGAACTTGCTCAGCAGTCTCTTTAGGTACTTGGAGCCGTGGTGCTCAGGCGCACATCCTTTCTGGTTGCACAGGCAGACATCACTGGTCTCATCTACAGTGAGCTCATCATATCTTGCTCTTTTTTGCTCCCTCCTCCCTGCTCCACACCCAGCTCAGAGCCTGACACTTAGTAGGTCCCGGCACTTAATAGGTCCAGGCACTTAGTAGGTCCTTATTAGTTGCAGCATGGAATGAAAACTCTCCATGTCCCCACAAGTTATCAGTTACTTGTTGCAAAACAACATCCAGACGCGTTTCTGGGTGACTGCTATTTCGGGAACAGGGTTATTTGGGGAGTCGAGCCTTGGCTGCTGGAAGTAGGAAGGATGGTGGCTGCCTTCCTCCCTGCCCAGATTGTTCGCTTGGTCATCGGTGGGATTAGACAGCAGCAATGATCCCCAACACGGTCTGTTCCCACAATTCAAAGTCATTGGGTGAGAAAATACAATTGTGCTTTATCCAGTCATTAAAAAACAAAACAAAACAAGAGCAGTGGATTTCAAACCGCCTTTCAGACTTGATGAAAAGAAAAACAGACTTGAGTATTAGCCCCAAATTGTGCTGACAACACACTTCCGGGTCTCTTTGTCCTCCTCCAGGCTCTCCAGAATTTTTCAACAATTCCTATTGATCCCGGCATGGTTCTCATGCCGACCGTTTATGCTCGGGAGAGCAGCCATCTGTGGAGCAGGGAACTGATCCGCCTGTGTCAAAGGCCCCCAGAGTGGGGACATGAAGTCCTGGCTCCCACCTTCCAGAGGGGTGATCCCCACAGCCGTGCAGCACCACTGCCACCACTGCTGTGACACCAGCCCAGGCTTTCATCAGCCAGAGTAAAACACACCACAAAATGGAGCAATCACCTGCTGTTTTAGGACCTAGAAGTAACATGAGAGACCATATGCCAGACGCCCAGGCTGTATGATGAGGAAAGAAGCTCAGAGAGGGAACAGGCCTTGCCTGGGTCACAGAGCAGATTGGTGGCCAAGAAGCCATTAGAAGCCAGGTCTCTTGGCTCTTGGGGCTTGGGGTGGCGAGAAAACACTGAGGAGCATTCATGGGACCCCAATAATATGACAGCTGCTCACAGATGGTCCCTTACCGTGCCCTCACCCTCTCTAGCCACACTGAACACCTTTTTAAACCCCAGGGGGCCATGGTCTTGCTCAATCTCCCCTTCAAGACTTTGCACATGTGTTTCTGCACCCACGATTCCTCTCTTAAGCTTCTTCATTCATGCTTCAGGCTTTGGTAGAGGCCATCTTCCCCAGGAAATATTTCTGAAGCCCATCCCTCCAAGGGTGAGTTAAGGAGAGCTCGGTGTGAACTTCCATCTCAAAATACTCATACTGCCTTAAACTAAAGCTCAGGCATTTGTCTTCCCACTAGCCTGGGTGTCCATCTCATTCCTGCTGCCTCCCTGTGTCTGGAACAGAGTTGAGTGGCACACAGTAGGCACTGAGTAATCACTGGCAGATAAAGGAATGGTCTCCTGTGATCCCGGTGACAAGCTAGGATGTCCTCACTCCCGTTCCACAGGGAAGAAAACTGAGGTTCTGAAAGAAATGTGACACCTACCCAGAGAGTTAGCCATGGAGCCAGGATTTAGACAGCTCAATCTTCTGACTTCAAGGTCAACACCTCTATTAAGACCTCTTTCCTGGCCCAGTAACTGAACTAGAGAAGATCCAGTTCATGCTCTCTCGGGCTGTGTGTCACAGGCAGGTGGCCTGGGAGATAGAGAGGCCATTCCATGGTGCTGGGGAGACAGTGTGGGGAGCGAGTAGTGAAGGAAGACTCTGCTGACCCCTCCTTCTGCCACAAGCGACACTGGGGCAGCTGGCCTGCGAGCCGCGGTGCACTCGCAGAAGGTGGGACAGCAAGAGCAGAGGCTGCCTCCAGACCAGGGCAGAGCTTGCAGTGAGGGCGGCTCTGCCCTGAGGAGCACAGGCCTGGGAAGCTGAGGCTTTGAACATGGGGTGATCTGGGGGTTTTATTAGCGTGAGGCAGCATTCAGCAGGAGGTTAACATTAAGCACACTGACAACAGCAAGCATTGGCGAGGAAAAGGGAACTAGAACTCTCATTCATAGCTGGTGGGACTATTGGCTTATCACTTTGGAAAACTGGCAGCAGTCAACTAAAGTTCAAAGTACAAGTACAGAAGGACCCCGCAATTCAAATCCTGGGTAGGTCCCAACAGAGATACCGCCTGTTTCCACCAAAATCATGGACCAAAGTTGTGATAAACGACAGACGTGTAAACAGTGCAGCTACTGTGGAAAACAGTCTAGCACAGTCTAGTCCTAAAACAGATGCACACAGACTTATCATAGGATCCAGCAATTCCACTCCTAGGCATATACCAAGAGAAACAAAACCCTACACCCACACAAAACCTTGTACATGAATGTTCACAACAGCATCACTTGTTTTTGGGGGATTTTGGTTTTTTGGTCGCCCCATGGCATATGGAGTTCTTGGGCCAGGGATCAGATCCAAGCCATACTTGTGACCTATGCCAGATTCTTTAACCCACTGTGCCAGGCTGGGGATCGAACCTCCGTCCTGACACTGCATAGATGCTGCCAATTTTGTGCCACGGTGGGAACTCCAGCATCATTTGTAATAGCCAAAAAAAGCAGACACAATCCAAATGTCCACTGATGGCTACATAAAATGTGACATGCCCATACAACGGAATATTAACTGTCAATACAAAGGAATGAAGTACTGTTACCCGCTACAGTGTGGTAGAACCTCAAAACATTATCTCAGGGAGTTCCCATCACTGGTGCAGTGGAAGTGAATCCAACTAGTATCCATGAGGACATGGGTTCGCCTGGCCTCATTCAGTGGGTCAGGGATCCAGCGATGCTGTGAGCTATGGTATAGGCCACAGGCGCAGTTCGGACCTCACGTTGTGGTTGTAGGCTGGCAGCTATAGCTAAGATTTGATCCCTAGCCTGGGAAGCTCCATATGCTATAGTGCAGCCCTAAAAAGCTAAAAAAAAGGCTCAGTGAAAGAAGCCAGTCACAAAAGGGGCTGTATTATATGACTCCTTTTATACAGAGTGTTTGGAATCGAAGAATTGATAAAGGGATGGAAAGCAGATTAGTGGTGGCCTAGGCCTGGTGGAGGAGGGAAGGCTGGGGAGAAATGGGGAGTGACAGCTAATGGGTATAGGATTTCCTCTGGGAATACTGAAAATGTTTTAAAAATGACTGTGGTGATAGTTGTAAACAGAATCAAAGTCACCACGTTTTATTTTATTTTTTAAAATTTTAATTAAAGTATAGTCGACTACACGTTACACAAATAAAGTGTTTATAGCAGCTTTACTCATAGTTACCAAATATTAGAAACAAAAATGTCCAGCAACAGTGGAACGGATAAACTTGGGGGAAAAAAATGAAACTTCATGATATAATTATGAGTGAAAAAAAGTAAACGCTAAAAGTGTACACAGTATGATAGGACATTTTATTTTTTCAAATTTAAAAAAATTTTTTTTATTTTTATTTTTTGTCTTTTTGCCTTATCTAGGGCCACACCTGCGGCATACGGAGGTTCCCAGGCTAGGGGTCTAACAGGAGCTGTAGCTGATGGCCTTCACCACGGCCACAGCAACGCAGGATCCGAGCCACGTCTGCAACCTACACCACAGCTCACGGCAACGCCGGATCCTTAACCCACTGAGCAAGGCCAGGGACTGAACCCGCAACCTCATGGTTCCTAATCAGATTCGTTAACCACTGAGCCATGACGGGAACTCCTGATAGGCCATTTTAAAGCGACAAAACAAAACTAAGGTGATAAGTCAGAACCACTGGGGACTGCTGACCAGGCAGGGTCCGGGGGAAGCTCCTGGGGTAACGGAAGTGCCCTCTCTCTTGACCTGTGGGGTGGTGACAGGGGTGCATCCACATGTAAAATCCCCTGGGTTGTGCACTTAAGATTTGTGCATTTTACTGTAAATTGTAAGTTACATCTTAATTTTAAAAAAGTAATTAAAAAGGAAAAAAAAAAAGGGATAGAGGCTCAAGTTAAAGGACCAGGGTTCAAGTCGTGGCTGTCAGACCTTCCCGAGCTCCTGGTCCCTCTGTGCATCTTTCTCCATCCTTAGATGCTGGACCAGATGGTTTCAAAGAATCCACCTGGCACGGACAGTCTGAGATTCTGTGAATTCGCGTACCTATTTGTTACTGAGTTTGCTGGGAAACTTGGCAAGTGCTTGCCATCAAGGCAAGGAAGCAAAGAGGGCTGGCTGTCTGCTGTGGGCTCTGCCTTGTTTCCAAGGAAGGAAAGGTCTGTGGAAATTGGGCAGGAACACGTCACCCCCAGGAGGGAATGTCAGTTTCAATATGAATCATCTCAAGCCTCCCCGGCAACTTGCTCTGGGAATAGATACCCTGACTCACTCCTCTCCAACAGGAACAAGACTTGCTACTAAAATTTCAGATTTCAAGAGAACCCGCATAGCCCAAATAGCCTCTCAGAGGTGGGGAAAAAAAAAAAATCAGCCTAGTAACGAGCTGAGAATCACAGAGGGGACAGTGAGGGCCCAGGGTGCCAACCTCTTTGTACTGAAGCTGAGACAAGGCCCAGAGGAGGTCGCTGGCTCACGTGGCTGCTGGCGCCAGGGCTGGGGCGGGGACCCAAGGCTCCAAGTCTTAAGTTTTCTTTTCACAACAACCTGCTGCTGTATTTTCTAGAGAAATAAATTATGCTCTGTGCCGGTGGGAAGTCTTTTAAACAAAAAGAGAAAGAAAACAGCCAAGATGCATCTTAATTAGAAACTGCTTGGGGAAAAGAAAGACCTTTCTGGGAGGAGGGAGCAGAGCAGCGCGACCTGAATGGCCAGCAGCTTGAGAGCGTGGCAGTCCAGCAGGCCAACTGAGAGGTGAGGGCTCTGCTTTGCTAATCACCCAGTGTCACCCCAGGGACACTCTGGTCTTTAGAAGGTGGCCGAGGAATCGTGGATGTGTCACTCAAGGCCACAGGGAGGCCACCATGGGGCTGCAGCGTCTGACCAGCGACTGCCAGTCCTGCCTGGCCTTCCCATGTGCGGGGTTAATGCTTTCATCCTATTTTCCTCCTGATGCTAAAGGCCATTTGCCTGTGACTGGTGTTTCTAATCCATTTCCTCTGCACTTTGACAGCCTCTGGCCTCCGGATGGAGCAGCCCCGGCTCCCAAGACATGTGACTGCCGGGAAGGTTTGCTCGCTGCCCTGTAGCCTGACCCATTCTACCCAAGGAATTGCAACATCACCACCTCCGGGGGCAGATGACAGCTCTTTCTCAAAACAAACTCAAAGCCGGGTCAGGAATGTGCACCACGGCCTGCCAAAGTCAGGGAGTATCGCTGCCTGACATTGATCTTCTAAGAGCTACGGACACTTGCTCTTTGGTTTTGTTTTTCAGAAAAGGAAAAAAAACAAAAAGCAACTCCAAAAAACAAAACTTACAAAAGAGGATATGGCATTTTCAGCCAGATAAGTCCCAGTGCTCTGCCACCCAATAAAAGAGGAGACAGGGAAAGGGCTGGGAAGGGTGTATCTGCACTCAGGGAAGGAAAACAAAACAAAACAAAACGATGTTTTATGAGGACTTAGTAGGTGCCAGGCCCTGCACTGGGGCTACCTAGCTCTGCCCTCCCCCTTTTACAGGTTGGTAAACTGAGCTTCAGAGAACTTTGTGACTTGCCGCATTTAATTCGGCTGGTAAACGCCAGGGATCTGAACCCTGGCATAGCTCCCAAGTCAAAACTGCTGCCACCCAGAAACAAATTCAGAGAGCTGTGGAAACAGCATGGAGATCCGTGGAAAACTGGGAAGCAGGTGGTTTTCAAAACTGTCTATCTGCAAAGTGTGCAACCCCCCCGCAGCCACACTGCCAAGCGGCTCTCTCACCCACAGAACTACCCAGGAAGACTGGAGTGTGTGTGTGTGTGTGTGTGTGTGTGTGTGTGTGTGTGTGTTGCGCGTGCATGCATGCACACGTAAAGACTATGAACATTGTGTGGAAGACGCTGCTAAATCACACGCCAAAACGCAATTGTAAAAATGACATCTTGGGGCCTGGATTTATCCCCTCTCCAATACCGTATTTGTTCCATTTACAAGGCAAAGGTGATTTTTCTCTCTGCCAAGGCCGAACATTCCGAGCCTGTGATCTGAAAATCGTGCTGTGTTCATTTTGCCTCTTAGCTCACCCAAGGCCATAAATCATCCCTGGAAGCAGGGATTTGGTCAGGCGGTTCTACCGGGGATTCACCAGGCAGAGGCAGAAGCCAGTCTGGGGCTCTCACGGTCACCCCGGGCCGGCTCGCAGCGGGGGGACGTTGCTTCTGGCCACAGATGCACCTCTCTCCTTCACAGAGAAGAAGCCTGGGATCAGAGCCGCTGACTAAGCAAGACTGCTGCTCTTTCGGGGTCAGTCTGCTGATTCCCAATGTACTTTGTGATGGAGGAGGTCAAGGCAGCTGCAGAGGATGAGCAGGAGCGAGCACAGCAGGACCAGGATGAAAGGCTTCAGGGAAAACAGGGCAGGCAGCGACCTCAGGGGCAATTCATTCATTCGGCAATATTGATTGAGAGCCTATGTGTGACAGCCACTATTTTTTTCCCCTTGGAATATAATGATTCTCACAATTATTTTATAACAAATACAATAATCACGGCTGCAGCTTATGGTTAATGCGTGCCTCTGGGCAAGGATATTTAAGCATATGGGCAGGTTTTATACCCATCAGCTTTATCTAACCCTCACCACTGCTGGGTGAAGTAGGTATTATCTTCATTGTATAGATGGAGAAACTGAGGTGCAGAGAGTTTAAGAAACTCGCCTAAGGTCGCAGAACTAGTCTAAGTGGCAGAGCCACGATTCAAACTCAGGCTGGTCTGGTTCACAAATCCATGCTCAGAGCAGCTCATCATGCTGATGGCTAAGGGCACGTTTTGCAAGCAGGTGTTTTTAGGTTACTGGGCAGAGGAAAAATATTTTTCCTATGGTGGAGGAAAAGAAGGAAATTGGAATCTTTTTTGCCAGGCCCAGAATACTCAGCTGATGTCCAGTAAATAATGACGCCTTCAGATGGGTGGCTGCCTTTCTGGGCTTCCGTGAGGGCAGTGGAGCAGAAGACGCAATTCCACCAACCCTGAGACCGTCCCCCTGTCCCCACTCCTTTTTCTACAGCTACGCTTGTGATTACTGGGGGACAGGGCAGCATGGTGATTTACGGATTGGGTTTTGGAGTCCGACAGACCTGTGATTAAATCTCTGCTCGACAACTGTGTGCCTAAGCAAGTCCTCAAACTCGCTGAGTCTCAGTTTCCTCCTCTGTGAAATGGGGATGCATAGGCCAGGGCTGTGAGGAGGACATGAGAGAAAATGCAGCTACATGCCTGGTGTGATGCACGTACAGGAAGCAGGTGGGCTCCTGGCCCCCAAATCATGTACCTCCCGAAAGACGACTAGGTATCGCGAGAGTTCTGAGAATGTCTAGCTCCTAGAGGTGATCTGGCCAGGACCACTGGCCTGTCTGGCTAATCTCGGAGTGGGTGGTGCAAAGAGCAAAGTGATGGAACTCAGGCCACTAGAGTTTAAATTCCTACAGTTAACATGCTGTGCTACCCGGGTGGGTCCCTTTCCCTCTCTGATCTTGGTTTCCGCGGCTCTAAGATGAGGAAGTCAGACTTGGTGCCAAAGGGCCTCTCTGATGGTGACCTCCCAAGACTCTGTGCCCGGTACCGATTCCCCCCACTGCCAAGGGAGAGTGAAGTTTTGGGGGGCACTCTGACTTCTTGGGAGGATTAATGCTCATTAAATACTTGAAGGTGGCAGCTGGCATTGAGTGAGAAGTTACCCTTGCCACTCTCCTGGAAACTCTTCTTTTGGCAGAAGGCTGCTTTATTCCACAGCCTTGAATCTTAACCTTCCCCTGACTCCTTCCTGTTAAAAATACCAGTAGAAGCTGATCGTGAAGACTCTGCCTACCCGTGGGCTGCCCCCCCATGGTCTCTGTACAGGCGCTTGAGGGCTGAGGGGAACAGGGCGGGAGGGATGAGGGCTGGGAAAGCCCAGGGGCCCTGACATGGGTCTCTGGGTCCAGGAGGCTCCAGGAGGCTTGGGTGCAACCCAGTCAAAATGGAAGAAGCACACACTGTCCTAAGGGCCTTACGTCATCCTCATCACAGCTGAACTTGAAGAATGTTCCCTATGTGCCAGGCATGAATACAAGCACTTCTCACGCATTAACTCTTAGTTCTCAAAACAATGCTATTAGTAGGGCCTGTTGTCCCCACATTACATCTGGGAAACTGAGGCCCAGAAAGGTGAAGAAACTTGCCTAAGGTCACATAGCTAAGAAGTGGCAGAGGAACACACGAATCCAAGCTCTCAGGCCTCGGAGTCCAGGCTCTTCAACTGGCTTATTTAATATTTCCCCAGGTCCAGGAGTTCCCGTCGTGGCTCAGTGGTTAACGAATCCAACTAGGCACCATGAGGTTTGCGGGTTCGATCCCTGGCCTCACTCAGTGGGTTAAGGACCCGGCGTTGCCGTGAGCTGTGGTGTAGGTTGCAGACGCGGCTCGGATCCCGCATTGCTGTGGCTGTGGCGAAGGCCAGCGGCTACAGCTCCTGTTAGACCCCTAGCCTGGGAACCTCCACATGCCGTGGGTGAGGCCCTAAAATGACAAAAGGCCAAAAAAAAAAATTTCCCAAGGTCCAGCAGCAGCCCCTTTACAGGTAAGAAGGCTGGAGCTCTGTGTACCGAGCCACCGTGCTTTACAGCATCGCCAGCTGCTGCTTGATGGCTAGTTCCTCCACCCTCCCCTCCTCAGATGTGTTCTTCAAGCAGCAGACTCACCTCTGTGACTTCATAGAGATACAAGCATCACCACCGAGTCCCGGCCCTGTGCCCGTGAGAACAGAACAGCCGCGAGGGTCTCAGGGGCATTTTCTGAAGGCACCTGCCGAGCTCACTTGTGATAAACAGGAAGCTACTTTAACACTAAATTGCTCAGGACACAAATTCTGGCTTGAGAGGTGCCTCACCCAGGGGCCTTACTCTCAAAGTGAAAACGGGTCCAGGGAGGAGCACGTGGGTGGTGGGGAGGGGATGCTCAATCTGGTGACACACAGAGAGACCACACAGAGAGACCAGGCTCCGAATCCCATGTCTCCACTGCAGCTCCTGTAAACCCTACAGAGCCAGGTACCAGCGTGAACTTGTTACCTTTCCCTGTAGGAAGCTCTCTCGGCCCCACAGGCCCGGCGGGGTGGGGGTGGGGGGCTGCAAGAGCCCATGTCAAACTGAGAGGCACCAAGATGCGAGAGGCAGCTCAGGGACCCTGTCCATGGCCTCAGCCAGGTGGGCAGGGTGGGGACAGCTGCCGCCCGACCATGCCCTTCAAGGGCCAGCCTACAGGGAGGTCACTGATGACAGCAGCTGCCAGAGCCCAGGAATGATGCCACCCAGAGGCCCACGTGAGTCCAGCAAAAGACGTGGCGGCTGCTTAATTCAGGCCGGTCCATCTCGTATCTTCTAGAACAGTCTGACTTCCAAGCCCCACATGAGACCACCCAAATAGGCTCCAGGCCCCTAAAGCCCCTAAACCCTCCTCCTCGGGGCTATTCCTCCACGCTTCTGTATCACAGACCCTTGTGTGGCAACAATAAGCCTAACCACCCCATATCGAGATGGTTCCACATCAGGCAGGCCCGGGGCTGGGGGGTGATGTTTTCATTAATTCCACTTTACAGAAAATGCAGGCTCAGAGAGAAATGCCTTGCCCAAGGTCACTCAACCAGGGAGGAGTGAACTTGTTGGGCTCTAGGGTCCCAGAACCACAAGCCAGTGAAGGACGTCATTGACCGTGATCCCTTCTACTTGGCTTTCTTTCTGAGAGCAGCCTAGACTGACCCAGGGAGGGTCATCTCAGTAGAGTTGGTGGAGTTTTCATGGTCATTTATCCCTGTATCCCCAGCAGTCAGCACTGGGCATGGCACTAAACAGGCCTCTGTTGAGTAAAAGAATAAATAAATCAAGGCCAGCTTCTCCCTGCCCAGTGCCTGGGTCCCTAGGCATCCTCTTGGCCCAGGAGCCAGCCGCCACTGCAGATCATCTACCAGCTGCAGGAGGAAGGCTCTGCCTCACTGCCAGGGCCACGGCTGGCACAGGGTGCTGGGTGCCCAGAACTTGCCAAGGCCACTCTCGGGACACAGACAACCCAGGGGACCTGAGGACCCTCCGTGGGCCCACCTGGGCAACTGCCAACCACATTTATTACAAAGGAAATCCTAAACCACTCACATACACTTGGCCGTATGCACGCTCCTGCATGCTCTCACAGCAACCCGAGTGTGAAAGGTGAATGAACAAGGGCCCAGAGGGGTCAAGGGACTTGGACTTGGCCACACAGATAGTTCAGGGCAGACTAAGGACTTGCACCTGGGTCTTTTGGCTTGAGGTCCAGGTTTCTTTCCATCATTTCAGGCTGCCCGCTTTTCATCAGGCTCAGTGCTGGGAAAGGGGCCGGAGGGTTGAGATAAATGAGAGGCCCTGAGGAGTTTCACAAAATGGGACTTGGTTTAACCCACCTCCTCCCAGTCGTGCCCCCCATGGTGCTCCCTCTCTTCCCAGGGACGGTCGGAGTGACAGCTACACCCAGGCTGGGCAGTTTCAGAGATTCAATAGCCTCCCCCAACCTCCACCAATTCCCTGAGTATCTGCACACTGTGCAGAGCAGAGGAGATGCTTCCTTGATCGTGTCCCTCATTTACACTAGCAGCCAGTGCTCCAACAGCTTCCATGAGAGCCACACCAGCACACCAGCCATCTCTCACCAGGGCTGATGTGGACCTGGGGGAAGGCAGCAGAAGTGAGCCTCTGAAACTGGAATCCACACATCTCACCTCTGAGGTTCAAGAAACATCTGTCTTTCTCCCTCTGATTTGGGAGTCTTCTCTCAGAATCTATCCGAAGACAACATTTTATGAACAAAGACGGTACCTGCTGTGTTATTTTTAATACGGGGAAATTGGAAATGACCTTTGTCCAACATTAGCAGGATGGTTAAATGAATTACGGCACATCCGTGCAATAATGGCAACCATTAAAAGTATCCTTTATGAAAAAATTTACACGAGTTAGAGAAACACTTAGGATGTAACAAGTCAAAAAGAAAGAAAGAACATAATATTGTATAGAGAGGGGGGAAAGCACAGCAAAGAAAATTGAAAGGAAATGAGCCAAGATGTCAAAGAGGCAGCATTTACATAGCAGATAGAGTTATTTTTTGTCTGCTTTACATTTGTTGATGCTTTCTCTTTTCCCCTACATGTCAGTGATAATCAGGGAGAAAAGCAGCAGCAGCAGCTACCCCAAATCACACCCCCTGCCCAAGGGTAGTGAACTCTCACCAGCCAGAAAGGTTGTAATGCTGCCTGGCTAGAGGGAAGCAAGTAGGTCCTACATGCCTTTTCCCAAAACACAAATACTCAGACAAGGCCATAAGCCTAGGGGACATCCCTTATAAACCCGCTTTTGAAAAATTTCTAGGAATTTTCATCTGACTGAGTTCTTTGGTTCTTGAGGTCAGGATCCTGTGTCTCTAAGGGGTGGTGATGAATTTCTGTCTCCAGCCCTTATCCTCCCCACCCCGAGCTCCTGTCTCCCAGGGAAGAAGGAAGCCAGGTGCCTCCAACATCTTTTCACGTGGAAGGCCTGCAGAGAGGGGAGCCGGCGATTTGTTGGGAAGTCACATTGAAAGTCTGAAGCTGCTCCCACAATAAGGTACTTGGCAGTCTCTGCAGCTGAGAGGGCCTTTTGAGGCTCTGGGTTAGGAGGGTCTCACGGCTGCAAAAGGCAGAGATGTCAGCAAGAGAGGCTGCAGACCTCCCACGCATGGCAGCATCCAGGCTGCTCCCTAACTTGTAAGCCGGCCAGCAAGAGGCACTCCCAAGACCCTAAAGGTAGCCTGTGTGCCCACTCTATTGGGAATGTGTTTGGTTTCTCTAGGAAAACACCCAAGATCATTTGATAGCCACTGGGAGGAGTGGATTGAAACCCAGTCCTCCACTTCCTTCAGAACAGCATATCTTCGCCATAGAAACAAGCATCCGTCACTCACCATGCCCACTCACATTTCCAAGTCGTTCGCTCTGAAAATCAACCATAGGTGTATATGAAGAAGTGTGTGAGTTGATGGCGAGGCCCATGGGTTTCCCTCAAACCTAGAAGGCTCAGAGGCCTAGACTGAGGTCCCAAAGGAAGTCAGACTTGGGAGCCCCCAGGTCTGGAGAAATAGGGACACGGCTCAGGAGGTGAAAAGCCAAAAGTAAAATTCCGCCCGGCCCCCAGGGGCGGGGGCTCTGGCGCCAGCTCACCGAACATGCTGCCCTCGTAGCCGTCTTTTGTGAGGGGTCGGAGCTCGTTTTTCCCCATCGCGTACCGCTTGTAGCTCTGCCAGGCGAACTGCATCATCTGCAAGAAAAGAGCGAGAAGAGAACCTGAGCACTGATTCCGAAGAGTGCGAACAGGCCGCCTGAACTTGCCCTTTGCAACAGGATTTGAAACCCCGTTATAAAAGCAGTCTTCTCAGAGTTCCCATCGTGGCTCAGCTGTTAATAAACCGAACTAGCATTCATGAAGACATGGGTTCAATCCCTGGCATTGCTCACTGGGTTAAGGATCTGGTGTTGCCGTGAGCTGTGGTGTAGGTCGCAGATGTGGCTCAGATCCTGCATTGCTATGGCTGTGGTATAGGCTGGCGGCTACAGCTCCGATTTGACCCCTAGCCTGGGAACCTCCATATGCCGCGGGTACGGTCCTAAAAAGACAAAAAGGCAAAAATAAATAAATAAATTAATTAATTAAAAAAATAAAAACAATCTTCTCCATCGGGATGTGGAGAGAGTTGACTTGCTCTCACCATGACTGTGTTCATAGTTACAGCTGCCTGGAAGGCCGCGCTACTCAGACAACCCCATGCATCCAGCCTCTGCTCATAGATGCCTCAGAAAGGACACAAAAGGCACTAAAAACACTCTAGGCTGCTGCCAGTGCCTAAGTGAAAAGCCACCTCTTCCATGAAGCCTTCTCTGACCTAAAGTGACCCTCTGAAGGGAAGGAAGGAAAACTCACCAAGCAATGCCAGTTAGAATCTAACAGAACACTGACCTGAGCTCGGGTTACTCAGTGAGTTGGCAAGAACGCCAGGAACTGAACACATGTCCTCTGGCTCCAACTCTTTAGGTCTGTCCCCCAAAGTCTCCTGAACTCCTCCAACACTTGGTTTGATCTGCCCTGGCTGTCCCAGGTCTCCTAGCGCCCCAGCTGGTCACTATCAGGTTTTGTTTCCATAGCTCTGAGCCACAAGCTCCTTGAAGACAGAAACGACACATTCCTTGCCTCAGTTTCCCAAAGCAGAGCACACAGGCCATGGCAATGGAGACCTGTCAGCTTTGTCACCCAGTGCACGCCTGAGTTCTCACTACATTAAGGCACCTACGTCAGCCTGTCGGGCACATCACATAAGCACCTACGTGTATTTAGCACCGGAGGCGGGAAGGCAAGGCGACGATCTGTTCCTAGTCCGGTTCCCTCCTTCCCCCAAGGTCCTCCTTTTACCTTTGATGGCAGCCTGCCGACAGGACAGCAGGGCTCTGGGTGACCATGGGGCCCAGGAGGGAGCCAGCCCAGGCAGTGAAGGCACTGGAGAGACAGGTCGGCTGGTGACAGAACTCAGACTCTGAGGCCAGAGAGGTCTGGGTTCTAGCCCTACCTCTGCTGCCTTCTCTGCGACTCTGGCAAGTGATGAAATGTCTCCAAGCCTCGGCTGCCTCACCTTTGAGATGTGAGTGACAAGGTCTGCTTTGTCATAACCCTGAGAGGTTTAACTGAAAGAAGTTAGCTGGAAATGCCCAGTTTTCAAGCTGACACAGCAAGTGATTGACAAACACTAGTCCCCTCCCCTCCTCAGCCTCTAAAATCCCCACGAAGGGCTCCAAGCCTCATCCTTCCACCACTCCTTTCATCCATCTTCTCAGTCCTCAGACTTGGGCCTGCATCAGAGTCAGCTGGAGAGCTTTCTGGAACAGACCACCGGGCCCCATCCTTGGGTTTCTGATTCAGCAGGTCTGGGGTGGGGCCCGAGAATTCACCTTTCTAACACGTTCCCACATGGCCCACGGGCCGCATCCAAGAACCGCTGATCTTTCGTATGTGTTTATTTCTGCTTTTCACCTCACTTGCAGACACTGTCCGGAAGCAAGACCCTTCTTCTCTTCTCCTTCCAGCTCCTGGCTCACCTGCCTGCCTCAGCTCCCTCTTCCTGGACATCGCCACCTGCGTTCTCCATGCTCTGCGCTCCTGGTGTCAAGGCCGGAAGCCACCTTTTCCAGGCACACCTGGACAGTAACTGCGGCCATGCTCACTGCCAGGGCCCAAACGCATAGACCAGGAGGGCGGACCTGGCAGGCCTGTGACCTGGGCTCTCCATGAAATGGCAGAATCATCTAGTACCATCTCTCCATTTCACAGATAATGAACCTGAGACTCACCAACAGAAAGAGGTCAGGGCGGCACAGCCAGCAGGGCTGGAACAGAGCTTCTGGAAAGAGCCAGCAGCTCTTTAAACTCCAAGGCCAAAAGACCCAAGCCCCACACCCGGCCTCATATGTGTCTTTCCATGAGAAGCACATGTAAATGTCACGGTAACGCACGCCAAGCCCTTGGCACAGGCTTTGAGTCCCAGTTCCATTCCTCTGTTATTTTCTACTTATCTTGAATTGGCAATAAGGGAAACTAATTGCTGGGTATGAGCGCTTAAGGGAGACTGGCCTCCTCCCTCAGTCCCTCTTATTTGGGGGGCCTCTCGATTAAGTCAGTGTGAGGGGAAGGAGGAGGGGTGGCTGGGCTGGGGAGCAGCAGGAGGCTGTTAAAACATAAATGGCAGCAGGAAAGCAGGAGCAGAGGCCTGGAAGGGGAGGGCTGCACCCTACCCTCAAACCCCTCCTGCTTAGAAAGAGAGAGAGAAGTGGGTGTACAGCAGCAATTAAGAGAATCATAGGTGTCTACATGTTCTCAAAGGCGCTGTCACTGCAGGGACGTGGGGATGTTTGGAACGTGGCCCGTTCTCAGAGTCACCCACATCGGCGAAGGGGAATGAAGGCACAAACAACCTCTGTGGCACTTGGGACAGGATTCAGGGGGCAATCAGAGCCTCGCGCGCTCTCTCTCTCTCTCTCTCTCTCTCTCTCACACACACACACACACACACACACACACACACACACACACATGTGCACAAGGGCACAAGCCCCTCACAGGCTAGTCCTCACGTCTTCTACCTCGGGTCACAAGCCCAGGAGTTGGATGAGCAGGGACGGGGAAAGTCAGTCGTTACTTATCTTCCCAGTGGACCAGGCGTCGTGTCCTGTGCGCGGCCTCGGTCTGGGCTGCAGCCATGGCGGGAGCCCTCCCTCACCTCCACCCTCCACTTCCCTGCCAACCTTACTTCAGATCCCAGCTGAAAGGGCACTTCTAGCTTCTCTTTACCCCAGCCAATCCCAAGCCAGACCCCCAACTCCTATCCTGCCTTTCTGATGCTAAGTCCCACAGCAGCCTGCAGTTAAGTGGTTATATTTACAGCTGTTTGGTCACTGGCCCCATCCCCTGTTCACTGCTGCAGGCTCAGCGACTCCCCCAGGCCCTGGGGCAGAATAGGTTCTCATTAAATATTTGCTTAATGAACATAGGAAGAACACTGGCTCTGAAGCTAACACATGGCTGGGAGACTCAAACAGACCATGCGTATCCCAGGTAAAATAGGTAAGGGGGAGGGGGGTTGCTGGTGCTCAGAAGGTGGCATCCTGTGTCTCAAGGGAAGGCATCTGACGTGCTGGGTGACAGGACAGGTAGGACTGTCAGGGGCATAAGAAGACGATGACCCACAGAAAGACTGAGCTCACTCTAGAACTGATGACACATGTCTTGGGCAACCCCTGGACTTGGCTTTAGCGATAGACAGTCCCTGGTTCACGCTTGGGGGGTTCTAAGGCCTCAGAGGTTACAAGGCCACCTCCTTGCCCATGCAAGTCCCTCAACAGAAGACTAATCTCTCTTTGAACACCCCCAGTGACAGGGTGCTCACCGCCTTCCCAGGCAGCTCATCCAGCTGCAGAGTTTCACACAGTTCTTCCTTAATCAATCCAAATCCACGGGCCATGGGGAAGCCAGCTCATTTGCTTCCACCACTGACCTTCAGCCAGGGGAGCCAACTCTCAAGTCACCCAAGGCTACCTCTTGGCCGGCCGAGCTCTGAATCCCCACTGTCACCCATTGGCTACATACGGTTGGCTCTTGGTTGTGAGCAAAAACCAAACTCTTCCCGGTTACATCTGGACCAGATCCTGTGGGTGTGGACTCACCATTTGTCCCTAATAATCCCACCTCATTGGAGTCTGCCTGCCATTCTGTGCTGTCAGGATCTTTCTGGAATCAGATCTTATCATTTGGCGTGTGTGTGTCTGCCTGTTTTGGGTACTCTGCCTGCTTTGAT
The DNA here is from genome assembly GCA_004024745.2 of Catagonus wagneri. Taxonomy (NCBI): domain Eukaryota; kingdom Metazoa; phylum Chordata; class Mammalia; order Artiodactyla; family Tayassuidae; genus Catagonus; species Catagonus wagneri. The sequence continues at coordinate 14,565,292 of PVHT021183551.1, read as the reverse complement.
GGGCCCGCCATCTGTGTCTCCCACAAGTTTTGGACAGAAATATTACATGGCTGGGCTGAGGGCAGAGTCGGGGAGGGAGCAGCAGGGGCCCCACTCCTGGCTCCGGCACTGCTCTGAGTGTCGCCGCCAGCATGCCAGGAATTTGCCCATCAGCCCGAGCCCTGGGTCTCCATTTTTATAAACGAAGACATTGTGAAGGGTGGGACCGAAATACAAAAACATTCTGCTCCAGCACAGCTAGCACAGAGAAATAGACTGCCTTTTTTTGTTAAAAAAGAAAAAAAAGAAAAATTGGGGTTAGTCTGGCATAATTTATTCTTCGAGAACCCATTTTGGCTACGACGGATCCTCATTTTTGGTTCTAAATGCTTACAGATCACTAGCTTAAAAACCTATCAGTCCCACGAGGATGGCTATCATAAAAACGGTGGACAGTAACAAGTGCTGGCCAGGCTGTGAGAAATGGGAATTCTCATCAACTGCTGGCAGAAATGAAAACAGTGCAATTGCTCCGGAAAACAGTTTGGCATGAAAAGTTAAACGTGGAGTTACCATGTTACCTAGCAATTCCACTCCAAGGTGCAGACCTGTACAGAACTGACTTAACATTTCTATCCCCAGAAAGTCTGGCCCATGGCTGGCATCTGGGAATCTGGGTTCAGGGAACGTTCCACCATTCTCTGATTGGTAAGGGTCGTTTCCGTACTGATGCTCTATAAACAATGTGGCAGAGGCTGAACACCTGCTTCCGTCTGGGGAGATTGGAATTTTGGTACAGGTTAGGTGGAGGGTACTTATGCGAACAGCCCCCAGTAAAAACCTTGGCCCTGAGTCTTTAATGAGCTTCCCTGGTGGACAGTGTCTCACTCATATTGTCACAACTCAGGGCTGGAGAAATGAAGCGTGTTCTGGACGACCCCACCCAGAGAGGACTCCTGGAAGCTGGAGCTGGTTTCCTCTGGGCTTCTCTGCATGCATTTCCCCTTTGCTGATTTTCTTTGCATCCTTTCACTGTAGAAAATCATAGCCAGGAGCAGGACTATGTGTCGAGCCCTGTGAGCCCTCCTAGTGACTCACCGAACCTAGCGGTAGCAGTGGGGACCTATACCCTAGGGAATTAAAAACCTAGGCCGACACAAAAAGTTGTGCACAAGTGCACAGCAGCACCATTTGTAAAGCCAAAAGTTGGAAATACCCCAAATGTCCACTGGCTGATGAATGAGTCAATAAAATGTGTAAATACAGAAAAAATCATGGACACGGAGAACAGACTTGTGATTGCCAAGGGGGAGGGAGTGGGATGAATTGGGAATTTGGGGTTAAGAGATGCAAACTATTGCCTTTGGAATGGATAAGCAATGAGATCCTGCTGTATAGCACTGGGAACTATGTCTGGTCACTTATGATGGAGAGTGATAATGTGAGAAAAAAGAATGCATACATATATGTGTAACTGGGTCACCTTGCTGTACAGTAGAAAATTAACAGAACACTGTAAACCAGCCATAATGGAAAATATAAAAATCATTATAAAATTAAAAAAAAAATGTGTAAAAAGATACAATGGACTATTACTGAGCCCTAAAAAGGAAAACAATGCTAATACATGCTACAGCATGGATGAACCTTGAAAATACTGTGCTTAATGAAAGAAGCCAGACACAAAAGGCCACACAGCTTGTGATGCCACTTATGTGAAATGTCCAGAACAGGCACATCTCTAGAGACAGAAAGTAGATTAATAATCACCAGAGGCAGGGGAAAAAGACAGGAGAACAACTGCTAACGGATATGGGGCCTTTTGGGGGTGATGAAAATGTTCTAAAATCAACAGCTGTCTGTACACCAAACCACTGGATTTTACACCCTAAAATGGTACATTTTATATGTGAATTATAACTCAATAACACTGTTATTAATTTATACTTTAAAAAACTACTAGTGGGGACAAATAGATATCGTAGTGCCATTTGCTATGACACACCTAGAAGGACACACCGTCATTTTGGTGGTGCCAAATGAACAGGATCATGAGGAAAAATCAGACAAACCCTAACTTAGGGGCAACCTACAACAGAAGTGGCCTTCACTCTTCAAAAACATGAAGGTTGTGAAAGAAAAGGAGAGACTGAGGAACTGTTCCAGACTGATGGAGATAAAAGAGACATGAACTAAAAGGCAATACATCATCTTGGATGTGATTCTGGAGTGCAAATAACAACAATTACTATTATTATTTGTATTACTACCAATACTATAAAGGACAGTTGTTAAGATAACTGACAAAATGTGAATGGGGTACAGGGGTCAGAGAGCAGCACTGTTTCAGTGTTCACTTTCTGGTTTTACTGTGTTTATGCAGAAAAGGAGAACCACCTTTTGGAAATATGCAGTGAAGTATTTAGAACTCTTTTGGTGTCTTTCTTTCCACTCTTTTTCATTCGTCTTTTCTTCTTCCAGTGATGATGACATAAACATTTTCCATTTTTATTACAAAGGCTTTGTAAGCACTATGTTACATAGACTTATAATAGTCTGACAAGGTAAGTTCAGCATCATTTACTTAACTTTCCTCCTATATAATTGGTTGTGTCAGTGATTTCTATTTTGGGGCTACTGTAAATAATACCATAATGGACATCTTTGTGAGCACCCCTTTTACTATATTTCAGGTAAGTTCCTTAGGCCAGATACCTCTAAGAAACTGCTGGGAAAAAAATTAAAAGTTACTAATAGGAGGTCCCATTGTGGCTCAGCAGTAACAAACATGACTAGTATCCATGAACTTGTGGGTTCAATCCCTAGCCTCCCTCACTGGGTTAAGGATCTGGCATTGCCATGAGCTGTGGTGTAGGTCGCAGACACAATCAGATCCTGCGTTGCTGTGGCTGTGGTGAAGGCCGGCAGCTGCAGCTCTGACTGAATCCCTAGCCTGGGAACTTCCATAAGCCACAGGTGCAGCCCTAAAAAGAAAAAAAGACCTAAAAAAGGTTACTAATAAATCTGTTCCCTTTTAAAAATTAAACCCAGAGAGCTTATTTTGCCCACCACTGTGCAAAACGTGGTAAATAGGAAAACATCTAACAATTTTGTGACAACACATAAAGTAGTTTACTTGGGAAGATAGAACTAACAGTATGAATGATCATTGCTCATATTTGTGCAGCTCTCTGCACACTTTCTCTCATCTGATCAAGCAGATCAGTGCGTTTGACATGTAGGTATTGATCCCAATTAAAAATAATCACACAAGGGCTAAGGTATGAGATGTGAAGTACGAAACATATTAAAAATTATGGTTCCAAAAGTTCAGTGATATGAACTAAATATCACTACATAGAGAAAGATACAAAAATGCTCATTATATAATATTGATTAGAAAAGTAGGATACCAAATTACATAGTATGAAAATCACTGAACTACGTATGAGTGTTTTAAAGGGAAAAAGAGACTGGAAGGAAATACCAAAAAATGCTAACAAAGGTTATGTCAGATAGGGAGAAGTTTAATGTTTAATTTTTTCTTCTCATTGACCTGCTTTTTCTATAATGAATCTCTAGAAATGTTTGTAAGGTGAAAATGAAAGACTGATAAAATGCAAAACATAAGGAAGAAATGACATGGTGCTACTCCTGAGTCAAAAGGGAGCGTGTGGGTGGTTGGCCATGGGGTGGCTGGGGGGGGAGTGGGTTTTGACAGATGAGAGGCCTTTAGAGCTGGGAGTCAGAGAGGAGGCCAGCCAGCAAGAGAAACAACATAAACAGAAGCAGAGAGCTGGAATCTCAGAGTCAAGCAGGATTTAGTGCCAGAGACACTATCTATTCCCAAAGCCACATTTTACAAGAACTATGTGAGACCAGACAGGGGAAATGACTTGTCATCGCCTGGGTGAAGAAGTTAATGGCACAGGGATGGTCGTGTTCCCAAAAACCACGGCCTGGGACAGTGAAGCAGCTGACGGGAAGAGGGGCAGCCTCAGCTACGGCAAGAGAAATCTAGGACAGACTCAAGAGCATGGCTGTAAGAATCATGAGACACAAGAGCTAAATACTTCTGCCCCTCTGGGTTCTAGAAACACACAACAGGCAGCCACCATTTGTGTGTGTGTGTGTGTGTGTGTGTGTACGCATGCCTGTCCATGCTAGAAACAGAAGGAGCTCTGAACGGTCTCTGGAAGCCCCTCCCTTCCAGAGGCCTATGATTTATAGATTCAAAGAACACCTAACAATAGACCACAAAGCCTTCCTTCCGCTGAGTTCTGCAGAGGCAGGAAGCAAAGCTCCAGTGATAGAGACAGGAAGAGCAATCGGAGCTGAATCCTAAGACACCTCTTCAGTTCTTTCTCAAACAAAAGCTGCTCTTGTCCACATGAACATATTACAATGGCATGAAATCTCACAATGAAAAAGTATTTAGTAGTTCGAGGCAGACATTATTATTTTGTTGACGACATTCTTTCCACCTGTCTCAGAGCTCTAGAATCCTCTCTTGCAGAAAAGTGACTAGAGCCCACATTGTCACCCTGGCACAGATGCTGTCCCCAGGCTGAGCAGTCCCAGAACAAGAGAAAGAGGATGCATTTGAGGAGAGGAGGAAATGAGAATACCTGCAGACTGCCTGGAGAACGGAAAGCTAATAGAAAGTTTGCATTGAAAAGTTCTTGGGCAGCAACTGGAAGGGGGGGGGCAGGAGTGAACGCTAAAACAGTGAGCCATTCTCTTTTTTTTTTTTTCCTGCCTTTTGTCATTTTAGGGTCGCACCCGCGGCATGTGGAGGTTCCCAGGCTAGAGGTCTAATCGGAGCTGTAGCCACTGGCCTACACCTCAGCCACAGCAACGCAGAATCCAAGCCGCGTCTGCGACCTACACCACAGCTCACGGCAACGCTGGATCGTTAACCCACTGAGCAAGGCCAGGGATTGAACCCGCAACCTCATGGTTCCCAGTCGGATTCACTAACCACTGCGCCACGACGGGAACTCCCAATTCTCTCCTTTTTAAAATAAAACGTGCCCACAGACAGGATCAGGACTGGCAGTAACCCAGGACCACAGTTGCAGCATCTCAAAGCTGCCAAGAAGGGAAATAGATGTTCTCAGTCACTAAAGACAAGCACTCACACTGTGACTCGGAGCCTGACTGGCATCTCCCAGCAGCCACACCTGGCCCGCCTGCAGGGGCTGCGCAGGAAAGGACATGGTCTCTAATGGTCCCTGGATCTGAGGACCACACAGATAAAGAGGCTAGAACACTGGGCTGATTTTTTTTTTTCCCCTTCACTTTTAGCACAGCCCAGGGAAACAGCTGAGGACCTAAATACCACCCATGTTAGATTTCTCACTTCGGCCCCATCTATGGGTGCCGCACAAAATGTTCTGTCTGGCCTTGGCTGATGAGACATCTGTGAATACACGTAACCTCTGGTCTATAGTTCAGAAACCGGATGCAGGATGGGCTTTGCTTGTGCTGAGGGGTAGAGGGGTGGGTGGGGAGCAGACCAGCAGGTGCTACCCTCCAGCCCTCTCACTTCTGGGTTTGCTTGAGCTACTGAAGGGCAGATGTAAGAAGTGAAAATATGATATGACTTCCTACCTATTTGAGGTCCAGGCAGCTCTCCCACATCCTGTCATGGAATTCGGACGTGAGCAATTTCAGAAATTTCACCCTGTCTGAAGCTGTTCTAAGGCACCATGGCTGAGAGTGTGGGCTCTGGAGGCCGACAGATGCTTGTTATTCAAAGTATGGTCCAGGGGCCAGCAGCTGGCATACCCAGGGAACATGTTAGGAATGCAGCATCCTGGATCCCACCCCAGACCTGCTGAATCAAACCCAACATTTTTTTTTTTTTTTGGTCTTTTTAGGGCTGCACCCATGGCATATGGACATTTCCAGGCTAGGGGTTGAATTGGAGCTGCAGCTGCCGGCCTACACCATAGCCTCAGTAACACAGGATTCAAGCCATGTGTGCGACCTATACCACAGCTCACGGCAACACCAGATCCTTAACCCACTGAGGGAGAGCCAGGGATCGAATCCACATCCTCATGGATACTAGCTGGGTTCATTACCGCTGAACCACAATGGGAACTCCAAAGCCAGCATTTTAACTAGATCTCCAGGTGATCCAAATACACATTAAAGTCTGAGAAGGTGCTATAGGGCTCAGCTGCCTATTGACTGTGTGGCTTTGAGTGAGTGACTTAACCTCTCTGAGTCTATTTCCTCATCTGTAAAAGGACAGGAGTATTTATTCCTTATAACAACCTGGAAAACATGTAGAGTGATTAACACAGCAGCTGGTACACAATATTTGCCCAGTAAAAAGCAGCCATAGGATTACTGCTACCTTATTAATTTACCTACTAAGTATGTCTCTCCATCCATCTCTCTGTGCACCACCACTCTATCCATTCCACTCCCATCTCTCCACAGGACTCCTGCCACAGCCTCCTACCTGGTCATGAGGAGGGCTCTCTGGCTTCCTACTTCCATGAGGAATAAAGATCAAACTCAACACAGCATATCAAGCCCCGTAGAGTCCCAGTCACTCAGGCCTTCAGCCTCAGCTTATCCTCCCCACCTCTGCTCAGCCACACTAGCTTTCCTTCTCAGTCCCTCAAGGAAGCATGCCTTCTCCTGCCACAGGGCCTTTGCACACAATAGTCCCTCTCCTTGAACCACTCTTCCCTCCACTTTTTGCCTAGTAAATTCCACTCATCTTTCAGATCTCAGTTTAGCTGCCATGTCCTAAGGAAACCTGACCTCTTGGATCATGTTGAATCCCCCTATTATAGAGGGTTATTAAAGGCAGAATTTTAAATTCATGGTATGATCGGTTAGTTAGCATCCACTTCCCCCAACACACACACACTGGAAAGTAGGCTCCGTTTGCTCACTACTGCTCCCCAGCACCTAGCAGAGTGCCCAGCACACACACAAAAAATCCTCCATAAGATGTGCTGATAAATATCTAAGGATGCGGACAACACAGGGGGAGCTTCCCTGGGCTGCTCGTGTTATGAGGACTATGGGGAAATGAGGATGGAAAGGACAGAAACACTTACTGCCCAGTGGCTTTGCTACAACAGGGCTTTACGAAGGTCCAACAAGGTAGCAGCTCCAACTATGAGGCCACAAGAGGAAGGAAGAATGTGAGACACTTTCCCACGGGACGCTTTTATGATCTTGGTGCAGAGTCTGCAGATGGACAGAAGGAGCTGATGGAGAGGGTCACAAGTAAATCTTGAGTTCTGCCATTGCAACGAGGTTGGTTCTCTGCAAAGTGAAGGGTGCCCCCCAACCCCCCACACATATGCTATTCTATCAAAGACTGGGCTTCGGGGTAGAGGCAGATGGGGAGCTGGGGACAAAGATGAATGATCGTAGGGAAGACCCCAGAGCATCTGTGAGTGAAATTCCAAGGACATATGGTTCAACAAGGCCAATTTGAAGAAACTGAGTATAAACGCTGCCTTTGTGCAGGTAGCTCCACCATTTCTAAAGTGCTCAGCCTTCCTGATTTGCGCCTACGGTCCTGTGGGGGGGGGGGTTGTCGTCATCAGCACCTCCATTTTACAGAAAAAAAAAAAAACTGCATTTCCACATACATACATTTATGGAACATAAAATGTGTGCCAAGCACCATGAGAAAGGCTTCTATATGTACCAGCCTGCGCAGTTTTCACTATAGCTCTGAGAGGCCCTCTCAAGGAAGAGGTACGGCATAGTTGTCAAGAGTCTGGCTTTGGATCCCAGCATTCCCCAGCTGTGTGTCCTTAAACAAGACACATAACCTCTCTGTGCCTCAATTATCTCACTTGCTTAAAAATAATGATACTGTTATAGTATGCTTATCCAGTGTTTCTCAGGAGCCATCAGTGTTTTACACATACATTAACTCGTTAATCTGCACATTAATTTTATAAGATTAATATATCATGACTCCCATTCTCCTATTGGGAAACTAAGGCACATGCCCAAGTGTCACAGCAAGTAAGTGGCAGAGCCAGGATTCGAACCCAGGCAGTCTATGCTCTTGGTCACAATCTTCTATGCCTCTCACAGACTGGAGCGATTACCAGGCCTGCCCCGCATGGGGCTGTAAGGATTACAGCCATCCCTTGGTACCAGAGGGGACTGGTGCCAGTACCCGCTGCGGATACCGGAATCCATAGGTGCTTCCTCCTCATCCTCAGGCTCTGCTCTGTGGAGTCACCAACCTTAGACTGAATTTCAGCTGGTTGAGTCCATGGATGCGGAACCCGCGGACAGGGAGGGCGACTGTAACTACAATGCGAGGCATTCAGCACAGAAAACTCTGTGGTCAGCGCTAGCACTCGTGGCCGCTGCCCCGGGCTCCACACTTACCATCTTCCCATCTTTGGAAAGAGCAGCACCATCCGCTTGAAACCTCAGAGCCCTCTGGAGTCTTCTACTCCACGCCTCACATTCTCCCTCCAGCAAGTCTGTCGATGACGTCTCTGCTTCACCTCTTTCCCTGACCTCCCAGTCAACCCCGAACCTCAGCATGGTCTCCCTGCTTCCTCCCTTGCTCCACCCCGACACACACCCGGATCCTTTCTCTATACTACCGCCAGAGCAAGCCCTCTAAAAATGCCAGCCGTGAAAAAGCCTCCAAAAAAGTCTAAGAGCCTCCGGAGACACCACGCCTCTGACCTCTCCGCAGACTCCTTTCCAACCGCCACGCTTCAGCCACAGGGGCCTTTGGACAGCACTTCAAACACGCACAGCACTCTCCCACCTAGGGTCGGCAGAATAATTGTCCCTAAGGGTGCTCACGTCCTAACCCCTGGAACTTGGAGTGAGTATGGTAAAATGCAACTAAGGTTTCGGATGGAATTAAGATTGCTAATCATCTGACCTTGAGATGGGGAGAGTAGCTTGAATTATCCAGGTGAGCCCAGCGTAACTACAAGGGCCCTTAAAAACAGGGAGGTAGAAGAGTCAAAGTCGTGAGAGCTGAAAAAGACTCCCCTGGCCATTGATGGCTTTGAAGATGGAAGAAGGGGCTATAAGCCAAGGAATCCAGGCAGCCTCTGGAAGCTGGAAAAGGCCAAGGAATGGACTGTCCCCTAGAGGCTCCAGAAAGGAATGCAACTTGGCCAACACGCAAATGCAGCCTGGCCAAATCAACAATGCGGCCTTGATTTTAGCCCAGGAAGACCCATTTCAGACTTTGGATCTCCAGAACCATAAAAGAATAAATTTGTATTAAGTCACTGAGTTTGAGTGATTTGTTACTACAGTAATAGGGAACTAATATACTACTTCAGGGCCTTAGCACCTCCCAATGAAAAATTCAATGAACAAAACCCACCAACCTCTAAAGCACTTTCCACTCCACCATAGCTCTTTTGCTGTGTAAGGAATTCTTCTTTTTTTTTTTTTTGTCTTTTTGCCTTTATCTAGAGCCGCACCTGTGGCATATGGAGGTTCTCAGGCTAGGGGTCTAACAGGAGCTGTAGCTGCCGGCCTTTGCCACAGCCACAGCAACACGGGATCCAAGTCGCGTCTGCAACCTACACCACAGCTCACGGCAATGCCGGATCCTTAACCCACTGAGCAAGGCCAGGGATTGAACCCGCAACGTCATGGTTCTTAGTCGGATTCGTTAACCACTGAGCCACGAAGGGAACTCCTGTGTAAGGAATTCTGATATTCTAGAGCATAGGTACCAGCATTCTAGAATTCATTGTTCCACAGCCCCCAGCCATCCATCGGTGACAACACTTAAGACTTGTACAGGATAATATGACCCAGCAATCCTACTCTTGGGCATATATTCAGACAAAAATTTCCTGGAGAAAGACACTTGCACACGCATGTTCACTGCAGCGCTATTCACAATAGCCAAGACATGGAAACAACCCAAATGTCCATCGACAGATGACTGGATTAGGAAGATGTGGTATATATACACGATGGAATACTATTCAGCCATAAAAAAGGATAAAATAATGTCATTCACAGCAACATGGATGGAATTAGAAACCCTTATACTGAGTGAAGCAAGTCAGAAGGAGAAAGACAGATGTCATATGAAATCTCTTATAACTGGAGTCTAAAACACTGCACAAATGAACATCTCAACAGAAAAGAAAATCACGAACTTGGGGAACAGACTTGTGGTTGCCAAGGGGGCGGGGGAGGGGTGGGGGAGAGGTGGGAGGGAATGGGGATAACTAGTGCTTTAATGATAGAATAGCAAGGAGATCCAACTGTATTGCACGGGGAACTATATCTAATCACATGTGACGAATCCATATATGTACATGTAACCGGGTCACCATGCGGTGCAGTTGGAAAATCTGACAGAAATCTGTAAACCAGCTATAATGCAAAAAAAAAAAAAAAAAAAAAAAAGACTTGTACAGGATAATAATTTACTTCATGTCTGTCTCCCCTGCCCTTGAACTCTGTGACCTTTGCCAATGCTTCCCAAACCTCTGGCATGAGGCTGGCCCAACAGAGGAAGTCAGCATAGCCATTATAATCATAAGGGCCACATGTATTGTCTCTATTTCCAGCAGAGGACTTGGCATGTGCTGAGCCCTGGGCTCAGCCCTTCAGAAGCACTTCATCCTCCACCAACCCTGCAAGGTGGGTTACTATTAATATCCCTATTTCACAGGATGAAGCAGTGGAGTCCTGGAGGGTTAAGGACACAGAACAAACAGTGGCAGAGCCAGGCAATGGACACAAGAGGACAGCTTAGGAGGCTACACGCTGAACCACAACAGCACACTGCTTCCCACTCAATAACCCTCCAAGGTAAGACTGGAATCTCCTTTTCCCAACCCTTGTGGCCATGCAGCTGGCCAGTATGTCTGGCTGATTCAAGAGGCTGTGTCCCTTCCACCTCACTAGGCTGCTCTTCTGTCTAATGAGTGAATGAACAAGACATCAACCTAGCACCTCTGCGTGACACGTGGCACACAGAACCAAAATGAGGACAGGCTGCTGCTGAGTGCCTTGGGCCGCGTGGCCCACCCTGAAGTCTGTTTCTTTTAGAAGGCAAGAATCATTCAAATTTACAAAAAAAAAAAAAAGTTCCCATCGTGGCTCAGCAGTTAATGAACCTGACTAGCATCCATGAGGACGCGGGTTCGATCCCTGGCCTTGCTCAGTAGGTTAAGGATGCAGCGTGGCCGTGAGCTGGGGTGTAGGTCACAGACGTGGCTCAGATCCCTGCACTGCTGTGGTTGTGGTATAGGCCAGCAGCTGCAATTCCGATTCGACCCCTAGGCTGGGAACTTCCATATGCCACAGGTGTGGCCCTAAAAAATACAAACACACACACACACACACACACACACACACACACACAAAGAATCTTCCAGATTTTCAGTTCTCAAAGGCTCAGTCTGCTAGACTGCTTTAAATCTGCCCCAGCAGAGGCTGCGGCCTCTGGAAATGGAAAAGAATCATAATCACTTCTTTTGCCTAAATGTTAAGATTTAAAGAAGTAAAATAAAGAAAAAAAAACATGTTTATGTGAAAGCAAGGAAAATACCAAAGTGAGTGGTAGGGAGCCCTTGACTGGAGCATGGAGAGAAGTAATCTCTGTTGCCAGGTTTCCTAGGGAGGTAATGCTATTTGAAATCTGGAAGATCAGCCTTGATAACTGCTTTCTAAAGGCTTTTAGTGGCATCTCTGTGACAGCAAGGGGTCTAGGTGACCTGTTTCAGGGCTTTGGGGGTCCCATGGAGGCCCTCAGCTGAGGACAAGAACAAAAGGCTCCGGGAAGGCAGGGGTCTTGTTTTCCAGGCAGTATTGCCACCTCTTGAGGACCCAGCTTTGGGTACAGAATCCTCGGAACGCCATCTCTAACTCATGCATGCAAAACCATGTGAAACTGTCTACACTTTCTGGCGGTTCTCCTTGGAGCCAAAAAAGGATCAGCACTGTTTTCCTCAGAGGTACCGTTCCTGGATTCAAGAAGGAGGCCTGAGAACCACTGGACATTCCTGGGCAGTGAAGGGTCTTGTTTCTTGCCCAGTAAAGTCATTTCAATCAAGGTTTGGGAGAATGAGCTGGTATTTACTGAGCACCTCCACGTACCAGCCCCTGTGCCAGACGTTACCATACACTTTACCTCATTTAATCCTCTGCTGCTACTCTGGGAGGCAGGTATTATACCCATTTTATAGATAAGAAAACAGAGGCTCAGAGAGGTTCAGCAGTTATTCCAAGGGCACACAGCCAATAAGTGGAGGGTCTGGATTCAAACCTAGGTCTGATTTCAACCTTTGCCTCTTCCTGTTCTTTTCTCAACCTCCCCCACCTGACATCCATTTTAAAAAATGTGTATTGAGCATCTACTATGTCTCCGTATTCTGATACATGCAGCAGCAAACAAGACAGGCATGGTTCCTGCCTTCACAGCACGTATACCCTAGAGTGGGGGAGATGGACAATAAGGAAACAAATAAGCAGGGTAATTTTGATATTGATAAGTACTACGGAGAAAAATCAAGCAAGGTAAAGGGGGAGAGGATGACTGAGTGGGTGGAGGTGGCTGAGGAAGGCCTCCAAGAGGATTTAATTGAGCTAGGATCTTAATTAGGATCTTTTTTAAAAAGCTCCTTCTGTTTGTTTCCCACATGTAGCCTGAGAGATGCATTCGACTTTTTCCTTTATTCCTCCCAGGCCCCCATCAGCAGAGATTCCAAAGTACATATTTTCCTTTTTTTTTTTTTTTTTTTTTGGCTAGAAAGGCTTGCAAAACCCACTGATAAGGTTACCCGTTCACACCAGGAGAGAGGATTTCAAAGCAGTGAACAGACCTGCTCAGCCTTACAAACAGCACATAAAACGACTCAGGTCCTGGAGCTCATTCATCCTACGGAGCCAAGGAGCTGCCACCCCATAAACACTCCTTAGGTTTGCATCAATCAGCCAGCTCAATACAGATTTTCTTTCCATTTTTCTAGGTCTGTGATGATGGATGATGTGCGGTGGCACTTCTGGATTCACAATCAGGAGCTGGTAGAGTCTTCCCACTCCCACAAGATGAAATTTCATGGGACATTTAGGACATCTTCCCTGACAGGGCTGAGCTGAAGCACTGTGTTCTTGAAAGGCTTATTGCAGCCCTATTACAAAAGATAACCTAATCACACGGGAGCGAGTAAAACATCAAGCAATTTGATTTCAAAACCCTGAAATAGAATACCAAAGAATAATTAACTATGAAAACCCAAAAGCTCTAATCTTGATGAACCAACGGGACAGAGACTAGGAAAGACAGAGAGAAAACAGAGTTTCACAGACCCCTGAATCATTTGAAAGATCAGAATCAAAGCTCACGCAGGCCTTCAGCTGGCTTGATATTGAGACTTCTCCTCCCACCTCGCTCACATCCACACAGCCCACTCCCAAGTGACCGAATGCACCTGTCCCAGCGCCGTTGCTCTGGTCTCTAATAAGAACAGAACTGTCTCCTCCTCGGCTGGCTGCCTGGTCCAGATCTGGGCTTCCTGCTGGGGCCTGTAAATGTGCCTCAGGAAGGTGCCAGCTCCTGCCGAGCCGGCAAAACAGACCCTTTTACGGAAGGGAGACAGATGGACTGATGGCCGGTGACAGGTGATTCGATAAAACCTTCACAAAATTCCTCGTCCCTGTATTTGCTTTTGAGGTACAACTATAGGTGACGGTGGCTTACGGGGGCTCTTTCATAAATCTCAAAGACAGGCCCTTTCAGACAGTGCCTACAAAAGAAAGGCCTTGGTGAGCTTTCTGTCACCGACAGCCGTACATTCTGTATAAAGGAGCCGTATTTTCCCAATTTTGAACACAGTGGCTGGAAAAAAAAAATTGCATAAAAGGATCTCAGTTTCGCTGGCAGGGGTGGGGGTGGGATGAGGGTGGGGGCCGGGGTGAAGGTCTTCTCCAGCTACTGTTAATAAAATCACATCCTGTCTTGGATGCCTTTTCTAAGGAAGGCGGCTTCTACTCAACCTGCTGACCCAAGAAGCTGCTCTTTTTGTCTTTCTTTTTCTGGACAAGAAGAGGAAGAAATGCTTCTTTCGCCATGGACCTGGTGTTCCATTTCTGGACCTGAGAAAGATGTGATAACCGTTCGCTCTCAGATCTGACTCCAGGCCTGGCTGGTACCACTTAAAATGAATAAAAGAGATGAGCCTCATTAGCTGGAATTCAACGGTCCCCCTCTTGGATGGGAAATCTCTGAGTGAGAAAGTTTCATTCAAGGGCGATGAAAGGGGGTTAAGGATGGAAATGATGCAAAGAGAAAAGGTAAATGCACAGAGTTCCCTGCGTGATTAGCGATGGCTATTTAAACCATTAAAAGTTTAAACCCTCTTGAGGTCAGGGAAAGAACCAGTGGAAAAATCAGACGCACATTTCCTCTCTTCCTAGGATAAACCCAGAACAATTTTAAAATGCAAAGCATCTCTAAACAGCTATTTGATTAGGTTTTTTTCCCAACTAGGCTATGATAATTAGCAAATGCCTGGGAGATGAGATTTAAATATGCCAATCAGTCCATCTCAAGAGTTTAGCAGAAAACAATGTGGAATGTAATTATCTTTAAGCGATAACCACTTTGGTGGGGTTACAACCTTAACTAGAGACCTGAAATCCAATAGATGACCTCTCCCCGTGCCCGGAGCAGCAGCTTTCCCATTTTGAGGAAAAAAAAAAAAAGCAATGCCAAGTGTTATCTGGAAATTCCACCTGTGTGACCTTTAAAGAGAAAGATTTTGAGTACTTCTGGTGAAAACTCTGCCGCCATTTCTTCCACTAATGGGGCATTTTCAAAAGCAGCAGGGTGATGGAGCTAGCCTGACTTCAGACAGGTGCAAACACACTGCCTGCAATACCTAATTCCTCCCTTTCTCCATCAGCGATCATTTCTTAGGTTGGAAACCTAAAGATCCACAACTTCTGGCTTCTCATGCAGTCCTCAGGGATGTGCAAAATGGGTCCCACAGTAGAGACTGGTCTGCAATGGGACAGAAAGTTACCTGAGAGAGGAGAGGGGAATGAGGTTAACTGTTGAGGAGCGTTTTCCTCTCTTGCTACACAGTGAACTACTCTGGTTAACATGAAGTCTTTTCAAAGACTCAAGCTCTCGTCACACGGGGTCCCTTCTTCACCCCACGGGCTGAGCTTGACACTCTCTCAAAACGGTTTTTTTTTAGAAGACTGTGGTGGCAAAATAGCTAAGCGCGAGGAAGGTTTCACTTCTTTAGCCCGTAACTACAGAAACATGCCTGTCTTGGGCACCAAAGGACATTACCAGGCAACAGGACAAAAGCGAAGAACACCAATAATCATCCCCTAGTAATAGCTTTTATAATTAACTATTACTGCAAGGACAATAGATCCCAACACAAATGGGAATACTGGAAACACGGCCGCCTCTCTGACTCTGCGTCACCAAGTCCCCCCTGTCTACACATGGATCTGCACTTCCATGGACCAGAAATCTGTAATTAACCACCTGCCAGCGTCACCGGCTGTAACTCTAACCAGGCCAGCACTTTCTTGACTAAGTTCTCGCATGCGATAATTAAATCCATCGCTTGTGCGGTCTGCTCGTAATGGAGCAATTCAGACATACGCGGGCGTGTCTAACAGTGACAGATTCTCCAAGCGCCCTGGTCGGTGCCCAGGCTGCCAGCACTCTAACCACGAGATAAGCATCTCCTTAACGTGAGTGCCTTGAGTCACAGCCTCTGCCCCGTGAGCCTTTGCCTTTCTCTTAATCGAACAACGTTTTGCAATTTCAGCTCCATCTATCAGGCGCTTCCACCATCTGCTAATAGAGTATCAAAATCCTATTCCCCTATAGCCAGGGCCAAGAAATCTTCCGTCATTCTTCTAAGTCCAAGAACACTTCAGATGCACTCTGAACGGAACTTCAGCGTGGCCCACCGTCGGCTGCCAACCCGAGGAATGTGCCAGCAAGGGCTTTAATTCACAATTAGATGTTGACTAGACAAATTACCTGCAACAGTACCTTTGCCTACCGCCATCGGGCAGGAAAATGATGCTCAGTGTGGGGATACATGGAAAGGGAGAGCTCTCCTGGGAGGAAATGTTTTGCAAAATCTATTTTCTTGACAACTTTTCTAAGCAAAAGCTACTACTGTAGGTTTTTTCCCCCAAGGTTTTGAACAATTCTGGTGTCTAGAAATCAACATTGTCAAGTGCCCTGATGTGAAAAATTGGGATTTAAATAGAAGCAAAAAAAAAAAATTAGGCTTCCAGAGTTGAATATTTTTTATTTTTTTGCTTTTGCCATTTTAGGGCCGCACCTGCAGCATATGGAGGTTCCCAAGGCTAGGGGTCTAATCAGAGCTGCAGCTGCTGGCCTGCGCCACAGCCACAGCAACACAGGATCTGAGCCACATCTGCAACCTACACCACAGCTCATGGCAACGCTGGATCCTTAACCCACTA
This sequence comes from Catagonus wagneri, assembly GCA_004024745.2. Taxonomy (NCBI): domain Eukaryota; kingdom Metazoa; phylum Chordata; class Mammalia; order Artiodactyla; family Tayassuidae; genus Catagonus; species Catagonus wagneri. The sequence goes on along the minus strand of PVHT021183551.1, from coordinate 14,548,843 downwards.
AGCGAGGCCAGGGATCGAACCCACAACCTCATGGTTCCTAGTCAGATTCGTTAACTGCTGCGCCACGACAGGAACTCCCAGAGTTGAACATTTTAAAAGCTAGGGATTTCCACTCCTGGGCATCTATCTAGAGGAAACCATGACTCGAAAAGACACATGTACTCCAGTGTTCTTTGCAGCACTCTATGCAATAGCCAGGTCATGGAAACAACCTAAATGCCCATCAACAGAGGAGTGGATAGCGAAGATGTAGTACATACACACAATGGAATATTACTCAGCCATTAAAAGGAACGAATTACCAACATTTATAGATACATGGATGGACCTAGAAATTGTCACGCGAAGTGAAACCAGTCAGACAATTAGACAGCAATACCCAACGCTACCGCTTACATGTGGAAACTAAAAAGACACAATGAACTTTTCTGCAGAACAATGACTCACAGACTTTGGAAAACCTTGGTTTTTCAAATAAGACAATCTGGGGGGTGGGGGGATGCACTGTGGGTTTGGGATATAAAATCTATAAAACTGACTTGTGATGATTTATGTACACCTATAATTGAAATAAAATCCATTAAGTAAAAAAATAAAATGTACATTACATAATGCAAAAAAAAAAAAAAAAGCTAGGGATTCACACAGGGCCTTTTTTTTGGGGGGGGGGAATGGCAGTGAGCAGATGATGGGCAGCATTTAGTGGTCCCCACCAGGAACCAGTTACACCGGTGACCATGGAGAAGATGGTGGAGGACAGATGGGCTGCCATGCTGGACCCCTCTATTTGGAGCTGGAGGACTAACCTAGTCTCTCTAGGGGGTACAGCCTAGACCCTGATCATGCCCTTCCGGGGGTTTAAAGAAATTCCAAGAACAACCCAATCAGCCTCAGGACTGAGTTCCTTTAAAATCACACAATCCCTGAGTTTCTGAGGTAGGCCCCATTTCGAATATTCTACTCCATTATCAGACAATGTGTCAGACACCATGTTTTAAGTCTTTATTTGGAAAATGGTCTCATGGAGTTGGTGGGCCTTCCAGGTGGGGCAGGACCGCACTCCTCAGGCCAGGAGAGATGGGTGGTAAAAGAATGCTACCACCCTCTGCTCAAGCTGACTGTTTCCCCTGCCGATGTGATTTTCAGCTCAACCCTGTACAGCTCATGGCAGATCAGGGTACTTTTGTACATACCCATCTACCCATTTGATCCTTCGAGTCATCCACCCAGTATTAAACACTGCCTATTTGCCAGGAACCCTGCTAGATATTGGGGCTACAGAGGGACAGGATGTGCCTACTGGAAATCACATTTTTTTAAAGCAAGGTTCCTAATTTGGGGTTTATGGATGGAATGGGAGCCCATGAACCCCTTGAAACCGAACATAAAACTTCATGTTTTTGTGTGTGCGCATATGCATGCCAGGAGCTTTATACCAAAGAGGAAGGTTTACAGAGCCTATTTTTTGGGGGGGTTGACCAAGCCCATGGTGTGTGGACGTTCCCAGGCCGGTGACTGAACCTGCGCCACAGCAGTAACCAGAGCCACAGCACTGTTAAGCAGGATCCTTAATCTGCTGAGTCACCAGGGAATTCTGGAAGGTTTATAGTTTTTATCAGATTAGCATAGGGGTGACCCAAGAAAGGTTAAGAATCGCATAAATGCTGTGCTGCCGATTACTGTGTCCTATCACAGAGGTCTCTCCATAGAGAAGGGGTAAGAAAAAGCTACGCAGTGGAGGTGAGTTTAGGCAGGGCTCTGACAAATCCAAGAGTTTGGATTCTCTGGCCAGAAGTCAAAGAATGAAGGCTTCATTTTTCTAGCTCCAGCCTCTCCCCTCAGAAGCCCTCTGGGCCTCCCACTCACATCAATCTCCCTCTTCCAAGCTTCTTCGGGTCCTTCATTCACTTATGCAACAAGTTTTTCCTGATTGCCTACTGATGCAGTCCCTGTGAGCAAGACAGATATGGGTCCCTATCTGCCCTCTGGGAGCTGACATTCTTGTCAGAGACAGATATCCATCAAATATGCACCCAGATACATCATTACAAGCTGAGATCAATGGTAAATAGGGGGACAAGAGAGAAAGGGAAGAATGGCCGCCCATGGGGGCCTGATTCCGGAGAGATGATAAGGCTTCAGGGGCATTCCGGCAGCTGTGCTCACTGGCCAGCACACTCAGCAGCCTGACACCCTCAAGGGGAGGGACCGCGGGTCATCCGGCCTGGCAGCTCAGAAGCTCGCAAGCACCTGGCTGGCTAGGCCCCTGTATCTGCCGAACAAACAGATGAGTGAATCAGCAGGCTATCCTGTGATACTTCTTATATTGAACATTTTTAAGCCCTTTCAGGTGCAGAGGTCTCATTTTAGATCGCCTTCAGCCCCACAGCACAGAGAACGGTGAACTATTCTTCAGGTCAAGAGGATGCTTCCTATTTTCACAAACTCGACAGAAACTGATTCTGCTTCCCTCTTCCTGGCTTTGACCCAGCAAGCTGCCTCAGTATTCCATCCCCAGCCTTTGTTCAGCTTCCGAGCCATTCGTGCCTGACTCTGCTCAGAATCTGTCCTCGTGCCTGACTCTGCTCAAAATCTGTCCCCAAACTCCCAAAGTTGAAAGATGGGACCATGATGGACGCCAGAGCTCACGCTCGGTGAGGGAGATCGAGACGCAGAGAGGGAGTTCCCACTGTAGTTCAGCAGGTTAAGCACCTGCCATAGTGTCCCTGAGGATGCAGGTTTGATCCCTGGCCTCACTCAATGGGTTAAAGATCCAGCATTGCCATAAGCTGTGGTGGAGGTCACAGATGTAGCTCAGATCCTACGTTGCTGTGGCTGTGTGTAGGCTGGCAGCTGCAGCTCTGATTTGAACCCTAGCCTGGGAACTTCCATATGCCGCAGGTGAGGTCGTAAAAAGAAGAAGGAAAAAAAAAAGACAGAGAGGGAGTACTCACACCTCAAGGTGGGAAGAGCTCGGAAATGGAGTTGACATGTTTATTCTGTTTATGGTCTGGTTTATTCACTGCTGCGTCTCTGGTGCCTGGCACATAATACACACTCAATATGTATTTGTTAAATAAATGTGTCAGTGAATGAAAGGGGACTTGGGCACACCAGTCAAAGTCACGGAGGTGGCAGAATACATGGAACCTGCAGCAATGTGCTGACAGATGTGTCACTCCCACGTGAGCACTTGGTCAATATTTTTGTCTACCTTAAAGAGTAAGACAAAAATGAAATAACGAAAACATACCAGAATTTCATTTCTCGATGATGTGAGTGAATTATCTGCTGAACTGGATGGTAGTTTTTGAAAACCAAAAGAATGTTCTTTTCCATTTTTTATGGTTTTTGCAGTGATACAGTTTTAAGTTTACTCTGCAAGATTAACATTTTCTTGGGAGTTCCCTGGTGGTCTAGTGGTTAGGATTTGGTGCTTTTACCACTGCAGCCCAGGTTCAATCTCTGGTCTTGGAACTGAGATCCCACATCAAGCTGCTTCATGCCAAAAAAAATTTTTTTCCTCCACCACTTTCCTAAGTCCAAATCATCATCAAAACAGTAAATAAAATTCCGATTTTACAGTGCTGTCCAATTTCTGTGGTGTAAATATTCCCACCACAGCCTATTTTAAGCTACCAAAATGAGGCTGGAGAAAGACCCACAGTAGCACACCCTTATGTACAGATACAATAGATATATGTAACCTCAGGATCGTAGGTAAATTATAAAGTATATAGATTAACTAGGAAGTAATGAGATTTGCGTGTTTGCTTCCTTTGATTTTAGTATAATTTATTTAATTATAAGTTTATATAATTAATTTTAAAATGGCTGTTTTAACAATCAGCCCACAGACTTTCCAAGAATTTAACAATGGCTCTCACCACTCAACTCTAGCACCTCACCAGGCGCATCCTACAGACAGACCAAGCCCTGCTTTGGGATCACAGGAGACACAGCATCAAGGCACTCACCCAGGATGGTGCAATCAGAAAAGCTAGAAAGCAGCCATATCAGCGTTTATACAACATGTACCTGTTGTGATTAGAGAAAAGGATTTCTTACGAATTACATTTGGGGATTTAGGGTTTCAACAAGCCATGCCCCGGCCCCAGCTCAGGCCTGCTCGGTTCCCTGGAGGAAGGGTAGGCCAGGGTGTTCTCTGCAGGGACTGGTGCTGCCTCTTGGCACTGTGCCTTTTAGGTTGTAACACACATATTGTAGAAGGCCGTGGGCTGAGGGCCAAAGCAGAAGCTTCCAGGTAAGAGACCATTCTAGGTCTGAGGCGAGGGTGGGAGGGCAGAGCCAGGGGAGCTGCAGAGGTTGAAACATGAGCCGTGAGCCCTGCTGGCTCTGTGGGAAAACAGCTTGGGGAGACAGGATCTAGAACAAAGTGGCCTTGACTTTGCAGGCCATCTCAGTCACATGACAAATCTCCAAGCCCCGCAGATACAGACGCTCCCTGAATTGAGAGGGGCTGCAGGGAGGGCCTCAGAAGGGCCTGGGGTCGGGGTGGGGGCAGGGAGCGGGCGGAGTGAGCCTCAGTTATCCCAGGACCCAGCCCAGGGTCCCTTCCAAATGACGGTCAAGCTGAAATTCAGGAGACACAGGCAACACCAGCATGGTGGTGGTGGATCTGGGGCGCTGGGGGTGGGGTGGGGTACAGAAAACAGAACAGGAGTCAGGACTCCAAAGTCCTGCTAACTCTACTATTGGCCACACCATCTTGGATAACTTGGCCCTCCTCGCGGGCCTGTTTCCTCCTCTGGAAAGAAAAGACCACGTTTGAAGATCATTTTAAAGACCAAAGGAGAGGAGGAAGAAAGGCTATATAAGAGGTAATGGCCTAAGCAGAAGGGAGGAACCTCAAAGAAAAGAAAGAATATCAAGAGGCAGAGCTGGAGAAACAGAAGCTGTCTCCTTACCAGGCTCACGCCAATCCTGGGCCTCTGCCCTTCATGCCTAGGAAGCCCCCAGCCCCCTCCCCACTCATGCCAGCTCTTAGAGTCTGTGGTGTGCACAGCTGATGATCAAGGGCAGAAGCAGAAAACCAAGGTGCCCATTCTGGGTCTGCCACTTTTTAGCTGTGTGGCTCTGGGCACGCTGCTTAACATCTCTGAGCCTCAGTTCCCTCAACTGCAACACAAGGAGAGCCATCTCTATTGGCTACAACCACAGTGAAGATGAATAACCTCTGGGAAAAGCCCACTCCCTGGCAGTTACGGAGTTTTGGCTTTGAATGACTGACATCTGCTCAGCCTCCCAGAGCGAGAGCAGGTGTCCTCACACAGCAGGGGATGTGGTCTTGTTTAAAGAGTTCAAGGCCTGGGGGGCAGGGAAGCGGGGAGCACGACAGGGGCCTGGCTGTAAATGCTTCTTAAGTGAGTGAGCCCTCAAAGTGGGCAGGTGTCCAGGGGGTGGGCCAGGCTCTGTGTGTGGTCATCCATGTCCTTTCATTCAGACACAGGCCACAGCCTAGAGTTTGTTTCCCCTGACCACACTACAGGATGGGTGACTGGCCGTGCAAGTTACATGGGTTTTTTTTTTTTTCTAATTCTAGTAAGGATGACACATGAAAGAAAGGCAGTGGAAGCCGCTGATTACCAACTGAGGCCAAAGCCCCCTTGGGTAACAGGGCCTAATGTGAGGTTACCGAGCTGCCCGGTCCGGCCTTCTCATTTTTCTATGGCTTTTGCTGTATCAATCTCTTTTTTGTGTGTTTGTCAAAGGGGCAGCCCCCAGAACTCCCAAATGGGACATAAACAGAACTGATGTACAACAAGGTACTATATTCTCAGCACAGGGAGTGGAAGGCCCTTAGTCTTAAAGTGACAGATGAGCAGGAAATTATTTCTTGCTAAAGAATAATGAAGACCATAAATTGCTGTGTGTACCGATGGTTCACTAGAAGGTAAGCATCACCGACTGAAAAAGGAAGGTGCCACCACTTCAAGTCTCAGGGCCTTGCTTCAACACTGTTTTTCCAGGCTTCAGGCAGCCCACCCACCCCCACCCTCGTAACCCTTGCTCTTTTGTCCCCCAACCTCTGGAAGAATGCACGTGCTGAGGATGGCTTTCTCTGTCTGAAAGTTCCTTCACTCTTAGGAAAGGGTTTCGGGACACAGAACTGTCCACTGGGTCATGGTGAGCATGGCCGTGACAGGCTCTTGTTTTGAAGGTTGAAGGCCCTGGGATCTGTTTTCTGGCCAGAACCCACACACAAGACCTTTCCTCAGCCTGGCTAGGACCCAGGTTTATCTATCGATCCCTCTCTCTCTCCTCTTTGACTCCCCCAATCAATGAACATAACAGCAAGATGCCAGCCTGGGTGCGACCAAACACGTGTCTCCCTCCTTTTTCTGCTTCTGGGCGCACCTGCAAATGAACCTCTACAGTTAAGCAAACATAAGCACAGCCTCACCTACAGCAGAGAAACATGCATGGAATTATCTGGATGAGGTAGAGACCCAGAAGGAATTTAACACCCAGGCTTATTTATTTCAAATGCAAAGCTGACCCTAGAGAATAGAGGAAGCTGTTTTGGCTAACACTTAGCCAAAGGGCTACTAAGACCAGCAAATCGCTTGTCCTGGAACGGGGGCCAGCTGTGCCTGCAGCTGTATTATGAAATGATGTTTTTTAACAGGACATGGTAATCCCAACCTGAGACTCACATCCGCTTTGCAGACCCGTCCATGGAGACACACCCCTCATCCTGCAAAAAAAAAAAAAAAAAAAAAAAAAAACCTGGGCCTGGGTTGCTCTCCCACCCCTAGGGGAGCTATTTCATTGTCAGGTTCAAGGATAAGATCTTTTTTTTTTATTTAAGTCAAACTGCAACAGGAGAATTGAGGTTTTGGTAAGAGTGAATTGCTTTACCTTGTCCTTTTAACTCACGACACAGGTCCCTGAGGGATCACTGGCATTTTCCAGAGGGTTTTAAAAAGCAAGAGGTTTCAACTAACAGATGCAGATGTCAGTACCCCTGATCCGAGGCCGCTAACAGAGCCGAGGAGAGAAACCAGGAGTTGAAGAGGGCCGTGGGAGCAAGAGGCTGCCTTCTAACCGGCCTCACGCTGCCCCCACACACGGATCACCCTCTGTCCCCAAGGGCCGGGAAAAGAGTCAGAGAGCAGTTTTCCACTGGTATGTGTCAAACTCGGCTCACTCCCTGGAGAAGCCAAGAGATCTAAAGTAGGAGTGTCGGCCAGTTCCGTGTCACTAAACCAGTCATCTGGTATTTTGGGGACGTAAATAGAGGAGAGAGGGTCATTTCTTCAGCACGTCCTCACCTTCAGAAGGGACGATTTTAGCCCCGGAAGAGCAGTCGTGAACCACACGTTGCCTCCCTAAGCTCCACGAAACCCAGGCTGAGCGAGAGGCTGCGGCAGGAAGGAGACTCGGAGACCTAGTTTGGGCCCCGCATTTCATAGAGGAAACTCGGACCTGGAGAAGTTAGAACACTTGCCCAAGATCACAGAGGGCATGAATTCCTTAATCCGTGATCTTTGGGGATGAGACAGGTGGGAGTCAACAATCAGAGACAGGTTCTAAGTTTTGCTTTCGGTTTAAAATAGAACGCTGGCTCACGAGATGGTTTACTTCAAACCAAAATGGCCTTGCCTTGTCTGAAGCCACTCCAATGATCAGAGGACAGCGTGTGCTAGGGGTGCACTCCACAGCTCTCTGGAACCACGGGAAATTTACAGCCTCAACGTGAGCAGATTACGTTCCACGGCATCTGCCATAAAGTCAGGCTTCCCAGTGCAGCCACACACAGATTAAAGTGGAAGCTCGCTAAGCGTAAAGAAAGGACAATTATTGGGAGGAGAGAAAAAACCGCTTTGGCGACAGCACAGTCCTGGGACCTGGGAGGGCTCAGGTTTCACCCCCTGGGACATGCTTCTTTGATTCAGAGCCTGGATCCAGGTCAACAGCCCCCCAAAAATAAAAGTCAGCACTGGTTTCCTTTTATGGAGCCTTGTCCCCTGGAAGGAGTCAGGAGCCTCAGGAGTCAGTACAGCAGCTTGGGGTCCCCTTAGACAGCAATCTCTACCCCCAATGTGAAGTCTCTGACGGATCCTCATCTGGAAAGGCAACCCCCAGTATCCCTGCGTACAGGAATAAAAATTAAGGCCTAGAGGGTTTCATTTGTGCATAGTTGCACAGCACATCAGTCAAAGAAAAGTGATGCTAGGTTCTTGGGTTAGGAGACAGGAAGGGATAAAGGACTCAGACTGATCCATCTGGATGCTGCTGCTTTACCTTTCCTAGCATTCCCAAAGTCCTCTCTTGGTCCAGCCAGAAAGAGATCGGGGTTTCTCACCCTTGGCACTATTAACTTTGGGGGCTGGATAATTCTTTGTTGTGGGAGGCTGTACCATACAATGTCAATGTTGACTAGCATCCCTGACCTCGACCCACTGGACGCCAACAGCATCCCCACGTGTGATGTTCAAAAATGTTTCTAGACATTTCCAAATGTTTGGGGTGGGGCAAATGACCCCGGTTGAGAACCACTGGGATAGATGGATAACAAGATTCAGAAGAAGAGAGAGAGCAGTCCGCCATACTGTCCCCCCAAATATGCCTCACCCCTGCCCCATCCCCTAGAAAAGAGCCGGGCCCACTAGGCAAATTTCCCATAGGAGCCAAACTAGAGGGGAGCTGAAGCCAGTCACAGCAGCCTAGTTCTGGGGATAGCAGCTTTAAGACCAATACTCACTCTGACATGGCCCCTCAGCTCAGGATACTGACACCTGCTGGATCCAAGAGAGTTCAGGAAAGTCAGGGAGTCTGTGGAGCTCCCCAGAGGACCTCACCCACGGCAGGGTGACAGCACATCTAGTCAGAAGGCAGCTGAACGAAGGGCACACAGTAGCCACGTCACAACAACCAAAAAAGATAGTTTCCTGTAAGCCCCTTGGAGAGCCGGGCAATGACCGCTGGTGCTGAGAAATCTTCAGGGGTCTCGGCAGAGATGTTAAAATAGAAGTTACTGTTGATGAAATACCTCCTAGGTGCCAGCACTCCTGACGCACTTAATGCAGACTCCACCCTTAAGGATGGTCCCCTTATCACCCACTGTGCAGAAAGGGAAACCAAGGCAGCGTAAAGTACCTTGCTTGAGGCCCCCTGTTCCTCCTGGGTGTCTGTGGGAGGGCACCCAGGCTCTGTTTGGGATGAAGCAACCTCATGACGGAGCCTCGTAAGCCTGGGTCCCAGCTCACGAGACCCATAGAGCTAAAGGAAAAGAGGGCCTGACTTGAGGCCGGCAGCAGGCTCTAGTCTTGGCTAAACAGCCTCCTGCCGAGTGCTGCCAGCAACTGAGCCCCATGCCGGAGTGGGTGCTGGGGGCCTTCCAGCCCGTGGAGCGGGAACAGCGGATGCCAGCTGGAACAGAACTTGAGAACACATTAGCAGAGTCTCACTTCCCAGGAGAATGCGACTCTGCCACACGAGCAGACTTCTTTGGCAGCAAGGAGGACTCTCAAGAGTCCCAGTGTCACTTAGAGAAAGCCCTTTGTTTCCCAACAGCAGCCGGGAAGGCGGCTGCAGTCCTGCGGCAGGAGCCCCTGGCGCTGCCTGGACCTCTGGTTGGGGAGGCCTCTGCCAGGAACCAGCCTCGATTTGGGGCGCCAGCTCCTCAGTGCAGAACTGGGAGCAGTGTCTCTAGTGTCCTCGGGGTCAGCTGGGCAGGCTCTTAGGAGTCAGGAGCTGTTGGGAAGGGGCACATTGGAAAGAGATGGCACTTGGCTCTGGGTGGCCGTTGCTGGGAAGAGGACAGGCCCTCTGAGTTCCCAAAGCACTCAGCAATCCCTGCTCAGGCCAGCCCTGGCCCCACAGGCAGGCAGCAGCCCTCCTCTCCCCACTCCAGAACCCATCATAGCCCTGATGTGGGCCCTGGTGCTCACATGCCTCAGAGGGGACACCTGATGATGGCTTTTCCAAATCCCACAGCCTGACAAAAGCCTCCACAGCTCCCAAAGCAGAGATTTTCCCCACGGAGAACATCCTTCCTTCTTCCTGACAGCTGACCTCGGGCCCCAGCCAGGGTGGGGATTAGAATGCCCTCTAACAGCCTGAAGGATCCATCCGTGCTTAAAAGATGAGCAGGTTCATTCTGTGTGACCTGTTCAGTGACAAGAGTCAGTGGAGCACACATTAGTCTCCCCTGCAGAGAGCATCTTCCTGGAAGAAGTAGAGTCTTTTTCGCTGTGGGTCACAGCCCCACAGACACAGAAGGGGCGGACGCTGAGGCATCGTGACCACAGAGCTGGGCATCGGCTGCCCTTCCCACCTGCTGGGAGGCCGCTCAATGACAAGGGCAGAGTGGGGACAGGAATCTGTCCTACTCACACTACCTGCAGGACAAGAAGCCAGGAGCAAGAACAAGGCAGTGAGCTTGGAGAGAGGCTTAAAGTACAGCTGAAGAGCCCAGCAGGCTCAGGGTCCAGGCCCGGGAGAAGCAAGAACCCTCTCGCCTCTCAAGCCGGCAGTTTGTCTTTGTGACCATCTGGGTCCAGTTACGTCAAGAGTTTCAGCAAGGGGGTCCGCACGTCCCCTCTGGGATGGAAGAAAGATTGGGAGACGGTTTCCAACTGTCCCTCCAGAACTCAGTGGTGGCTGGCCTCTGGTTCTTGGCATCCACCGGTTTCTAGAATGTTTGTGCGCTAGTCAGTGCACTCCATTCCGAGTGCCTAGCAGGTGGGAACCCTGCAGAACCAGGCTCCCTCCTCGACTCCTGCTGTGGTCATTTACTCCCCTTCTCCCCAGTCAACCCCCTCCAGTTCTTCTTTGAGGGGTTCTTATTTACTAAATGGACAGGTTAAAAAAAATAAGCTTAAAAATAAGCTCAGATAAGAGCGGTAAAGCCTTCCTTTAGCCTTTGCCACAAAACTGATTTGAAAGAGGAGAGCCAGGTTTTCCAGGTGAGAATTACAGGGTTTGTGGATTAGGGAGACAACCAAGCCTCCTTTATTTTTCTTCTCTAAGGACTAAATTGATATTTACTTGCACAAGCTGAGAGCCAAAAGGGGCAGCCAGCTCTCCTAACAGCCATTTATACATCCAAGTGTGGTGCATTTATCAGAGTCTAAAATGGCAGAAAGAGAACTCAGGACATGATATGTCAGAAATGAGTTCTACATTGTCCCAAAGAGAGTGCTCTCCTGTTAGAAGCCCGTGTCCCTTGCTGGAGGGGAGATGTGCTTAGGCCACAGAGAGGCCACAGAGTCAAGTGGACCACGTCTGACCTGGTCTCTATCATTGAACTCTCAAGAAAAGGCCCCTAAACAAGCTCAGAGGCAGCCACACGGAAGCAGCCCGGAGCAGTGGTTGCTGCAGAGGCTGACGGGTCTCTTAGAGGCCCCAGCAGGGCAAGCGGCAGGCTCTGACTTGGCAACGAAAGTCTCCAAGGTCCTACAGAGTTTCTCCTTAGATCCTACAGCCCTTGGCCAAACTTAACATGTGTTCACCCAGGTCACAGCCCAGCAAAGAACCTGAGGCCTCCCCATCCCTCCCTTGAGGGCAGAAGAAATTAACATCAGGTAAGAGTGTTGAGGACCTGGCTTAAAAAAGCAAGAAGGACAGTCTGTCTTGTCCTGCCTTGTGACCAGGGTAAGTGGAGGCCCACAGGACCCCGACTGCACCAGGGAGGCAGGTATGTGTCCGTGGGGGCTGCCAGGATTAGTACCCTCTGCTTTCTGAGTCAGAAGCTGTCCCACCAGTTTGGCAACAAGGCATGGCCGGTGGCTTGGGAGTCACTGATAAGCAAGATGGAGCGCTCGAGTTTTCAACATTAGACACAACGAGGCTGGACTAAATCAACCTCTGGGTTCACTCTGTGACAGTGGATAGGAACCAGATCCTTCCATCAAGGCAGGGGTGGGGCACAGATGGAGAAGAGCAGCAAGCAGGCTCTCAGAACCCAGGAACCAACAGGTCCCCTCAGAAGCAGGGAGTCCAGCATTCAGGAACCCTCCACCCCAGAAGCCACATATGTACAGGATGCCAGGAACAGAAACACGTGTATGGGCAGATGGCCTCTGAAGCTCGGACAGCATCTCTTACTGTGAAATGACAGCAGAGCCTCACAGAACAAAGGAGCCCATAGGGAATACAGAGCAGCAGAGAATGGAAAGGTCAGTTAGGTTCCTAGGCAGGTACCCAGGGCAAGAGGCTGAGGTTCCCATCTCAGGGCTCACCACTGGCAAACTATAATGAATGGCAAAAAGACCCATTGGCTTGAACTTCAGAACCTTAATGGTTCTGAACAGCTACCCAGCCCCATGACCGGGAAGGCAGATGCAGTCAAAGGGTGAGCCAACAGGGACCAAGGATGCCAGGAAAGTCCAGCAGAGTCTCTATGCTGCTCATAGAGAGGCTCAGGCAGCAAAGAAAGTCAGCAGGACAGAGGTAAAAACAGGGCCAAGGTGAGCCAGAGAAACAGGAAGGCAACAGCCAGACTTAGGTCTCTGAGGTCCTTCTCCATCTCTCCTCACACTCTACGGATTCACATCGCTGCTGCAAAAATAGTAGGGTTTTTGACATCCAAAAGGTTCCTGGGTATATTGGCATACTCCATGGGCCATGGTATGGTGCGTCTGTCACAAGGACAAAAACTTGAGTCTCTGGTGGAAAACACAAAGCATCTTCAGAAGACCTGCTCAGCCCGCACGCTCTGGGAAGAAAAGGATGCCAAGAGTTCTTCTGAGACTCGAGTGCTTACCAGTGGCGAGTGCTCAGCGGTCCGGGAAGGTACCCTTTCTAAACTCAGTGAAAACTCTATTCAAGAGTCCTGGGGTCCTTCCTGGTACGTGCCTGCCATAGAAGTTAAGAACCACGCTTGTAAAATTCCTAAGAAAACGCAGGAGGCTGATTTGGCTTCCACCATGATGCTGTTGACAGGAAGCCAGAGACAGGTAGCCAGGGAAGAATGACAGCTTGGGGATCCGGGTGACAACAATTAGCCAAGTTCTGCTCGGCTTCTCTTCACAAAGAAAACTTCCCTTCTCTTTGCTCTTGGAATGCCATGTTAGAAGAGAGACATTTCCATGGCAACCACATACACATTTAGTGATGTGTCACTAAATTTGTGAGCGCACAAAGGCACATTAGGAGACTTTTTGAATGTGGCAGGAGAAATAGATTTTCATAATTGAATGTTGCCCTCAAGTAGAGTTTACCATTTGCTGAAAGCTGAGGCTGCAGCCGGAGATGCTAACTCTGCCTTGTCAGAACTGAGGCTTGACCCAAAAATCTCAGCCAACTTTAGACGTAGGCTGTCTCTTTGGGAGGCTGCTACCCAGAAAGGGGCATGGACAGATGGGGGGCATAGCTGGAGGGCCAGGATGGCCTTGGCAAAGGCAGGGAAAACAGAAATATCTCACATTTGACCGGAGCCTGGAGAGACAGCTACGTATGTGAGAACCGGACATGGACATGACCCCGATCCTCCCCCACGTTATTAGCACCTCATGACCCCAAGACTATCCATCTGTTCTAACAAAGAGAATGGAAGAAAAGATAAGCACCAATGTTGGAGAGCTCCCCCAAGAAGGAGAACAGAATAAAAAGAACGCTGAATCTAGAGCCAGAAGTCCCAGGTGTGTGTCCTAGTTCTGTCTGTTCCCAATCATGGAAATTCGAAAGCCATTCTTTTTCTAAGCCTCAATCTGCAAACTGGGAATATGCTTCCTGATTACCAGATGCTTCAAGGAGGCAGCGGATGTCGAAGCATCACTATTAAGCTGTAACGCTGACAAACCACAACACTGTTTACCAGGTGGCCCTGGCTTGGTTCACGTGCCACTGAAGGGGACTCTGCCAGATGCAGGCTGGGCTCTCAGAGCTTGGGCATGGCAGAGGGGCCACCCCAACTCTGTCTGTGCCCTTTGGAGCTGCTATGGGTCTCTGGTGGCCTGACTCCAGGTCTCTCCAGGAGCTGGTCCAGCATGAGTGGGAGTCCAGCCCTGTAGAACCTGCCCGGCCCCAGAGGCTCTGATATTGGCCTTCTTGGTCCTCCCTCGCCTTACACCAAACCCCAAGATCTAAGTCTGTGAGTTAGTATAGCAGCTAGAAGGCCTCAAACATTCAGTTCTACCCATTTGCCACGCCCACGCCCATCTCTCTATTTCCTTCATCACCCTTTCCCCACTCACACTAGACCTTGGCCTCTCCCGCTTCAAATAAAGAGAAACCACCACTGGAGAGCGAACAAAAGAAGCTAAATTTTAGCTCTTGAGCTTCCAAAGGTCCTGGACATGAGAGGTTTTCAAGAATAGTTCTGACTACATGTGATTCATCTCACATGCTTGATTCGGGGCTTAACCCCAGCTGCCTCTGTGTCAGGAGAGGGGCACACTTTGGGGTACGGTGTGCCACCCCCACCTCCCCAAGCACCAGCCTGATCTATGCACTAGGCTTGGACCTGCCTCCCTGTTCTACTTGTAACCTGTTTTCTCTGGGGAGAGGCCACACTCCGCCACCATCCCAGGCTCAGGGTCCAACATGTTACACCTTCACACACCACCTGGGCCAGCACTCCTAAGCTCACCATGTGGTCTTCCCATTGCCCAGGTCACTGCCCTGTATGCTTCCCATCACACACTCCAGCCAAACCACAGAGGCTCAACCTCCCCTGGGCGCTGGGCCCTGGACTGCCAGCTGCACCTGTGACCTCCACCTGCGTTCTCCAGGCCCTGTGTCCCCTCCCTGCTCACCCCTGATGCCACAGTCCCAGCTACCCTACACAGGGGCTCACCCCAGATAACTACTAGGCTGGCACACCGGGCTCCAACAGTCACCACCTCCCCTCTTTCTGCTGATGTATTACCATCTGACCCAGCAACTCCAGTCCCAAAGATGTACCCAAAGCACTGAAAACATACGTCTATCCAAAAACAAGTAGGTGAATGTCCATAGCAGCAGGATTCATAGCAGCCAAAAGACAAAAGTATCCCAAATGTCCATCAACAAGTGAACCGGACGGATAAACAAAATATGGTACATCCACACAATGGAATATTACTGACATAAAAAGGAAGGAAACCGACACATGCTGCAACACGGATGAACATTGAAAATGTCATAAAGGCCAATATTGTTAAGAGTCCATAGAATAAAAAATACATGGAGACAGAAAGCAGACTGGCGGGTGCGGAGGGCCGGTGAGGGAGCAGGGCAGGGCATGGGGGGTGAGGAGTAGCTGTCTAGCAGGTACAGGGTTTCCAGCTGGAGTGATGAAAAGTTCTGGAACTAGACAGTGGCGATGATCACATAACATGTGAATGGACTTAATGATACGGATTGTATAAAATGGTGAAGATGATCAATGTTATGTGTATCTCACCCAAAAATTTTTTTAAAAGCCACCACCTCACAGAGCAGTCTGTGCAGTTCCCTGGTAAAACCCTCACCCCCACCCCCCACCCCAGCAGCCTCTGTAGCTAATGCAAGACTTTGGAGGCTCCACAGCTCCAGGACTGGAGAGGGGGTGCCGGCTCAGGGCCAAAGATCTGGGTCCCCCAGGGGCCAGCGCTGCAAGTGCACAGGGCCAGGAAGCTGAATACTTTTCAACTTAGCTGGCGGGGCTGCTACGAGGGCCCCTGCCAACATAAATAAACCCTATGAGGACAGGCACGGACAAAGGAACAGGAACTCGTGTTAGCTTTTGGCACCTCTCTGAGGAGCTGGACAATCCAGCACAGGCTGCTGTGGCAAACATGGGGACCACAGGAGAGAAAGACAGCACATACTTTTCAGTCCTGCGATGACCATAAACCACTGTTGTCTAGCACTGGCCACATTACAAACCTGTTACCTGATTCAATATTCAACTTTAAGATGCTCAAACCACTAGGGAAAAGTCAATGATTTAGGCAAAGACAGAAAAAGCCTGGACTACCTGGTTGCCACTGGACAGGGACTGCTGTGAAACAGAGCTCTCAGGATTTCTTTGAGATATGCAATCCAGCCTGTTTTCAGCTGAGGCCAGGAAACAGGGCAGCTTCTACCAAACTGATGGGGCTCAGAAAATCTGGAAGGGTGGCCAGGGTGAAACATTCCTTAGATGGCAGTTTCAGCAGGGACTTTGCCAAATGGCCCTCCCTTCAGTGGTCAGGGGCTTGCTTTCAAGATAGCACTCTCACTGCAGCAGAGGATGCCGGCCACAAGCTGAGAAGAACTTGGTGGGATCTATCAGGCCACTGCTTGTGGCCACAGGGAAAAGACAAAATGCATCTTCATCACTCCACAATGTCTTCCTTTCCTTGAAAGCAATGAAGACTAAACCAGGCCACGCTGAAGACGCAGCTGGCCTGTGAATCTTTAAGGTGTGGTTAGGCCAGAGAAAGCACACACCCTGTTTCCAGAAAGAAGGTGGAGGAGTGGCTCGCCGTGTTCTGCTACGAGCCTGAGCTCACTCAGGCCGGGAAAATAGTCATGCACGGCTCCTGGGTTCTCAGTTGGAAATCAAAAAGCAGGCAGCTCTGAGCACCAGCTCTTTTTAGCGGAGGTCCTGATAGACAGTCAGAAAACAAGGAAGAAAAAAAAAAAATAGAGAGAGAAGGAGAGAAACAGGCTCCCTGATCCTTGATGCCAGCTAGTAGGGAAAGCCAAGGGGCCTGTGGCCGGTGAAGACAGGGTTCTGAAGCTGGGAGATGGTTGAGGAAGAGAGGAAACTAGGGCAGGCTGCTCAGGAGAGGGCTGCACACTGCAGGAGCCTGAGAGATGCCCAGCCTGGGGCTTAGCTGGCAGCCAAGTGTGGCAGAACCAGTCAGCAAAAGGAAAAAGGAGACTAGACGTGGCTCTCGGTCCCTCAGCCACCTGCCTCTGCTTGTCCCCCAAATCACTGTTCCTTCTCTCACTTATATCCCTGAAGGCTCCGACCCCCGGTTTTCCTTGAATGGCTTTGAGCTCAAGTCTTTAATCTCTGGCACTCCATCCTTCTAAATCTACCGTCACCCCAACCAGTCCCAAACCTGTATTTCCAACCACCTAGGTTTCATAAGCACATCATTTTTATCTCATCTGGAATTCGATTCATTTTACCCGCTGAAGATTTCTCACTGTCCCCACTTCCTGATGTCCCTATCTACCCCAGGTAGAAACCTTGGCCGTTCCAAACTCCACCTCCCACGTCCCCACCTGCATCACTCTCCAGATCCAGCACGTGGAGTCTCTTGCTATCTGACAAGCCTACTATGCCTGGTATTAACCACGTTTGCCTGAAACGCTGACCTCCCCCCACCCCCGCCCCCAAGCTCGCATCAAGTTGCTGTGACTCCCAGCCCTTTGTTCACCCCTTGACTGGGGCACCTCCACGGTGTTACAACTTGGCACACACGCATCTGCTGCACCCTGCAGAAATGTGGTACTCAAGGACAGAGGCCTCATCTTTGCATCCTCAGCATCTAGGGCACTGCCTGGCAGGTAAGTTCTCTGGAAAAGTTGAGCTGGAATGAAACAGATAAGCAGCAGGTAGTTAATATTCTTCTCACTGAGTATCAGTTCGACTACATTATTTCATAAAGTCTGGCTTGGACCTGTTTGACAACTAGATTTCCAACACGAATCAGCTCTGCAAATGCCGGCAGTCACAGGAAGGCTGTTTCTAGAACAAAAATGATTGGGGGGGGGGGAACAGCAGCTAGAAGGAGAAAGGACTGAGAAGTGCGTGGAAAGAAAATGAGGGGAGGGGGGTCAGGCCCTGACAAGCCCCAGACCCTCTCCAAACCAAGGAACGGCATCATCCACCTTGGAGGACCAGCAGAGAGGGACCCATGCAGAAACGCCTCAGCATCTAATTAAACAATTTAGACTCCACTGCACACGAGAAGGAAACCTACGTCCCCCACGGAACCTTGACAAATGAGTTGTTTCCAACCAATCTATCACCATAGCGTCTGGGCACCTCAGGAAGATGAAAATAAGACCAATACATAAATGAAAACCAATATACAAACAATCGTCTCCCTGCACAGGCCTCCAGGAAGCCACAGCCACAGCCATCTGCCAAGTTCCATCCTCGTCACTGCTTCCTGCAGCCAGAGGCCTCTGAGTAAGCACACTTTAATATAAGATTTAACAACAGAAAGAAATTTCTTCTCTGAAGTCTGACTCTCCATTAATGCTCCTACACTAAATGTCCTTCCCATGGCTTGGTGACAGTAACCCCCCCCCCAAGAAAAGCTCCATTTCCATGCAAGAAACCTTTGAATACTCAACCTGTGCCAAGTCACAATTTTTCTTCAATCTGTCCCAACTATTTCTAGCAAATTCTTTGGCTGATGTGGCATACAGAACAAGTCTTATTAATGCCAAACATATTTCATTCCTGCTTCAAGCGGTGGACGTTTAGATCTTGGGGTTTGGTGTAAGGCGAGGGGGGTACCAGGGAACTGCACAGACTGCTCTGTGAGGTGGTGGCTTTTAAAAAAAATTTGGGGTGAGATACACATAACATTGATCATCTTAACCATTTTATACGATTCTGTATCATTAAGTCCATTCATATGTTATGCGATCATCGCCACTGTATAGTTCCAGAACTTTTCATCACTCCAACTGGAAACGCTATACCTGCTAGACAGCTACTCCTCACCCCCCACCCCCTGCCCTGCTCCCCCACCGGCCCTCTGCACCCACCAGTCTGCTTTCTGTCTTCACACCTGGGACCGGGTTCAGCTCTTCCACTTTTTCAATATCTTTCTCCTTAGCATCTGTTACTCAATTTTAAGGCCCAAGCAGCAAGGTGAGAGGCTGCTCTGGTAACTGGAAAGGGGCAGAGGCAGACACAGGAGGGAGGGCAAGGGCCTTTTGGGAAATCTACTTCTGGGCAAGCAAGTATTTTCATTCCAGATGCTTCTGTTCTGCCTGCTTCCCCCCAAAAGACTGAGGTGGAACAAATATTTATGCAGCTAATGAATGTTCCCCTCCCTCTACGCGTCTGTATGTAGTGGGAAGTGACTCAGACACGTGACAATGGCACACTAAAAAATTCCTTAAAGCCAGAGATTCATGTTCACCTATTCCTTTAGCTCGCATGGCCTTCACAGTAGAACTGGGCCTCAATAGATGGTTAGTGTTTCCAATATTTTTTCTTAAAATTTTTAATAAATGTATGGCTTTTCCTTTTTTTTTTTTTTTTTGTCTTTTTGCCTTATTTGGGCCATACCCGCCGCATATGGAGGTTCCCAGGCTAGGGGTCTAACAGGAGCTGTAGCTGCTGGCCTTCACCACAGTCACAGCAACGCGGGATCCGAGCCGCATCTGCAACCTACACCACAGCTCACGGCAACGCCGGATCTTTAACCCACTGAGCAAGGCCAGGGATCAAACCCGCAACCTCATGGTTTCTAGTCGGATTTGATAACCACTGAGCCACAACGGGAACTCCAATGTATGGCTTCTCTTGATGTTAACAATCTATGCTCTTAACACTGGAAAACTCTTCTTTGAGTCTTTTCTCCAGCTCATTTTTTTCTTATCCAAACTTGGTCTAAGTCTCCATAGAGGAGATTTCCAATCTACACCATAAGGCGGTAAAAGGGAAACATACCTGGAAAGGAGATACAGCCTAGGTGAAGACAAAACTCCCATGGGCTAGTTCTAAAGCCTGGCTGTGCATGGGAACCATCTGGGAAGCGTTTAAAAACCCTGATGCTCAGGCTGGATTCCTGGCCAATTAAATCAGAAACTTTGGTGTAGGAACTCAGGCACCAGTATTTACTAAAATCTCCCGAGTGATTCCAGACTGCAACCAAGGTTAGAACCCCTGCTCTGAAGATTCACAACACCAGTTCTTTTGAATGTCTACCAAGACTATGATGATTTCTACTTCATTTCATGCCAAAGTGAAGACTCTTCCTCTAAATTATCCCCTTTAAGCCTTCAGATAATGTAACAGAAAGAATGTCAGTCAAAGAGTCCAAAGAGGTCTCAATCAGTGCAGCACAATTTAAACTGGCGGGGCTTTGGGGGGGAGGGTGTCATTTTCTGAGCCATAAAACGGGATTATCATCCATGCCTTGTGTGTCACAAGACTGCTGCAGGGATCAGCTAAACCCTTAATGGGATGCTAGGGCTCTACTGAGAATACCACACACACAAGGAATCTTTGACCTGATGACAAGGGGGTGGGTGTCAGCCCAGCCCCTACTTCCTTCTAAAGCAGATTCTCCCCCCCCACACACCCCGCTAAATTCTTCCTGGGGATTTAAAAGACTATGGATGGTACAGGGGGCCAGAGGTCAGAAACCCCTTTTCTAACATGCAAGAAAACTTCAAATTCCAGGGCTGACAAACTAGAATTCTGTTCCCACTGGTGCCGAGTTTAAGAGCACTTTACTCAGAGCACAGTGAATCTTATTATGCTTTAATCTAATCCAGGGCCTAATCACAGGAAATGTCTAATGTTGTTTGTCTCCCTCAGCCCCATTTGGGGCCACTCTTAGTTACACAAGGATCAGTAATGAAACAAAGGGCCCCTACCATGATTATAGGGTGGCTATTACACCAGGCCACCTCTAAGATTACATCCATGAGAAGTCTCTGCCCTTTACTTAATTATACAGCCTAAAGACCTGAGTCTGAAGCTGTTAGAGAAGTCTCTAGACTGAGCTGCTATTCTTCTGTCAAAACATGAAAACTTCTCCATAAAGGGCTTCCTTATACTCTAAAGTAGCAGAATTGATTATATTTATAAGTTTTTCTCTAGACGGGCCAGTTCTGAAAGCAAGAAACTCAAGTCTTCTTCTCCCACAGATTCTTATAATTAAAAACCAAGACTACTCCAGAGCTCCATGGGGTGTGTGACAGACATGGAGAACGGCTTCTGGGAGACTGGGAAAGGGGAAAGATCTGCTGATTTAAGTCAAGAACACAAGTACAGAAAAACAACAACAACAACAAAAAAGGTGCCAAAATGACTTCCCAGGAGATCAGCATTTATTTGGCAAAGTTTAGACTTACTCTCTGAAAGAAAAGGTCATTCCAGGAGTGAAAACGGGAGATAAGGATCTTAAATAAGAGACTTGTAACTTGTAGTCAACAACCTCCATCACTCCAAATGAGACTAGTAAAATTAAAGGCAGCCTAGGCGCTAAGATACTACACTTACTTCACAACACAGAGCACTAACCCTACACGGCTACATTTACTTCATATTGAACTTTCCCGAATCAGAGGAGATAAGAGATCACGTCCCACAGAATATCCCTTGGAAATCCTTCAATCATGTATATTAGGATTCCTTCTGAGAAATAATCAGCAATTTGGCCTATACAAACAGTTATTTTTTTTTTGTAATGTGGAGATTTACAAACCAAGGATTTTTGGTTAATAATGACTTTTATTTTTTCCATATATAGCTGGTTTACAGTGTTCTATCGATTTTCTACTGTACAGCAAGGTGACCCAGTCACACATACACATGTACATTCTTTTTTCTCACATTATCACGCTCCATCATAAGTGACTAGATATAGTTCCCAGTGCTATACAGCAGGATCTCATTGCTTATCCATTCCAAAGGCAATAGTTTACATCTATTAATCCAAAATTCCCAGTCCATCCCACTCCCTCCCCCTTGGCAACCACAAGTCCCAAGTTTTGAAAAGTCTTCATTAGACTTAAGGTAAGGAGACCAGAGAAAATATTTGACAGGTTAAAAAATCCTGAGAGGAAAGTCATACTAATGGGGGCTGCAGGACCATCACAGATATTAACAAATGTTTCTCCCAACACCTAAAAGCAGATAAGTAAAAAATGCATAAATAATTAAAGGTGACATCAACCAGAAATTAGGTACCCTTTTGAGAACTATTGTATCTAGCCACGATGTAATTTCAGCACAAAATTACACTCCATGCATCCAATACCAATTACCAAAAATAAATAACCTAAACTGTACTAATATATGTATGTTAAGGTTGTGCACTTGACTGAGGAGTCTTTAGAGATTTACTCAAGGTCTACTTGTTTGTACTTTACATATAATGCTAACACGCTAGACTGGTTTCCTAGCCACCTACAGGTTGAAAAATAGCAAAATAGGAAGAGTAGAGAATAAAGTAGCCAGAGGCAGGTATCTTGACAGCCAAAAGAAGGAACAGCTGACAGTCTTAACAGAAAGAGGGGAGAAAAACTGCTTAAAAGCAGATGAATCTAGAATCTCAAAAAGGTACGATTCACAGTGTTTAGCATAAATTTTTTTTAAATGAGTAGATACATGAAGTTGTGGGAAAATTTGACCCATAACTAGGAGATAAAACTGTCAGTAGAGACAGACCCCAATGATGTTGGAAATAGCACAAACAAACAAAAAAAGACTTTTTGAAAAGCTATTATAAATATGCCTTAGGATTTAAAGAAAAACATGAAGATGATGAGTGAACAGATGGATGATACTGGAGAATCAAAAACAATGAAAAAGATCCAAATGGAAATTCAAGCAAAAAAAAAAAAAAAAAACCCGAAAATTAAAAATCCACTGGGTGGGCTTAACATCAGATTGGATACTACAGTAGAAATTTTCAGTGAAGCTGAAGATGAGTTAATATAAATTACCCACACCGAAGCACAGAGGTAATGACAGAAAAGGAAATGAACAGAGACTCAGTGACTTCCTGAAAACCATTAAGCGATTTAACTTGTATATAAACAGAGTTCTAAAATAAAAGGAGATAGACTGAGGTAGAAAAAACATTGAAAAAAATGGGCCAAAATTCTTCCAAACGTGATGAAAAACATCAACCCAAAAACATAAGAAGCTCAACAAACCCCAAGAAAGATAAATAATCACTTCCACTTTTGGGCAGAACATAGTCAAACTGCTGAAAAAATAAAGAGAAAATCTTAATAGCGTTCAAAGGGAAGGGAAAGTCATTACATGCAGGGGGATATACTCTAATCTCTCGTCAGAAACAATGCAAGTTACAAGACTGTGGGTATTTCATATAAAGAAAGGGAGGGGGAGTCAACCTAAAATTCTATGTCCAGAAAAAATATCTTTTAAAATTAGGGCAAAACAGGAGCTCCCCCTGTGGCACAACAGGATCACCGGTGTCTTGGGAGTGCTGGGACACGGGTTCAATCCCCAGCCTGGCATAGTGGGTTGAGGACCCGGCATTGCCGCAGCTGCCACCTTGGTTCACAGCTGTGGCTCAGATCTGATCCCTGGCCCAGGAGCTCCATGTGCCATGGGGCAGCCAAAGAAAAACAAATAAAATGAAATAAGAGACATTTTCAGAAAACAAAAAGTGTAATAATTTGTCACCAGTAGACCTACATTGAAATGTCGAGAGGAAGTTGATTTATAGATTCAAGGCAAATCCGATGAAAATCCTAGCAAGATTTTTCATAGAAACCGGTATGTTTGTTCTCAAATGTATCCAGAAATGCAAAGGACTTATAATAACTAAAGCTATTTTTAAAAAGTTCAAAGATGGAGGAACCACACTACTTGTTTTTAAGACTTACTATAAAATTCCAGCATCAAAATAGTAGAAACTGACAACAACGATCTATTGCGTACCACAGGGAACTATATTTAACACCTTATAATAACCTATAATGGACAAGAATCTGAAATACACACACACACATAAAATGCTGAATCACTCTGCTGTACACCTGAAACTAACATAACACTGTAAATCAATTATACTTCAATTTTTTAAAAAAACCCAGGAAACAAACAGCAAAATGGCTGGCTTTAACCAAATCAAATTAATAATTACATTTAAAAAAATATATAGTATGAACTGGCATAAAGATAAATCAATAGAAGGTTCTAGGAGTTCCCACTATGGCACAACAGGATCCATGGCATCTCTGGAGTGCTGGGATGCAGGTTTGATCCTCAGTCCTGAACAGTGGGTCAAGGATCTGGTGATGCCACAGCACCAGCATAGGCCACAACTGTAGCTCAAATTTGATCCCTGGCTGGGAAACTCCATATGCTGTGGGGTAGCCAAAAAAGAAAAAAAAAATAGAAGATTCCAGAAACACAACCACATAATATGGTTAATTACTCTAATATGGCATCAAAGCAATCTGATAAGAGAGCTTTTCAACAAATGGTGCTAAACAACTATACATTTAAGTGGAAAATAATGAACCTCAACCCCTACTTCACACCATACATAAAAATTAATCTGAAGTAGATGAGAAACCTAAACGTAAAAACAAAAATGATCAAGATTCTGAAATTAAAAGAAGACCATCTTTATGACTTTGGGGTTGGCAAATAATTTTAAGTAGACATAGAAAGCCGTTAACCATAAAAGAAAATATTGATACACTAGACTTCATCAAAATTTAAAACTTCTGGAGTTCCTGTCATGGCGCAGCAGAAATGAATCCGACTAGAAACCATGAGGTTGTGGGTTTGATCCCTGGCCTTGCTCAGTGGGTTAAGGATCTGGTTTTGCCGTGAGCTGTGGTGTGGGTTGCAGACCCGGCTTGGATCCTGCGCTGCTGTGGCTGTGGGGTAGGCCAGCAGCTGTAGCTCCAATTAGACCCCTAGCCTGGGAACTTTCATATGCCACGGGTACGGCCCTAAAAAGCAAAAAAAAAAAAAAAAAATCTAAAACTTCTGCTCTTTGACACCATTTAGAAAATGAAAAGACAAACTACAGAAAATGAATATATACGTCTGACAAAGGACTTATATGCAGAATATGCAACGGATTTCTAGAATTCAATAAGAAGATAATAAACAGATCCTTTTTTTTTTTTTGGTCTTTTTGCCTTTTTTAGGGCCGTACCGCCCTAGTTCCCAGGCTAGGGGTCTAATCTGAGCTGTAGCCGCTGGCCTACGCCAGAGCCATAGCAACGCGGGATCCGAGCCGCATCTGCAACCTACACCACAGCTCACGGCAATGCCAGATCCCCAACCCACTAAGCGAGGCCAGGGATCAAACCCGCAACCTCACGGTTCCTAGTCGGATTTGTTAACTGCTGAGCCACGACAAGAACTCCTCAGTTTTTTTTAACTTAAAAAAAGAGGGCAAAAAGATCTGAACATATACTTAAAAGGAAGATAAAGAAATGGCAGATAAACATATGAAAAGATGTTTAATATCAGTAAACAAACAAAAATTTAAAAAATTAAATATCACTACACATCAAATAAAATGGCTAAATTGAAAAAGGTGGACAATAGCAACTGTTGGCAGAGATGAAGACCTCTCACATGTTGCCAGCAGGAGTACAAACTGGTCTAACTATTGGGAAAAGTGTTTCCAGTTTTCATAAAGTTAAACATGCATTTACTCTAATCATACTCCTAGATACTGACACAAAAGAAATGAAAATATACCTACATAAAAACGTGTGTGTAAAATGTTCATA
>PVHT021183551.1:14492984-14522484 GCA_004024745.2 Catagonus wagneri | reverse complement strand
GTGGACAATAGCAACTGTTGGCAGAGATGAAGACCTCTCACATGTTGCCAGCAGGAGTACAAACTGGTCTAACTATTGGGAAAAGTGTTTCCAGTTTTCATAAAGTTAAACATGCATTTACTCTAATCATACTCCTAGATACTGACACAAAAGAAATGAAAATATACCTACATAAAAACGTGTGTGTAAAATGTTCATACACATTTGGCTTTATCCATAATAGCCAAACACTGGAAACAACCAAAAAGTCCAATCACAGCTGAATGGATAAACAAACTATGGGATATTCCACGGAATACATCTCGACAATAAAAAGGATTGAAGTATTGACACACATACAACATGGATGAATTTCAAAAACATTATTGTCAGTGAAAGAAGCCTTGCACAGAAGGGCATATGTTGTACTACCCCATTTAGTTCACGTTCTAGAACAGGTGAAACTAATCTCTGGTGACAAATCAAAACGTGGTTGGGGGGATGGATGCTGGGGGACTGACTGGGAAGGGACAGAGGGAATTTTCTGAGGTGATGGAAATATTCCATATATTCACAGGGGTGTGGTTGACATGGTTTTGTACATTTGTTAAAATCAAGCAAACTGGTTATTTAAGATCTGTTCATTTCCCCATATGTAAGTTATAAATAAATAAATTATAAACAAATAATACATTTACATATATGTAAATTATAAATGTAAACAAATAAATAGGTAGTACCCACATCACAGAGTTGCTG
This sequence comes from Catagonus wagneri, assembly GCA_004024745.2. Classification (NCBI taxonomy): domain Eukaryota; kingdom Metazoa; phylum Chordata; class Mammalia; order Artiodactyla; family Tayassuidae; genus Catagonus; species Catagonus wagneri. The sequence goes on along the minus strand of PVHT021183551.1, from coordinate 14,521,746 downwards.
TAAAAAAAAAAATGAGAACACAATGGCCAGGTGTTGAGAGACCGGCAAGCTTATCTATAGGACACATCAGGTCCTATGCGACGTGCTACATTGCACAATGGATTATATGGTGACCCCCCCCAAGTGGTGATAGAAGCGGAACGAGGGGAGAAAAATCTCCTACAATTCAGCCACTGAAAACGGTTGCTATTTAGTGAGAGCTGTTTGCCTAGAAGGTTCACCTGCAGAGCAGCTGATTCCCAGAGCACGCCAGGTAAAAGCATACTTCTTGCTTAGTCGCTAGGGAGGACACTCATCAGTTTGCCCGTTTCTTCTGTGAAAGTTATGATGGACAACTTTTGCACTGAAACAGATGGACAATCAAGCTAGTCTTAGCCTTGAATTAATGAAAATTCAGAGTTCAGAGGCATCCTCAGACCTCCTTGTGAGTAAGAGCTATTCTGACTGCCTGCCTGCCTGCCCAGTCTGGGGAGTCCTCAACCCAAATCTTAGAAAATCTTCTCAAGAGAGGAAACACCTACAACCAGGCCACCACACAGAGGCTGCGGCCTGCAGCTGTGATCTCCACGGATTCTGTTCTCCTTGGAGATGGAGACACCAAAAAGCAGGTCTGATTTACAGAGACCTCGGCTACACCCTGCATTTAAAAGAACCAAAACCGGAGACCAGGCTCAGTGGTAATGAACCCGACTGGTAACCATGAGGATGCAGGTTCAATCCCTGGTGGCGTACAGTGGGTTAAGGATCTGGCATTTGCATGAGCTGTGGTGTAGGTCACAGATATGGCTTGGATCACGTGTTGCTGTGGCTGCGGCTATGGCTGGCGGCTGTAGCTCCGATTCGACCGATAGCCTGGTAACTTCCATATGCCACACCTACAGCCCTAAAAAACAAACAGAACCAAAACCACACTGTCTCAGCCACTAACCAGCCCCCAGAGCCAAATGGGGGTAAAGGACGGGCAAGGAGGAAGGCTTAGGTCCTTGAGTCTTCAGAAGTCCTTGAGGAATCTCTAGTTTGTTTCTTACTGTCATTTACCATGAGAATACAGAGCTTTAAAAGTCTGTTGTTTTCCTCAAATTATGCAAACACTTGCACATAGGCCTGGGCCCCGGGGTAGTAGGAAATCAAGAACCAGAGCTTACTGTTTGAATGAGCCTGGTCTTTTTGGACTGCAGTTGCACAGAACTGGAATAATAATAATCCTTGGTTCACAACACTCATTCCTGTTCCAAGTATGGCCCCTCTGTTAAAGTTAACGTAATAAATGCCCATGAATTCACCTGAGGTAACTACTCTCCTGAAACCTGTCCATCATCCCCTTGCCAAGGCTGTCCTGGCTGGTCCAGTGAAAGCAAGGCGGGGAGAGAATCTCCTGAAGCTCCCACGGCCCCCGTTAGCGCAGACTTAACTTAGGATGCAGAGGCAGGCACCTTCCCCAAGCCAGAGGCAATGCCCACAGGCTGGTTGCCCACTGGGCTTACCAAACAGCTTCCCTGCATTATGGGGCTTTCCAATCTGCGAGCCTGATTTATTTTTTTCAATAAGAGAAAAGATGTAAGTCCCTTTGAGCAAAGTATGCCTGATATATATCACAATATTTATTTTTGGTGGAGTAATGGATCCGTCTTTGGGGAAAGCTAAAGAAAAGGCATTTCTTGAGCACGGATGTAAATCAGTCTTTCTACAAACTGCAGAGGGATCTATATTCTTAGCCCCCTGCTAACTACAGTGTGAAATAAGCAACTGACTCTTAAAAGTCATTGTACTTACGTGTTTCTAAACCTAACACTACAGACAAAGTTAAGGATATGAGGCCTGAGAAGCAATTGCTCCTGGAATGCTGGCACCAAGTTCCCCAATAATGCTGCAGCTCAGAATGAAAGGAGAGAGCCATGAGTTCCCGCTGTGGCACAATGGGATGGGTGGCATCTCTGTAGTGCCAGGATGCAGGTTGGATCCCTGGCCCGGCACAGTGAGTTAAAGGTTGTGGCACAGGTCGCAACTGTGGTCTGTATCTGATCCCTGGTCCAGGAACTCCACATGCTGCAGGGCAGCGGAAAAAGAAAAAAAAAAAAGAAAGTGGAGAGCCACCCAACCTGTGGGTCTTAAGTCATACGCCTGGTTGGGACAAGTTCTAAGCTTTGCTCTGTTTGCAGTGCTCAGATCTAAGGAAGAAGGATGAGGTACGTGGCTGGGCTTAAGAAATAAGGGTCTCCCAAGAGACCTGTCCGATTGTTATAGGCCAGTCTTCCTGTCTATGTTAAATGTACCATAGACCAGGATAAGAGAGAAATTGAAGGAAGAGGGGAGAAAAAAATCTTCAGTGGATTTTCAACTCAAACAGGGCTCTCCAAAGGAAAGTTATTTAAATCTGAGATGTTACTAATATTAATTATCTGAACATCTCACAGACTCAGATTCACATGCTACAAAGAACACAAAGCCTTTTAATTTTCCTACCTGTTCCTCGTACTAGCGGTGATAAATCAGATATACAGAGAAACCACACGTGACTAACGAACTAGCCCATTAATGGGGAGCAAAGATCATTTGCCAGGATGACTTATTCAGACACAGTCGCATATCACAACCATCAGTATCCTAGAGGCCTGACACAGCAGTCATGGAAGGCAAGAGCTGGGCACTCGCTGCCAAGTCTCAGGGACTCCAGGGTGACTCGGGCATCCTCCTGATGCCTGCTCTCCAGGCATGAAAGATTTTACTCATGGCTGCCAGCTCCCTGCTCTGTTTAAGTAAGACTTACATTTGGAAAATTCCTGCAATTTCTATAAGGCTTCCTGGGTCACAGAGTTGCTAAGCCCCCAAACCTTGCAGTGGCCCCTACTCTGTGACTCTTAGAATTCCAGGGACCCTTAGGAAGAAGATCCAGCCTCTGCCACCAGCAGGCTTAACTGTTTACCGATCTTTACTGGAGCCACTCATTCAAGTATCTGGGCTCCAACTAAATGTGAGACCCTACTGTAGGTGCTTCGGCAGACCCATAAACAAGATGGTGAAGAGGTGGGAGTAAGGGAGAGAGGAGCGGCCCCTAAATGCCAGTCTCTTCATATTACTATGAAATTTGAGACCCAGTGATAAACAGTAATTTTCCCCTGAGGTCACGGTTAATGGTGTGGCTGGGACTTGAACCCAAGTTGGACTCTTAGGAGGACTGCCGCGTACCGTGGTGCATAAGGGCACCACACAGAGGGAAGAAAAATGGGGGTGAAATTCAACCACCAGTCTTCATATGGGCTAGGGGCAGCCCCACTCCAATGCTATGTTCTCACTTCCCTAGACTGCCCAACTCCTTTTGACAAAAGCCCCTTTTGCTGGAAGGGACAACTGAGGTTCTCCAGATCAGCAACCAACCATCATTAGAAGGACCTGACATAGTTTGAAACCTTTCTTTAGGATGTAACTCTGATAAGCTATTCCCTCCCAACTCTTGTCATGTATAGGAAAAGTCTGTTGAACTTGAATAGAAATCCACCAATGGCCAATGTCCCCTACGATAACTATAATAATAATTGCCTATATTATCATCAGATCTGAAAGAGCAGGCTGCTAGCGAGTCATTTCCTATTCCCACCAACCCCTTTACTCTCCATTGAACCCCAGGATAAGGATCTGTCACCGTTCAATCCCACCTCTAAAGTTCAGTAGGGGTGAAAGGAATAAATAATTGAATTGACTACATGAACATCTACCCTTGACCAGATGCTAGGGATACGACAGTGAACCCCAACATCAACAACAACACAACACTGTCCTGACTTCCTGGAACTGAGACATGTGAAAAACAGAGCTGAGAAAAGCCCAACTGCTATGGAGTCCCTTGGCAGACTGGCAGGCTACTTAGGGGTCAGATCTGGAATTAAGAGTTCATGCTGACCAGCCTATTTTCCCCTCTGTCATCCCATTTTACAGATGGAAAAACAAGGTCCAGGAAGGAGAGGAGGTAGTTTTTCCTGAATCAACTGATGGTTGAGCTGAGACTCGAACCCATATTCTTCTGGGTTCCCCTTTCCACCCCATGGCCTCCTCGAAGCTTCCAAAGTACGAAATGAGAAGAAATAGCTGGTTCTAGTGACAGACTGTTTCCCGATGCGTGTATACCCAGATTATGCAGCGTCCAACCACCTTATCAGCAGAGACCTTGTGCCCATGTCCATTTCTCAAAATAGAATGTTCATAAGTATATGTTGTTGATCTAGAGAACTGAGTGTCCAGTCTTCATTCACTCTCATTTATCACCCTCTCTGAGTCTCTCTTGATGTTTACTTTCACTTTAAAAACCTCATCTTATAAGAACAGAGCCCTTTTTATCTGATGCTAGCTCCCCCTCTGCTCCTGGGGTCTAATCAATCCATGTCTGGAAATAAAGAAGCGAGAGAGGAAAGCAACGGTCCCTCTTCTGAAAACAGGCACCTTTCTAAAACAATCTACCTCTGGGCACGGCACAGATAGAAATTTAAATGAGAAGGAAATGAAGACATCCTCCAGCAGTAGGCATATGCATTCCCCATCAGATGGGACACTAGGGAAGTTAACTCTGTGTTAACAGCTAACCAAACACTCTGCCCCGCATTTTTCAGGTCCTTAGCAGAGGGGGAGGCGGTCCAAATTCAAGAAGCCTGAAGAGACAATAGACTTCAAAATATAGTGGTGTATATAGTCCAATCCCCTCCATTCTGTGGAGCTTAAGGTCTTCAAGGTACTAACAGAGGGCTCACTGCAGGTATAGGCAAGGAGGCTTCCAGCAACTACCAGGGGTGCACAGAGATGCCAGATAGAAAGATTGAGACATCTGGCAGCCAACACAGACCACCCATTGTGTTACTTTGCACCCACCTGCAAGGCAGAGTCTCCACACCTCCCACCACCCCTAGCCGCTGTTGTACGTCACTGCCTGAAACCTCAGCCCATAAGAGAGGTTCTCTCTTTTTTTTTTTAGAGGCAGAACCTGGTTCCCCATTAGCCAGCCCACCCTTTCTACCACAGCTTCCGACCACAGGCTTTCAGAAATGGGTTACATATCTAGCTGCAAATGCAGAAAGCACCTCTTCTGAAGAGGACCGGAGTTAATTCTTAATCCTCTGGGGGATCCTTTTGAAAACCTGATGGCAGCTCTATGCTCCATGAAAAACTGCACATGTGCATTTTATATGCAATATCACTGGGCGTTACTGCTCTCCAAGCAGGTCTGATAGGGTTAATGTGCTCAGAGACAGCTTTGGGAAAGGGAGCTGGGGTGGTTCAGCTCAGTGTTCAACAAGACAGCTCCTTAACCAAGGGAGAAATAATGGCCCTTCCTTAGCCTCGCGAGTTCCAAGCTTCAGTTAACCTGTGGGATTTCAAGCGAAATTTAGAAGCTGAGACTGTGGATACATACAAAATAAGGACTCATCTTTGTGGTTTCCTATTTGACATCACAAAATGTCCAGTGACTGCTGGTTAAGATAGAGTCTCCACAAGGCTTATCATGGAAGGCTGAGTAACAACAGCAGAGATGAATAGGGGAGAAGTGGGTGCTGGGAGGGAGGACAGACTGGACAGGGAGAGGGGGGACAGCTAAGATCTCCACTGGCTCTCAGTTAAGTCCTGGCAGGGCAGGTCCTGACCCTTGCTGCCTGCTCCTTCTGGAAATCAGAGCAGACCTGCTGACTGCTTTGCAGCAAACCAAGAATTCCAAACAGAAGCAGTCCTTTCCTTCTGGGCCCACAGGCATGGGGGAGCATCCTCTTATTTCTAGGAAGGAGACCCTGGCCCACCGCTTGCCCACAGCCCCCTTGTGGCCTGGGGGTGTCACTGCAGCCCCCTCTGCAATGCTGGGCAAAAACCTCATGCAGGAGGTTCCAACAGCAGGCAGCTCCAACAGTGGTTGAGTAGAACATTTAGTTATCAGTGGTGGCTTGGTAACAGTTTTCAAGCCATGGTGAGGCTGAATTTGCTTTTGGTTTGTTCTGAATTTGCTTTTGGTTTCTTGAACTAAGATTCAGACTGAAAGTGATCCTTCTAACCTCTCTCTGGTAAAATCCCTACAGGGAACAAGTCCAAGACCTGCTTCATTAAGGCAATAACCTCAGAGCGTCTATAACATTACCACTGCCTTATTGATCATTGCTCCCTGCATCACATGTAATTATGTACAATTGTTCCAAAGCTCAAAAGAAACAGCAAGAATGCGCAACATCCTCTGGTTTGTAGGTTGCTGGCTTGATTACAAAATACTTGCAAGACACCAAATACCCCCAAATCCTTGATTTCCACGTAGCAGATTCTACAGGAGTTTGGGAGAAGTCGTGACTGAAGGACACATAGTAAGAAAGAACGTGGCCCTTGGTCCCTTCGAAGAGAAAGGGTCTCCATTAATGAACCTTACTAGCAACTCCACCAAAATCTTATTGGCAATCCTACAAAGGGAGGGAGCAGGGCCCACCTGGGCCGAGGACTGGAATAGAAAGACCAGAGTCTGCGGGTGGGGCAAAGTTGGTCCACTGGTTCAGCTACCATCTATTAGGGGTGGGGATGATTAACTGAACCCAGTGGTGGAAAGTGTGCAGGAAGGAGTGAAGGTAGGAAGTTTGGGAGGAGAGAGGAGGGTGCAGACCGTGACTGGAGGCCCTAGAGTAAACTAAGGCACTGGGGAGTAACTGGGCCCAGGGCAAATGGATGGAAGCACAAGTGGGTCTTTTCTTTAACTGGGGAAAGAGAGTCCTTACCTCCTTGATTTTCTCCCGTTGGGTTTGAACTAGGCTCTGGGGCTCTTTACTCTTGTTGACCCTAGTCCCCAGGACCGGGTGGCGGAGGCGGCTCCGGAACGCGCTGAAGTCAAAGCTAGACTGGATGTTCCCCTCCTGGGGTCTGGGGGCCACAGCAACCTCCTCCGGTAAGTCAAGGAGGCGGGTGCGCCTTGGCCATCCTTTCCTGCGGGGACTGGCTTGGCTGCTGGGGTCGTCCTTGCCTGGTGCTGGAGCCGCGGGGGCCGGGTTGGGAGGCGACTCCTGCTCGCGGGCCAGGGAGTGGCCGGCGACTTGGGCCACTGCCTCCATGGCGGGTTGCTGGGTCCGAGGGGCCAGGAAGAGGCGCTTGAGGCGAGAAGAGTTGGGCAGCAGGAAGAGGGCCCCGAAGCACAGGGTGATGAGGCCGGAGAGGAAGAGAAGGAAGAGGAACTTCTGCGGCAGCCGCAGCCCCCAAGAGGAGGCCGGGACGAAGCCGGGCACTTTCCTCATGAGCATCGTGGCCGGGCACGGGGCTGGGGACAGTCAGCTCCAGGCAGGCCCCCGAGGCCCTGGGAGTCCAGGCACTTGTCAGCAGGGGGCTCGGGGAGGGGGGATCGTCGAAGAGTGTCTCTCGCGGTGGGTGTTCCTGAGAGCTTCTCCTCTCGGGGACTGCTCCTGAAGTTCAGGGAGTTTGGGGCGCGTCCTCCCGCGTCGCGGTGGGGGCGCAGCCGTCTCGGCGGGGCCCGGGCGAGCGAGGTGGCGGGGCCCGGGCCCGCAAGAGTCGGCCGCGTGCCGCAGCCCTTCCTCCGGCCGCCGCTCAGCCCCTCCGTGCAGCGGCCGGAGCTCCCGGGGCCCGCGCCTTCCCGCGCTGCGGCCGCAGCCGGGGCCGTCACATGCTGTCCGCGGCGCCCACGCTGTTGGCGCGGAGGGGAGCCCGCAGGCCTCGTCCCCGCGCCGAGCCGCCCTCAGCCCCTCGGCCCAAAGTTTTAGCCTCAGAAGCAGTTTCCAGAGGGGGCCGCCTTCTGGGGACGAGGCGGCGGAGGGGCTGGAGTGTCAGCGGCGCTCAGAGAGAGCGCTGGCCCAGCCAGGTCGCGACAGTGCTGGGGCTCGCCTATCGGGACGGGTCGACAACTTTGCTCCGCCGCGGAGCGGGCGCCGGCGAGCGGGGGCAGGCACTTCGCAGCCTGCAGGGGTAGACGCTTCCCGGATCCCCGGGAGCAGAGTGATGCCTGAGCCCTGGTCCGGTGCCCGGCGCCGTCCGCGACCTGCCGCGGTGGGGCGGCTGCAGCTGAGCCCGGGAGTGCGAGCTCCCGCTCCGCCAACTCGGCGGGGCTCCGGGTTCCTGCTGGGATCACCTGTTCCCGGTCCCCGCCGGCTCCGCGGAGGGCGCAGTCCCGGCTGCGCCTCTCCCGCTGCAGCTGGCCTCCTCGCAGCGGCCGCTCCAGACGGGCCGCTGCAGCCGCAGGCTGAGCCTCCGCCGCCGCCGCCGCCGCTGCCGCCGAGCCTGCGCCCCACAGGCGCGCACACCGCCCGGACGCCCCCGCCGCCGCCGCCGCCGCCGCCGCAGCTCTGGCTTTCACTGAGACAGCACCCTCAGCCCCGCCTCCCGCCGGGCCACGCCCTCGGGCCACGCCCACTGCGCGCGTCCCGCGGTCCACCTCCGCCGCGGCGCCGCAGCCAGGCCAATGGCCTCGCGGCAGGGGTAAGGAGTGCGGGGCCTGAGCCCGGGTGGGAACAAGAGCCGGGACTCCAAGCCACGCCCCCTCCCTCAAAGGGCTGGCGCCGTGCACACTACCTCCCCCCCACCCCGCCCCATCCCGCCGGCACCAATGGTCCAGTTGCGCGGGGTTGGCGAGGGCGGGGGTGGAGAGCGGAGCGAGGTCATTGGCTGCTTAGGAGGGATCCCCGTTGGGCCGCAGTCGCCCATTGGTTAGTGCCCAGCATTCTCCGGACTGGGAGCGACCGAGACACCGCCCCCGACCCTTGTCCCCGCCCTCGCCGCTACAGTTGTTGGTCCCCCTGAGGGGGTACGAGACACCAGCTGGTCTGGAGAGCTTTGGTAGTGGTTTGGTAATCTCACTCACCCTCTGTGCCAGCCCGGGATTGGCAAGGAGCTGGGGGCCTGCCCAGGGGTCCCCAGAGCTTCCGCGGGAGCGGCCGTGGTGCTGCTGTGGCAGGCTGTGAGGAAGGGCTGGCTGGAGCCAAGCCAACCCGGCGGCTGGGCCAGGCTAAGGCAGTGTTTCCACTAGACACCCCGCAGACCACAACTCCGCCTTCCTTTTCCTACAGCCCCAAACCAGGCCGGGCTCCCTGGGTAGGGCAGGGAAAGAAGCTAACTGCAGCGGTGCCAGAGCAAGGAAGGAGAAAGAACTCTCCCTGGTCATGTGCGTAGAAGACCATACACATCATGTGACATGAGTACCCAGATGCCTGCATGTGTTTAGGTGCACAAGTGTGCTCCCGTGCATAGACACAGATGCACTCAGAGATTGCATGTGGATGTGTACCTGCACACAAACATACACTTAATTTAGGTATGGACTCCAAGTGATTTTCCAAAGTACAAGTATTGACACGCACACACACATACCCACAGACACATAACAGGTTCAAAAACATGCACATACACACACAGCCAGGCTTGTATTTCTAGACACAAATGTGTCTTGACCCCAAGGCCCTCACACCTTCCTTCCAGGATTCAAGTCTTTCTGCATCTTCCCTTCCTGTTAAACCAAACCCAAGGCAAAGAAAGAAGTGTTGTGTGGGTCTTTCATGAAAGACACTTTATAGAGACAAATAGCAGAGGGAGAGACAAATTAAGAGGTGTAATAGGCAAGAGGGAAAATATCTGCTTTCGGCTGCAGTTTAAGATGAAATGCAGCGTTGATGAGACAGAAAATACTGCAGGGAGGCCTTTCCGACAGAAGTGGCCCAGGCAGGCTCTCACCTCGTAAACCTTGCTTCTTCCCTGAGGTCTGTTACATGATGGGCCCCTGGGATTCAGACGTCCTTCCACCTCTGGCCAGGCCACTGACAGCAGACCCTCCCCTGATATTTAAACACTGTGAGCATCCAAATTTCTTTCAATTGAAAATAAAAGATTGCTCTGGGTAACAGGTACAAATATTTTGGTCACTGGCAATGAGTAGTCCCTCCCAACCCCGTAAGCACACCCAACTTAAATGTAAAATTCTAATTCAGGTGTTTCAGTCTCTCATGAGTTTGAACGGCAGGAATCAGTTCCCTGGAACCAGCTGTGAATATCAGAAACAAGCATGTGACCCACTTGGATGCAGGAGCCCAGAAGTCTGGCCTGGCTCCTTCTGATCTCCAACACACAAGCATCTCCCTCCCAGGACCCACTTTAGGAAGGGGGAGGCTTATCTTTGGAGAACCAGGCAGGAACCCAGCATTCGCTGGAGGCACTCCACATAGCTCTACATTGAGAGTGTAGGAGAATCACTGTTTAAAGTTCCCCAAGAAGGAAGGACCCAGGAGAAGGGGAGGAGGGCGAGGCTGAGGCTCAGAAGTCTGTGTCTGTTCTGTGGAAGCTGCAGCAGGATTCCACAGACTCAGGCTACAAAAGCCAGAGGCCAGAAAAGACAGCTCCATTTCAAACCGATGCCATGTTGGTGATGACACCAGTTGGTGATACCATAACCCTTTACAATCTCCTTAACAAGCTTGCTGAAACTCTGGAAGTCTCCATCCCCCAAACACCCCAACCGCCATAAACCTCACACACACTGTGGCTCTTCCTTCTCCCACTGGATTTGTAATATTGACAAGCTATTCCACTTAGTTCCTCATGGCAAGGACCATGGCTCAGTCATCTCTCTGACTGCCCTAGGTCTTATCTGCACATACGCCTGTGTTTGTTGAGTAATGAATGAATAAAGGAGTGAGTGGATGCCCATTTCACAAAATAAACTGAGGTTCAGGGGAGGGAATAATAATGAACCAACATTTTCTCCTTCTTCTTCCTCTTCTTCTTCTCTTTCTCCTTCTCCTCCCCCGCACCTTCTCCTTCTTCTTCTTCCTTTGGCTGTGCCTGCAGCATGCAGAAGTTCCCAGACCAGGGATGGAAGTGTGCCACAGCAGTGACAATGCCTGATCCTTAACCCACCGTGCCACTAGAGAATTCCATGAGCCAACATTTTCTATGTGCCAAATACATATGGCTTCACTTACTTTTTACAACACCCTTATGAAGTAGATATTACGACTAGACTCATTTTACAGATAAGAGTACTAAGGCTAGAGAGATTGAGGATAAGTTAATAAGTACATTTCTCAGTTCAATTTAGGAACTCAAGTGGGACTAGGAAGAGAAATGAATAGTCATTTTAAAATCTATTTATTCTGTCAACAAACATTTATTGAAATTAGCACTAGTCTTGGACACAAAGATGAACAAAGCATAGTCCCTGTCATTACTGATTCATTCATACAGTAAAGAACTATTTATTGAACATCTACTATGTGCCAGGTTCAGAGGGGCTGGGGATAACAGCCCTGGATAAGGTAGATGTGAAGACTAACTTCTTGTCCAAGAGGCAACAGGGGCTGGTTCAGCCTGTCGGGAAGGGACTCACAATGCCCTGGGTGCTGTGCTGAGTGTTTGCTCTCTCTCATCGTCTCCGCTCTCACAAAGGCCGTCTCAGCAGTAGGCTTCGTGATCCCAATTTAACAGATGGAAAAACTCAGGCTCAGGGGTGTGTCATGACTTGTCCACAGTCACACAGGGAATCACTTGCAAATATGACAGAAAACTAGACTCATCTAATCCTAGATTCTGTGCTCTTTCTGACAACAATACTAATAGAAACTAAGATTAATGGAGCACACACTAGGCGCCAAGCCCTTATAACAGCATTTTATAGAAGCTCCATTATTTCGATCCTTACAACTACCCCGTGAGACAGGTGCTGTTATTACTGACATTTTACATAAGAGGAAACTAAAGCACAGAGATGTTAAGGACTTTATCCAATGCCACACAGCTGGGAAATGGCAGAGGGGGTATTTGAAATCCAGCTAGTTAGGCTCCAGTGCCCTTTATGTCTTTCAGAGTTTACTGCTCCCCATTGTATAATGCCAAGAGAGCAGGTGCTGTAGGAAGTCAGAGCTGAGAAAGAGCACTGGCCTCAGGCGAAATTTTCACAGGCTTGTGGAGAGGATTATCTGAGCTCATCCAGCCATTCAGTAAGTATGTATAAAGCCCCTGCTATGTTTCAGGCAATATACTCCGCTTTTGCCATGCAACCTAATGAGCAAAAATAGACACATTGTTCCCATTGTGGAGCTTACAGTCTTATGGGGAAGAGAAGTTTAAACAAATAAGCAACCCCCAAATAAGTCTGCAAGCTGAGATAAAAGTGAGGAAAGAGAGAGATGCTGCTCTAACATGTAAGGATGAATTTGGAACCAACTAGGCTTGGGTTGAGCGAGAAAGGGTCAAGGAAGACCTCCCCTAAGGATGAGTGGAGTCAGATAAGCAAAGAGGGATAGTGAGACCATCCAGGCTGAGCGAACAGCATATGCAAAAGCCCTGGGGTGGAGAGAATATGGTGCTTTTGAGAAGAGACAAGCCAGTATGTCTAGAATAGAGACGGTGATGGGGAGAGACAGGAAGCATCATTGAATGATTTAGGGCAGGAGTAGGAATGTGTGCGGAAGGCTAGGTGGGTGGGTGGATTCAGATTAACATTTTAAAAAGGCTACTCTAGCTACAGTGTGAAACAGAACGGAAGGCAGGAGTCAATGAAGTAGGTGCCTTTCAGAGGACATTGCATTAGGTCTAAGGTGGCTTTGATGGGGGAAGCGGGAGATGGACAACAGGACCACAGGATCCAAATCATACTTAGAATCCCAAACTGAAGAGATTAAGCAGTGGCTTAAGAGTGTACAGAGAGGGAGAGGCTGGCAACAATTCCTAGGACTCTAACTTCCCTGGGACAGGGGCATTTGTTGAGATGGGAGCAGTGAATGGGGCTTCCCATCTGCGCCTCCAGGAGTTTCTGGGCAGTTGGTGCAGAATTTGAATCTCAAATGGTCATTAGTCCCATTAAAAATCAAAGACTAGAGATAAAGCCAAGTTGAGCCAAAAGAGGAACATCCTTAATGGCCTCCAGACAAATTTAACTTGGGTCTGAGAGCCTCTGAAGACAGGGGCCTGCTGGGTGAATGAACACCGGGTTAGTCCAGAGGTGAAAACTGCTGCAGCTGTCCTGGGCTCTCTCCAGCAGGCTGCAGGGCCCAGTCAATACATCGCTGTGCAGGGGGAAACCAATTTCAGGGTTACAGAGCCAGAATACCTGTCCTCAGACTCTTTTTTTTTTTTCCCTTTTAGGGACCACACCTGCACATATGGGAGTTCCTAGGCTAGGGGTTGAATTGGAGCTGCAGCTGCTGGCCTATGCCACAGCCACAGAGCAACACCAGATCCGAGCTGCATCCTCAACCTACGCCAAAGCTTGCAGCCATGCTGGATCCTTAACCCACTGAGCGAGGCCGGGGATGGAACCCACATCCTCATGGATACTAGTCAGGTTCTTAACCCTCTGAGCCACAAGAGGAATCCCTGCCCTCAGACTCTTAAAAGAAGATCATGAAAGTTTCAACTCTTCTTGCCTGCATCCCCAGTACTGAGGTGGCCCAGGCAGCCAGCTAGAAGTAAGAGCTCTCAACTGGGAGAAATTTTGCACCTGGGGAACACTTGACAATGTCTGAAGATGATTTGGGTTGTCACAATTAGGGGACGAGAGTCACTGGTATCTAGGGGAGACAAGTCAAGGACACTCTCAAACATCTTCGAGTACACAGGATACCCCTCCCCCTCCCAACAAAGATTTTCAAGCCCCAAATGTTAGTTGTGCCAAAGATGAGAAACCCTGTCTTAAAGCCAAGGCTTTGAGGTCAAAGAGGCCTAGAGGTCTGGGTTTGAATCCAGCATTGACTGGTTGATCTTGGGCAATCTATCTGACATCGCTGAACCTCAAGGTCTTCATCTATCAAATGAGTGACAATAGTAATACACACCTTAGAAAGATGACATTGTTGCAGAAATTGCAGAAACCATGGCAGTGGAAGGAGATACAAATGGCACTCGGAGATGCTGAATAGCAAGGTTTATTCAGCACTGGTGTGGGCTCAGAGGAGTCACCTCCAAAGTCCGAGCACCATGTCTTTGTTCTCAGCAACTTTTATACAATACAGGGTCTTGTAAGCATCCTCAGACCTCCCCCTTCCCCAAGCAGTGTTTCTTCTCAAGAAGCTGATCAAGCAAGGTTACAGAAGCAAAACTGATAAGTAATGCTGGGAACACGATTAGCAGGGCTGCTGGCTTGGACATAGGGCCCATAGTTGCTACATAATTACAAGAAGCGTGGTATATTGATGAGCAAAGCTGAAAAGGCAGGCAGCTGCCTTTTCAGTCCGGTTTGTGTCCCATGGTTAAAATGCTTACTTCAAGGTGAAGTTTAAATAATTGGCTATAAAGAGCCTGGAGTAAATGTTACGCTCATGTGACTTCCACGTAAGCAGGGGATGGGTGGGACTCAGTATGCTGGAGAAGAGAAAACAGGGTGGCAAGAACAAGGACTTGAGTCAAAACACTTGTGTTGAGCCTCGATCTCCTGCCTATAGTGAGACCCTGGGAAACTGTCCCAGTCCTAAGCCCCAGTTTTCTCATCTGCGGAATAGAGATGATCAACATGGGGTGGTTATGAGGACTATAGGAGCCAATGGTTATAAATGTCTTAGCACAGAGCCTGGTACACAGCGAGCCCCGGGTAGATGTGAACCAAGCGTTATAAAAGACAAAAAGAATTAGTGCTGCCTCATTTCCTAGTGGCGGACAACCTGGCAACCAAATCAAAACTTTGCAACTCAAGGTTTCCAAGGAAGTTACAATTTCACGGTCCCTATGAAGACTTATCATACACACCAATTTTCATTTCAGAAAACATGGTCTCTGGATTATAATAATAGCACTGTTTATGCAGGTCTTCTTGTGATAAGCACTGTGCTAAGCACTGTTCGGGTAAGCCCCTCCTCTCCAGGAATTTCCAGATCATCCAGCTCAAAGGTAGAATGTTGCAGGCTTGAAATCTAAGGATCAGAGTGCGCGAAAGTAATTTGCAGTTAAGAGGCAGAACAGCGTCTGGATCTCATCAGTACTTGAGAATCCCAGCTGAGGCCACTTCCACACGTGTAATAAGGGTTCTTCTCCCACAAGTCCTGGGTTACATTTGTTTCACTGATGTTGTGAAGGTTAAATGAAATAATCCACATTAATGTCTTACCAGAGTGCCTGGCATATAGCAGGAACGAAATGTGAGTTATTATTATTTATGGTCCTGGCACTTTTAAAGGGCATGTATAATAAATATCTTTGAATCTCGTAAAAGTACATTTCGAAAAGCTTACATCAAGCCCCATAAAGCTAGAAATGAAACAGGATCTTTAAAACGTAATCCTGGCATAATTTAGTTATCTGGTTCTACTTCCTAATATCAGGGAGTCCTTATCTTTTGTTTAACGTATGTGCGTGTGCCTTTTTCTTACTTTCATGGGTCACTGATGCTCCAGATTCTATGCAGGGTCTCAAAGGGTCTCCCACTCTAGGGCTAGGAACATAAGAAGAGCCCAAGGCATTAAGCAGGAGTTGCTGGAAACACACGGGCCAAACAGTCATGGGGTATTCCCTCAAACCTTATCCATTATGCCATTCAAGTGATTTCTAAAACCAGATCAATAAGCCAGAGCGGCAAAAGAGCATTGTAGTTAGAGTCTTGAATCTCATAGACTAGGATATGAATCCAAGTCCTACCAAGGTTACCACGGGCTATGTAACCTTAGGTGGTCATCTCATCTGTTTGAGCCTCAGTTTCCTTGGCTATAAAATAGCAATGATAATAGTATTAAACTCAGTATATGTTAAATATTAGCATTATTAAAAGAAGCAAACAATAGCAAGTTATTGGGGTGAAAAAATGAAAGAGAAGAAAGATTGGGGGTTTGACGAGGGAGTTCCATCAGTTACCTTACTTTTCCCAAGTCCCAGCTCTGCCATTTGATTGCATGACCTGGGCAGATCCCTCACCTCTCTGAACCGGTTTCTCCATCCATAAAGGGGGCCGAAAATACCCCACGTAAGATTACCAGTGGGCAAGCACTTTGTTAGTGATAAAGCAAAACAAAGAGACATGTTTGTTGTGGCTAGATCTCTTTTCAGAAAGAATTTTCATCTCATAAATATTTATTGAGGATTTCCTGTTGTGGCTCAGTGGTAAGGAACAGGACTAGTATCCATGAGGATGTGCGTTGGATCCCTGGCTCTGCTCAGTGTGTTAAGGATCTAGCGTTGCTGTGAGCTCTGGTGTATGTAGTAGACGCGGCTCGGATCCGGCATTGCTGTGGCATAGACTGGCAGCTGCAGCTCCCATTCGACCCCTAGCCTGTGAACTTCCATATGCCACAGGTGCAGTCCTAAAAAGAAAAAAAAAAAAATTATAGAGCCTCAATCATAATTTTATTTTATTTTTGTCTTTTTAGGGCCATACCCATGGAGTGTCCCAGGCTGGGGTCCAATCGGAGCCGTAGCCGCTGGCCTACGTCAGAGCCACAGCAACTCAGGATCTGAGCCGCGTCTGTGAGCTCATGGCAACACCAGCTCCTTAACCCGCTGACCGAGGCTAGGGATCGAACCCGTTACCTCACGGTTTCTAGTCGGATTCGTTTCCACTGCACCATGACCGGAACGCCATTCAATCATAATTTT
The DNA here is from genome assembly GCA_004024745.2 of Catagonus wagneri. NCBI lineage: Eukaryota > Metazoa > Chordata > Mammalia > Artiodactyla > Tayassuidae > Catagonus > Catagonus wagneri. Next base: position 14,505,231 of record PVHT021183551.1, on the reverse strand, counting down.
AAAACTTTGTGATGTCCTGTGATATTTCCTGTTTTATTCCATTCTACTTTGTTCCATTATTCTCTTCTATATATTTTAAAGAAGTAAAAAGTGGATAGAAATCAAGCTAGTCATTTACCCCGCCCACCAAGTATTTCTGGGGTACAGGGTAGGATCACCACGCCCCCTTGTGGTTAAGTGGAGGCATGTGACTAGTTCTGGCCAATGAGCTGTGAGCAGAAACCACAGGTGCCACGCCAGGCGAGAACATTTAATTGCCGCCAGAGCCATACCCTCTAGAGTCCCGCTTCCCCTCTGGCAAGGTGACTGACAGCGAGATGGCAGCTGCTCCATCAGCCCAACTTCCAGTGTGACTATGATGAGCAGAACCTTCTGCACATCTGCTTTGGCTGCACTGGCTGCAGCGTGAATGAAAAATTAATGTGTTGTGTCGAGCCACGGAGACCATGGGGCTTTAAAAAAGTTTTTAACTTGAAAAATGTTTAAGGTTAAATTAACTTCTTAATAATATATTTTAATAATATTTTATACCATTAACTTTAATAATGTGTTTTATTTAATCCAATATATCCCCAAACCCACTTCGATTATTATTTTAAAAATCAGTAATGAGATAGGCTACGTTCTTTTTTACATACGAGTGAAAAACGATCTTCACGATTCAGTGTGTATTTTACATTTACAGCATATCTCAATTCAGACAAGCCACATTTCAAGTGCGCCAAAAGCCCCATGTGGCCAGTAGCTACTGGACTGGATGGCATGGCAGTAATGGCTAATGACCTCATTTTGAAACACACTATTCTAAGGTGCCTGAATAAAAAAATCTTTATCCCAGTCCAGAGGATCTTTAGAAAGGAAATCCAGTGTCTCATAAAATTGGCTGTGGCTAGATTTAGATTCATTTTATCTCATTTGGTCTGCAGTGGGGACTTTTCCCTCAGGATTATAAATGGCTGCCATTGCCCTCCTTTTAGCTAACTCACCCCATTCTCTTCCTGGAAGAAAAAAGGGGGAGGGTTTAAGTGGCCCAGGTTAAAAGTAAAGAGAAAATTATGATGACTTAAAACGTTCTCAGTACCCACAGCATTGCAGGTGTAGACTCGCTAGACCCCAGGTGGAGGTGAGGATAGAGGAGTAGCTGATGGGCTTTCTTTTCAACAGGAAATGAACAATAGACTTCATGAGGAATTGGGGGTTAGGGGGAAGGGTGCGAGGAGGGTGAGACTAAGGCACTAGAACTTGAACCCATTCCTTGGGGTAGACAGGATCCCTTTTGACTTTAGATGTTGGCTTGGGACCTGTACTCAAGGATCAGGGTTGCAGGTAAATGTTAATTCCTTTTTTATTAATTTGTGATTTTATGTGTGTTTATTGTTGTTATATTGCATCCACTGCTTAGAAAATGTGCTTTTTAATTTCCCAATATGTCAGGAGCATTTTTCCATGAAATTAAGTATTCTTCAACCCCATCCTTCTGACAGCCAGATAGGATTTTTAAAATGAATATACCTTAATTTATTTACCCAGTCCGTTGTGGCTGGACATTAAGGTCATTCTAGTTGTTAATTATATCTGACAATAGTTTATCACTCTTATAAGCAGGCACAGAAGACACATGCAAATGGAGGAAGGTGTCCTTCTGGCCAACTGGGGTTTTCCACATAAGACGCCAACTTTGATGGAGGGTATACGTCTCTGGTCACTGCCAGGAGAGCTGTGGGAGGTGAAAAGAGTGTTGGACTTACTGGTCCAGCTTATTTAGTTCCACTTATTAGCTCCACAGACATCCTCTCTGAGCCTCAGTTTCCTCATTTGGCAAATGATGATAATGCTGGCCCTTTGTTATTTTTGTGAACATTAAATTAGACTGAATTCTGGCTAAACAAGACAGAACAAGCACACACACAACTCTGCTCCCTCCTGAACTTCCACTAACATGAAGGCAAAAGTTTTTTTTTTTTTTTGGTCATAAATTCACAAGGATAATTCGTACAGAAGAGGAGATACCATTAACAACATTTGGAGGGCAGGAGTTCCCGTCGTGGCGCAGTGGTTAACGAATCCGACTAGGAACCATGAGGTTGCGGGTTCGATCCCTGGCCTTGCTCAGCGGGTTAACGATCTGGCGTTGCCGTGAGCTGTGGTGTAGGCCACAGAGGCGGCTCAGATCCTGTATTGCTGTGGCTGCGGTGTAGGCCAGTGGCTACAGCTCCGATTAGACCCCTAGCCTGGGAACCTCCACATGCAGCGGGTGCGGCCCTAAAATGACAAAAGGCAAAAAAAAAAAAAAAAAAACATTTGGAGGGCAGAAAAGCAGATCAATGAGTTGTAACTTAGGGCAACCAAGAACGCTGAACCCTAAGCTCCCAATGGAGAGAGCTGGAAGGAACTGGACTTAAACTGCAGAGACCCTCAAAGGCTCAGTGATTACCTGCAGCGGCCAAGGGGAGGAGGGACTAAAAAACGGAGAGCGGGTCCCTTCTCTTCCTTGCCCTGTACCCAGTCACTGCTTCTGAGGGCCTGAGGTCAGCTGGGAGGGAAGCTGCCCCTCCCTTGGGCACACACAGCCGCTCCGTGCCAGGCCCCAGGTGGCCGTGGCGGGGGAGGGTGGCAGACACAGAAACACAGCAGAAGTGGTCTCTCCTGGGAGCGAGACTCTGCAGGAGGCAGCAGAAAGGCTAGAATGCCATAGAAAGTTCGAGATCACGAGCAAGGGGTCCAGAGCCAGAAGGCTGGTGGGCAGAACACTTATTCCAACCACCCACGTTAAGATGGGGGTCCTGAGGCCTTGAGGGGCCAGGGCCTGGCCCCAAACCCGTACTCTTTAGGCTGTCCCTGCTTGACTTCCCGGCCCCCACGCTCTCTGTGCCTCCCCTTTCCCCACGCAGGTGGACAGTGGCCTCCTCCAGGCCCTGCTCTTCAGACTTTGCTCAGAGAAGTGCAGGCAGGATCCTGCTCAGCCAGTAGAGAGATTCCCAGCCTGGGACCCTCCCCCTCCTCTGAGGCCAGCCCCCACCCTCCTGGCAGCACCGCGCCACCTTCCAGGAAACCACCACTGAATCCTCTTCTCAGAAATTCCTACTCCCACATGGATGTCAAATCATGTGCCGGCTGATGCGGCTTCAACCCTCCCAGAGGCAAAGGAGCGCTGCTCAAAGCTCACCTGTGGACGGTCAGCTTTCCCTCATACAGGTCATGTCAAATGGGCTAAAGGGAAACAGGTGGAAGGAGGTATTCCTGGGCCTGTCTGCTCACCTAGAGTCCACAGTCCTTGGCAGAGGCAGAGAAGGCCCGTACACCCACGAGACAGGGGCTAAGGCAACTCAGTGCTGTGATTTAGCAAATAAGAACATAGGAAGTCCAATTACATTTGAATTTCTGATAAACAACAAATAATTTTTACTGGAAATATGCTCCATGCAATATTTGGGACTTATACGTAGTAACAGATTATATGCTAATTTTTCTGCGATTCAAATTAATAGGGCTTCCTTCACTTTATCTGGCAACCCAGCCTGCCCCTAGCACAGGGTCTGGCACATAGCAGGTGCTCATTAAAGGAGGGGTTTGTTTGAAATTTGCACTGGATAGGTAATCAGAATGTTAGATTTCCCTCCAAGTGGACTTTCTAATTACTGGAAGTGAGTTTTGATTACCGAAATGAAACTGTTATTTTGCCCAAAAGGGACCAAAAAGTCATGAATCTGCCGGCTTATCATCAGGAGTCAAGGAAAGGAAACCCAGCCTTGACAGAAAGTTTTCATGAGGAGGAAAAAAATAAGGCTGTTTCTTCCTAGTACCTCATCAATTCCACCCCACTAAATTTATCCATTCAGCAAATATTTATTGAGTGCCTACTTTATGTACTCAGACACTATTTAGTAAACAACTAGAATTACTATGACCATGCTTATTATTCCCATTTGTCTGCAGAGGAAAATGAAGTCCCGAGAAGTTAGGTGACGTGCCCAAGGTAACACAGCAGACAGGGGGTGAATCTGGCATTAACACCCAATGTATTTGATACCTGAGTCCTTGCTCTTTCCCCTGTGTGATTCTTTCGGGGTTTGGGGCACAGAGAGTAGGAGGATTTAGTCAGGGAAACCCTCATAGATTGCCAGCAGTCCCAAGCCATCACCTAGTATTTAGGAATTTTATGAACTAAATATCTCGGATCATCCACTTGGCTCCCTTTCAGTCACTAACTCCCACCCCCACCCCCCGCGTCAGTCTAAAGCATCTTCAGCTTCAACGTTCATTTCCAGTCTGGCTCACCTCTCTGGCTCCCCCTTCAGTCTGTTCTCCACACAGCAGGCAGGGTGATCCGTATTACAGGTAAATGCAGTCAGGTCACTTTTCCACAATTTCCCACAGCTCTTAGGATCATAACAAAACTCCTCACCATGGCTTACCTGGCTCCACATAATCTACTCTGCTGCCTTCTCCAGCTTCCTCTCACTTCCTCTTACTCCTTCTGCCTGTACAAGTCAGTATTTGGGTTATCTGTCGCTGCACAAAAAATCATCCCAAACCGAAGTTCTCTTCTGGTTCTTGGGCTTGATTCGGCTCAGCTGTGTGGTTCTTCTGCGGCTGGAGCCACCTGCAGACATGACTGGGCTGGGCTTCCAAGGTGCTCACTCACATGTCTGGTGGTTGATGTTGGCTGTCGCCTGGGAATTCATCTAGGGTTGTCCAGCGGAGGCCACATTGGACCTCTCCGTGTGGCTTGGGATTCTCACTGCATGCCAGCTGGATTCTGAGAGAGTGTGTCAAGAGAGGCCATTCCACAAGGTAAAAAAGCCAAGACTTCCAGCGCTTAACCTCAAAGCCTGGCCTGGAATCGACAGGGTATCACTTCTGACACTTGCTTTTGGTTTAGAAGTCACGAGCCAGGTTGAAGGTGGGGAGGTGGAGGGTGCTGGGCACTGAGCTCCATTTCTCAATGGGAAGGACGAATGGCCCTTCTGTCCACCACAGTCCGTCTCAGCCTCGTATCACAGAAACCACTGCCATTTGTTTAAGCGGGAAGGGATGTAATACAGGCAGACGGTGCTCACCAAACACTTGGGAGGGCTGGAGACGTTGGTGCTGGGCTGAGATTCCAGAAATGATCCCCAGAGTGACACTGCAGCCTCTGCAGCACCAAGAATCGGGGCACCTGGATGCTGCTGCCAACACCACCGCCGGCTCCGAGACTGACTCTGCCGAAGGGCTGCCAGCAGATTGGGTGCGCAGGCTCTTCTTCAACCACAAGCTGGGGGCCGGACACAGCCCTCTGAAACAGCAGCTGCAGGAAAAAGCAAAAAACAAAACGAAAAACCTTCTGTAACTTCATTTGCGTGGAAATCAGAGAAGCACGACCTCCGCCATACAATGTTAATGTCCGCGGTACATCTGATCGATAAAGCTTAAATCTGATGCTTGGCTTCAGAAGTCTAGCTTCTAGGTCTCTCTAGTAAAGGAAGGCACGCTACAAAATATGCTGGGCCAGCCAAGCTACAGTGTCTCCATGGTCCCCAGTCTTCTTTCGGTCTCCTAGCAACTGCTCTGCTTCCTCTTGCCACAGGGCCTTTGTGCATGCTGTTCCCATCTGCCCACAATTCTTTTTATTTTTTTTTTTAAATGGTTGCACCCATAGCATATGGAAGTTCCCAGGGAAGGGATCGAATCCAAGTTGCAGCTGTGACCCACGCTGTATCTTTTAACCCACCATGTCAGGGATCGAACCCGTGCCTCCACAACAACCTAAGGCACTAGAATCAGGTTCTTAATCCACTGTGCCAGAGGGGGAACTCCCTGTCCACAATTCTTTTCCCTCCCTTCTTCTTCCTGTCTTCCTTCAGAGCCCAGTGCAAGTATTTTCTCTGACCTTCTGTTATTTTTTGCTCCAATTTGCAGATAGGGAAACTGAGGCCCAGGGAGATTAAGTAATTTTCCGGAGAGCACATCAGCAGTAAGCAATGCAGCTGGAATTTGGACTCAGGTGGGTTGACTCCAGAGCCTGCTCTTAACAGAGGTTATGCAAAGAGAGTTTACCTGTGTTAAAAGGCCAGGGGTAGGGCATAAAGCTGCCCTGCAAATAAACACGGATGATGCTTTAGCAAATGTTGACGGGCCCAGAAAACTATAAGAGTGACAGGAGGTGCAGGCAGGAGGTCCCAGGACAAGGCCAGTGTTGTGGACCTTGGCCCCAGCTCCTGGAGAACGTCCATGGGCTGTGTTTCTGATACAACTGAGTGAGAGGAGTCAGCGGAGCCCTGACCCTGCCACCCTCCACGAGGGAGCAGAGAACAGTGTGCACCACCACTGTCGGGAAGGAAGGCATCTCAGGTCTCTCCCAAAGGGATTATCAGTTTCGGTGTAGAGCCCGCAGTCACAGTGGACAAAGTGTGCTCGCTTCCCATAACCTTAACAGGTGGAATTTTGTAGAACAAAGAAACAGCTGCCAAGGAGAGGGGGCCATTGTGAAAGTGGGGCCGGGGGCATAACTGCTGTCTTGCTGGCCAGGTCCCAGGAGTCTAGAGGACCACAATTATTTTTTTTGTTTTTCTTTCTTTCTTTTTTTTGACACCACAGCTCTCGGCAATGCCAGATCCTTAACCCACTGAGTGGGGCCAAAGGTCAAATCCGTGTGCTCATGGATATTAGTTAGCTTCATTACTGCTGGGCCACAGCGGGCACTCCCACAATTATTTTTTAATGTAATATGTCCTGGGTCCATAAGCAGTATTTGGGATCACTTGCCCCCCCACCCCCCACAAGCTGAGAATTCCTGGGATAGAAGAATAACATTCCAGGGAGGTAAGAACCTGACTAGGATCCATGAGGATGCAGGTTGCATCCCTGGCCTCGCTCAGTGAGTTAAGGATCTGGTGTTGCCACGAGCTGTGGCATAAGTTGCAGATGTGGCTTGGATCTGGCATTGCCGTGGCTGTGGTGTAGGCTGGCAGTTCCAGCTCCAGGTGGCTGAATGGATGGGTAGGTTTTATTATTTTATTTATTTATTTTTGTCTTTTTGCCTTTTCTAGGGCCGCACTCGTGACATATGGAGGTTCCCAGGCTAGGGGTCTAATCGGAGCTGTAGCCTCCAGCTGACGCCAGAGCCACAGGAACGCAGGATCCGAGCCGCGTCTGCAACCTACACCACAGCTCATGGCAATGCCGGATCCTTAACCCACTGAGCAAGGCCAGGGATCGAACCTGCAACTTCATGGTTCCTAGTCGGATTCGTTAACCACTGAGCCACGATGGGAACTCCTGGATGGGTAAGTTTTACAATGTAGGAGGAGCGAGGGGATAAAATTTGATTGATCGGTTTGTTTGGTTTTCGCAGCCCCTACCCCACTTCCTCTTCCATACCCTGCTTCCATCAGACACATCGGAAAGCTTTGTAGTGAGTCTGTGGAAAGTGTACCACTGGTCATGTATAAGATTATTTTCTGCCATTCTGAAATAATCTTAGAAGAAATCCAACTACAGTTTGAAGTAAACTGCCTCACAGAGTGAGAAGGATATTTCCTTTGAATCTTCTTCGAATATTTTTGATGGTCTAGTCAAGGAGAAAATCCCATTTGGTGCTTTCTCTCTCTGTCTCTCTCTTTTTCTTTTTTCATCTTTTTTAAGGGCCACTTCTGTGGCATATGGAAGTTCCCAGACTAGGGGTCGAATTGGAGCTGTAGCCACCAGCCTACACCATGCCACAGCAACGCTGGATCCTTAACCCACTGAGCACGGCCAGGGATCGAACCCGAATCCTCATGGATACTAGTTGGGTTTGTTAACTCTGAGCCACAACAGGAACTCCCCACTTGGTGCTTCATCTTTTAAAAAAAATTTTTTTTTTTTTGTCTTTTTTAGGGCTGCACCTGCAGGATATGGAGGTTCCCAGGCTAGGGCTCAAATAGGAGCTGCAAATGCTGGCCTATGCCACAGCCACAGCAATATGGAATCCAAGCCACATCTGCAACCTACACCACAGCTCACGGCAATGCCAGATCCTTAACCCACTGAGCGAGGCCAGGGATCGAACCCACATCCTCGTGGATACTAGACGGGCTCCTTACCACTGAGCTATGATGGGAACTCCGGTGCTTTCTCATCTTTAACACCTTGCCAACGTGTTCATCTCCTTCTTTAACAAGAGAAGGTAGACTTTGGGATCAGAGCCTCAGTAAGGGGTAGAATGTAACATTATTTCATTTTCATTAGGTTTAGTTTTACCACTACTTTTTGTATATGACACACTAGAAGAGTTTACAAAGGCTTTCCCTTTTAAATGAATGTATTTAAGTACAGTGAGTCTGTTAATGTGAAGCGTTAAGTGAATGGTACTTATCACTGGGACAAGAGATGCCAGGTATGACCAAGTGCCTGAGGATTATGAATGTTCAGAAAACATGGGTGTGCAGTATATATAATCCAGTCACGTCACTTCCTGGCTTAACGTGTGCTCCAGATCCTTCTTGGGCAGACCCCTGCCCACCACCCAGTCTCTTCTGCGCCCCTTCCCTCTCCCCACTCTGATCCAGACACACAAAACTTCTTTACATCCTATGCACTTTCCAGGCTCTCTTTTGCCTTCAGGCCTTTCGACCTTCATATCCTCTGCCCAGGACTCTCTCCTCCTCCTCCTAGCCAGACAACTCCTACTCAGCCCTCAGGTCTTGGTGGAGGACTTGCTCCCTCCCAGCAGGGTTCTCTGCCTTTCCTGCCTGCCCGCAGAGCCGCCCACAGGCCTCTGCACATCACCGAGCCCCTCCTGCCACCGCGAGGGACACTGCCTGGTTAGCTGCCTGGCCTGCCTTGGACGGGGAACCGCCGAGGAGTGAGACTCTGTTCAGTTTACCCCCCACTTATTCATTCAGCAGTTTGCCGAGTGCCTATATAAATGCCAGGTGCTGTTCTGGGAGATGTGGCAATAAACGGACAGAAAAAGTCCCTGTCTTCATTCCAGTGGGGGTGGGGGATTTGGACAAAAATAAATAAATAAATAAACAAACAAATAAATAAATAAATGTTTTAAAAGCTGCATATATTCTATACACAGTTTCAGGTTACAACAAATCCTTTCAATAAATTAAAGCAGAGGTAGGAAAAATTTTTATTTATTTTTTAAATTTCCTTTTTGTCTTTTGTCATTTTAGGGCCGCACCCGCGGCATGTGGAGGTTCCCAGGCTAGGGGTCGAATCAGAGCTCTAGTCGCCAGACTACGCCACAGCCACAGCAACGCCAGATCCGAGCCACGTCTGTGACCTACAACACAGCTCATGGCAACACCGGATCCTTAACCCACTGAGCGAGGCCAGGGATCGAACCCGCAACCTCATGGTTCCTAGTCGGATTCGTTAACTGCTGCACCATGACGGGAACTCCTATTTTTTATTTATTTTTATTTTATTTCTTTTTATAGCCACACCTGCAGCATATGGAAGTTCCTGGGCTAGGGATTGAATTACAGCAGCAGCAGCCAGCCTACACCACAGCCACAGCAACGCGGGATCCAAGCTGCATCTTCAACCATAGCTCACGGCAAGGCCTGATCCTTAACCCACTGAGCAAGGCTGGGGATTGAACATGCATCCTCATGAATCCTAGTTGGGTTCGTTAATCACTGAGCCATAATGGGAACTCCATTCAGGGAATTAAAAAAAAAGTGATGGGGACAGTGGCTACTCTTTTAGACTGGGGTCAGAAAAGGCCTCTCTGAGGAGGTGACATTTGCACAGAAACCTGAAGGAAGCGAGGGGGCAGGGACAATGAGAGCAGCTGCGGGCAAGACCCCAAGGTACAAACAGGCTTGTGTTTACAGAACACATAAGAGGCCGGAGTGGCTGGGCAAGCAGGTGGAGGTGGGGGGTGTGTGCTTCCAGGAAGCAGCTGGCCTGGTCTATGGCCCCCACTCCGAGATCCAAGGAAGAGGCTCCCCTAGGACTTGGGACTGGGCTCTGAGCAAACAGGAGGGAGGAGACCTTCTCTGCCTGCGTGCCAGCCAACCCTGAGCCCTGCCTGAGACCGCCAGCGTTTGCAGAGGTGCTTCCTGTTAACATTTACCTTGGCTGATGTTTATTAATCGAGTCTATTAATAGACTCTTTTTGGCCCTTCCTAAAGAATAACTTCCAGAAGAAGCATGTCTCCCCCATTACCCCCTGCCTCGCACAAAGCTTCAGATGTTTAAATTGCTTTTCCATCTCTCGTCTCTTGATCTATTTATTTATTTGCCCATAAGAGACACCCCACTTATTGAGCAGGGGACAAAACAGATTCAGTTCCTACCCTCACAAAGGATATATTTGTATGTTTGTTGGGGGCTGTGTCTGCAGCTCATGGAAGTTTCTGGGCCAGGGATAAAACCTGTGCCACAGCAGTGACCCAAGCCACAGCAATGACAATAGATCCTTAACCTGCTGCGTGACCAGAAAACTCCTATGAAGCATATATATGCATACATTTTAGGGCCACACCCACAGCATATGGAAGTTCCCAGGCCAGGGGTTGAATTGGAGTTACAACTGCCGGCCTGTGCCACAGTCACAGCCACACCAGATCCGAGCTGCATCAGTGTCCTATGCCGCAGCTCACGGCAATGCCAGATCCTCAACCCACTGAGTGGGGCCAGGGATGGAACCGATGTCCTCATGGACTAGTCAGGTTCATTACCACCGAGCCACAACAGGAACTCCCAAAGCATATATTTTTGATAAGAGAAAAATCCAGAGATTGGATTAAGATGGCAGAATAGAAGGACTGGAACTCAACTTCTCTCCCAAAAAAAACAACAAAATTACAACCAAATGCCGAACAGCCTTCAACCAAATGGACTGTAAACTTCCAAAAAAGATATTCTACTCCAGAAGACAAAGAGGAGACCACATCAAGATGTAGGAGGGGCGATTACGCGATAGAAGCAACCCCATACTTCCTGGGTGGGAAGCCCCACAGACTGGAAAGTAACTGCATCACAGAGACTCAGCTACAGGACTGAGAGTTCTGAGCCCCACGTCAAAACCCCACGCGTGGGGACTGGGCACAGGGAGAAAGAGCCCCCGGAGCATCTGGCACTGAAGGCCGGAGGGGCTTGTGTGCAGGAGCTCCACGGGACTGGGGGAAACAGAGACCCCACTCTTGAAAGGCACACACAGACTTTCACGTGCACTGGGTCCCAGGGCAAAGCAGTCTCCATAGGAATCCGGGTGGAACCTGACTGCAATTCTTGGAGGATCTCCTGGGAAAACCGGGGTGACTGTGGCTTGTTGTGGGGGAAGGGCATTGGAGGCGAAACTCTTGGGAACATTCATCAGCCTGCTTTTCTCTGGAGGGGGCCATTTCTGGGAAAATCTGGTCCCTCCCATCAGTGCTGAGAAGCCACAGGCCAAACAATAATCCAGGTGGGATCACAGCCCTACCCATCAGTAAATAGGCTGCCTAAAGACCCCTCAGGCACACAGCCAGCCTCTAATCTCATCCAGAGACAAAGCCCCACCCATCAGAGGAATAAGAATCAATCCCACCTACCAGTGGGCAGGCATCACTCCCTCCCATCGGGAAGCTTACAGCAAGCCCCGCCCATACCAGCTTTAGTCACAGGGGAGGCAAACGCCAGAACTAAGAGAGGCTACCACTCTATTGTTGGCAAAAAGGTCACCACGCCAAAAACCTATAAAAATGAAAAGACAGAAAACTCTAACCCAGATAAGGGAGAAAGAGGAAAGCCCAGAAAAACAGCTCAGTGATGAGGAGATTACCAGCCTCTCAGAAAGAGACTTTAGACTGTTGATGCTGAAGATGATGCAAGGCATTGGAAATAGACTGGAGGCAAAGATTGATCATTTACAGGAAACACTGAGCAAAGAAATACAAGCTGTAAAAATTAAACAAGAAGAGATGCAAAATACAATAACTGAAATGAAAAATTCATTAGAAGCAGCCAATAATAGAATACAGGAGGCAGAAGAACGAATTAGCAAGGTGGAGGACAGATTAGTGGAAATCACTAATGCAGAAGAGAAAAGAGATAAAAGATTGAAAGGAAATGAGCTGAGTCTCAGAGAACTCTGGGATAATGTTAAACGCACCAACATCCGTATTATAGGGGTGCCAGAGGGAGAAGAGAGAGAGAAGGGGACAGAAAAAATATTCGAGGAGATAATAGCCAAAAACTTCCCTAATATGGGAAAGGAACCACTCAGTCAAATTCAGGAAGCGCAACGAGTACCATATAAAATAAACCCAAGGAGGAACACCCC
>PVHT021183551.1:14429855-14491984 GCA_004024745.2 Catagonus wagneri | reverse complement strand
AAGACAAAGAGAAAATATTGAAAGCAACTAGGGGAAAGAAACAAATGACATACAAGGGAACCCCAATAAGGTTATCAGCAGATTTCTCATCTGAAACTCTACAGGCCAGAAGGGAGTGGCATGATATACTTAATGTGATGAAAGGGAAAAACTTCCAACCAAGATTGCTTTACCCTGCAAGGCTCACATTCAGATTTGACAGACAGATCAAAACCTTTACAGATAAGCAAAAGCTAAGAGATTTCTGCAACACTAAACCAGCTTTACAACAAATCTTAAAGGAACTTCTCTAGTCAGAAAGGAGAAGGCCACAACCAGAAACAAAAACACCACAAATGACAAGGCTCACCAGGAAAGGCATATATACAGTAAAGATACTAAATCATCCATGCACAACTATGCTACCAAAGTCAGAAATCGTGAGAAGAGAGCACAAATGCAGGTCACTGGAGATGCACGTGCAATTAAGAAACCAACAACTTAAAACAATCTCATTTGTATATAGACTCCTATATCAAAACTTCAGGGTAAAAAAAAGAGCAACAAAAACCCCAAACAGTTAATACAATGGTAATAAGAACATATATATCAGTAATTACCTTAAATGTTAATGGACTCAATGCCCCAACCAAAAGACATAGACTAGCCAAATGGATACAAAAACAAGACCCATATATCTGCTGTCTTCAAGAGACCCACTTCACTTCTAGAGACATATACAAATTGAAAGTGAGAGGATGGAAGAAAATATTCCATGCAAACGGGCATCAAAAGAAAGCCGCAGCATGCAGACATGGCTCGGATCCCGCGTTGCTGTGGCTGTGGCGTAGGCCAGTGGTTACAACTCCTGTTAGACCCCTAGCCTGGGAACCTCCATATGCTGCGGGTGTGGCCCTAGTGGCCCTAGATAAAGGCAAAAAGACAAAAAAAAAAAAAAGAAAGCTGGAGTAGCAATACTCCTATCAGACAAAATAGACTTTAAGATGAACATTTTAAGAGAAAAGGAAGCGCACTACATAATGATCAAAGGATCAATCCAAGACGAAGATATAATAATTTTAAATATCTATGCACCCGACATAGGATCACCACAATATATAAGGAAACTGCTAACAACCTTAAAAGGAGAAATCAACAATAACACAATCACAGTGGGGGAATTTAACACTCCACTTACAGCAATGGACAGGGCATCCAGAAGGAAATCAACAAGGAAACACAGGCCCTGAATGAAGCATTAGATCAGATGGCTTAATAGATACTTATAGGACATTCCATCCAAAAGCAACAGAATACACATTCTTCTCAAGTGCGCATGGAACATTCTCTAAGACTGATCACATCCTAGGCTACAAATCAAGGCTCGGTAACTAAGAAAACTGAAATCATATCAAGCATCTTCTCTGACCACAATGCTATATGACTGGAAATCAACAACAAGAAAAAAATGGCAAAAAATACAAACACGTGGAGACTAAACAACACGCTACTAAACAACCAATGGATCAATGAAGAAATCAAAGAGGAAATTAAAAAAATACCTAGAAGCAAATGACAACAAAGATACGACACTCCAACACCCCTGGGATGCTTCAAAAGCAGTTCTAAGAGGAAAGTATATAGCAACACAAGCCTACCTCAGGAAACAAGAAAAAGCTCACATAAACAACCTAACTTACATCTAAAGCAGCTAGAGAGGGAAGAACCCAGGTCATGGAAACAACCTAAATGCCCATCGACAGAGGAGTGGATAGGGAAGATATGGTACATACACACAATGGAATATTACTCAGCCATTAAAAGGAACGAAATAACAACACTTACAGCAACATGGATGGACCTAGAAATTATCATGTGAAGTGAAACCAGTCAGACAATTAGACAGCAACACCTAATGCTACCGCTTACATGTGGAAACTAAAGAGACACAATGAACTTCTTTGAAGAACAGACAATGACTCACAGATTTTGGAAAACCTTGGTTTTTCAAATAAGACAATCTGGGGTGTGGGGGGATGCACTGTGGGTTTGGGATGCAAAAGCTATCACATTGACTTGTGATGATCTTTGTACACCTATAATTGAAATAAAATTCATTGTTATTTAAAAAAAGAGAGAGAGAGAGAGAGAAAAATCCAGAGAGCCTTGGAGGCTCATTTTCTTCCTACCTTTGGTAACTTAGCAAAAAGCTGGCCTGGCTGGACCAGGCCAGTGTGGGGGCAACAGCCGAAGCCAGCTGTGGTGGATCTCCATGTTCCTGGGTGCTGACACTCTTCCAGTCTCTTCCTCGTCCTTGGGGTGTAGCCCTGGGCCTTGGCAAGCAAATCCCTAGTGTCTCTAACGCCAAGACATCCCCCAACATACTTCTTGTTGCTTAGAGAAATTACACTTCTCTCCCTCCTCTTAGACCAAAAGTGTTGCGTAGGTCCCTTTCCTGGGCAACGGTTGCACATCCAGCTGGCTGGCTTGGGCCGGCCGCTCTGCTAGAACCCTGGTCAGGCAGCGGACGTGCCTGACAGGCTGAGAATCTATCGTGAAGGTGGTGAGAGTTCAGGGGACCTCAGACACACTTCCTACTTCTCTGTTTCTGGGTGTCCCCCAGTGGTCTCCACCTGCACCTCGGGCTGCTAGTGCTGTGTCCAAACCCCTTGCCTGACAATTCCAGTGGGAGGAGATGGGGAAAAAGGAAGGACCCCACATTCTCATGAGTATTCAAATGAGATGGCCAAGTGCCACCAAAGCAACTTAGGACTTGGACCAGGGGAGTCAGAGGCTGGGATCTCTGGAGGCAGGAACGCAGGTGCAGCCCAGCACAAAGGTGTTTACTGGGGAGGGTTCTGAAATCAACCCCTGGGGCAGGGCAGCTTAGGAAAGAGGTTGTCCGCAGTCAGAGACGGCTGCAAGGAGGTCTTTGGTCCTCCATGCCATCAGTCGCTGCTCAGTCACTGGATATGGGCAGCCCTGAAGTGGGTGACGGCTGAAGGGCGAAGGCTGCCTGCAGACAGAACTCCAGACCCTGGGCGCCAGGTCTTTCACTGCAGGGCAGTCTGGATGGGGAATGTTCTGCCCACTTCGAGGCCCTTCAGGAAGACTTCCTAGAGGAAGAGGCCTTTCGCTTTGGGGATGCAGGAGTGGGCACGGATGTGAGAAAAGGGTCAGTATGAAAGCAGACCTAAAGGCAAGATGGAAACCACACTCTCAAGGAGATATACGACCCAAGAGGAAAGATCCATTCTCAGATGAAGAAACCGCCTTGGGGAAGCTAGCGGACTCCTCCAAAATGCAGGAGCCTAAGTTAGATCCACAGCTGTGGATTCTGAGTCCAGAGTCCTCCACCCCCACCCACCCTTGCCCTGTTTGAAGGGCAGTTCCCGGTCGCTCCCTTCCCTTCTTTGAGAGGCCACTTCCTCTCCACTCTCCCGCTCCGGGCCTCCGGGCCTCCAGGCACACAGTTCTCTTAGCTCCGAACAGGGAAGCACTAATGCTCCTTCCGGGTCCAGCACAAATTCTGCCATTTGAAGGGCTCCTGGGCTCCTGCTTAGTTTACCTTTCAGGTCAAGGGTTGGTTTGTTGTTTGGAAAGCAGAGGTCAGTCTGTGGACACAGTCACAGTTCAGCCAAGGAGGAGGTCAGGACGGAAATTAGAGCCGGATGGTGATTGACTTCCAGACCAGAGTCAGGTTGGTTGGGGGCTAGGTTTAGAGCTTAATCTAAAGTAAGGGCTCAGGCTAGAACCGGGGGAGGGGATGGTCTGAAATCAGAACAGAGCTCAGCCTGGAACTGGGGTCAGGGAACGATCTAGGGCTACATTTAAGAACAAGGCCAGGGCTCAGCCTGGAACCAGGATCAGGGCTTGGAGTGGAGCTGGGGGCAAATCTCAGCCTAGGGACAAGTTTGGAGCTTAGCCTGAACCGGAGTCAAGGTTAAGCCTTGGGCTGGAGCTCAGGGCTGTGAGTCTATATCTGAGACGGCACGGAGGACAGTCAAGGCTCTGGCATCCCAGCCCCTCGGGCCTGGAGACTGAGCTGCGCCCAGGGCGGGATGGGCAGGAGAAGCCAAGTGATGCAGACACAGCCCAAACTGTCCCCGCTGTCTGCTGGGCTCCAGATCCCCTAACACCTCCCTCCCCAGCCCAGTGCGTGCGAGCGCGCGCACACACACACACGATCACATATACACACACACAGTGTGTGGGACACAAGGATCTGGGTAAGAGACCCTTGGGAATGCTGAGGCACTGCTGGAGGCTGGTGTCTGCAGGGAGGGGAATGCACAGATCAGAAGGGGCCCCAGGGAGATCTGAGTCAGCTCCAGGAAGCCCAGGGATGGGTGCGGGGAGGGGGGTGGCTCAGCTGCTGTCCCTAAGCCTGACCATCACGAGAGCCTCAGTGCCGCTAGTCTTCAGAAATCTGGGTCTTTGTATCGACTGCCCACCATGAGTCCCCCAGGACTGGCCCTGTCTAGACCCCCAAGTAGACAGTAGCCAAGTGCAGAGGAAAGAGCCCTGGGCTGGGTGTTGGGGGCCTGGGCCTTACTGGCCTGCCTCTCCTCTCTGAGCCATCTGTAAAATAGGAACAAACTGGCATTCAGAGAGGGCAGGCACTGACCCCTGGGTCACACGGCTCAGTGAGGGACGGCGTGGGGACCAAAGTACTCTGGGCTTACTGTCTTGCCAATTTGGCTTCCTTTGTCCCCAAACTGACCCCGAGTGGTCCATATCCCACCCTAGGTAGCCTCCCAGGGAGAGGCTGGAGAAGAGAATGGGAGGGTGGGGATGGGGTGGGGACAGGAGAGACCCCCCGATTTGGGTCCGCACAGAAGCCCAGAGGCCAGGCCTGTCCTGGGCTCTGTGTGTCCAGCCCTGGACCCAGATTCAAATCCCGGATTTCCTACGTACCTGCTGTGTGATCTCAGACAGGTCACCTCCCTTCTCTGAGCAGGTGCAAACCTTTAGGTATAAAAGGGATAACAGTCATTTCCTCTTGTAATTATTAGGCAAGAGGTGCTGTGAAGTGTACGTGGGCTCTAAATGCTGACGCTCCCGCCGCCGTGCCAGCCCAGCCTCATGCCTTGTCACTGCTGTCTCAGTGTCACTGCCCCGGGAACACCAGCCTTTCCATCTCCCCAGCGTGCCACACTCCTTCCTGCCTCACCACCTTGGCTTGGGCTCTTCCCTGGGCCTGTGAAAGTCACCTCCTCCAGGCAGCCCACGAGGGACCAGAGTGTTCTCTGCACCTCCTTTGCAGCACTTGTCTCGACTGTCACATGAGGGAGGCATTGTAGGCCTGAGAGGATGTTGGCAGGGACGTCTCCACTTGCCCAGGAACGGGCCAACTGGGGTGCAGGGCTGGGGTGATTAATTGCTGAGCACCCACGTTCTGAAGACAGGCCGAGGGGACCGGACTGGCCCTCCTCCAGTGACTGCCGCCGCTCTGCTTCCGGGATTGGGCTGGGGAGAAGGATTCCTTGGGGACGTGAAGTTTCAGCTTCACACGGATGCTGTGGATTTTCCCTCCCTTTCCACCCACGCCCGTGGGAGGCACCAAGGAAATCCCGTGTTATCGTGGAAGCAGGGAGGGCCCCTTTAGGAGGGGGTTTGACGCCTCCCTGCTGGAAACACATGCTGGTGGGACACTTTTCTGGCCCGGGGCCCATCTGGCGGTGGGAGGGACTGGCCCTGGGACAGCCTGCACGCCTGCCATTGGCTGAGGGTCAGCAGAGGGCACGGAAAAGAGCTGAGTTGCGCCATCTTGGGTGTCCATCCGGGAAGGCACCCCCACCCCAGGGGCCCCGCGACAGGAACCGTGGGGCAGCCTAGTGCGGCGGGAGCTGGCAGGGGAGGAGGGAAGAGGTCGCCGAGGAAACCGACACCCACATCGGGGCCGACCGTGGGGACCAGGGCTCCCTCAGGACCCACAGAGAGTGCACACGCGTGCCTGCCTGCCACCTCGGCAGGACCGGCGCACAGGGAGGAGCCCAGCTGTAGGTGGATAACAAGGAACCGTTGCCTGTTGAGCCCTGAGTCCCTCAGCCTCTGCTCCAGGGAGGCCACAACTGAAAAACGGAGAAGGGATGACTGACACTGGCTACAACACGGACAGACATTGAAAGCATTATGCTGAGAGAAAAAAGCCAGCAGTTCCTATGGCGCAGTGGAAACGAATCTGACTAGGAACCATGAGGTTGTGGGTTCGATCCCTGGCCTCGCTCAGTGGGTTAAGGATCCAGCGTTACCGTGAGCTGTGGTGTAGGTTGCAGACGTGGCTCGGATCTAGAGTTGCTGTGCCTGTGGTGTAGGCCGGGGGCTACAGCTCTGATTTGACTCCTACCCTGGAAACTTCCATATGCCGCAGGTGTGGCCCTATAACCCAATAAGAAAAGAAAGAGGGAAGGAAGGAAAGAAGGAAAAGAAAAAAGCCAGACATAGAAGGTCACATATGGTATGATTCCATTTATATGAAGTATCCAGAAAGGGCAAATCCACAAAGATAAAACTTCGGTTGGTGGTCGGCTAGGGTGGAGATGGGCACAGAGGATGGGTT
Source organism: Catagonus wagneri (assembly GCA_004024745.2). Taxonomy (NCBI): domain Eukaryota; kingdom Metazoa; phylum Chordata; class Mammalia; order Artiodactyla; family Tayassuidae; genus Catagonus; species Catagonus wagneri. The sequence continues at coordinate 14,485,443 of PVHT021183551.1, read as the reverse complement.
AAGGGGGGGTCGAATAGAAGGGAATTTCCCTTTGGGATGATGAAATGTTTTCGATTTGCTTGAAATATTGGTTGTACAACCCTGTGACTTTACTAAAAACCATTAACGTGCACATTATTATTTTTTTTTTTTTGTCTCTTTGCACCCACGCCATATGGAGGTTCCCAGGCTAGGGGTCTAACAGGAGCTGTAGCTGCCGGCCTTCGCCACAGCCACAGCAACGCAGGATCCAGCCGCGTCTGCAACCTACACCACAGCTCACGGCAATGCTGGATCCTTAACCCACTGAGCAAGGCTAGGGATCGAACCCCCAACTTCATGGTTTCTAGTCGGATTCGTCAACCACTGAGCCACAACGAGAACTCCAATGTGCACATTTTAGATGGGTGAGTTGTGTTACGTGAACTATATCTCAACACAGCTGTCATTATAAGCGAGGGGGATTTAGTATGGGATGATAAAAAGGTTCCGGAGATGGACAGTGGTGATGGCTGCACAACAATGTGAATGCACTTGATGCCACCGGGATATACATTTAAAAACGATTAAGATGGTAGATTTTACGTTCTGTATATTTTACTACATTTTACCATAACTTTTTAAAATTAAAAAAATTTTGGAGTTCCTGTCATGGTGCAGCAGAAATGAATCCTAACTAGGAACCATGAGGTTGCGGGTTCAATCCCTGGCCTCGCTCAGTGGGTTAAGGATCCAGCGTTACTGTGAGCTGTGGTGTAGGTCATAGATACGGCCTGGATCTGGAGCTGCTATGGCTGTGATGTAGGGTGGCAGCTATAGATCCGATTAGACCCCTAGCCTGGGAACCTCAATGTGCCACAGCTGTGGCCCTAAAAAACAAACAATCAAAAAATTAAAAAAAAATTTATTTGATGGAGTTCCTGCTGTAGTACAATGAGTTAAGAGTTCAACTGCAGGGAGTTCCTGTTGTGACTCAGCAGTAATGAACCTGACTAGTATCCATGAGGACTCGGGTTCAATCCCTGGCCTTGCTCAGTGGGTTAAGGGTCCAGTGTTGCTCTATGCCACAGGTGTGGCCCTAAAAAGACGGAAAAAAAGGAATCCTACTGCAGTGTCTTGGGTCTCTGTTGAGGTGTGAGTTCCCCCACCCAGTGCAATGTGTTAAAGGATCCAGTGAAAGTCACGGCTGGGGCTCAGATTCAGTCTATGGCCTAGAAATTTCCATATGCAATGGGCGCAGCCATAAAATCAAAAAAATTTTGTTTTCATTTGAAAAAGATGGAGGGGAAAAGTATCCCAGAAGAAGACCATGGACCCCTAAATATTCCAAGATACTGGAGTCCGGAGACCAGGAAAGAATTAGTCTCCCCGCCAACCTGGATGTGTGGCCACACACACACACACACACACACACACACACACACACACACACACGCCACCAAGTCCCATAAGCCTGGTGGCTGGGGACAAAGGAAGGGAACACTTTGAATTGCCTCTGGGATTGGGATTTTAAACAGATGGCCTTGTAATAACAATCTGACCACAGCCCCTGGGATCTGCCACCACACAGTTGGGGCCAGAGACTGGAGAAAAATGAAGCCACTTCCTGTGAAGCCCCCTGTACACTGAAACTTCTATAAATTGCTACAGACGCTCAATGTCAGCTCCCCAAGGAGCATAAACTCCTTGAAGGGAGGGACCGCGGGGTCTGGCTTGCGCCCAGGGCATAGCACAGAGCTGGACACATCATGGGTCCTCAAGTTAACATCTAATGACAGAATGAAGGGCCTTCCCCGTTAGAGAAGCAACTGAGTCTCTGGGAGGCCACAGCCCAGCCCAGGGCCACACAACCAGTTAGAGATGGATGCAGGGACTAGAACCCAGTTTCCCAGCTCCCCTGGCCTAGATCCTTGCCAGGCAGGGCTGGATTCCACCCAGACCCCTCCCTCCTCCAGCTGTGCACATCTGACAGCCTTCTCGGGATGAGGCAAGCGCCCAGGAGCCTGGCCAAGGATTCCAACATCCAGGACGGAACCACAGGAGGCATTTCCAAGGGGGAGGGTTTGAAGCCCAAGGCGCAGTCTGACTCTGGGAGCTTCATTCCTAAGGCCACGCCTCGTCCTGTCACCCCCATTCCTCCTGGCTGGGAGGCAAGGGTCCTGAGATACTGTCTTTGCCAGCCACCCCCTGGGGGAGGAACCCACGAGGCCCCTCCCCTCTCTGGATCTCAGGGTCCCCTGCAGTGCAGCCAGGTTCCACCCAGCTCTGCTATTCCCTCTCCTCCAATCTGCACGGCTCTTGGTGACCCAGACTTCTTAGAACACTCGGCGCTGCCTTCAGGGGCCCTTAGTCTGAGGGAAGAGATGTCGCTCCTTGGAGGCCCCGGTCTGAGAGGGCAGACGTAGCTGGCACACAGGACCTCCTGGTATGTCGGGCAAGCTCTCCACTCGGAGGAGGCTTGTCTAAGGAGGGAGACCCCTGACTCAGGTTCAGGAACTCCTAGTCTGACGGGGGAGACCTGGGCCACCAGCAAGAGGCCCCGTGTCAAAGCTTGGGCTCTGGCTTGCTTCCCTCTCTCCTGCAGGTGCTCTTTCCTCTTCCCAGGTGTGGGGCGAGGGGCCTCACCTCCATGTCCCAGAAGCCGGCATCTCTCTGCGTATGTCACAGCCGCTGCCAGCTTTGTGACAGCTGGCCCACGTGCCGGGCCCCACAGAAAACATGTTCCTGATCCACCCTTTGCTTTTGGCAGCTCGGCTGTGTCTGTCACGGTCCCCAGGATGTGCCCCTTTAGTCCTGGACCTGTTCTGGGCAGGGCAACAGCAGTAATTAGAATTAAGAAGTGCTCAGACCGGACAGGCTCTTCCTGCCTCTGCGAGGCCCAAAGGCCAGGGCTGGCCTAAATGTAGGGCGACCCCTCCTGAAGTCTGGCTCTGAGCCGCCCGGGGTCCCTGGTGTCCAGCCTGGTTCTCACAGTACCCCAGCGTCTGGGGTTATTGCTCATGAAGAACCTCAGAGCTGGTTCCCCAGCTATAAAACGAGGCTGATAGAAGTAACACCTCTCAAAAATGATGACGATTAAATTAAGATAATACAGGCAAAACATTAGCAGGGTGCCTAGCCAAGGGGAACATGTGCTGTTTTTATGTTTTTGTTTTTTCCTAAGCATTCAAACTCCTTACAGTGTTTGGGAGACCACCCCGTGGGGTGGACCTTGGGGAGGCAATCTGTCCTCCCAATGCAGAGGCTGACCCTTCCCCTGGTCACTAGGAGCAGCCGCGTGACTTGGCTCCATCAATCAGGAGCCCACCCTGAGCTTGGGGACAGGGGCCCCTAAAGTGCCGCAAAGGACAGCTGGGATAATTCCTGGGGGCCAGAGCCCGTGCAGAACCTGACATTTCCTGCAGGGGCCCCTTGCCTATGACCGGAGCTGCCGGCCCCCTTCGCAGCCGCCCTCCCACTGAGCCTGCTCCTCCAGTTGATTCTGTGAGCTCCTTGCTGTCCTCCCAATAAATTCCTCTTCTGCTTAAATTAGCGAGCGTCAGTTTCCATTGTTTGCAACCAAGGAACTTGACTGGTTTGGAAACTGGTCTGAAGGAGTGGGTTTCAGACAACACACCCTCAGGGAAAGGAGGAAAGAATCATCTGTTCTGGTTGAAGCTGAAGGTGGCGAAAATCCAGTTAGTATCCAGGATGGGAATCTAGCAGCCTGTGGCATGCAGTGGTGAAACAGCTAATTAAATTTAATTAATTAATTAAATTATGGCCTGTGGCCATCTGGGGGAAAAAGTGCCATTGAAGGCAAAGCTTTGAGGGTCTGTGTGGCCACTGCCGTGGAACACATGAGTGTCACGATTTCAAAGATGGGGTGGCTGCTTCTATGACACTGGACAATTAAAAGAAAAAGAACATCAAGCTTTAATCCCTAATTTCTTGGCTCGGGGCATAAACTGGAGCCTAGGGACTTTCTCTGACTGGACTGAAAATTCTCTTATCTTTCACTGCAGCAGGATGAAGTCTGGAAAACCAAAGGCAAAGCATGATCCTTCGCATTGCCAAACTCCAGTGGCAGCTGAGTTCACAGCCTCCTCTTCCTCTGCCCACTGCGTTCATGCTGGTGGCTCCTCCAGGCTGGGCCTGGGTCCTCTTCTCTTCTTGCTCTGCCTCCCTGCAGCACGTGGGATGCACGTGGCTGCAAAGCACAGAAAATTGAGAGAGTGGAGGTCCGGAGGAGGGGGACTCCCAGTGCTGTCAGGGGGGCCCGAGTTTTCTCTCTCAGCTCTGCTATCCTCGGGGCTGGCTTTATCCAGGGATGCTGGAACTGGCTCATGCCGACTTCCACGAGGTGGTTGTATGCATCCTGTGTGTGCAGTGGTGTCACACTGGCAGTTGGAGAGGATATTTAAACCATGGAAATTGGCAAGCGCTACAAATCACAGCTTTATTATTATTTTTTAATCTTCTTCAATTGGAGAGGTGGTATGCCAGCACACCCCTGACTCCACCCTAGCTCTGGTTCCCTAAGGGGCGGCAATGGAACCAACTGCCTCTGTGAGTATGTGCAGAGGAGGGAGAGGAAGAGGGAGAAAAGGAGCACAGGGGGAGGGGTGGGGGAGGGGGAGGGAGGAGAAGACAAATCTCCCCTGACCATAGAACCAGGCCGGCTCTCCACCCTCATGGAGAACCAGCACCAAGGGAATGTCATGGCCAGACTTGGCTGAGTCTCTCCAGATCATTCTCCCTAGATCCCTCCTCTCTGGAGCTGGGGTATGGGGTCAGCTGTCCTGAAAAGCGAGGGCTCTGTTGGGGGCAGATCTCTGAACAAAACAGTCCTCCTGGGAGTGAGGAAAGAGGAAACGGAGGTGACAGATGGCAGCAGGGACCCCCATTCTCTCTTGAGGTGCCTGCTCACACCAGTGGCTTCACCGATGACCCCCACCCAAACATGTGTAACTGACCGCCCTCTGGATGTCTTTCCTTGGACAAGAAGGGATGTCTGAGAGCTAATGGGCACAGCATTGACAACGGCCCGGCTCTTCCAGCGCTGTCCATGTATCAGCTCAGCTCAGGCAAGGGCACCAGGAGCTGGGTGCCGGTGCTGCTCTCATTCACAGACCAAGAAAACGAGGTGGGGGGTAACATGCCAGAGCCCACCGTCACGGTGCCTCCAGGGGGAAGCAGCCACCTGGCTCCAGGTATTTGCTCTGAACCTCCACGCCACCCTGCTTCCCACGACAGCGTCCCCCTCAAACCTGCCCGAAGCTCTTCCCTTCCTCATCTTAATTGCAACTCCATGTTCAGGTGTCACTGCAGGCAGGCATCAATGTTCTAGAAAGCTTTCTAAGCCCAGCCCAGTTAGACATCCCACCTAGGGCCAGCACAGTGACCTCTGCCCCCCATCAGCGCCCGGGGCACTGCGCCTTGTGACTGTCTGGCTTGTCTGCTTCCCTTGAGAACCAGATGTGAGTCCTCGGCCCAGGACCCCGCCTGCCAAGCTGTGTGGCACAGGAGTGGGTGGGCGAGAGCTCAGTCCCAGGCCTTCAGCGCGCTCCCCCCTCCCCACCGTCAGATCCCTGGGCCCTGGTGGTCCTGGCAGACCTCCCACCCCCGCCGCTGCCCCTCCGCCACCCAGCTGGGTCTGCTTCATACGCTCAGCACGGATTTCCTTACCTCCGCTTCTCAGCCTCCTTCCTGCTTTACTCTTTTATTAAGATTCTAATTAAATAATTCTAATTAAATGTAATGAGCTGAATCGACAAACTTATTGCGATAAAGCAGCATTCAAGACATTCTCTCCCCTATCTTCCCCAGGCAGTGGAGTTGAGATGGCACTGGGGGTGACTCAGCGGGGCTGCGGCTGAACGCCATGCCCACGGGGCATCACCAGGGGCTAGAGCCACTGGGCTGGCACCCCAGGCCCCGCGCAGGCCTCCCCCACCCATCCATCCTGCCGCCATACTTTTGGAAGAAATCTCTCTGTTCTTAGAGCCCAAGCATTGGCCTGGGGCCACCCTGTCGGGCCCTCCTCTGGTCTGTGCCTTGGGCCAGCCCCGACACCTCCCCTGATGGCAACAAATGGCCTCTCCACACCAGGAGGGGCAGCAAAGGCTCAGCCCTGTAACTGGGGTTTGCTGACTAAGTGGGTGTCAGCCTCCGCGACCTTCAGCCCTGCTCTCTGAAGAGGAAGAAAGGCCTGACTTGCCCTTTCCGGTGGCCTTCAGTCTTTTTAAATGTAAAAGGAGAAAAGAGAACCCAGAGCTATTCTGGGGGTCGGGAATTAATCCTGAATCGCCCACTGGCATCGGAAGTAACAACCACCATTGACCAGACACCTGCTAGCGGTCAGGCACTAGGCTTTATATTCACTGCCTCATGCTGCTGCTTTTGAAACCAGACTGCCTAGTTCTAACCCAGGCTTTCCCAGTCCCGACTGAATGACCCTGGGTCAGTAACTTCACCTATCTGGGCTTCAGTTTCTTCTTCAGTAAAATGAGGACAGCATCCACTTTACAGGGTTATCGTGAGCATTTACTGAGGTGATTCATGCCAAGCCCTTAGCACAGGGCCTGGCACATAAAAAAATGCTCATTTAATCTTCACGATACCACCCTGAGGTGGGGCCCCATTCTACAGAGAGGAAACTGAGCCATCACTTGACCAAGGTTATGAACTAGTGACTATGTCTAGTAAGTGACAGAGTAGGATTTGAACCCAGGTCCCTCCAACTCCTAACTATCTGCTTTCCACAGTGCTGCTGTCCTGGCTTTTCCTGAAGGCCTCCAGGTTTAGGAATCTGACTCTTACTGAGGGCTGGCAGAGCCCATACTTCAGACAGTCTTCTGAGTGGTGAAAGCCCTGGTCCAGCTTGATCCCCAGGGAAGAAGGGGTCTCTGTGGCTTAAAGCACAGCGATGCGGGACTCAGGGGCTGGGCATCCTTGCTACTTCAGCTGTCAGATGTCCCCACGGGGCAGACCCTCAACCCAGGTCCCCAAAGAGCACAAGTCACCCCCACTGGGTCTCAGGGCATCTGTTTTGATCTTCTGTAAAAATGAGAGCTGAGCTCTGCAGAGCATCAAGCAACAGAGCACCTGGACAGTGACGAGGCCAAAATCAGACATTCCCCACTGCTGCCCCCTACAGACAGGCAGGTGCTCACACACATGCACAAAGAAATTCATATGCCCGCTCTCCCCAGGTCACAAGTCCACAGGCTCATGGTCACGTATGCACGCCTGCAGAGCAACGCAGACCACGGAGCTGACATGCAGTGACTCCACACGCCCAGAGGAATGACACACACGCACCCGGGGACACTCGCACCATAGCCTCACGACAGGAGGGACTTTGAGGTGCCAGCCATCCACACTGCACAAGGATACACAAACCTTAGCCCCAGGCTCCCCACACCCCGACCCCTGGAAAACAGAGGAGGGGGGAGTGCATCCCGTGGCTGAGCTCCCACCCGCCCCTTTTCCAGCCCCGAGCCCTTTGTCTTGGGCCCGACCCTGCATGACTGCCACACCCCCAGCTCTCTGTATACTCCCCAGCTCTCTGCCATACGCCCCACCTCTCCAAGCAGCCTCAGTGATTTTGTGTGTCTCTCTGCACAGAACCTCCTGACGACTCCATCTCACTCAGACGCAAGTCAAAACCCCTGCTCTGGTCCATCGTCCAGCAGCCGACCTGCTCTTGGACCACATCCCCCAGCTCTCCTTCGCCCGCACACGTCTTCATGCCCCTTCTGTTCTCTCACGTTCCACTCTTCCGCCTGCCCGGGGATGCACTTGCGGTCTCCTCTGTCCCAAGTGCTTTCTTCTTACTGCCTACAGGCCTACCCTCGAACATCCCTGCTCCCCCCAAAAGCCCCTCTCCTGGCGAGTTTCCCTTCGTAGTACTGAGCACCACAGAGATTATTTCTATATATTAGGCGAAGGGGAAAGGCCAGCATCCCCCTCCCCCACTGGACTGCAACTCCATGGGATGTGATATCTGTCATTCCGTTTGCTGCCATGTTCCAAGCACTGGGGGACCCAGCCTGGCACATGATGGGTGATCAGTCAATGGGTGCTGAAGGAGTGCCTCCGGACCCCCAACCTAGCTCAGGCAGCATCTGGGGGCATGGCCCAGGCTGATGGGCAGACAGACATGGGGTCCAGCCCTGGTTCTGTCACTTCCGTTTCAAAGTCTGGGCCAGTCAATCTCAATGGCTGGTGTGAGGACTGAAGATACCGTGTCAGCTCTCAGCACAGCACCCGACACAGTCCGCATGGCAGTGAGGTTTTCTTTGGCCCCAACACCCCGGCCTCTCCCAGGACTGTCAGGGGAGGGAGGCTGCCAGGTGGCCTCAGCACCGTTCTGCTTCCTGTCTATGCGCCCTTCTGCATCTCAGGGGCTAGACGCCTGCGAACCACTTTCCCACTTCCTGGCCACTGGCTTCGGATCAGCTCCTGCGGGTGAGATCAGATCTCACGGAAGTGCAGGAGCAGCGGCTCCGCAGCCACTGGTGGCAGCCCCCTCAACTCCAGCCTCTTCTGACTCCCCAAACCCTTGCGGGGACCTCCTTCACACCCCAGCCGTTCCGGTTGCCCCGCGAGTTGAACCTCTTTAGAAAAAGTTTATTTCCTGCTTGAAGCAGCTAGAGTGGAATATTCCCTTGCCTGAATCCTGACTGGACAGTGAAGTTTCTAGCGTTTTTCCAAGGGTCATACTTTGATGGTGGGGAGGGGCCAGAGCGTGAAGTCGGGTGGCCCCAGGGTAGAAGCCTGTGGGACGTGACCCTGCGGTGAGACCGATCGGGCCCCTGCACCACAGAGCAGTCCTCACGGCAATAAGAAGACAAAGTGACAGCCGCAGTGGCCGGTGTGCACAGAGCCTCACGCGGATTAACTAACTCATTTACTCCTCACAACACCCCCGAGTGGACAGTGCTGTTATCTTCCTATTTTATACATGAGTAAACTGAGACCCGCGCTATTAAGTCATTTGCTCTTCCATCATTTACATGCCTAATAAGTGGTAAATCTGAGATTCAAACCCAGTCTGCGCTCTCGGGACCGTGCTCATAATCAGCTCTCTGCTCTCTCTTCCAGGCATCTGTGCCAGCAGCCCGAGCAGCAGATGAGACCTTGGGGCCCTCGAGGAGGGGGAATGAAGAGACAGGTGACGAGCTGATGCTCATTACGTGCTGGAGAATTCACCAAGGCCCTTTCTCCAGCCTCTTCTTGTCCTAATCACTTCCACTTCCCCACAAGCCCTGCAGACCTCGAGGCCCCTGCCCCCGCAGCACGCTGGGGAAGGCAATTCTCTCCCTTCTATGGGGTGGGTAGAGGGGGAGGCGTGGGGCTCCTGGAGGAGAATGAGGCTCCAATCTCAGCTCTGCTTCTCAACTGCCCATGTGGCCTGGGGAGATTCCGCCCCTCCGTGGGCCTCGAACCCGACTGTAAGCCAAGAGGGTGGGCCGGAGAACCAACGGGCTCTTCCAGATCTAACATTCTAGAATCCCGCTTTAAAGACATTCTGAAAATCAAGCTCTTGGGTCAGGGCGGAGGAGTGGACCACCCAAGTTCTACCAAGCCAGGCTGGGCGGGGTATGCAAGGCCCGGGCTGCGAGATGGAGACCCAGAGAGCCAAGCCCAGTGGGCACGGAGAACTCAGCCACAGAGTGGGTTCGCCTCCAGAACAGATAACCTGCCGAGTGGATCACTGGGGCTGCAGGCGCTCCAGCCTTGCCTGCTGATCTGAGGCTCTCGGCAGGGTCTCACAAGAAACAGGGCTGCTTGTCCATTTTGATGGGCTGACTTCCCTTACTGATGGCCACTCTGTGCTAGGCTAGGCGCTGGGACCACAGGGGAATCAGACCCTGGCCCCGACCTCTCGGGGCACCCAGGCTAGCAAAGCCAGTCTCCAACCTTCCTCCCCTCCTTTGAGGCCCAGTGGGAACACCCACCTCCTCCAGGAACCCTCCCTGGCTTCCAGTTCTGACTTACAATGTCCTCCTGGCGTGGTATGAACCTGGCCCAGGCCCCGGGGCCTTCAGGGCACTGTGACCCACTACCCTGGACGGGGAAAAGGTCAAGATAGGTCCTGGCGGCGCTACCCCAAGCTGGAGCTCCGCGGGTGCAGTCAGAACGGTTCCTTGGCAACAGGGACTTGTGACACAGCCCACATCTGTCCTGGCTGGACGCAAAAGCACCAACGTGACCCAGGCTCCATGTGCCGGGCACTCGGCTAAAGTCACTCCTGCCGGGCTCAGAGGCTTCCAAGGAAGCAAGGACATTGTCCAAATGTTCCCAGCAACCCGTGGAGAGGAAGGGCCATCTCGGGACAGGGGAGAACACGGGCTCTGAATCCCAGGCCTGCCTCCGACCAGCTGTAGGAGGCTGGAGGTCACATAGGCTCTATGGGCCTTAGTGTCACCGTCTCTAAAATGGGCTAACAATACCTGCTAACACAGTCACTGTGCAGCGGCTTTAACGAGCTAACAGGCTCCGGAAAAGAGTTTCCCTCCCTCCCGGGCTCCCTGAGGCTGGGATTCGCCACGGCCACCCGCTGCGCCTGCTCCCAGAGGAAGCCCTCCTCCGGGGGACACCAGAGCTCACTGTGGGCTGCAGGGCAGTGCTGGCGGGGGCAAGTCAGGGCCCTGATGTGATGAGACCCGCACTGCCGAATCCCAAACTGGGCATGTCCAGAGAAGCAGCCCCAAGGACACCACCTAAAAGCGGGAAGGATCTGTTCTGACCCATCTGTGAAGACATCCCCTGCCCCGGGTGCCGAACCCGGCCTAGGTCCTGCCCCTCCATCTGTGCTGTGGCAGAGGCTCCCCAGAGCGGGGGCCTCGTCACTCCACAGCGGGGAGCACCGGGGAGATATACAAGCTCTGCCGTCAGGCTGACTGAGGTTCAAGCCCCAGGTCCACTCCTTACCAGCTGTTGAGATTCTAGTCAATTCACTTATCCTCCCTGACCCTCAGTTTTCCCATCTTGAAAATGGGACTAGGACCACCCACCTGTTGGCACGGCTGCTGGGACCAGGAGCCCTGATGTTGGATGTAAAAGATGAGCAGGGCCTGGCATGCCAAGCCCTGGAGAAAGGCTCGCTCTCCAATGACAAAGAGGCCGCCTCTGGGATCTGAGCGAAGACCAGACCCCAGGCCAGCCCCGAGGGCATGGGACCCGCCCAGATTCCAGATCCCGTCTTGTCAGAAAGTCCCTGGAGAGGTTTAATTGGGATGGCCTCTCCTGGGAGAGGAGACCCCACATCCACCCAGTGAAGTTGAAGGTCACATCAAATCTGAAAGGCGACTTTGTTCTCCGCGGCTTCATCCGTTATGCATGAAAGAGCAGATGGCAGGTGCTCAGGATTCATAATTTGAGGCATCCAGAGACTAAAGGCACTAGCCAAATTTAAACCGAAAGATGAACTTGTTGGGTGTCTTTTCAGATTATGAGAGAAGAAAGGAGGGAATTTCTTAGTCATCTACCATCCACTCGGAGTCCACAGCCGGTCTGGCCGACAGCTGACAACAGAGGGCTCTGCCCCGGGTTCCGGATATTTTTATGATCACAGTTTGAAAGGGACAAAGAGATGAATGTCCGAGAAGACTCCTCTGGAGGCTGAACAGAGCGGCCTTTCTGTGAGGCTCGGCAGGAGGCCATAGGCAGCATGACCGCAGACGTGGCTCCTGGGGACCAGGACAGGGCAGGGCCAGGGGTCACAGAGATCTGAGTTGGGGTTATGGCTCTGCCAAGAATCGGAAGCATGGATGCAGCCTTGGTGCCTGTGGCAGGAAAGGGAGCTGGTACCACCTGGGCTCAACAGAACCCCTGTGAGGAGAGCCTGGCATAGCCTCTGGCACAGAGTGAGAGCTCAGGCAACAGCAGCTGCCACAGCTACCATTTTACTTTGACTTCCTTAAATGTATTTGGTCCAAATAGCCTTTTGCTCTGAGACAGAACTCTGAGCCATCCAAGTGCATCACCAATGACATGATAACTGTCAGCTGGGTCTCACAAAACCAAGGAAGGCAGAAGGGTTGGGCACTGTTATACCCTTTTTCCAGATGGGGAAACAGAGGCTCAGGGCAAGAAGTGACTGATCCAGTGTCACAGTCCCAAGTGGCAGAGTCAGAGCAAGAGCTTCCTTGGGTTGCCCGTCTCTAAACCCCACTCTCCACCCTCCCGCATCCCTGACTCCAGTCACACTCCAGCCACACGTCCTGAGTCCACACATACGGGGTGTCTGGGCCACTGTCTGCACACTGTCTCAGGCCTGGTTTGTGTTCAGCACAAAGTCTGTCAAATGTACAAACTTCATGGACCCATTTGATTGCCTTTTTTTTTTTTTTTTAGGGTTGCACCCGCAGCATGTGGAAATTCCCAGGCTAGGTATTGAATCGGAGCTACAGCTGCCGGCCTACGCCACAGCCACAGCAACGCCAGATCCGAGCTGCATCTGTGACCCACACCACAGCTCATGGCAACGCCGGATCCTTAACCCACTGAGTGAGGCCAGGGATTGAACACGCAACCTCATGGTTCCTAGTCGGATTCGTTAACTGCTGTGCCATGACAGGAAATCCATCATGGACCCATTTGAGAATGTGATGGAAACAACAGCCACTCTCCCCAAGAAAAAAGTACGTATGGCCACACACAGAATGTACGTTTCAAAGTGTCACAGACCCTGGTTAGGAGGCCCTGTCCTAGGTTTTCAGAGACTTCTGACCTCTGCTGAGCTCCGAGCTATCCAGAAACGACACGCTGCACACCCCGACTGCCGGGCGAGACGGGGTCCCGCTGGCTTCCTCTGGGGGAGGGACCACAGACCATCCCCCCCACATCTGGGCCTGTGGGCACCACGGCTTCAGCCACCCCAGGACAGCGGCTGCCTGGGGCCACCGGGCCACTCCACCCAAATGCTCTTGGTATTTCAAAAAGAGAACATTTATTGCTTATTTTTCCCTCACTAGGACCTCCTTTACAGCAACACAAAGTAAAGCACGACGAAACATCTGCAGACACAAGGGGAGCACACCGACCGCTGGTGGCCAGAGGCAGATGAAGGCCACAGCGTGACTCACACACAGCGCGGCCTTTCTCGGGGCTCCGGGACCTTCATGCCAAGGGCGGCCTTGTGACAAATACAAGGGCTGACGCCACGGAGGCCTGGGGTGGGCAGAGGGAGAGGGGGTGCAGGAGCTGGGCCAGGGAAAAGTAGTTGTCCCCACACTCTGATAAAGACAGTCCCACCCACCCCTCACCCAGGCACTCCTGTCTCTGTGCTTTGATTCAGCCGCTTAGTCTGATGCATAGATTCTCAGAAGTGGGGTGTTTCCTGGCCTGGTGAAACCCGCTCCAACTGTCACCCGGGACTCAAGCTCAGTAAAGCCAGGCCTGGGAGGTACCTGAGGAAGGAGAAGGTGCTGGCAGCTTTTCCGGGAGCCCCGAGGTGTGGGGAGGGGGACAAAAGGGAGACTCTGAAGGCAGGCTGCTGCTGGCACGTCCCAGACCTGGAGTCGGAGAGTCAGGAAGGAACAGCGCAATGCTTATGAAGTGTGGTTTTGTTTCACCCTCTGAATTAGCAGACTTCAAACACTTCCATTTTCACGGAAATCAACAGCAAGACAGCTAGCAGGGCACAGAGGCTCATGCCAGTTCTGTGTGTAAAGGCACCAGATGGTTTGTTATGAAACACATTTTGGTCAGAAAATAGCTGGGGCTTTTTGGTTCCTGGGAGGACGACACAGCTAGAGAAAAGGAGGTGTGAGCTTCGAGGTGTGGGTGAGAAGGCAGCTTTGGCACCAGATCTGGGTTCCACACTCAACTCTACCCCTTCCTCGCTCGTGGTCTCAGTTTCCTCATCTACAAACTGGCAACAGCGCATACTCAAACAAATCTAGGCGTCAGGCTTCACGCATCGTCTCAGGAAGTATGGGGAGGTGGGGCTCAAACCGAACGGAAGCTCGGGAGGGTGGCGGGGGACCCCATTATCGCAGGCAGACTCTGGAAGTCCGTAGGCAGCCAGTTACACTGGTTCCGAGCACGGCTGGGGGCACTCCACGGGGACTTTGGGCCACTTCCACGGAAGAAGGGCAGAAAGCAAGCTCTGGGCACCGCAACACCATCGAGGAGCCAGAGGCCACACCTGCTGCGTGTGCTTTAAAGTGCCAGCCGCGTCTGTCTTTGGTCAGGGGCTGCTCCTCTGTTTCTGAGAGTGCCTGGGCCAGGGGCTTGAGCCGGGGCCCTCTGGGGCCCCTCTCCCGAGGCCGCGGTGCCCTCCTGTGCTTAAAGGATGGCTGAAATGAAGGCTCCAACCACGTTCAGTAAGGAGCTGGGGCCCCTCCAGGGAAATCCGGGCCCTTAGAGAGAAGGGACAAGAAATGCTTTGGTCACCATCCTGACAGCCACAGCGGAGCAGAGCTCACTCAAGAGAGGGCAGGAAGCTGGTTATAACACTGCGCTCGTGCCTGATGCAAAACTGGATTCTGAGTTGAACCAGGAGTTACTGAATAAATATTCAAGGCATCTTTCAGTTCTTAGAGAAAGAACAAAACAAAAAACAAAACAAAATCTCTCCTTCCCTCTGCATGACTGGCTGCCACTTTGATCTGCGGGCTGACAGTGCTGCTGACTGGAAGAGGGTGGCTGGGGGTCCTGGAGCTGGCCCCCATCCCTGGTGTGGGCCGCTTTGGTCCGTCGCGTGTCCTGCCAGCCCCAGGCCCTCAGAAGTTGAAGAGGTCGTCCGGCTCAGCGCCACTGCTGTCAGGCTTGTCCCAGTCGACAGGCGAGAGGCACTGGGCGTAATGAAGGTCCTGTGCTGTCAGTCCAGTGTCCAGGACCTGAGGGTTCGTCCGAGACTGGGCAAGCCTGGAAGGCAGAGCTGTGTAAGCCGGGGGCCCAGGCAAAGGGCTGGCGGGGGCCCGAGGAGCCAGTCCAGCCTGGCAAGCACCAGGGGCAGGAGGAGGAGGGAACAGGTTGGAAAACGGCAGGTCACGGGACCAAAGAAGAAAGTCCTAGATATCAGGAGAGGTGGAGCCTCGAACCAGAGAACCCACCTTTAAGGGCCAAGAGGCTCAGAAACCCGTGTAGCAGGCAGTGCCATTCCGGCCACGGTGAGGCCGGGGCACCCATGCCCAGGAGGAGAGAGAGGGCGGCGCTGGGTGGGCAGTGAGAGGGGCAGGTGGGGGGTGGAGCTGGGCCAACCGTAGGGGACTATTCGCTTTAACTACGTTCAACATAGCGCTGCTGAAAAAGGAAACTCAAAAGGGCCACAAAAAATGTCCAAAGTATAGGGAGAGTGAAGTAAATTATGGCCCATGTTCTTTAAAGAGCAGACGCAGTCGATGAATGAGGTGTTTAGAAGTGTTTAACAGTCTGGAGAAAGGTACCTAGCAGGCCAGCACTAAGTGAAAATCAGGATTCCCCACATGAAATATGACAAGCTGATCAGTGGGAGAAAAAAATGTATATGTAGAGGATTAGCCTGAATTAAGCCCCAAAGTCTGGGCTGTGGGATTATGGGATGGTGCTATTTCTTGTTTAATGCTTTGCTGGTTTTCAAAGTTGTTAATTAAGGGCACATGACACTTGAGTAATCTGGAAAAAGCAAATGAAAGATTTCCTTCAAACAAGGGGGATGTAGTCAGCTGGGGAAGCAGGGAAGGTGGTAAAAACCATGATGAAGGGGCCACACGCGCTGGCCTGCCACACTCCCCGGGGCTGGCAGGGAGTGGGTGGGACGGGGGAGAGGGCTATAGGGGGCTGCTGAAGGTCCCAAGGGAGAAAGGAAGGCCTGGCTGACCAGGGCCCAGTGCTTGGAACCCTGAGCTGCCCAGGCCTCTCCTTGGCCACAGCTTTCTTGGTGGCACGTCCCTGGGCTGACAGTAGCCATGGAAGAAGATGGCCACTGAGCAAAGGGGAAATGCCACCAGCCTCAGGTGAGGCCAAATATCTCCTGACAAGCCTGGCTTCCCTCCTCTATGCAACACTCAGTGGGCTTAATTAAACACTGTCTTCTCCCTGCCCCTTTCCATAAATGCAGAACCTCTGGAGGGAACAAAGCCAGCAGAAAAGGTCCATTTTCACAGGCTACGCCACGTGTGGGAAGAGGAAGACACCCTGAGCCGCAGGGTGTTCAGTTCAGCTCAAACTGCGGTAGAACAGCCACGAGAAGGAACTTTCAATCCCACAGTTAAGGACTTTCTAGCAGACCTGGCTACACAGTGAGCTCCCTGCCCCATTTGAATCAAGATTTTTGCTCAGAGCTCATGCTCTCAGACAGCAAAGGGCCTTGGGGACCAACCCCTGAGTTCCAGGCCTCTTCCCCCAGCGCAAGGAGCCCAGCTTAATGTTACCTTGAAAATGCTTCATCCAGGCCATCATCCAGCTCCTTGGGGAAAACAAAGCAGGAGATATGAACCCTCAGTGAGGGAGCCTGTGCTCACAGCAGGGGCTCATCCCAGCCTCGGGTTAACTACAGGGACAGGCGAGCGTAAGAGTCTGGTGGGCGCCTGGAGGAAAAGGCACAGGCAGGCCCCCTACCCCCACCCCGCCTGGCTACTGCCAGCAGCATCTCAGCACACGGACCCAAACCGGGGAAGGGGGACAGGAGAAAGGGCACTTGGGTGTCTAGGGACCTGGGGTTCCCCCAGCTTTGCCATGACTCAGCAACACCTTAGGCAAGCCACTGCTCCTCTTTTGAGACTCAGCTTTTCTGTAAAATGAGGCGGGTGGACTGGATGATCTCCATGACTTCCAAAAATTTTGAGAGGGAGAGGGTGGGAAGGTTTTCTTGCTTTCACTCACTTTCAAAAGCGGAGCCAAAATTCCAAGCTCGTGAGGGAGAGCTAATGGCAGGAATCCCACAGCCTAGGTGGGAAAACAATGGGCAAGCCTCCTCTGCAGCCTCGGGGAGAACCAGCAGGTGGAAAGCGGGTTCCCAGACAGCAGAGAACAGGCTCCTGGTGCCTGCCTAGGGGACACAGGGTGGCCCCTGATAGGCAGTGGGATTTGACAGTTTTTCAAGTCCCTCAATGTTCTCGTTTTTTTAAAATTAAAGAGACATGACAAAGTAACACGTCATTCTGCAGTGGCTCCTAGACTAGAAAGAGGACAATGAAGGGACAAGTGGAGAAATGTGAATCAAGGTCTATGGCTTACATAACACTGTTGTATCAATGTTAATGATTTTGATCTTTGTATGTGGTTATGTAAGATGTTCACAACTGGGGAATCTGCATGAAGGGGAACAGGAATTTTTCATACTGTTTTTGGAATTTTTTGTATAGGTCTGAAATTATTTCCAAATAAAAAAATTTTACTTTTTTGATAAAAAATACCAGGTTCTTCTGGGAGATTCTGCAAGCAGAGGTCGCCATCCTCACTGAGGAGACGAAAAGCTGAGACAGAAAGAGGTGGGGGCTGGCCCTGGGTCACAGGGCTAGTCAAGGACCAGGCAGCCCGCTCATCTCAGGCTCCTCATTCAGACGGCCAAGGGGGAGGGGTGTCAGGAGCAAACTGCCCCCGCAGAGAACAAGGGGGCCTTTGGCTGGTCCTGCGGTGGGCAGAGCCGGGGGATGTTCAGGCCAAGAGGCCAGGCGTTGTGAGGAGACAGCTGTGCTGGGAGACAGGCCTGTTGGAGACACAGCCCTAGGTTCAAAGGGGACATTGTTCACCCCCTCCCCTGGGCCTGAGCAATGCTAGGCTGGGTCTGGACCTCCTGGAGGCCCGAAAGTCATGGGTGCAGAGCCTGCACCCTGGAGCCGCCTTAAGCCTTGTCCATGGATCAGGCCGAGGCTTGCTGGATCCCTGGGTGGGGGGGTCCCCAGGCCACACGACCACTCACCCAGACAACACTATTGCTGTTTAAGGCTTGAGGCCGTGGGGCCTCATCCATGTTAGCGGTGTTGGCGCTGACTGTGGACAGTGGGGCCTTGGCCGTCTCTTCCAAGTCCAGCAGGTTCCCAGTGGCGACCACTGTGAGGGGTCAGATGTCAGGGGTTAGGTCAGGGGGAGAGAGGAGGCTCCTGGGCTGTCCTGGTCCTGACTCCCTCCTCAGGCCCAGCACGCAGACCACCCAGAGCCCCACCCCGGCCCCTCCTGAAGCAGCTGCACAGCTGCCCACAGGGTGGGAGCCTCTCTCCCACTCACAGCTTAGGCTGGAACCCCTATTCACATTAGATGTGAGTTTTACGAGATCACACAACAGGATGTAACGTGTACAGAGAGATGACTAACAGATTTATGTGTCTGCATAGGGACGTAGCTGGAAGAACATGCACCAAAGCGAGGAGTTTTTCTCCCTTTACCTACATTTGCTAATTTGTCTATAATGAATATGTACTATTTATTTAACGACAAAACCGAAATAAAACACCAGGAGTTTGCCCCAGCCCCGGAGGGAAAGGGCCCTCTGGATGAAGGGCGGCCCGGGCCATGCAGCAGAATCCAGCCCCTCCCCCTACCCAGGACTCACGGCTCTTCAACGACGGGGCGCTGTCTCGGTGGCCCCCGCCCAGGGCGTCCCCTCCCTCTTGGCTGGCTTTCTCCCTCTTCTCCTTCTCTGTGGGACCAAAGAGCATCGTGTTGGAGCCCCCGAACCCAGTACTCCATCCCTAGCCCACACTGGGTAGGGGGCAGGCTGTGGCCAATCCCAGGGGGCAGGTGTTAGGTCTCCAGAAGGGAGGAAAGAACCTGCATATTTCCCTTAATCTCCATCAGGACCCTGGGGGAGGAAGACGGCTGTTCACATTTCTTCGGATGGGGAAACTGAGACTCAGAGGTAAAGGGACCTGGTCAAAGCCACAAACCAGGGATAGGTGAGGAAGCTGATAGTCAGTCCAGGCCTGACTCCAGGGCCTTGACCGTCGTCCCCGCCCCTACTGCTCCGGTGGTCTTTTCAACACCCCCTCTACACCCCACCCACCCACCATGTCCACGAACAAGTATCACCTTCCTTGGAAACCTGCCAAAACTCGAAGGCGACTTTGAAGGCCTGGGCTACTGTGAGGGTGACAGCCTGGGCCTGAAAAACAGGAAGTGGGGTTGGGGGAGGGGTGCAGTGTTAGGCAGGTAGCAGCAAGTCTCAAGTGGAGGCCTGGGGACTCCAGGCCAGGCCCACCCTGGCTCAGTCCCAGGCTCTGGAATGCCTGATGGGTGGAGGCAGAGTCCTGGCCCCTCCCGCTCCAGCAAAGCAGCCTGGGTGTCACGAGGCTGCGCCCTCCCCAGGCGGACGGGGCCCCATCTTCACCACCTAGAGCCCTGCCAGGGTTCCCACCTGTACTCCCTCACTTTGGCAATGGCTGTTCACCTCTTTTTTCCTTCCCCTTTGGGTTTCCCTAAATGCAACTACCGTGAGGCTCGCCTCCTCAGAGAATCCCTCCCTCCCTCATTCCCTGAGCTCTTCACACAGTGATGCAGCCCTTAGAAAAAGAGAACAGAAAAGCCAGGCCCGGAATGAGCCACAGCCAGGGAGGAAAAGGTGAGACTCTAGCTACCAGTATGCCGGGTCAAAGAGGCTTATAACTGGGTGCCACAAAGCGGGTAGGAGGTGTCTACATTTCCTGGCAGGTGCAAGATGTCATCGAATGCCCGGGGTCGAAGACTAAAACCATCCAGTGTGGCAACCCACCTCAAAGAAGGGCCACGCCTTGGCCCTCAAACCCTGGGGGACCCCCATCTACCCCTTCAAACCCACCTCAAATGTCACCATCTCACTCACGACACAGGTCACTGGGCTCCTACAGCCCTGCCTTACCCCTTTCTGGCATCATGCATATGAAAGTGTCACCAGCTCACATGCCTGTGTCACTGTACCTGGGTGCTTCTTAAAGGCAAACGTTTGGGGGTTTGGGGTTTTTTTTTTTTTTTTTTTTTTTGCTTTTTTAGGGCTGCACCTGTGGCATATGGAAGTTCCCAGGCTAGGGGTTGAACTGGACCTGCAGCTGCCGGCCTGCATAACAGCCGCAGCAACGCCAGATCTGAGCCACATCTGTGACCTGTGCCACAGCTCCCAGCAACACCAGATCCTTAACCCACTGAGTGAGTCCAAGGACAGAACCCTCATCCTCCTGGCTACTAGTCGGGTTTGTTACCACTGAGCTGCGACGAGAACTCCAAGGCAAACATCTGAACAGGGGTCTGAACACCCCTGATTCCCAGAGCAGGCCAAAGCCCTCCAGCGGTGCTGATGCTGGCTGAACTACATCTGCCCGGGGCCAGGTCTCCCGAGGCCTCACACTCCAGCCAGGACCTACCCTTAGCCCACCTTCATCTCAGTCCCTTCCTCTCTGCTTTCAGTTCAGAGTCGATAAGCTCAGCTTCTGGAAGCAGAAGTCCCAGAGCTCACAGCTGTAGCCGGAAGCGACATGGAGCTTCCTTCTGAAAGCCTGGCCTGGAGAAGAAAGCACCAGACTCTTTCAAGTGCACAATAAGTTCAGGCCTAACCAGCCTCAGCCCCACTCCCTTTCCCTCCCCAACAACTCAGTTTAATTGAGAAATGAATCTGTGGCTACTGCCTTTAAAACTCTTTTTTTAAAATTTAAAATCCCTAAACAAGCTGACTGATCCATGCCAATTAAACTTCACGAAGTATAAAATCTCATTTGAATGTCTCCGTCATTTACATTTTTGATGGAAGTACGGACGCTTTATGGCAAAACTTAAATATGGTAATTAAGTATGAAACTCCTCACAGCTGTTTACAATTTAAGCTGTCACGTCTGAATCAAGTTTATTAGACCCAGTTACCATTGAGAATTGCCCATGAACTAAAAATATGGGCTAATTACCAGCCAGAGTCAGATCACTATACACCCAAGCAAGGGCTGGTCACCCAACGTGGCAGGGAGATGGGAACACCATTATTTTTGCCTCCAGGAAATCTGAGGGCACAAGCCTGATACTGTTTTTGCTTAAATCTGCTTGCTCATTTGCATACATCCCCGCCCTTTCGGCCTGAAGTCCCAAGCTGCAAGTTAAACCAAATATAACTCGAGATGTGGATGTGTGCAGGTGGCTGCAAGCCCAGGCTGGGCAGGGACTGGGAGGCGGGTGGGCCGTTTCCCCAGGCGACTGCAGGAATCTGGGCACCAGCATGCTAGGGAAGGACTGCTAGGGCTTGCCTGCGGAAAGCCTTCCTGGATCCCACAGGCCAGGCGCCTGCCCCCCGAGTGCCTCTCGCCTGTGAGTCTGTTTATTACCCTGACTAGGTTTATTACCCTGACTACCTTGCCCAGGTTTTCATGTTCCTGTCTTGTTCCAGGTAAACAGGCTGATGGCCTCTCACAGGGACCAGGTCCAGCTTAGGGCTACAGACCTGTGCTGGTACCGAGGGATCTAGGAGCCCAGCCGGGTACTCAAGACAAGTGGGACCAGGTGCCCTGCACAGCCCTTGGCCCAGAAGAAGCGGAAGTCCCTGCCTGAAAGGATCACCTGAGGAAGGCCACTGGTAACATGAGGGACAGCTCTGCCCGCCCTGCCCCAGGAGAAGGACGGGGTCCACTTGTCCTACAACCCTGGGCTCCCCAGATGCCCAAGGGCACCTTCACTTCAGAGCCCAGAGGCTGAAGTGCTTGTTGAGGCCACCCCGGTGGGCAGAAGGAAACGTCTCTTTGTAGAGAACCTCATCCTGGCTGTGCCCAACAGAAGCCACCAGGAAAGGAGGCCTAGGGGTGGTCCTGCCTGAGCTAAGCCAAACTGGTGGGTGACCCAGAAAGGGATCCTTTTCCCTGCCACCCAGGGTGGGTCACAGGCTTCTTGCTCATTCGGGCAGCCCAGCAAGAAAGGGTGGGGATGTGAAGACTCTGGGCCCCAGGCCAAAAGGACTGAGAGCTACGTCAACAGTTAGCTTTCAAATTCACGGCTCCCCTGAGGCCAGCTCTACCTTGCCAGCCACCCAGGCTCCAGTTACACTGGAGCCCTACCACTTAGGTCCACCCCCTCCCCACTCCCCGCTTTGTCTTTGCACAGATTCCCGCACAGAGCGCCTCGCCCTGCCAACACCCCGCCAGCTTTTCCGTCCTGACAAACCCCTACTTACTACCGATCCTTCAAGCCCAGTTCACAACGCCTCCTTCTCAGAAATCTTCACGGCCTCCAACATGACTTAATAACCTCCCCCTGGCACCAAGCTCCCTGTGTCCTATTACTGGAGCCACAAGGACACCTCCCTGGGCTGGGCTCTCTCTAAGGGGCCTCCCCAGGGCTCCCTGAAGGAAAACATCAGATGGGAAAGGCTGGAGAAGGACAAGCCAAGACCCAGCCATGCCTGATGCAGGCGAGAATGGGCCAAGAAGAGCGGAGAGCCTGGGTCCTGGGTCTGCCCATGGCTCGGCTCCAAACAGGGGCCAGCTGTCTTCCCTGGTACCTGACCTCCTGGCCTGGGGCACGCTGGTTTCATCTAAAGCCCTCTGGCCTAGGTCCTTAGCTGCTGGGCCAGCACCCACTTTCTTTTACCCCCGACCTCCCCCCGCCCCTTCCCCCCTGAGGAAGACTCTGCATGTGGGGAGCCCCTGCTCTGCAGCAATGGCCGAGGGCCAGCTTCCCCTGCCCAGTGCCCGCTCTGGTCAGTGGGGAGGAAGTGACAAACAATGGGGACATAATGAGCTGGTTCTGTGAGAACAAGGCTGTCACGGGAGAAGCTACTGCAGCTCAGGGACCTCGGGCATCATGAGGTCCCGGGTGAGTGGCTGGCGACGCTGAGTCTACAGGAAAGAAACAAGGTGCACAGTAGAAACTGGGACTTTTCAGGACAATCCTGGAGGTGACGGAGGCAGGCAGCCAGAGAAGGGCAGGGTCTTATCCACGGTCACAGGCTCAGCCCCCTGGTCTGTCTCCTCCCATGAGACCATGGTGGGCTGAGCGGTCCCCCACCCCCAAGAGGTCCATATTCTAATCCCTGCAGCCTCTGAATGTTACCTAAGGAGGCCAAAGGGACTCGGCAGATGTGATCAAGTTAAGGATTTTGAGATGGGGGATTATCCTGGATTAGCCAGCGGGCCCAATCACAAAGGGTCTTATGAGAGGGAGGCAGGAGGCTGAGAGTCAGAAATAGCAACGTGATGACAGAAGCAGAGAGGGAGGTTGGAAGGTGCTCCCCGCTGCTGGCTCTGAAGTTGGAGAAGGGGCCCTGAGGGGCAGCAGGAAGTGGGGGCGGGGGGCGGACACGGAAAGACTGGGATGTCCTGGATGGGTCCTTGACGACAGGGGGTGGGGAGAGAAGCCTGTCTCCTTGGCCATAAAGACCAAAGGGCGCAGGGACTGGGACTCTGGGCTTCAGACAGAGAGGCTAACAGAGGCCAACATGAAATCAATAAATGTCGGGACCCTCCTTCCAAAGCAGATGCTCAGACGTCAGAGGCCTCAGAAACAAAAGTTCAACGCCAAAGGTGGACTCACTCCAGCTGCTTGCCATGATGACCAAGACAAATGCCCAGTGACCACCAAGGTCCCACTTGTCCCAGTTAGATGTGCTCAGGGTGGCCTGGACATGGGGCCGGGGGCTCCTGGCTCCTCACAGTCACGCAGGGAGGGAGGAAAGGTAGGTTTAGCCCCTCCCTCTGCCTGGCTGGCAACGTCATCCTCCCTAGCAAGACAGCTGACCCCTGTGAGGCTGTTTCCTCATTAAAAATCAAAATAAGAACAAGGAACACAGTAACCGCACCCACCTCGCAGAGTTGTCCTGGGGATTAAATGAGACGATACTTTAAGGATCGCCACTGAGACAGACTAGGTACCACAATATGGCCACCGCTCTTCCTGCTCTCGCCTTTGCCTTTCGCCCTGGGCCCCTCTGATTGCCAGTCTCCAAGGATTAATCCCTCATAAGGCCCTGCACCCCCAGACCTTACAGGTGACAGGAGGACACCTCCCAAATCTCAAATCCATCAAATTACACTGTAGTGAGGAAAGGGTCCAGGGCACTGGGAACATGGGCCAGCCCAGGGCAGCCCATCCTGACAGGCTACCCACCAGACTGCAGCCCTAAACGATGAACTCAGCTCTCAGCACCCAATCCATGTCAC
Organism: Catagonus wagneri; assembly: GCA_004024745.2. Classification (NCBI taxonomy): domain Eukaryota; kingdom Metazoa; phylum Chordata; class Mammalia; order Artiodactyla; family Tayassuidae; genus Catagonus; species Catagonus wagneri. The sequence continues at coordinate 14,461,447 of PVHT021183551.1, read as the reverse complement.
TTTTGGGTCCTGCCTCCCCCACCAGAGAGGGCCCCCAGGGGAGGGCTGCTAAGGCGGGGCCAGAGCCGGCTGGACCTCAGCCTCTCCCCACTGACCATCTTCCGCTTGGTGCAGAGGAAGGCGTGGCACTCGAGATTCTCGTTGTGCTGGCTCTGTGCGATGTAGGCAAACACCTTGTCGTGCATCTTGTCCGCCGTGCAGTAGGAGATTCTGAAAGGCAAGGGGGCAGTGTCGCCAGACTCCAGCACAGGGGCTAGACCGGCCCTGTGAGCCCCTCCCCTGAGTTCCAGAGAGCCTGCCTCCCACCCCACTAGGGCGGGACTCTGGGCCAGGAATCCCAAGCTGGGCAGGAAGCAGTGAGTGGGGGCAAAGACTGCATACCAGGCAACCTTCTAGACAGATTGCACCTCGCTGAATTCTCAGAACTGCCCTGTGAGGTGGGTTCTGTTACTCTCCCCACTTTTCAGGTGAGAAAACTAAGGCTAGCAGTCTCAGACCACCAGGCCAGATTCTGCAAGTCCTAACCATGGCCGTGCTGCCCCTTAAGGGTTCTGCTGGAAGGAGAGGCAGGACACTACCCCGCCCACCACCCCTGCCCAGAGGTCAGATGAGTCCCAGCCCCCTCTCTCCCAGGGTGACTAACAGCTGACGAGTTCCCCTGGAGCTGTGGCAGGGGCAGGGCGGGGGCCTAGCGGGGAAATACTCGCAGCCACCCCTGCACCTTGTCTGATCCGCCACACTGCCTCCAGTCATCCTGGGAATTCCAATCAGGAGAGGAGCTGGCAGCCCAGAGGTGGGACAGGAGCTCAGCAGACTCCCTGACCTCATGTGGCCCCGGCTTCAATCACAAGCATTGACATAGGGATCAGCACCGCTTACACCTCCAGGTGGGAAGAGGGAGGGGGGCGCCAGGTTCCCAGCCACCTCTTCTCCATCCCAGCGGATCCAGCTGCCTGTCCTAAATGCCCTGGGTCCCTGGTATCAATCAACTAGATCCTGTCATTCTTCAAGCCCTAGCAAGGTGCCACCTCCCCTGAGAGGCCTTCCCAGGTTTCCCCAGGCAGGCCCCTCTTGCTCTGCCCTTTTGGGAAACACACTCTATCTCCTATTTCCCCCTCCACCCCCTTCCAGGCTGGAAGCTCACTGCAGTCAGGGTCTGGGTCTGATTCCTCACCGGGCACAGACCTCAGCCGAGCAGGTACTTAGAAAATGCTGGTTGAAGAAGGCAGGTAGCATCGGGAAGTAAGAGGAAGACACCTGCTGGAAATTCTAAAACCACCTCCCAACACACACCTTCCGCTCCCAGTCCCGGCCAGAGCTCCAGCCCGCTGAGCCAACCTGGCTGACTGGAGACAAAGCAAGAGGGTGGAGCGAGGCCTGGAAGTGGAAGACCTGCTGGTCAGAACTCTGGTCTCAGTGTCCCGGTCCCAGCTCAGCCACCACCTCACCATGGGGCCTCAGGCAGTCCCCTCTCTGGGCGTCAGCTACCCATCTAGAAAACGGACCTGAGCTGTCTTTTGCAGCTCTGAAATCCTGCAACTGAGCTGCCAAGAGAGGCGGGGACAGCCTGAGGCTCCCAGGGCTGGGTCCTGCCTCCCTGAGAACAGCCCTCACCCCCAAAGAGATCATCTACTCTTTGGCCTCAGTCTCAGCCTGCAGCCTCCCTGGATGCCTGGCCAGATGTCCAGAGCTTAGCTGCTGCATTCCTAGCAAAAAAGGCAGTGACTGTGCAGTTCTCAGCTCCAAGCCTGACTCAGCAGCATGCTTGGGGGTGGCAATGGGGGCAGGGGTGTCCTAGGCCTGCTGCAACTAGTGATAATGCCTCTTAGCCGAGTGCTCCTTATGAAGTGCTGAGTGGCTCACAGCAGCACACCGAGGCAGGTCCTGTCCCCCCCACCACGTACAGATGAGGAAACTGGAGGCCCCCGGGTCACCCAGACAGCAAGTGGAAGAGCCTGGATTCAGACAGGGCACTCTATCCACTGCCTGCACGGCAGGCTGTGGACAACACTGAGTGTACCTGTAAATGGACACATTCTCAATGAGCTGGTTGGTGACGCTGTCGGTCAGGATGATCCCCCGTGGCGACACCTTGAGAGTCACCTTCTGCAGCTTCTTCCCGCTGGCCTTCGCCTAGGGGCAGACGTGGGTCAGAGGAGCCTGCCTGCCTCACTTGGGACCCATCCTCGCAGGCTACACCCAGCCGCTCTAAGCCCCAGATGCGAGGCCCACGGGAGGCCTTGGCCTAGGTGGCCAGCAGGTGTGACGGGGAAGACAATTCAGCCCACACCCTCTTCTAAGGAAAACAGGGGCCGCTCGCTGAGTACCTGCTGTCCGCCCAGCACCGGCCCTCACATCCTTCTCACAGGCGGCAGGGCCTCGCCTCAGGAGGATGCAGATTCAGAGAGGTTAAGGGACTTGCCCAAGGACACAGAGCTGGGAGGGACCTCAGAATCTGAGGGCTGCATGCGCTCAGAACCCGCAGGATAAGGACCTGCTTCACCACTGAATCTGCCAGGGCCTGAGCCGAGGGGTTCTAGGCCTCTGGAAGAGGTGGACTCGGTGTACACGCTCGCTCGGGCTGGGGAGGAGATCCAGTCTCGGAGAGCCACCCTGTCCCTCAGGCCACTCCCCACTCTCCCCCCGGCACTAAGTTGCCAACACGCGGCAGGCGGCCTGAGTTGGGGAAGCGGAGGCTTAGAGAGGCTCTGGTCACAACAGCTGGAGAAGACACTGACCCTGGCCCTGCCGGCCCAATGACTCCCCGCTAGAGTCTGTAAGCTGGAAGCAGGGGGACACAGGGGCAGGGACAGCTCGGACACATCTGATCCCAGTGACGTGCAGGAGATGAGCGCACCTGGCCGAGGAAGAAGCTGGCCTTCCCCTCGGACTCCCACCACACTGCCCCGACTGAGCTCACCGTGGCCACGATCCTCTTGACGGCAGCGGCGGACAGCTCCTCGCCCTTGGGCTGCTCCACCAGCGTCATGCCCAGGTACTTGAGGCCGAAGAGCATGCCCTCAAGCAGCGTCTCCCGGGTGTCGGTCCAGTTCTCTGGCAGCTCTGGGTGGAGAACAGGCTCTCAGACCCTGCTGGGCAGGGCCCAGCACAGCAACAGCTCTCACGGCCCCGGCTCCTAGGAAGACCCAGCGAGGGCCTTGGGGGTCCCCCACCTATCATTATTTTTATCTTTTAAAAAGAGGTAATATTTTCCAGTACATACCAGGCACTGTGGTAGGAAGCTTTACATAAAATCTTCCCATTAACTCTCATGGGAACCTATGAGGTAGACACTTTGCTCACACCCATCTGCAGACAAGGACACTGAGGCACAGGCAGGCGACATCATGTGACCAAGTCCACAGAACCAGCAAGTCCAGCAGCCAAGAATCAAATTCTTATTTTCTAGACCAAGACTCTTAACTTCAGTGCAAACACTTGCTAAGGGCAAACCACGTCATCTTCTTACTGAATTTTCAAGGCAATCCTGTGAGGTGGATATTATTCCCACTTCACAGATTAGGAAACTGAGGCTCAGAGAGTGAAGTCATCACACAAAGGTCACATACAACAAAGGGTTGGAGGTGGAATTCAAAACTGGATGGTTCCCATGGCCCCAGCCTGGCCTACTTTCCTCCATCCGCACAGCCGCAGAGGCCAAGAGGTAGGGAGGACGGGGACCAGGAAAGAGACAGCAGCCCAAGGACAGTGGGGGTGGGGTAAGGCTCAGTGGAGAAAGGGGGAGGTGACCGCTGCAATGACATCAGTCGAAGGCCACCCAACTCCAACCGACCTGGGTTCAAATTCCAGCTCTGCATCCCCTACCTGCACAGTCTCGGGAAAGGCCCCTCTCCTTTGAGACAGCGCTGCCTGGACTGCAGCAGGGACACACAGCAGGGGACATGGGAAGGACCCTCTGAAAGCTCTGACCATGGCTGAGGTCAGCAAGGCTGGGAAATGAGGGGATGAGTCTGGCGCACTCAGTGGTGAAACACACCAGGAGGAAGAGTCGGAAAGAAGCCCCCACCTTGTGAGAGAGGGCCCTGAGCAGGCAGGGGGACAGAAGCAGAAGTGTGGCCTTCACTGGGGGAGGGGGTCACACAAGAACTCACAGGAGTACCCAGAACAACCACCTTGCCCACCCCCACAGCTGAGACCCAGGTGAGCAGGAACCTGGTAAGTTGTCACCCAGCTGAGTGACGCAATGACCCAGACAAGCCCAAGGCTGCTTTCAGGCCTGCCATGCCTCCCAATCCCTTCCTCAGCTCTGGGCCCGGGCCCACCTCCCTCTGGCCTCTGCCCTTAGGCTTCCACCCAACACGGGGGCTCAGCCCCCGCTGAGAAGACCTCAGTGACTCCCCCGCATCCTCTGTCCCACCAACCACCCGCCTATTTCATTCGATCTCCAGAAAGAATGAGAGAGCCCCCGAGGTGTCCCAGTCCTGCGTTTGGTGATGGGGACCCCAGAGCAAACTCAGACATGGGCCTTGCTCTCAGAGGAAGAAAGAAGACCACCATCATCAGGGCAAAACAGAGCCATCCAGTAACACAGACCACGCTGCCACCAAAGCCGCAGCGCTCTAACGCTTACAGCTACCTTGCAAGCTGCCGTTTTTTTTCACTTTATTTCACAGATGAGGCAACTGAGGCTCAAAGGACAAGTAATTTGTTTATTTATTTACTTATTTATTTTTATTTTTTTTGTCTTTTTGCCTTATCTAGGGCTACAGCCGCGGCATATGGAGATTCCCAGGCTAGGGGTTTAACAGGAGCTGTAGCTGCCGGCCTTCGCCACAGCCACAGCAATGCAGGATCCAAGCCGCGTCTACAACCTACACCACAGCTCATGGCAACGCCAGATCCTTAACCCACTGAGCAAGGCCAGGGATCAAACCCTCAACCTCATGGTTCCTAGTCAGATTCGTTAACCACTAAGCCGTGACAGGAACTCCAAAGGACAAGTAATTTGTCAAACTGGACTCTAATGCCAAGTTTCTAGCTTAAGGCCATACTATCTTTCCATGAGACACACTACCCTCATTTTATTTTCTTAATTTTATGGCTATACCCGCAGCACATAGAAGTTCCTGGGGCCAGAGATGGAATCCAAGCTGCAGCTGTGACCTACGCCACAGCTGTGGCAACACTGGATTCTTTTGCAGCAGCTGGCCTACGCCATAGCCAGTGCAATGCCAGATCCAAGCCACATCTGTGAACTTGCCACAGTTTGTGGCAACACCAGATCCTTAACCCACTGAGCAAGGGCAGGGACCAAACCCACATCCTCATGGATACCAGTCGGGTTCTTAACCCACTGAACCACAATGGGAACACCCAACACTGGATTCTTAACCCACTGCGAAGGCCAGAGATGGAACTGCCACAGAAATAACGCTGGATCCTTAATCCACTGTGCCACAGCAGGAACTCCCACCACCCCCATTTTAGCAAAAGGTCAGGGAGAAGTTCCTAAAGCTGGAGGTATTTCCCCCATAATTCCTAACTCCTGAGGCCTCCCCTCTGTAGGTAGTTGCCCAGATCACCACTCTGAACCTGAGATCCATCTAAGCAAGGATGGCAAACTATGTGCTGCCATGCCTGTTGCCTGTGTCCTTGGCAGACATTGCTAATCAATTGCAGCTCTGATTTACGGGTTTTGAACTGTTTCTCAAAATAAGGCTCTAGGCAGGCAATACCAATCAATCAGGAGTTGGCCTCATTCATCTGGTTTTCCATCCCTGCCCCATGGCAAACACCCTTCCTACCTCCATTTTTCCATGTCTCCTCTCTCCCATTTCCGCCAGCTCAGCCTTTTCCTGGCCCCTCTCCAAAGCCACTTCCGCTCCCTCCATTCCAAAGGGCCAAAGCCTGCCAAGGTCACAGACGACTTCTCTGCTGTCAAAACATTCTCCAGTCCTCCCTGACCTCTGAAATGCTTGGCATTTTTGTGCAATCCTTATTCCCTGGCCCGACCCTATCTCTCTTCTATGGTTTCCTGGAAGAGATCCCTGGCAGACTGGTTGCCACTCCATCAGCCTCAGAGACCCTCTGCCCAAACCCCGCACTTGCTGAATGATGAAACTGAGGCCCAGAGAAGGATGGAACTTGTGCAAGATCACACAGCAAGTCAGAGGGAGCCCAGCTCCCAATCCACTATAGGCAACTCCCACAATGACTATTGGGAATTATAGGTTCCCCAGTCTCCTCTCCCCTACAATATCCCTGCACGCGTGCACGTGAGTGCACACGCACACATAAGAGGTTCTAGTCATGCAGAGCTTCTTCCCATAATGTTACATTTACTTTCCCACTCCTGTGCCTTTGCTCAAGTAGTTCCCTCTACCAGAAATGCCCTCCCCTTTGCTTGACTGAAACTCACTCATCCGGCTTCCTCCAGAAGTCTCCTTTGAGGCAGTATTGCCTAGTGGTTAAAAGCAACGGCCTTAATCCTAGAAGCCCAGTTCTGACAGTGAGTAATGCTGAGCAAGTTCATTACTTTTCCTGAGCCTCTACTGTCTCTTCTATAGAACGGGAGAAGGAAAAGTCTCCAGCTCACAAGGCTGTTTTGACCCTCTGATGAGATAATAAAACAGGACGTGCTTGGCGCAGGGCCCTGCCTCTGGCTTTGCCTCGTGGAGCCTCATCTCTCCTGTTGGGTTGGCTCTGCCTCTCCTGAGTGCAGATTTCCTTTTTCCTCCCGAGGCCACATCACCACCTGCAAGCAGCTGCCTGTGTGTTTTCCTCCTTCCTGTGCAGGTCTGCCTCCCGGGGAGCTGGTATGGAGAAGGTGCACCCCTGCCCGATGTTGTGTGGCCTCACCCTACTTCTCCTGCCCCCACCCGACCACGCCCAGGCCCAGGGGAGAGCCTCCTTCCCCTCTAGGGACTCCTGCCTTGCTCCTGGACTTCTGGGCATGACTCATCTCTTCCATGAGGTGTAAGGTCTCTCCCTGAGGAAAGTAGCACTCAATGGAGACAGGAGGGGTTCATGACCTCACCTGCCCTGCTCACCATCCAGCCACCTCGGGGAGGCTGGGGACCACCTGCCCCTTCCCAGAAGAGCCCAGGGCTTCCGGAAGGACTCCCAGAGGCCTCCGGGCAAATACAGGCCTGAGTCCACAGCCCTGTTCCGGTCCTGGTTATTTTTGGCCCTGTGGTGGGTAATGACTGTGCTATTTTAACTTTGCGATTTTACAGATGACCTGCTGTCAGAATCAGCTGGAGACGGATGGACCATATGCCCAGTCTAACTTGTGGCTGCAAACATGTGCTCTTTCCTCATTAAGAGGCCCCCTGTCCAGGAGTCAGAGCTGGGCACGATGCCCTCGTGCCCCTTCTGATGCCCCGGGAGAACCAGCCTGGCTGGTGTCTGGAACATCAGAGCTGCAGCCAAAACCCAGGACCAGGGGGCAGTCCTCCTGGGGGAACTAGAGTCCTGGCCTCCAGCCTCCTCCAACCTGGCAGAGAGATGGCCTCAGAAGCCACAGAGTGATGTCTTGGAAGGGAACTTAAACTCTGCTGAGACCTGGCTTATAGATGTTTCTCTAGGCCATAGTCTCCCTATCTGACAAATGGGATCAGTCCCTCATGAGTATCATTAGAGAAAGGTTCAGCATGTGAAAAGTGCTCGGCAAATTTCAGAATTTGTTAAGATTATCAAAAAAAATAATAAACTGATACTAGAAGTTCCCATTGTGGCTCAGCGGTAATAAACTTGACCAGTATCCACTAGGTTGTGGGTTCGATCCCTGGCCTTGCTCAGTGGGTTAAGGACCCAGCGTTGCCGTAAGCTGTGGCTTAGGTTGCAGATGTGGCTTGGACCTGGTGTTGCTGCTGCTGTGGTGGAGGCCGGCAGCTACAGTTCCAATTCAATCCCTAGCCTAGGAATTTCCATATGCTGCAGTTGCAGCCCCAAAAAGAAAAAATTAAAGAAAAACCCAAAACTGCTAATAGCAGCAGCTACCATTTCCTTAGTATCTACTTATACTGCAAGAGAAAAACAGGCTGTCAAGGTTAAAATGGTGAGGTCTGGAGATGGGCTGTGGGCTTCATAGTCACTCTACCCTCCCTGGTCCTTGGTTTCCTCATTTGAAAAGGGGGATAATAGTACCCACCCCATGGGGTTGTTGTAAGGGTGAAATTGGTGCATACAGGAGGTGGGCCTGGCAAATACCAAGTGTGAGTGAAGTGGCATCAACAAGGGTCAAGCGCAAAGAGCTTTAATGTGTACACAGCTATTTGCAGTATTTTATGAGAAGAGTCAAGGATATATTAGGATTCCCATTTCACAGACGAAGAAGCTAAATCAGAGGAGCCTGGTCATGACCCACAGTCCACACTGCTGGGCCTTGAATCCCACAGCTGTGCTCATTACCCTCTCCTGCAGCCCACCAAGCCCCTTCCCATGCAAGGCAGGGCCAGGCTCAGGACCGCCCAGGAAGAACGGGCATCCTGCCCTGCAGGGCTGCCTGAAAGGAGTGTCTGACTCACTTGCAGTGGTCACGGAGTGACATTACTCCTCCAAGCCACACGCCCCTCTCTCAGCCGCCAGACCGGTGAGAAGCAGAGTCCCGGCCTCCAGTTAAATGTTCCTTGCACTTGCTTTTCCTTCTGGCTAGAACGCTGTTCTCAGAGTCCTCCCTCCTTGTATTCACACGTGTGTTCCATGTCACCTTCTTCGAGAGGCCTTCCCTGGCTCCCTGTACTGACACTCTCAGTGCCCCACCTTATCTCCTTAATGGGTACCATTTCCACAAACTCCAGAGACACCAAAACCCGCGCAGGCTCAGGCAGTAAGAGCCCCTGTCCCTGGCAGCCCCGCACCCACCGCTGATGGGAACTGCCCCTCCAACGGAGTAACTGCTCCAGAGCTCCCTGTGGGGTGGCGACCGGGTCACCCACAGTGGAAAATGGCTTCATGTTGTTCGCTCTTTGGATACCCTTCCCTTCTCACTTCTCATATTTCTTGGGATCTCTTCCCAAACGAATGACTTGTACTCAGATTCCGGGCTCAGCAGCTGCTTCTAAAAGAACCCAAACAAAGACGCCACCCATCACTTCCTCACCACTTTATGTACTTCTCAGCATCACCGCTACCCGCAAGCACACCACTCATCTGCATCCTGGTCACACAGTCTACCTCCCGCCACCAGAGGGCTGGTGCTATCGGCAGAGAGACACTCATTCACTGGAGTCCCCGACACCTCTGTTGGTGCCTAACAGAGTGGGTGCTCAATCAATATTATGGTTTGGGTTTAATTGCCTCTTTCATCGTAAGCCTTATAAATAAGTATGAAGAGATCCTCCATCCCCTGGCTACCACCAAGAACTAGCTCTTGTGAAAGCTGCATCCTGGAGGCTTGCCCCGTTCTCAGGGAGTTTTCTGACAACCCACGGAGGAGCCCGAGGGTCAGAGGGACTCCTCTCAGAAATAAAGGTACTGAGGGGCCAGTGTGAGCCACCCTTCCAGGTAGCTGGAAGAAAGGAGAGCCCTGGCCAGGGACCGAGACAAAATATTTATGGTTCCCAAAGAGACGGGGGAAAAACCATGCTTGGGAGAGGGAGAGAGCCTTCCTTTAAAGTCAGGACTAACTGGGAGACAAAGGGCCCTGAGGTTCAGGGCAAAGAAGCCTATCTACTGCCGGCTTTGCACTGGGACCTCAGGCAAGGCCTTCTCTGGGCTTCAGTTTCTCTGCAAATAAAACAATAGCCAAGTTAATCTCAGCTGAGGGCCTGGAGGGGTGAGGAGCAAGTCACAGCTGATAGCAGGTGTCAAGTCTAACCTTAACACCGATGGCTTCAGTATGGCCCCAAAACTCAACCACAGGGCTCATACCTTGAGGGATGGGTCCAAGGCCTGGCTGGGACACCACCGCAGGCCAGGCTGCTCCAGCACTCCCAGCCCAGACACACCCCACAGTTTCCCGCTCTACCTGTGGCCACTGCCAACCTCAGGTGCCACCAGCCCTGTCCCAGTTGCTTCGTGGCCAGAGTCCATGCGGCAACACAGATAAGACCCCTGTGGGGATTCGGAGCTAGCTCTTGGAAACTCCATACTGGGGCCAGTGACCCTACTTTTCTGAGCCTCAGGCTCCTTTATCTGTAAAATGAGCCTGATAAGAACCCCTGCTCTGTCACCTCAAAGGAGAAAATGCGATAATGGAAGCAAAAACACTGTGTAAAAGGTAGAGTGACAAAAGCAGTAGTTACCATTTATTGAACTCTTTCTCTATGCCAGGCAAAACATGATTTAACTCCCAACAACAACGAAATGTGAGGCAGCTACTACTGTTACTGACAAGTGAGAAACCTGACTTAATAATGAGGGACAGGTGGGGATTTGGCCCAGCTCATTCCAGGAGGCTCCAGGATTAACACTCTGATTTCTGCGGGGGCTGCCTAAGAGGAGGGGGGCTCTGCTCTTTTCTCTGCAGATGGAGGCAGGCTCTGAGCCCCCAAAACTCGTTCCACTACATGAATAAGAGTTATGCGGAATGTCCACATGACAGGCAGCGGGTAGGGGAGCGAGGGAGAAGGGAACCACCGACTAGGAGCAACATCCAACCTTTACAACACACCTGCCAGGTGAGAATTTTTATCCTTATTTTGCAAGGGAGGAAACAGAGGATCAGAAAGGACAGGTGACTTGTCCAAAACCAGAGCAGGCAGCAAAAACTTTTCTACCCTCCAAGGTGGCTACCTCTCCCCCTTCCCGGTACTGAGCAGGGCTTCTAAGAGTCCTTCCTTTGTCCAGGGCCCGCCCCCTCCCTTATCCCTAGGGAACTGCAGGATTCCCCCACTGGAACAGGCCATCATTCTCAGAAGTCTTGGTCAAATCCCACAAACATTTAAGGGAGTTATTTTGGGAGCCAATAATTGGTGTGTGTGGGGGTCCAGGCTCTTAGGAAGATGGCCCATCGTCCCTGGGCTGCTCCAGCCCTGATGGTCTCTGACCGCCCCCCCCCACCAGCAGGCACCAGGCCATGTTCCCAATGCCAGTCTTGGTTTAAAAGGCAGCCACAGCTGGAACAGCAGAGTGGGGCAAAAGGCGGGGCAAGAGGCGGGGCAGGCGGGCTCCCTAAGCCCAGACACGCTGGCACTTCTGGGCCTGGGGAACTCGGGCTCCCCTGGTGGAGCCCTGGAAGGCAAAGAGGGAAGGGGGTGGGGTGTGACTGTACTGACAGCAGTTTCCTGGTGCAGGAGAGGCCAGGGGCCCAGGCAGTTGGCAGAAAGGTGGGAGTGTGCAGGAGTCCTGGCTTTGTTTGGCTCCGTATCTACCAGGATGGCTGGTGTGACCCCAGGAAAGCCACTTCGTTTCTTCTTGTGAAAAAAGAGGGATTTGGACTAGGTTTCTCAGGCCTCAGGGGAAGGTGCCAGGTGCCAGGTTCCCAGAGAGTAACTGGAGACAGGTAGAGGAGGGGAAGGCGGGTGAGGCTCTTCGCGGGCTCCCAGACGCCCCTGGGAGAGGTGGCTCTGCCACTTCTGGGCGCCCAGGGACTTGGGAAGCTCAAGGGGGTAAGGGGGTAGACAAAAACAGGTTTCAAAAATAGGATCTCAGCCGTGACACCTGGACCAACCAGATGAACAGACAATGGGGTTCTGATAGCCGGGTGTGTGGTACCTTCTGAGACCCCAGACTGAGCCTCGCCCCCAACTTCTTAGGCTCACACCTGAGTCGGTTTCTGGACGCCCAGGAGTCAAAAGATGACCTCATGGGTAGGACCGGGTTGGGGTGGGGGGAGGCAAGTGGGCTCCCGGCCGCGGACCTCCGGGCTAGAGTGCAGGGGTGCAGGACGGGGGGGGGGGGGGCATCTTCCTAAGAGCCTGCACCCCCCCACACACCAAGTACCGTCGGCGAGTTCCTGCCTCCCCCGCTGTCCAAGGTGGGGAGGTGCTGGGGTAGCACAAGTTTCTTCTTGTGACCAGCAACCCCCTCCGACTGCAGACCTCACCTGAGGACCCCGGTCTCCGGTTTCCTCCCCTCGTCCCCTGCTCCACAGAGTAGGGACAGGAGTGGGAACACAACTTGACCCCTGGCGACCCCTAACCCCGCAGGACCGGGCAAGGTCGCGCCAGGCCGCAGGGCGCGGGTCAGGCCCTTCCTCGCCCCACGGGGCCCGCAGGAGGCGGGTCCGCGAGCCCCGACCCCCGCCCGGCCCTCGCCCGACCCGGTTGGACGCGCACACACTCACTCCGGTGCCGGCCGCCGCCCCCCCAGCTCTGCTTGGCCAGACTGGGGCTTCGGATCAGCGCCCGCCCGGCGGACTTGAGCGCGTCCATGGCCGCTCTGGCCGCCGCTTCTGCCGCCGCCGCCAAAACTCCGTCAGGGAAAACTTTCCGCGGGGGCCAGGCGGCGCGCGGGCTCCGCGCTCCGCCCCTCCCCATGCGAGCTCCGCGCCGACGTCCGACGGGGCGGGGCGAGGGCCGGTCAGGCCCCGCCCCCGCCCCGCCCCCGGCCCCGCCCTTCCCGGCCTCTGCCCCTGCTCCCCAAAGGCGTCCAGACAAAGGGCGCCCCTGTGGGGGCAGCCGACAGCCCTTGGCGCCCAGTCTCTTCTTCCCTCTCCACATCTTCCTTATTTCCCCCCAGGGAGGAGCTTGAGGGTTCTAGAGCCACCGCCCCCCAACGCGGGAGGCACTGGCCTGGGATTTCTAGACAGCTGAAATGTACTTGAAAACCATTTTATGGATGGGGAGAGTGAGGGGTGGAGAGAAGAAGAGGGCAATGCCCACGGCAGTGGGAGGCTTGGAGGGAGAGCTGACCGTGATAGAACTTTGCTGGCCACGGGACAGGCGTATAAAGTTTGCCTTAGCAAGACCCGCTGGGCACTTGACTCATCCAACAGACCCAGCCTCTCCCTGGCACCACCTGAGCACTCTGGGTTGCCCCCTGCCCACTCTACTCCCCAAGTAGCCTCAGAAGTGATGTGGCCTAAGTCTTATGCTCTGAGGTGTAGGGAAAGGAGCCTTAGCTCTGATGCTAACTTGCTGTGTGACCTCAGGCAAATCTTTTCCCTCTCTGGGTCTTAATCTTTAAAGTGAGATGAGATCCAACCTCTAGTGATTCTTCCAACCTGCCAGACCTTGACCCAGACGGTGCCCTGCTTGCTAGAAGGCACTTCAAGGGGAGTCTGGATTCCAGAATTCCTCAAGCACAGATGTTCTAAGTCCAATACTTAGAATTCTCTCTAGGATCTTGTGCCTTCCCATCAGGCTTTAGGAAAGGGAGTCAGAAGGAGAGCACATAGATCCAGGCCATAGCCTGGCTTCTCCTGGTGGTGAGATGCCACAGGCCTGAGTGCGGCTGCTGTCCATTTCTACTCTTTTCGCCTCCATCAGACTTTGTGTCCTTTGAGGGCAGTAAGTTTTTCTGATTCATTTCTGAATCCCAAATGCCTAGGAAGGGGTCCAAGTGGAGTTGGAATATAGTCAGTGTTTCTTTATTTTCTCCCTTCTTCCCTCTTTTCCTCCCTCTCTCCAGCTTTTCACCCCAGCAGGCTGTCTTCTCCTGCCAGGGGCTGCAGTGATGGGTAAGTCCGCAGGGCTGAGCCCCCCAGCTCTCTTACCCCGTGCCAGCTAGTCCCTGGGGCAGAGAGAGGATATGCTGGAACCTGAAGGAAAAGCAGTCACCCAGGGCCAGCTGGTGAAGGGCAGTTGGGGGCGTCCGGCTGGCATGGGGTACCATATGGACCCAGTAAGCCAGCAAGCCTGGGAACTCTGTGCTGCAGTGAAGGCTGTTTACAGGGCCATCGCCTCCTCCCTGAGGTGACTTGCTGGGAGCTGTCAGCCTTGCATCCCCCGCAGAGGGGCAGCCTGCTTGTGCCCCTTCTGCCAGTACCAGAAACAGAAGCAGAAACAGAAGGTCAGAGCTGCAAGGGGCCTCCTCTGAGGTTATCACATCCAAACCCTCATTTCACAGATGAGGAGCATGAGGCCCAGAAAAGGGCAGGGACTTGCCCAAGGTCACACCAGAAGCCAAGTCTCTTGCCTCAAGCTTGGATGCTTATGAAAACAGAGAGCGAGCAAAGAAATTTTGCAAATACACTGATACTCAAAAAGGAGTGTTGGATGGTTTTTCTTTTACTGCTGATCTAACTTCATGAAAATTTTTACAGTGATCATATATTCTTTAATAATCAGAAAAGAAAAAAGCAATAAAGGGAGGGAAAAGCTACCTCTGGGAATAACTGGCCTTGGTCTTTAGGAAAATGGTATCAGAATTGTAATCTGTGAGTTCCCGTTGTGGCACAGCAGAAACGAATCTGCCTAGGAAGCATGAGATTGTGGTTTCGATCCCTGGCCTCACTCAGTGGGTTAAGGATCCGCCATTGCCATGAACTGCGGTATAGGTCACAGACGTGGCTCGGATCTGGCATTGTTGTGGCTGTGGCGTAGGTCGGCAGCTGTAGCTCCGATTCAATCCCCAGTGTGGAAACTTCCGTATACCACGGGTGCGGCCCTAAAAAGCAAAAAAAAAGGAATTATAATCTTACTGTTTTCTTACCCACTGGGTGCTCATGGGACCCCAGTGAGATAGTGGGTGTCAGGGAGCTGGGAGGCCTCTCAGCTTCTCTCCAGCTATCACTGGGGCTTGCAGTTGGAACGAGACTGAATGAAGCCTAGACTGGGATCAGGAGCCCTGATTTTCCTCAAGTAATCTATCCTCCTGAGCCAGTCACTTCTCCTGGCTAGCCCTCAGTTTTTTCACATGTAAGATGGGAGTTTTTACAGCAGCATATGTCTTCTGTCTCCCACTAGCAGAGCAAAATGGTGAAACCCATGGATACTGGAGTCTGGGAGCCCATCTCCCCCATTTCTTTACTTTAGGACCCTGGGCAAGTCATTTAAATTCCACAGGCCTCAGTTTCCTTATCTGTAAAAATGGGTGGCTGTGAGGATTAAAATAATTAATATTTGGGACATCCTTAGAATTATGCCTGGCATATAGTAAGTGCTATGTATGTCAGTTCCTCTTTTTTTTTTTTTTTTTGAAGGGCTGCACCTGCGGCATATTGAAGTTTCCAGACTAGGGGTTGAATGGGAGCTGCAGCTGAGGCCTACACCACAGCCACAGCAACACTGAATCTGAGCTGGATCTGAGACCTAGGCCACAACTTGTGGCAACACCAGATCCTTAACCCACTGAGCAGGGCCAGGGATTGAACCCACACCCTCGCGGACACTATTTCAAGTTCTTAACCTGCTGAACCACAACAGGAACTCCTATTGCATATTTTAATAAAACTAAGTCCTCACTAGGTGAAGAGTGAAGATGGAGTTGTTATTATTATCACAACTCTTGACTGGCTCCCAGGGATGGGAGCTCTCTTGGGACTGGAACCAGCCTGGCCCAGCCTGAGTTGTGGGTTGTTCAACCTCTCCCCAGGGCTCTCCCCGCCCAGACCCCTCAGGCCCAGGTCTGAGACAGCCCTCTCCCAAGGAACCTGAGGGAACCTGGGTTATTGTCCAGGGATTTCTGCATAGACTTGGCTCTGACCTTTCACCCAACCCATAGGGCCTCTCCTGCCTGCAGTGTCCCACTGACCCAGCAGCCCCAACCAGTCACCTCTGAACCATTCCCTCCTCAGACCCTTTCCATGCTGCTTCCTCTTACGGAAATATCCAGACAGATTATCTCTTCAACTTTCCCAGCCTCCCCACCTTGGCCCAGAACATCTAGTTAGCCTCCTCCCCAACACCCGCAGTCACACCTGTCTTCCCTCCCCAACAGACACACACACACACACACACACACACACACACACACCCTCGACAACAGTTTTATCATGGAGTTCTGCATACCTGAGCTCTAAAATCAAATCTCCCATCTATATATATGAAACCTTAGGTAACCTGGCTTCAGTTTCCCCATCTGTACAATGGGGGTAATACCCGCTTTAGAGGGCTTTGCAAAGCTTCCGTGGGATAATATGTGGGGAATGCTTAGCCCCATGCCTGGCATGTGACAAGCATTAAGTAAATGGCAACACTGGTTATCTCTCATTTTTTATGGGTTTTGATGAACATGTTTGCCTTTCCCAGAAGTTTTGATGAACATGTTTGCCTTCCCCTGAGATACGGACACTGGAAACCGTCCTTTCCCCCGGGGTCCTCTGGCAGCTGACCAGCGCCTGGCACAGAGAAGCTCCCCAATGCACATGCAAAGGTAGACTTAACTTCTGTCCTGTGGTTCTCAGAGTGCACCCAGCAAGTGGGTGACCCTCTGCAGGTGGAAAAGCAGCAGCACCTAAAGGGGCTGGGGGAGATGCTCTTGCGGGGCCCCTGCTGGCCCCGACTGCCCTCCTAGGTAGGACCAGCAGCTGTCTCCAACTCAGCCTGGGCATCCACAGGGAAATCTCTGGCTATGGAGCTGTTGAGCTAATTAAGAGTGACAAAGCACCGTGTAATTGCCAGCAATTGATGAGTTCTCTGCTTCTTCCTGCCTCTCCTACCCCTGCCCTTCTTGGCACCGTCTGGCCTAGAGGTCACTGCACAGACACGGGAGGAGGCAGAGTGGTGAAACAGCGCGGGCTGATGTCAGAAGACCTGGAGGCTGGCCACCTCTGCCACCGTCTTGCCGTGGGACTCAGGGCAAGGAAGTTCCCTTCTAGCACTCGCTCTGTTTCCCCCTCTGCAGGGCCCCTTGACCTTGTGTTAGGGGAGGTACAAGGCTAAGGGACGGGACCAAGGCCTTCTGCCGAGCGACTGGGCTGCACCTGCCACATGGGGCGAGTGCAGCAAGGCTGAAAGCCACAGTTTTAAATTTCAGCCCTGCTCCTCACCAGCTGTGTGACCTTGGACAGCCCACTTACCTTCTCTGAGCAACAGATTCCTCATCTCCAAAACGGGACTCAGCTCTTATTTGAAGAACTGGCTTTTGTCCTAAATCTGTGCCAGTAACAGAGTTCCCTGGACAAGCTCATCTCTGTCAAAATGAGTGCAGAAATTAAGGGTCAAAAACTTGTAGAGCAATTCGATAGAGTAATTTTATATCTTGCATCTCACAGTAAGAAAAATAAGCCTGCATTTTTTTCAGTTTGTTTTTCTAGTAATTCATTTTCCTTGAAGTTTACAAAAGTATTGGTCTGTGACAGACCAGAAAAATTTAAAGAACAGTCCTTCTCCATAAGACTTTTTAAAAACAGACATCATAACAATCTCACCATAATATTTCTGTAATTCTCAGGACTTTCAACTCCTGCGGCTCCCAAAGCCTGCAGGATAAAGACTAATATCTTACCCTGACTTTCAAGGCCTTTCTCACTAAAATCCCAACCTACCTTCCCATCTTGCCTCCTCCCCACCACATACCTTCATCAAACCACCCTGTTCAATCTTTCCTCAAACTACCTACACCTGCTTACAGTTCCATGCCTTTTCCTATGCTTTTCCTTCTACCTGGAATACCTTTCTCCACTTTGCCCTAAAACCGCCAAACTCCTATTCATCCTTCAAGGCCCATGGAGCTCCAGTGGCCCAATCAGTTAGCACATGGTACTTATATATCCTTCAAGGGCCAAACCTAATGCCCACTCTTGGGCAGCCGTTCCTCAAGCATCTGATGTACCTGAATATTTCCTGGGCCCAGACTTGCACAGAGGCTGTGTGTAGGACAAGGGTCTCCATCTGCTCCCTGCCCTGTGTGGCTGGTAACTGTGGCTCTCTTGTCAGGATTCCTGATTAACCAGCTCTGCCAATTTCCATGGTGTAAATACAGGACCAAGTTTTTTTTTTTTTTTTTTTTTGGCTTTTTGTCTTATCTAGGCCGCACCTGCGGCATATGGAGGTTCCCAGGCTAGGTGTCTAACAGGAGCTGTAGCCACCGGCCTTCGCCACAGCCACAGCAACACGGGATCCGAGCTGCGTCTGCAACCTACACCACAGCTCATGGCAACGCCGGATCCTTAACCCACTGAGCAAGGCCAGGGATCGAACCCGCAACCTCATGGTTCCTAGTCGGATTCGTTAACCACTGAGCCACGATGGGAACTCCAACACGACCAAGTTTTAAGAAACCCAGAGTTTAACAACCAGCTTTGCAAATTTCCTGAATTGAAATTCTTTTTTTTTTCTCTATTACACTTGCAACTTTTTTTTTTTTTTGCATTATAGCTGGTTTACAGATTTCTGTCAGATTTTCCAACTGCACCGCATGGTGACCCGGTAAAATTCTTCTGAGCTCTTATGAGCCATTAGCTCCAGCACCCCTCTGGGTGTGACCGCTCTGAACAGAAGGCAGCCAGGAGAGGCTCGGGCCCCCAGGTGAGAGACAGGCTGCCTCCCCCTGCGCACTGCCTGGCCAGCACATTGAGGGCCTCCCAGGGAAGGGCCATAAGACCGGCCAGGCCACCCAGAAGTTCTCACTCATCCCCCTTCCCAAAGTCTTCAGCCCCTTTGTTCCCCAGGATAAAAAGCTGTTCAGTGTTTCATCTGTCTCTTCCCTCAGAAGGAAGAAGAGAAGCTGAGTCAGAGGATCCAGCTGACCCAGCTATCAGTGGCTTTGGGGGGCCGCAGCAAGGGGGTGCTCCCTCTACAGCCAAGGGGGGGCAGCTTCCAATAGTCCTGCCCCCAGCTGTTGCAGGCTGAGGAAGCCAACCCTGGTCCCAGTGTCCCTTGGTCACAGTGGGATGGGAGAAAGTTTGTGCACCACCTCCTGTGGCCTCCTTCCCTTCTCTCCTCTAGTCGCATGCTCAGCCTCCAAGTCTTTGCCCAGGCAGCTCCCTCTTCTTCCCGCCCCCTTCTCTACTCCAGGAAATCCTTCCCCCTCCAGCGCCCATCCAGTTACACCTCCCAGGCCAGCGGAAGCCACTCTCCGCAGGTGCTGTGGATGCATGTCTCCCGGGATCCCCTTTTCCAGCTGCTTGCTCACCTGCCTTGCCCCCGGACTCCTCCATCTGTGCTTCCCCTTGGGGTGCTTGTTAAAAATGACGATTCCAGAGTTCCCGTGTGGTTCGGCAGTAATGAACCCGACAGGTATCCGTGACAATGTGGATTCGATCCCTGGCCTCGCTCAGTGGGTTGCAGATCTGGCTTGGCAGTGAACTGTGGTGTAGGTCGCAGACATGGCTTGGATCTCCAGTTGCTGTGGCTGTGGTGTAGGCCAGCAGCTACAGCTCCAATTCGAACCCCTAGCCTGAGAATTCCCCTGTGCTGTGGTTGTGACCCTAAAAAGACAAGATAAAATGAATAAGTAAATAAAATTTACAAATACAAATAAAAATGGAGATTTCTAAACAACACCTTCAGAGTTTCTGTATCCATGGGGTGGGAGTTGGGGGTGGGATGGGGTGGGGGGGCAGGTGCTCAAAAAATTGTGCCCCAGGAGTTTGGATACAGAGAACTTGAGAAGTTAAGCTTGAGAGACCCTGTCCCTACCTGCCGGGACTGTGCCTGATTGACACTGAGTCCTCATAGTCACCCCCCCCACAGGAGGACCAGGGGCTCTGTAGGCCTCTTTGGTTGCCCTGAATGCAGTGTGTGCTCCTGAGCCTGCCATGTGTGGCTGGAGGGCCGGTCCTGCTGGCTCAGCTGAGGGCCACTCTGTCCTCATCTCCCGGGGGCTTGAGCTCAGCAGGTGAGTGGAGGCGTCTCCATTCTCCCAACACCGCTGCTCCCGCTTCAGTCTCCCTACCTGTAGAACTGGCCGGGGACTCATCTATCTCCTAGGCTTCCTGTGATGATTAAATGAGACCACACCAAAGGGCCATTAGCACCATGCCTGCCTGGCACATAGGAAGTGCTCAAAAATGGTCAGCACTCGGCATAAAATCTGGATTTCTAAGCCTAGCTTGCAAAGGCTGTGTGAGCTGACTGCTGCTTGCCTCTCCCACCTCCGTCTGAGGCACCCTCGCTCTGGCCCTGGCCTTCTCTTTGTCTTGCCTTGAATTGTCCTGTTCCCCAACTCGAGGCACTATGGACTGAACCGTGCCCCCCTCAAATTCATGTGTTGAGGCCCTAATTCCCAATGTGATTGTATTTGGAGACAGGGCTGTTGGGAGGTGATGAAGGTTAAGTGAGGACCTCTGTGGAGCTCTAATCTGATAGGACTGGAAACCTTATAAAACGGGGAAGAGCGAGACTTCTCCGCATGCACGCCCTAGGGAAAGGCCGTGGAAGGCACAGCCCAAACAAGTGGTCACCTACAAGCCGGGAAGAGAGCTCTCATCGGGAACAGAATTGGCAGGCACCTTGATCTTGGACTTCCCAGCCTCCCAAGCTGTGAGAAAAATCAATTTCTGTTGTTCAAGTCACCCAGTCTAGTGTTTTGTTACAGCAGCCTGAGCTGACTGATGCACAGGGCCTTTGCACGTGCTGTGCCCCCTGCTTAGAGTGACTTTCCCCTGAGGTCATGCTGGCTCCTTCTGGTTTCTCAGATTTCAGCCTAGGTGTCATTTCACACAGGCCCTCCTGGGCTACATGTCAGAAGAAGTATTCTAGTCCACCTGCTTTTACTTCTATGTAGAACACTTACCATGTCCAGTACTTTTCTTGTTCTTCCTTTCTTTGCTTGTCATCTGACTCAACCCCACCTCAGCTCCATGAGAGCAAGAACCTTGTCTTTCCCGCTTTGCACTGAGCCCCAGACCGTGGACAGCATAATGGGGGCTCAATAAATATTCTTTAGATTGTTATTATGAAGATCAGAACCTGACCACTCTTCCTTCCTAGAGTTCCCATTGTGGCTGAGCAGGTTATGAACCTGACTAGTATCCGTGAGGATGTGGGTTCGATCCTTGGCCTCGCTCAGTAAGTTAAGGATCTGGCGTTGCCTTGAGTTGTGGTGTAGGTTGTAGATGCAGCTCGGATCTGGCGTTGCTGTGGCTGTGGCAAAGGCCAGCAGCTGCAGCTCCGATTTGACCCCTAGCCTGGGAACCTCCATATGCCTCAGGTGTAGCCCTTAAAGGCAATAAATAAATACATAAATAAATTTTTTAATTAAAAAAACTAAAATAAAATGATAAAGGCAAAAAGACAAAAAAAAAAAAGTAAAATAAAATGATAACCTTCCCTCCCTCCTGGCCCTGCTTTCCTGGAGCGCTGCCAGGACACTTGCATGGGGCCCTGTGGTCAGAAGGGCCCCACACTTAGCATCTTATGCTC
Organism: Catagonus wagneri; assembly: GCA_004024745.2. Taxonomy (NCBI): domain Eukaryota; kingdom Metazoa; phylum Chordata; class Mammalia; order Artiodactyla; family Tayassuidae; genus Catagonus; species Catagonus wagneri. Next base: position 14,440,352 of record PVHT021183551.1, on the reverse strand, counting down.
CACCAGCACTATTTTGAAATTTGTTGTTGTCGTTGTTGTTGTCTTTTTAGGGCCACACACACAGCATATGGAAGTTCCCAGGCTAGGGGTCCAATCAGAGCTGTAGCTGCCAGCCTACGCCAGAGGCACAGCAATGCCAGATCCAAGCTGTGTCTGTGACCTACACCACAGCTCACAGCAACTCCGGATCCTTAACCCACTGAGCGAGGCCAGGGATCCAACCCACGTCCTCATGGGTACTAGTCAGGTTTGTAACCATTGCGCCATCATGGGAACTCCTGAAATTCTTAATAACTTATCTTTGAATTTGTCTTCAGTAAGACAAGTCTGATGGGACGAAGGAGCACAAGGGCCTTGGCCTCAGCTCGCACGTGTCCTGGCTCTCACCACCTGCTCCCCCGCCCATCAGCACCTCAGACCCCATTCCCCTCCCTCTTTGGTTCCTGGCAGGACCCTGCGCCCCACCTGGCAGGAGAGAGGACTTGGGAGCTAGTGGAGAGAGGGTGTGTCGTCGGTGGTGGGTGTCCCTGTGTCAAGTGGCGCTCCCTCCCTCGCTGCTGGGCCTGTGGCTTCTTCCTCCTTCCAGGCTTCCTGTTTGTCTCTTCTGGTAGGCTGGCGTTCAAGCCTTGGGGACGAACCATGAAATACAAATTGTGTAGTTTCTGTGATTCCACATATGAGTTATATGCTCTGATACTTGCCTTTAAAGGTTGCATTGCACAATATAAAGACGAATAATAAAATTCATGTTAATAATTTTAATTTTTAAATTTTCTTTACTTAGAGCAAAATCAAAGAGCAAGTAGAAAACACAGTGAGAGAGGCTGCAGAAGGAAGTTTCCTGTGTACCAGACCTTTCTTTTCTTTTTGAACAACAGCCTACTTTTGCATTTTGCACTGGGCTCTGTAAATTACGCAGTCAGCCTTGTCCCCATCACTCCTGGTCCTGCTGTTGTTTGAAATAGCTCTTATTGCTTCTTGACGCTACATGATTGACTTATTTCTTCTGTCCTGTCTCTTGTTTCTTGACTTGTCTCTTACGGTCTGCTCCTCCCACTAGAATGTGGGCTCCCAGAAGACAGGGCCTTTTGTCTGTTTGGTTCATGACTGTAACCCTGGGTACAAAGCTCTAGTACCTTGCGGGTGCTCAGTAAATATTGGGGGAATGCTGAATGAATGGACATGACCTGGGAAAACTGGGGCCCATCAGTCTTTCTGCTCCCTGGCCATCTGGGCTGCAGCCCCCGCCCCCCCCCCCGCCCCAATCCATTCTGGCTCAGACAACTCACATTAGAACTTTGTGGTTCCGGCATTTCCTGTTGAGACTTCAGCGTTTCAGCCTTTCTGCCTCCTGCCAGCCCCAGCACTGCCGGTGTGAGTGACGGCTGCCCTGGCGGCCGCAGTTAAGACCTCGCCAGGTGCCTGGACCCCAGGCTCCTCTCCTTCCTGGACTTCCTTAGGTCATTTCCATCCATTGTCTTTAGCTGCAGCTTCTCCAGTTGATCTTTCCACCTCGGGAAGGTTCCTTTGCTGGTTTCCCCATCTGCTGCCAGGTTCAAATCCTTTTTGGCTCCAAGTCCTCTCATGGGGTTTCCCTGGCCCCCCGCCGCCTCTAACGGCCAGGGTGACCTTGGGCGAGCCGGCACTCTCCTCTGGGGAGACCCCTGTGAAACGAGGGGTGGTGCCTGTGCCCTCCTCCCAGGGAAGGGCGGTGGGGACCTGGGTCCTTTGGAAGAATAAGGATGATAAAATGAAAGTTATTTCTCTCACATTTAAGTCGTGGTCAGCCATGCACCCTGGCACCACGTGACCCCGTTCTTTCTCTTTCCCCTTTAGTTACACAACAAACAGTCATCTTTAGTGCAACTGCCACCACCCGCGGGCCATTCAGTCATTTCTCACGCGTCACATGGGAGTGGTCCAGATTCTGCTCACCCTTATCCTAAAGAGAATTCCAGTTTTGATACTCAGCCATTTTTCCCCTCCCCTGCTCTGTTACTTAGGGATAAGACTCAACTGCTCTTTCCTAAGGCAAAGAAATCCCCAAACAAAGCAGCTTAAAGGATAGGAAGTGTACTTCTCTTTCACAGAAATCTTCCAGGCCTGGAGGGCACGTCTGTTCCACACAGTCATGCGGAGACCCAGACTCCTTCCACCATGCCACTCTTCCGTCCCATCAGGCTTTACTGTCACCATCTGGTCTCAGCCAGCAGGGAGGACAAGGAGGGAACCAGTGACTGAAGGCCAAACCGTGAATGTGGCCTCCATCATTGCCATTGTTTTCAATGGCGAGGACTTGGTCCCGTGGCCACGGATGCAAGGGAGGCTGGGAAATGGCGCCTAGCAGCACAGCCACGTGCCAAGGAGGACGAGGAGGGTGGTTTGGGAGGATAACCAGCTGATGTGCAAGCCCCACCCTCTCTCTATAAGGCGAGTCTGGGTTTTGGACAAACTGGTTTCCAGGTTTTGGGTCATAGAACCAAGAAAATGAGAGGAGAGAGTCTGAAGTGGCAAGTGAGAGGGAAAGGCACAGACACAGAGGGAAGCAGTTTTTTCATTTGTTTTTTGTCTTTTGTCTTTTCAGGGCCGCACCCGTGGCATATGGAGGTTCCCAGGCTAGGGGTCCAATCAGAGCTACAGCTGCCGGCCTACACCACAGCCATAGCAACGCGGGATCCGAGCCGCGTCTGCAACCTACACCACAGCTCACGGCAACGCCGGATCCTTAACCCACTGCGCAAGGCCAGGGATCAAACCCGCAACCTCATGGTTCCTAGTCAGATTCGTTTCCATTGTGCCACGAAAGGAACTCTGGGAAGCAGTTTTTAAGAGTGTTAGAGACACAGGTCACAGCTGGAATTATTTTTAAATTACTTTTGGTTAATGGTCCGTGTCTCGTGAAGTGCCCTGCCCTCCCGGAGCCAAGGCGGGGCCTTCTGGGGTCCCAGGTACGTGTGTTAACACACATCGCACTTAGAATTTACCAAGTTCTGTGCAGAGACTGGGGCTATGGGATCCATTCTCTGTCCTCCGGGAATTGACAGGCCAGTGGGAAAGACAGCCTCGGGATTAGAGGCGAGTCCAAGCTGCTGAAAAGACATCCAGGAGGGAACTAACTAATGCTGCCTTGGCAGGTGGGGGAGGGGCAGACCAGAAAGGCATAAGCTCATATTCTAGGTTTACCTCCACCTGTGGGACGTGCTCAGCTCTCTAGTGTGTTTTACTAGAGTGACAAAAAGCAAAGGGAAGAAGATTAGGTAAAGACTCAAAAAAAACTCGAGTCTTGGGCCCGTGCTGTGTGTCCTAGGGCAGGCCCCATCCCCTCTCTGATCACCTTCTCTCCTGCTGTTTGCAAGGCCACCAGTAGCACATTTGATACCCTTGCAGGAAGGACGGAAAGGTGCCCTCACCAGTGGACAAAATACAGAAAGCTACGCCTTCCTCCAGGTTGATGCAGCTCCCCCGCGGGCAGATACACAAGAGTTCGGACAGGCAGGGTTTCTTGGCCTTGCACCCTTGGGCAGTGCACACCACGGGCAACTGTGTTTAGGCAGCCGCCTTGCCAGTCGGCCTCCCTGGGATATTTTATGAACCTAAGGGGGCAACTGCCGTGAGAATGACTCAGCGAGTCAATGGCCCCGAGAACATCGTCCTAAGCAGCAGGCTTCCTTTCTCTTGTTCTGCAGCACGGCTGGGACCAGCAGAGCGTGAGTGAGGTATCCAGGGCCCAGAAGTTAAGGACGTGCTCACTTTCAGCGGGACCATAGAGAAAGGGGGCCTCCGTATACTCTGGGCACCAGGCACCTCACTAGCTTCACCCAAGTCCTGCCCAGCCTTACTGGATTCCCCCACATAGAGGTGGTAGTGCTATTTTAAATGAAAGTGATAGAAAAGCACCTGAGACTTACCGAGGACAGCTTCTCTCAAGAGCGGGGAGCTACCTCCAGGAGTCAAGAAGAGGGCTGAGCCAGGAAGAGGAGGCAGAGGCTCAGTGCTGGGGAATCTCCGACCTACCTGGAAGTGTAGGGAGTCGGGGGTGGGCAGGTAGTCAGACCCCTTGTTTGTCCTCTGAGGGTTTTATAGGGAGAGCTTTGGGGAAGGATTAGGAAGAGAAGAGAACAATGGTTCTGGGTTCTGAGCCTTAGGTGACACGGCAGCCCGGGGCCAGGCTGGCTGAGCTCACACACCTAGGAGAATGCAGCACCTGTGGGAGGGCGGCCTCCACCCAGGAGCCTGTCTTCAGGGCTACCAGCGCCCTCCCCAGACTGGCCCTGCAGACAGATGCTCTGAAGACAAGGTCTCAGGCCACCAGGAGTCAGTGGACGCGTTCAGGACGGGGTCCTTCCAGCAGGAGAAAACCAGGCTTACATCACCCCACCTCCCAGTCCCTGAACAGCGGGACTGGGTTTGCCAACCACCCAAACATTCAAAACCACTTTCACTTTTGCCCGTACTAATAACTCGTTGGTGGTTTTTGAAAAACCAACTCATCTTTACTTAAATCATTTATTTTCAAAAGAAACTAGGTAAATGGAAAAACTGCATGACTGCCATAAATAGAAGCTATGCAGTGACACAGGATGATATTAATCAAGCACGGTCTCAAACTCTAGCGGGACCGTGGTTCCCCCAGGGTTCTGGATTTCAAGGCCAGTCTGTGTTCCAAGGAAGGTCAGCGGGGGGTCAGAAAGGTGTTAAAGACAGAAAGCAGCCATTCAAGGCTCTTTCGTATCAGAAATGAAAACATGTTCTCCCTCTGTGAGTCTGCGTTTTGTTTTTTGTTTTGTTTTTTTGCTTTTTAGGGCCGCACCCTTGGCATATGGAAATTCCCAGGCTAGGGGTCAAATCAGAGCTACAACTGCCGGCCTACACCACAGCCACAGCAATGCCGGATCCTTAACCCACCGAGGGAGGACAGGGATTGAGCCTGTGTCTTCATGGATACTAGTTGAATTCATTACAGCGGAGCCACGATGGGAACTCTAGTCTGTGTCTTTTAACGTGACATTTGTGTTCACTGATCCCATCTCAGGAATGTGTCCCATCCTGTGAAAAACATCAGACAGCAAGAGTGACCTCTCATATTCATGGGGGAGACTGGGGCACCGGGCTCTGTGTTTGGGCTGAGCCCCTGAGCTGTACCCCAGCCTCAGTCTGGCTACACTTATCTCAAGTGAGTCTTGGACAGGTCAGTGTTGATGCCCTTTAACCTCAGCATGTGGTAGAGGAGCTGGCAGACAATAGGTGCTCAATAAATACATAAATGCAGAGCCCTTGGAAGAGAGGATGGGTCCAACCTCAGTGAGCCCGTGGCCTGGCTATAGTGATGGCTCCCGGTAAGTGGTTTGTCTCAGGGTCCAGCCTCATCCCTGCCGTGGGGGACCCAGTTCTTGGGGGGGCCGGAGGGAGACGGAGAGGACGTAATCCCGGGGAGAGGCCATTGGGAGGGAGGAGCCCATGTGAAAGGAAGACAGTAGTTCTGGTGCTGTGGTTTTGTGGTGACAGCTGTCTCCCATGAGCAATGATTAAAAACAGGAAGTATCTAGCGCCTGGGACCTTCCCCACCCGACTTCAGCCTCCCTGCTCCCACCAGCCCGCTATCGCCTCTACAACTCCACTCACCAGGCTGGTCACCTGTCTGGCATGAGGAGCTCTGAGAAGGCCCAAGAATCTCTCTGCACTTGCCCAGCCCTGTGGCCTGCCCTTTGACACGCTACTGCCACAGGCGGGACACCCGGCTGACTGTGGGGCGCCTGGGGGCTTGGTCCAGCTTGGCTACCACCTCACTGTGTGACACAGGCAAGCCCTCCCTCCCTGGACCTGGCTGCCTTACTACCCAGTGGAAGGGGCTCTTCCCTCGCAGGCATCCCACAGGGGGCAGCAGGGGCAGGGCCTGGAGTGGGGGCAGGGGACGAGAAGGGGAGGCAGCCCCTGCCATGGGGGCCGGGGCTGGACAGCTGACGGCTCTTCCCTCGCAGGCATCCCACAGCGGGCAGCAGGGGCAGGAAGGGGAGGCAGCCTCTGCTATGGGAGTCAGTGTATGACCAGCTCCCTGCAGCCTCCAGGCCCCAGCTGCACGTGTGTACACACACACACACACACACACAGCATGGGCATAGCTTGTGAGTGAGAGTACATAGTTCTTGCACCTGACCCTGACTTCCAGGAGCGGGGGCCACAGAACAAAAATAGCCAGTCTCCACCATGACCTTGAAGGGCTCCTGGACCAGGGGCAACAGCCCAGTCCACACAACTGGCAACATAAAGATAACGTTACAGTGGAGGGAGGCTCACGGTGTGGAGTGGGGGTGAAAAATTCTGTAGGGGAAAGGGAATATTTCTCAACCTTCATGAATTAATTATTATTAGTTAATTATTTTATTTTTATATTTTGGGGATGCAATTTACATAACAAACTTCACCATTTTATTTATTTATTTATTTATCTATTTTTGCCTTTTAGGGCTGCATCTGCAGCATATGGAGGTTCCCAGGCTAGGGGTCTAATCGGAGCTACAGGTGCCAGTCTAGGCCACAGCCACAGCAATGCGGGATCCGAGCTGTGCCTGCGACCTACACCACAGTTCCTGGCAACGCCAGATCCTTAACCCACTGAGCAAGGCCATTGATTGAACCTGCATTCTTATGGATGCTAGTGGATTTCGCTAGCCATTGAGCCATGACCGGAACTCCCTAAACTTCACCATTTTAAAGTGGGTTGTAGAATAGCCACAGCTGGTGTGACCATCTAATTCCAGAACATTTCCATCATCCCAGAATGTACCTGTTAGCATCCCCTCCTAATTCCTTCCTACCCCAGGCCCTGACAACCGCTAGTCTACTTTCCATCTCTACGGATTTGCCTGCTCTGACACTTCATATAAATAGAATCATATACCATAAGAGCTTTTACAACTGTCTTTTTCACTTGGCCTAAGTGTTTACGTTGTAGCACGTAACAGCATGTCATGCCTTCTCACGGCTGAGCAGTACTCTGTTACATGGCTAGACCACTTTTGTTTACCCCCATCCATCGGTTGATGGACATGTGGGTTATTTCCACTCTTTGGCTATTATAACCCATCATTTGTGGAGTTCTTTCTCATCCCTGTTCTAAGAATTCCACAGTATCATGTCAGGCAGCCCCTCACACCTATGAGGTAAATACTGTTCTCATTTCTTTTATGTCGATGAAGAAGGAGATGGGCTGATGGATTTGCCTCAGTGAGGTGGTGTCAGCGTTTGGACTCAAGCTGTGCTGTGACTCCCTTCCAGGGGTGAGCACTTCATTGCCTCAGTAAAGGCAATGAAGGGCCCTCTTTCTCTTGGCCACAGGGGACAGCAACGGTTGAGCTGGTGGCTGCTCCTTCAGCCCATGTGCCTGAGTGCCTCCCAGGAGCAGAGTCCCAGGCGAACCACAACGGACATGGAGCGTGACCGAAAGAGGGCTTCGTAGTTCTAAGCTTGGGGATGTTTGTTACTGCAGCAGAGCCTAGGCTGCCCTGAATGACATGAGCTCCCGCGGGCTGGGACCCAAACAGCCTCTGTGCACAGAAGCAAGGCCCAGGCTTACGCAAGCACACACACAGCTTGGGTACATTTTTGAAGCAATTAGTTATGTGCCCAATTGAATTAAAACCAAGATCAAGTTGTGCTGCTTGAATTTCCAAGGGCTTGGCGTGTACATTTTGGGAGCTGATTTTCATGAAAGATTTCCACAGCAGCTGAAACTTTACCCAGAGGAGACACTCTTCTGGATTAGTCTTATCCTTGAGGTTCTTTCCAGATGTCCCTTGTGCTCCTTGAGAACAACTGCCCTCGTCAGTTAACCAGAGCCAACAATATTTCTTGAGAATTTACCAGCTACCACACTGAGCACATTTCAGACATTTTATCCTCCTAACTTGTGGGATAGGTCCTTTATCATCCGCATTTTCCAGGTGAGGAAACCAAGATTCAGAGAGGTCAAGAGACTTGCCCAAGATGCCAAAATGAGCAGGTGGAAGAGGTGGAGTTTGAACCCAGGTCTTCCAACCTCTAGAGCTCATGGTCAACTCAAAGTTCATCTTGATAATCCATGACCAACTCAGCAATGACCGGTGCCTTTGCTGGAGTTTATGGACAAGTCTTCTTTGGGAGACACCATGGTGTACAGACAGATCCCAGGGTGAAAAGTCAGGAGCTTGGGTTCAAGTCTCTGATCCAGCTTTAACTTACTCTGTGGCTTAGGGCAAATTCCTCCCCTTCTCTGGGCCTCAGTGTCCACATCCATGAAATGGGATATTTGGACTGGATCAGTGATCCCAGTGTTAGCCACACATCTGAACTACCTAACAAGCCAGTTAAAAACACTGATTTCTGGGCTCCTTCCCCTTCCTGCACTCTCAGGCCTAGGAACCCTGAATCCACAGGTGATTCACACCCGGAACTAGCATCGAGAACTCTGCTTGTAGGGACCTTTATTAGCTCAGCTCAGTGAGTTTATGGAGGCAGAAAAGACCAACCCAGCAACCATGCCTGGCAGTCTGAGTCAAAGGCCAAAGAAAAGAGTTTCTAGACAGTATGTTCTGGAAGAACCTAGAAGAGAAAGAGGTTAGCTGAACTGTGGAAGTTGGGGAAGTAGAAGCAGAAGTTGGCTATGTTTAATTTGCATCATGCAATTTTCTCCTTGAAAGAAAATCACACTTCCAGTTAAGCCATCCTTCTTGGTCCCCCTGCAGTCAGGAGGGGCAGTTCTGGCCAATGAAATAGGTAGAAATGATGAGTATCAGTTTCAAGGCTGGCCATAAGACTCTCGTGGGATCCTTCACGCTTTTTCCTGTGCCTGCGGTGGAAGTGTTGATGACGGTAGCACTGAAAAATGGAAGGAATCTGGGTTCCAGGGTGAGAAGAACCCCCTCTGGACTGTAGGACGAAGGGGCAATACATTTAGACTGTGTTAAATTACTGCAAGTATGGGGATGTTCGTTATAGCAGCGCGTGGTACTTATCCTGACAAATACAGCCTAGAGGAATGGGGACCAGAGCAGGCTCTGAAAAGGTGAATAAGATTTGGACACATGGAGAGGAAGGAAAGGACATTCCGGGGGGAAGGAACACTGGAAACAAAGGGGTGGCAGCTAGAACAGATGCCATATGCTTCCGCCCTAGAGAGCAATTCAGTTTGATGGGTACTGAGAACTATGCTGGGTAGGAGATGGGACCAAAAACTTTCCAACCAGTGGTGTACTGGATCCAGCTCAGACCAGCTCACGAGAGCCAATGGTTAGCATCTTTTCCCACCTCCATTTTCAGTGACAGACAGTGCTTTGGTAGCTTGAAATTGGCTGTGGCGGGAGTAGTTATACCATGGCAACCAGTACACACTCTGAGCCAGGGCTTTTTTTTTCCCCTGTGGTTAAACACTTCTCAGCATGCTATGGGCTGCAACTCACATGCAAATGAGTCCTGCCCATCTGGGAGGCAGTGGAAAGACCAAAGACCCTGTAGCCAGTTCTAAGCCTTGCCTCACCCCTTCTGCGCTTCATGGCCTTGGGCATGTGAACATTACCTCTCTGAGCCTCACCTTCCTCATATGCAAAAAGTACACCCCTCAAAGGTGGATGTGAGGGGAGTTCCCATCGTGGCTCAGTGGTTAACGAATCTAAGAACCATGAGGTTGCGAGTTCGATCCCTGTCCTCGCTCAGTGGGTTAAGGATCCAGCGTTGCCATGAACTGTGGTGTAGGTCGCAGACGCGGCTCAGATCCCACATTGCTGTGGCTGTGGCGTAGGCCGGCAGCTACAAATCTGATTAGACCACTAGCCTGGGAACCTCCATATGCCGTGGGCATAGACCTTGAAAAAGACAAAAAAAAAAAAAAAGGTGGATATGAGGATAACAGTAAATGAGCTTGTGTACACGGAGGCCTGTCTGCATCCTCTCGGCATCACCATTCCTGCACGTGTGACACTCTCCTCTGTAAGTATCTGTATTTCTCTGAGGGCCCTCTCTGCCCAGAGGGCACACTTGGCCCACCTCAGGGAGGTCTGGAAGTGCTGGGAAGCAGCAAAGGGTCTTTGGGAGCAGCCGTCAACCCAGGCGGATGAGCGCTGGTGCGTAAATAGCCCAGCTTCATCAGAGTTCCCGTTATGGCTCAGTAGATACCGACTAGTATCCACGAAGATAAGGGTTCGATCCCTGGCCCTGCTCAGTGGATCAAGGATCTGGCATTGCTGTGAGCTGTGGTGTAGGTCACAGATGAGGCTTGGCTCCTGGCGTTGCTGTGGCTGTGGTGTAGGTTGGCAGCTGCACTCTGATTCAGTCCCTCACATGGGAACTTCCATATGCTGCAGATGCGGCCCTTAAAAAAAAAAAAGGCCAGCTTCTCACGTCTTTATCAGGACAAATCTTTTTTTTTTTTTGTCTTTTTGCCTTTTTATGTAGAGCCGCACCCGCGGCATATGGAGGTTCCCAGGCTAGGGGTCTAACAGGAGCTGTAGCCGCCGGCCTTCGCCA